>CM075345.1:118650000-119850000 GCA_037693485.1 Kitagawia praeruptora | reverse complement strand
TGGACAATTTCTACTTGGTGAATTTCGACTTGAGCAAAATTTCGACTTAGAGAAATTTCGACTTAGGCAAAAGTTCTACATAGATATTCTACATAGCCTAGTCTTGGGTACTTAGAATTTTTTAGTGACAAGATTTGAAATGGCTCCTAAAAATTCTTTCAAGATCCCAATGTTCAACCGAGATCACTATGAAGAATGGGTTTTCAGAATGAGACTCTACTTAGAGACTATTAATCCTGAGTATCTGGAAGTCCTTGAAAAGGGTAAATTTGTTCCAATGAAAGCTATTCCTGAGCGTACGGAAGGAGAGGAGGTTATACCTGCTCGGTCTGAGCCTAAAAAGGCAGCGGACTTTACGGATGCTGACAAGGAGCAAATAGCTTATGATACTTCTGTAAGACAAACCTTGATGGAATCTCTTGATCATGAAATGTTCAACATAGTCAAAGGTTTGAATACAGCAAAGAAGATTTGGGACAAGATAGAAGTTGTCATGGAAGGATCTGCAGAGGTTAGAAGCAACAAGACACTTATACTCAAGATGGAGTATGACACCTTCAGAATAAGAAAAGGAGAAAGCATAACAGACGTCTATCTACGATTCAGTCAGTTGGTATTAGATTTGAATCTGAGAGGTGTAACTCTCCCCATGGTTAAGACCAATACGAGATATCTGAGGAACCAGCCAAAGAGCATTGAACATAGAGTCTACGCAATCAGAGAAACCAGAGATTTGCATACAACTTCTCTGGAAGAATATTATGGAATTCTGAAGACCTATGAGCTGGAGACACTTCAAGATCAAGCATGGGACAATGATTCAAAAGGAAAAGAAACTGCATCAGGATTAGTTGCTGATGAGGAGGAGTCTAAGAAGGCAATGGTTGCAGCAAAGCCTAAATCATCACTTGCACCACATCAAGTTGATAATGATGACGAGTGCGCATCTAACAGTGATGATGACTACTTCACCCAAGAAGAGCTGGACAATATGGACGATAGTGTCGTGGCATACATGGCAAGGAAGTTCAGCAACATGAGATTCAGAAAGAGCAACCGACCACAGAGAAATTCTTCATCTTACTATCGGGCTGCTAAGGGTGGTGGTAGTTCGTCAGGCTTCAAAAGCAAAGGCAAGAGTACCAGCTACAAATCTCCGTTGGATTTCAAAATGAAGTTCAATTGCTATAATTGTGGTGAACCTGGACATTTTGCCTCGGACTGCAAGAAGCCTAAACAGACTTATCCAAAAGAGACATTTGAAGCCCTCAAAAGCAAGTATGAATCGCTGGTGAAAGAAAAACATGGTAAAAGAGCTTTAGTAGTAACAGAAGGAAGAGCTTGGGATGATTCAGATGAGGAAGATGTTACTCATGTAGCAAACTTTGCGCTCATGGCTGAGACATCAGAGGAACCAGAGGTACCAGTTCTAACCCTTAAAGTAGAAATGTCTATTGATGATTATAAGGAACAGAACGGGGCTCTTAGCGAAGAGATCTACATGTTGTGCAAAAGCCTAGACACTTCTCAAAAGGAACAGAAAACACTTGTCGCCAAAAGCAGAATGCTTGAGGCAAAAGTGGAAGAGTTAGAGGCTGCTTGCACTGTAGATACTTCCCTAAGAGATTTTATTAAATCTTTGGAACACAAGCTCGTCCTTAAGGCAGAAATAGAATCATGTTTAAGGAACAAACTAGCTGAGTTAGAAACTAAATGTGAATCTTACAAACTAGCTGCTAGTAAAGTGTATGTAGATAATGACGTATTTAAGAAGATAACTGGAGTAGGTATAGGACTTGACTATTCTGACCTATCTAAGAAAGAAGGGAAGAGACATATCGATCCTAGCTCCAGTGACCTTAAAAAGGAAACACCTAGTATTCTTAAATCAGCCGTCAAACCTATCTACAAACATCTTGTTCCTAGAATAGAAGAAAAAGAGACTGAATTGATAGCTAGATATGAGATTGAGGTAGAAGATCGACAGGAAGTACAACCTATAACTCCTATAAACAAGTTAAAATCAATTTTCCTGGAGATGAATCTAGACCAGGAATAGGAGCTAAGGCTGTTAAACAACAAGGGAAGAAAGGCATAAAAGAGGTTAAGGCTGAACGAATAAAGAAAGCATGTTATCACTGCAAATCTACTGAACATCTTTCTTATGCATGTAAAGCTAACATAAATGTTCTTGCTGCACATGCCATGCCTGTCACACATACAATGAATAATCTGCATCAGAATCATGCACAGTGTGGTCAATCTAATTGTATGCCATGCACTTTTAATGTCATGCAAACTTTTGTGAATTTAATGAATGCATCTAGCCAGTCATGCTCAAATACTGCTGCTAGTTCAAACATCAAGAAAAAGCATGTGAGAGCTAAGACTGTCAGTCCTCCTAAAGTTAGGAGTGACAAACCTTCTCCTAGGACTGATAAATATGTCAAGTCTGAGAAAGGAAATGAGAAAGTCGAAAGCTCTAGTAATGTTAAGAAAAGTGCATCTCCTGTTGTTAAATCTGTTGATTCTAAATCTTATCGAAAAGCCGGGCCCAATCAAAGTTGGGTTCCGAAGAAAGTCTAATCAATCTGTCATTGCAGGGCATTAAGCAAAATAGAAATAAAGTCATATGGGTGCTGGATAGTGGAGCATCGAGGCATATGACTGGAAACAAGTCCCTGCTTACAGAGTTGGTTATGAAGGCTGGCCCTTATGTTACCTTTGGAGATGACAGCATAGGTGTGACAAAGGGATATGGCAAACTGAAAAATGGCAATGTCATCATTGAAGATATTTCCTATGTTGAGGGATTAAAGCATAATTTGTTGAGTATCAGTCAATTCTGTGACAAAGGTTACGAAATTGTCTTCAACAAGAAAGGTGTATCAATCACTCACATCAAGGAAGGTTCACTGGCTTTGAGAGGAGTTCGAAAGGCAGATCTTTTTGTTGCAGATATGGATTCAGCAAATCAGAATGAAGTCACCTGTTTCTACAGCAAAGCTTCGGATGATGAAAGCTGGTTATGGCACAAAAAGTTATCTCACTTAAACTTCAAAACGATGAATGCTCTCGCGAGGCGAGAATTGGTGAGAGATCTACCTCAAATGGAGTTCACTCCGAAAGGACTCTGTGAAGCCTGTGAAATGGGAAAGTCGAAACGAGCATCGCATAAAAGCAAAGAAATTTCTAGTATCACTGAGCCTCTTCAACTTCTTCATATGGATTTGTTTGGCCCAGTGAATGTCCTATCTTTGTCTAGGAAAAGATATGCATTGGTAATCGTGGATGACTTCTCCAAGTATACATGGGTATTGTTCGCAATGACGAAAGACGAAGTACCTTTCCTAATCATTGATCACATCACTCAAATTGAGAATGTTTCAACACTTACTGTGAAGACGATTAGATCAGACAATGGCACTGAATTCAAAAACGCAGTGCTAAATGACTTCTGTGTATCTAAGGGAATACGTCGTCAGTATTCAGCCCCGAGAACTCCACAACAAAATGGAGTAGTTGAAAGGAAGAATAGAACATTGGTTGAAGCAGCAAGAACTTTGTTGTATGATTCGAAACTTCCTCTGTATTTCTGGGCAGAAGCAGTGAGTACCGTGTGTTACACTCAAAATCGATCCTTGATCATAAAAGATAAAGAAAAGACACCATGTGAGCTAATGAATGGAAGAAGACCAACAATCAAATACTTTCATGTCTTCGGAGCAAAATGCTATGTACTTATAGATGATGAAAATCTAGGCAAGTTTGCAGCAAAAGCTCGTGAAGGAATCTTTGTTGGTTACTCCACAGATGTGGTAGCAGCTTATAGGGTGTTCTTAGTAAATGATCGAAAAGTGACTGAAAGCTACAACGTCAGATTCGACGATACCAAACTCTCATCAATTTCAAGAGATTCTAGTGAACCTGAGTCCCTAAAATTTCAGAATCTGGACTTAGAAGAACTTGAAGATGAACCTAAGTTGGTTGTCCCATTAAATGTTCCAAGTGTACGTGAAGAACCTGAGTCTAGTGAACAAGCTAATTCTACAAGATCAGGAGAGACTTCTTCAGTACGAACCGGCAACAACTCAGGGGGAGTAAATAGCAGCTCAAGAACTACTGTTCAAGGCTCGAGTCGAGTTGACTCTAGTTCTGTAGGAGCTGGTACTAACTCAGGGGGAGTTAGTGAAAGTAATCAAAGTAGTCAGCACCACAACTCAGAAAGTCATGCTGAATCATCAAGACAATTTCCAAGAGAACGGGTATGGAATAGAGACCATCCGTTTGAATTAATTATTGGTGATCCAGATGCTGGTGTGTCTACTAGAAGAAATGCAAGAGCTGACCTGGCTAATATTTGCTTATATTCTGGGTTCTTATCCAAGCTTGAACCTAAAGAAATAGAAGAAGCTCTTGGTGATGCTGATTGGGTGATTGCAATGCAAGAGGAACTCAATCAGTTTGAAAGGCAGAAAGTTTGGAAACTGGTACCCCGACCAAAGAACAAATCAGTAATTGGAGCTAGGTGGGTATTCAGAAATAAAATGGATGAAAACGGACTTGTAACATGAAACAAGGCTCGTTTGGTTGCAAAAGGTTATTCTCAGCGAGAAGGAATTGATTATGATGAGACCTATGCATCAGTTGCAAGACTTGAGGCAGTCAGGATGTTTTTGGCATTTGCAGCACATAAGAACTTCAAGGTTTTCCAGATGGATGTGAAAAGTGCCTTCCTGAACGGAGAGTTAGAAGAAGAAGTGTATCTGGAACAGCCGCCTGGCTTCATTGATCCAGAACTTGTAGATTTTGTGTATCTTCTCTTCAAATCTGTCTATGGCCTCAGGCAATCCCCAAGATGTTGGTATGAAACCCTATCCGTATTCTTAATTGAAAGTGGTTTTACTAGGGGAGTAATTGACAAAACATTGTTCTATAAGAATGTGAAGAATGATTTAATACTTGTTCAAGTCTATGTGGACGATATTATCTTCGGGTCATCTAATGAGCGCTTGTGCGAGAAATTTGCTAAGCTAATGCAAGAGAAATACGAGATGAGCATGATGGGAGAGTTGTCCTTCTTCCTTGGATTACAGATCAGTCAGAGAAAAGATGGTATCTTTATCTGTCAATCCAAGTACGTCAGAGATTTACTCAAGAAGTATAATCTAGAAGATGCATCAGCAGCTAAGACTCCCATGGCAACAGCCACGAAGCTTGATGAAGACAAATCAGGTAAATCAGTTGACATCACAAGCTATCGAGGTATGATTGGCTCACTTCTCTATTTAACTGCAAGTAGACCCGATATAATGTTCGCAACTTGTTTATGTGCAAGATTCCAAGCGGATCCTAGAGAATCACATCTCATAGCCGTCAAAAGAATTTTTAGGTATCTCAAGGGAACACCAAATCTAGGAATTTGGTACCCAAGAGATACAGGTTTTAATCTAATTGGCTATACGGATTCAGACTATGCAGGTTGCAGGATTGATAGGAAAAGCACATCTGGTGCTTGTCAATTTCTTGGCAGAAGATTGGTGTCCTGGCAAAGTAAAAAGCAACATACAGTATCTACTTCTACTGCTGAAGCTGAGTACATTGCTGCTGGAAGCTGTGTAGCTCAAATACTGTGGATGAGGAACCAATTGAAGGATTATGGCATGGAGCACAAGAAAATTCCAATTATGTGTGACAACACAAGTGCTATTGCCATAACCAACAATCCTGTAGATCACTCAAGAACCAAGCACATCGACATCAGGTATCACTTCATAAGAGAACATGTCGAGCAGGGGACTGTGGAGCTACATTTTGTGCCCACAATGCAACAAATTGCAGATATATTCACCAAACCTCTTGATGAAGTAACATTCAATAGGTTGGTTGGTGAATTGGGAATGCTTAACACAAGTTAGTAAAGCCTTCTATCTGTAAAATCCATGTTTATGATTGTATATGCAAGCTACTTAATCATTATGTGCTTAGACTTTAAAATGCCTAATTAATGATTATTATAGGGTGCATATAGTGTGATTTTGCATGAATTCAGTGTGTTTTAAGTGTCTTTTATAGCACAAATCTTTGAATTTATGCTTGTTAGATTGCATGAACATAGGGGGAGTTAAATTCATAATATTCTAAATTTTGCATGATTTTTAGATGAATTTACCTGTGTTTTTCATGTAATTAGAGGCCTTAGAATTATCAAGGAATGTTTTAATTATGTCATATATTAAAATCCTTGAATTGATATTTATATTAATTTGGCAAAATTAAGTGTTGAGTTTTTCAAAGAAAAATTGCCAAATTATTCTAAGTATCTTCAAAATTTCGAGTTAAACACTATCTCGAAACTCATCTTGAAAATTCTAGTTGAATTTCGATTTGAGCTTCCAGAGTGAAGTTTTGAAAATTCTAAGTCTGGGAAAAATTTCGAGTTAGCCTCTATCTCGAAATTTATCTCGAAATTCGACTTAGGGTTCGAATTTGAGTTACCAGTGTGCCTATTTCCTTATTCAAAATATTCCATATAATGTCTATCTTACAGGGAATATTTTTTGAAATGATCTGAGAGAATAACTTCGAGTTAGTTAATAATTTCGAGTTAGACTCTATCTCGAAACTCAACTCGAATTTCGACTTGATGTTCGAGATAGAGCTCTCAGTTGGTCTTAAGGGGATTTTTCGAGTTAACTCCTAACTCGAAGTCTATCTTGAACTTCTACTTAAATTTCGAGATAGGTTTCCCTAGTATTGTTGGTGGTTTGTGCTGTTTACATGGTCTTTAATAGATAAATGGTTCAAGTTTTTCGAGTTAACAGCTATCTCGAACTCCATCTCGAAGTTCGACTTAAAATGTTCGAGATAGCCTTCGAGATAGACTTCGAGATAGACTTCGAGATAAGACTTCGACTTAGATTCTCCCTGTATGTGCTTGGTGTTTTTCATATTTTTTAACAGGGACACTTTAGTCATTTCACATTAATGTCTATATATACATCTCTAACTCGATCTATTCTTTTACTTTTACCTAATTGAGTTTTACAGCCGCCCCATATACATACAGGCGATTTCTTACTTACAACCACTGATTCGTGATTTTTGTGACTAATCTCATACGGACAACGAATTAATGCCCGATTTTAGACTCCTCTTACCTGTGTGTCATCATTAATCTCTGTGATTGTGTCTTGTATAACTGTTCATCTTCATCGATATATATACACACACGTATATACACACCAAATTTCACAGATCGGTTCATACACGATTTCACACACACGCATTTCACTGTTAGTGGAGATTTAATCATTGGTTCGAAATTTGCCTTCCATTAACTGTTACTTGGATCCCGTAGTTTAATTTTTCAAAAAGGGACTTGTGTTGTTCTTGATAAATTAAAAGGGATATAACGGTTAATTCTAAAATTAATTGTTTTTCAGAAATTAAAATTAATTTTCACATCTTTTAAAAGAAAAACTTTTAATTAAAATGGCTCACCAATTTTCACTTGCTAAAAACAATTTTTATAATATTTCTACGGAAATTGGTGATCAACTCCCGCGCTTTAAGTCTTGGATACGATTTCTCAATTTGTATTCCAAAGCTAGCGATGCTTTTACTGCTAAACCTACACTAGTACATGATGCTTTACAGCAATTGTGGACTAGTGCAGTTTCTTTTGGGAGCAAATCAACCCCCTTTGGTTTCAGGTTTACCTTAGCGGGTCAGGAATATGAGGTGACTGAACAAATTGTCAACAAGGTTCTGGGATTCCCCATTAAAGATGCTTATGATCCAGAACCTACAGCTGCAAAACGCCTCAGATTCTTTGAAGAAATAGGATGTTATCCTCCGACTGGCCGGATCACTGGAAACATCCAAAAACAATTCTTTCATGTGGAATGGAATTACTTTTTCGAGGCCATAACAAGATGTTTTCGGGCACGAGAAAGCGATTTCCATCAAATTTCCATTCCCATGCAAAACCTTGGAATTGCCCTAGCAAGAGAGCTGAATATAAATTATGGACGAATAGTTCTCTCTGAGATAGTGGCTGTGATGGGATCTCCTGCAAGCAGAGACCTCAACACAACAGATGTTGTCTGCTGGTTTCCTCGGTTCTTACAGATGCTGATTAATCATTTAATACCGAAGGATGCTCTTGCAGTTAGACAGAGTTTTGCCAGAAGTCAAACATCTGCACCACTAGGGATGGGCACTAAGTCACTTTCAACAATTGATAATCAGAATAAACATCATGGAAAACCTATGTCTATTCCTGATACCTTACAACAGTGGCTTACATATGATGAGGGAGTTACCACTTTGATGGAATTATCGCAAGTTTCATCACATGCTCAGAATCGGTCTGCTCATGCTGAGGCATTTGAAGAGATTCCTGATGAGCAAAGCGGTGACGAACAAGGTAATGAATCAGGTAATCTCTCTCTACATTCTACTCATTCCTCTTCCTATGTTTCTGATTCCCAGACCCAAGAGACTGCTAGCCCGCAGGATCTATCCCAGGGTGAGAGCTATATTTATAATTCTTTACCACCCCTGTCACCGGAATCCAAATAGCCAGCACATGTAGATGTAGGATATGATGAGGAGAGTGAACCCGAAGAGCAGCCTCTTACTCGAAAGAAAGCCAAAATTTCTCATGCTGCTACTTCTAAACCTCAGTCAAACCCTAGCGTGTCACACGCAACCACTCCACCTCACGAGAGTGGTTCACCCCTTGAACAATCTGCACATAGGGATTTTGATGATGATTATGTACCTCTTGAAGATACTGTTGCTTCAAAAGGACATGAAGCTTTAAAAGCTTCAGCCGTACCTTCACCGGTACGTACTGATGCTGCAAAGAGGATCGGTTCTGATGTTGTACAAGAACACTTTGTAGCCTCTCAGCCTGAGATTCCAACTCAGGAACCAACAGCAATTGATCCCATAACTGCAAATTATATTGCTTATCCAGTTTCTGCAGGTACTGCTTCATATTTTGGATCATTTATTGAAGACATACACGAGCGTGAGACAGGGAGTGTGTGTGAGAGGTTAGGGAGAGAGGGACCTTCATTTTTAAGGCCCGAAACCGAGCGCCAAATACCAACAGAACGAGTATTAGAGCGAGGTCACCTAAACCAAACACCGTCCCTTAATATTGAAAATCTTGATACACGTATGACTTCTATGGAAAATCAAATGAAGCAGTTTGGGCAGACAATGGGGCAGTTAGGGATGAACATTGGAAACAATCAAAGGGCTCTTGACGACTACGCAGCACGAATGGCAAGTCAAGCTACAGCTTTTAATGATTTGACAAACAAGGTAAATGACTTGGGCCATGCTGCTGGTGTCTTGGGAAACACTCTGAATGACAGGATGGGAGCAATAAAGCTTACAATGGATACTCTGGCTGTGGAGATCAGTAGAGTTATGTTCGCAATCAGAAGTTTTGTGCCCCCAGAGTGTTTTGCGCCGCAACAACCTCCCCCTGATGCTGGTACAGGTGGTGCTAGTGGAGCAGGACCCTATGGTTCTGGTTTTGAAGATTCTTACGTAGCTGGTGGATCTGGAGACCAGGGTGGAGTTCAGGATAACTCACCTAAGGGGGAGAGTATAAAGGAGACGAGACAGCAGGGAGTTCAAATCGAAGAAATTCAAGAACAAGCTAATCTTGTCAAAGAAAAAGAAATTGAGCCGTCTACTGATGAAGAGGCTCTGAGAAGGAAAAAGGGTAAGGCAATAGCGATTGAGCAAGATGAGCCATTCGTTGATCTGAGTCATCAAAAAAAAGTACAGGTGGTACATGACTCAGATTCCGATATGGAAGACGCACCTTTGGAACATGCTATTAAGAGATCATTGAAGGATCAAGGTGGAGGTGCTGGGATGTCTTCCAGAATGCCTGAAGAAATTACTGTTGATGAGGAAACCCTTAAATCTCAACGGTTAGCCTTGGAACAAGCTGAGTTCTTTAAAATGAAAGCAATGCAAGATCGTGCTGTGTTTCAGGAAAAGAAAGCGGAGCTACAAGGGAAACAGTACGATTATGAGCTTGCAAGGCTAGCTGATCCTCAGATTGATCTGGACAATAGAAGGTTAGGGCAGAAGTGGGATGACGCAAGGAAGATATTGATGGGACCATGTACGAAAGGAGCTCATAACAAGGAGGCAGATGATCTGTTCTACAACCTAAATTTGCAGAATCCAATGGCTGCTGACTACATGAGTGCTTTAAAGAGATTAATTTCTAAAGTCAGGGTTGGATACAATGCAACGCAAAAGGAGTGGCAGGTTATCTTGTCTTTGACAGAAGGAGTCCCAATGTCTTTCATGTATGTGGATGACCAATTCATGACGAGAAGATCTGCATCAGAGTTGTTCTTGCTAGCAACAAAAATTCAATACTCTCATTCTGAGAATCTAAGCATTCTGTATAGGGATCAGTTAATGCAGCTAGCAGAGGACAAGGGTCCAGAATTCTCAGCATATCCAAATGTTGTCCGGATGGTGGTTGACAGTAAATTGAAGAGGGTGAGCTTGGAGGAAAAGGACTTAATGGAACTTTCAGTGGAATCTCTTAAAGCCGTCTGTAGACAAATGATGGGTAAGGGATTCGCTTCTGAGCTTAAAGATAAATCAGTGAAGATCATTGAAAGTGCCATATTCAAGAAGAGCAATGAGGCGTGGAAGTGTGATGTCATTGCTCCAAACCCTCTTGATAATGTGAAGATTGAACCAGAGCTAATAGAGAAGAAATGGAATATTCTTCAAGCTATGAAGAATGTAGATGAAGCTCTGAATCTTCCTACTGGAGAACTGGAACAAGGAGAGATAAGGGAGGCAGTTGGTGTTCCAGGAAGAGACAGTGTATACTGGATACACTCTTTTGTTGATAATACAGCTGATGCCTTAGTATTCATAGATGCAGACCAGAATCAAACATTCTTGCATATGAGTAGACAATGGCTGCTGCAGACTCAAGATGCTGCATTTCTGGAGAAAGTGTTATATGTGTTCAAATGGGAAGATGTGGAAGTTAAGTATGTGACAGAAAAGCAGAGACTCGTGAGTTACCTGTCTGATGTAGTAGTGGAAAAGAAACGATTGGAGCAAGATGCGGCTAGTGTCCACAATACTAACCGTGTCAAAGGCTATCCCAAAATGATCTATTGTCAGTTTAAAGCTGATAAAACTCATAGGAAACCTCGGCTTATAATGAAGAAATTTTAGGACATTCCAGAGATCAGGACTACTCAGGAGGTGGACAAACTCAGAAGGCTTTTCAAACATCCTTACCCAGAACCCAGGAACCCTCTAGAAATGGAAGCAGTAAGTTTGTTGAATGCTAGGTGGACGCAACTTCATGATCCAGTATATAAGAAACAAAAGCAGCAGGAGGAGAAGCGCAGAAGGCAGAAAGAAGAAAAAGACCAAGCTGCTGAAGCTAGGAAAAGGAAACGGAATTAGGGTTAAAGGTCAGAGTGGTGTGAACTTGAAGTTGGAAAACCTTCATGTCTTTCGGTTGCTTTAACTCACTTGAGGAAAATTCACCTTAGAGTGAATCCAATAAGGTGATATAAGTTTGACTAAAAGATATGAAATAATCCAGGTGATAGGAATCATTCAAATGATCTTTAATTCGAGGTTCGAATTCTGTTTCTAGTTTAAGTTCTTTGTATTGTTTTCAAATACTTTTCAATTGTATATTTTTCAAGACTGTAATGTTAATTATCTTTTCTCGTCTCTTGTTTAGTTGAGTTATCCTTCATTAATTTGAATGTCATTGTTAGACAATCAAATTGGGGGAGATTGAAAGGCAGAGTGTATAAACTTGTAACACTATAACTAATGTAACTCAATTAAAAGAAAAGATACTTAACCAGAAGACAATCAAGAACAAGAAGTCACAAGAAATCAACACTATATGAAGACAAGGTAATTGATACATTTGAACATGTTAACTATGATCAAGCCAAGAAGAAATCATTGAGAGAAGTTCAAGTCAAAGTTGTTCAGGCCTCAGTGATTTGAGAAATCGAGAATCAAGATCATAACTATCAGTATCAACAAGACCAATTGATTTCAAGTGAACAAGAAGGAAAGCGAATATTTGAAAGCCAAGTTACTAAGTGAATATGGTAATTTATTCAAGAAGCAGAAACACTATCAAGACTAGTCACTTATGAACCAGACCAGTGCATCAAGTGTCAGGACATTGATAGCAAGTTTATGTCAGTAATAAAGATCCATGTTCAAGAGCTTGCTGAAGAATAAAGAAGACATGAAGATATCACAAGCTCAAGATGTGCATTGAAGTTTCAAGTTGAAGACCAGAATATTTTCTAAGTACTAAATGTTCTGGATGGCCAAGTAGAATATTTCTAAGTAGAAGTTCGACTTAGAAATTTCGAGATGGCTAAGTAGAAATTCTCAAGTAGAAGTTCTACTTAGAGTGCAGCTTCAACATGACACATGGCATCTTCTGATTGGCAGATTTCCAAGCTTTCAAGATAAGACAAGATTTATGTGGACATCATTGGGCCACGTACATCTTAGTCTTTGAAGACTACATGACATAGATTACATGTAGTATAAATAGAAGCACTTGTGTAATGTTTTAGTTAGTGAGCAATATTGAGAAAACACAAGAAACAGAGAGAGAGTAAATTCACAGAGCTTAGAATCATTCACTTCTCTCTGAACTTCTGTTATACTTTGTAATGAATGTTGTAGCAACCTTTTCAAGTTATATATAAAGAAATATATTCCTTGAATCTGTGTGTTCATTTATTGCATCGTATTTATTGCTACTCATATTCGAAAAGTTGTATTCACCCCCCCTCTACAACACATTTGGACCTAACATCATCATTGAAGATGTAGCACTGGTCAAGGGGCTCAAGCATAATCTGCTAAGTGTTGGTCAATTTACTGACAGGGGATTCAAAGTGAACTTCGACAAAGATGAATGTTTGATCACCCACAAGAAGACTAGTGATTTTGCTCTATCTGGAGTAAGGAAAGGAAGCCTGTTTGTAGCCAATATGGACTCTGCAAACAAGGACAAAGTTTGTTGCTTTTATTCAAAAGCATCAAATGAAGATTGTTGGCTGAGGCACAAGAAGTTATCACACTTAAACTTCAAAGCCATTAACTCTCTAGTCAAAAGAGAGTTAGTGAGAGGCATGCCCACACTTGAATTCTGTCAAGAAGGAGTGTGTGAGGCTTGTAAAAAAGGAAAAATGAAAAGATCAAGCCACAAGTCAAAGACAGTGACATCAATAACCAAGCCCCTGAAACTAATTCATATGGATTTATTTGGGCCTGTCAATATTATGTCACTAGGAAGAAAGAAGTATGCCCTGGTGATGGTTGATGAGTTTACAAGGTATACCTGGGTGGAATTTTTGGCATCAAAAGATGAGGCTCCTCAAGTAATCATTGAGCACATAAAGAAAGTTGACAAAGAAGCAAAGGCCAACAATGCAAGTGTGATTGCATTAAGAAGTGATAATGGAACAGAGTTCAGAAATGCCATCCTTGAAGCATTCTGCAAAGAGAATGGTATTTCCAAGCAATTCTCAGCTCCAAGAACTCCCCAACAAAATGGAGTTGTTGAGAGAAAGAATAGAACTCTAATTGAGGCTTCTAGGACAATGTTGCTTGATGCAAAGATGCCTACATGTTTTTGGGCTGAGGCTGTGAGTACTACATGCTATATCCAAAACAGAACCCTCATCAACAAAAACACTGGAAAGACACCTTACAATTTGATGACTGGAAAGAAGCCCACTCTAAAGTATGTTCATACTTTTGGAATGTTAGATATAATTGATGTGATTTAATGTCAGTGTTTAAGTGTTACAGGGAAAAAGATTTTAACTTGTTAATGAAAGCAATCGTAGCAGAGTTTGAGTATACGCTGACAGCTAGAAGCGCAAACGCTGACAGAAGGAAGCGCAAACACTGCTGGCTGACAGAAGGAAGCGCAAACACTGCTGGCTAGGAGCGCAACAGAGTTTGTTAAAGTCTGTCTACTGGAAGCGTCTACAATTCAACAGAGATGGAAGATTAATTTAAGATAAATATGGAAGCAATATCTTTGAAGATTGGATAGCTGTCAAAGAGATTGAGTTGACTTAGGAGACGTGTAGCAATCGTAATTGATATCAATTGTATAGCTTAATTATAGGAGAATCAATTAACGATTGTACGTAGCTGTATATCTTATAAATACAGTTAGGTTAACCCTAGAAGGGTAATCATAGTGAACGAATATCATTGATTGTAACCTAAGCAGCTCTCTGTGATATTTTACATCACTGAGAGAGGAATTATTAATTCCAAATAGTTTTAAGTACTAAAACGTGTGTTCTTGTTATACTCTCATACAGTACTTGATTATATATTATGTATTCGACCTAACAAGTGGTATCAGAGCCAATATGTTACTTTATTACAGTTTAAGATCCAAACACAATTGTAATCAATGGCAGAGATACCTCCTCCATCAGGTTCTGAGAAAGCTCCTACTACTGTTAGTAGGTATGAGACGATTAGGGTTCCTATACTTAAGCCATCAGAGTATGCAATCTGGAAGGTGAAGATGACCATGTTTCTGGAGGCTACAGATCCAGAATATCTTGACAGAATTTATGAAGGTCCTCATAAACCTACAAAGTTAACTACTGTTGTTGCTGGTGAGGAATCAAAAGTGATTCCAAAGGAAAAGAAAGATCTAACTGCTGAGGATCTTTCATCTATTGCTAAGGATGCAAAAGTAAGGCATTTACTTCACAGTGCTTTAGACAATGTTATGTCAAACAAGATGATTAACTGCACAACTGCAAAAGAAATTTGGGATGCACTTGAGGTTAGATGTCAGGGAACTGCTGCTATCAAGAAGAATAGAAGGAACATACTCACACAGGAGTATGAGCATTTTGAGGCAAAGTCTGAAGAAACCATGACAGAAACATTTGACAGATTCTGTAAACTGCTCAATGATATGTCATTGGTTAACAAAGAGTATGATTTAGAAGACTCAAATCTCAAGTTTCTTTTCTCTTTACCTGAAAAGTGGGATGTGAAAACAACCACTATAAGAGATAACTATGATCTTACTGATACTGAGATTGATGAAATCTATGGTCTGCTCAAGACTCATGAGTTAGAAATGGAGCAGAGAAAC
This sequence comes from Kitagawia praeruptora, assembly GCA_037693485.1. Classification (NCBI taxonomy): domain Eukaryota; kingdom Viridiplantae; phylum Streptophyta; class Magnoliopsida; order Apiales; family Apiaceae; genus Kitagawia; species Kitagawia praeruptora. The sequence goes on along the minus strand of CM075345.1, from coordinate 119,834,792 downwards.
AGGAGATCAAGCAAGAAGTCAAAGTCTGTTGCTCTGAATGTTGAAGAAAAATCTTCAAAGAAAGAAGCATCAAGGAAGAAGGCAAAAGGAAAAGCCTTGGTCATTCATTCAGAAAGTGAGTCATCAAACACGGATGTTGACTCAAACACAGATGAATCATCTGATTCTGAAGATGATGAAAAGATGATGCAAATGGCTGCATTGATGGTAAAGACCTTCAAGAAGATGGGATTCAAGAACTTCAAGAAGGGAAAGAGATTCTCCAAGAATTACTCAAAGTCTGACAGGAAAAATTTCAGCAAATCTGAGGGAAAAGACTCCAAATCTGGGAAGAAAGATAAGTCTGAGATTCAATGCTACAAGTGTAATGAGATGGGTCACTATGCTCCTGAGTGCAAGAAGGGTAAAACTGAAAAGGCACTCTACACCAAAGGCAGAGACTGGGCAGACACCTCAGATTCAGATGAGGAGGTGAACTATGCACTCATGGCCTCTACTCAGAATGAAGACTCTGAACTTAAGGTACCCCCAACTACCTATGCTTATAATACTGATAATATAACTGAATTGAGAATTTATCTTAAAGCATTACATATCAGTTATAGGGATCAGACTTTAGAGAATGAGAGAATCAAGAATGAGTGCTCTCAACTTAAAGAGAGAAACAAACTTGTAGAAGAAAAACTTGAAAACATGCAAAAAATTCAGAAAGAAAGAGATGATGCTGTTTTTATAGAACAGGAATTGCTAGGTAAGTATAAGCAACTGGAATCTGAATTGGAGGATGCAAAGAACATTATTAAAACATGGAATGATTCTGGAAAAGATACTCATGAGGTTTTTCAAGCTGACACTGTTGGTTTAGGGTACTGTGAGGAAGATGAGCTTAGATTTCTAAATCATGTGAAAGTTAGGCAAACTCTTCCAACTAGAAAATTTGTTCATGGTACAGTTAAAACTGAACATGGAGCTGTTGAAAATGAGCTAGTAAAAACCTGTGTAAAACAGGTTAACATTGGTTCAATGACAGATAAACAACTTAAGCAAAAGCTTAAAGAGATAAAATCTGTCAACAAACAGAAAATGCCTAAGAAAAACAGAAATGGAAAGGTAGGCATTACATCAGGAAATAGGCCAATGCTTGTTACACTTGCACCTAGAAAAACTTGTCATAACTGTGGTAGCACTAATCATCTTGCTAGTTTCTGCAGGAAGAACAAAGACATTAATTCTTTACCCTCCAAATCTGGAGTGAAAAAGAATAATGTCAAACCTAGACCACAAACTCTGTGCAAACATTATGGAAGTACTTGGCACTCGATTTATACTTACAAGAATTATCATGCTATTTATCATAATTACTATGAACTGAAACCTAATTTGAAATGGGTTAAAGTTAATTCTGCAGGTGCTAAGACTGAAAATGTTAGTTTAAACTCTGATAATGACAAATCCGCTGCAAAAGCTAACAGATTCAATAAAGCAAAAGGATCCAAGCAAGTCTGGATCCTTAAAACTAACAATCAGTGATTGTTTGTGATTGCAGGGCACCAGGGAAAGTACCCTAGTCGTGGACAGTGGATGTTCAGGACACATGACTGGAAATAAATCCCTGCTATCAGAGTATGTGGAGAAGGCTGGCCCAAAAGTTTCATATGGAGATGGCAACATAGGACATACTCTGGGATATGGCAATATTAATCTTGGAAGTGTCATCATCACAAATGTAGCTCTGGTTCCAGGACTCAAGCATGTTCTGTTATCTGTGAGTCAAATCTGTGACAGAGGATATCATGTAGATTTTCAGCCTGAATACTGTCAAGTCATCAGTAAATCTACAGGGAAAGTTGCTCTAGTTGGAAACAGACACAATAACATCTATGAAATAAAATTGTCAACAAACTCTGATGGCAAAGCAGTGTGTCTGTCAACAAGGATGTCCAGTAAAGAGAGTTGGAAGTGGCATAAGAAACTCTCTCATTTAAATCTAAACAACATCAATGAGCTGATAAAGAATGATCTTATGAGGGGACTTCCAAAGTCCTTATTGAATGCAGATGGCCTGTGTGATTCATGTCAAAAGGCCAAACAGATAAAGGTTTCTTTCAAAAGCAAGTCTGAGTCTTCAATTGTTGATCCTTATCACCTTCTACATGTTGATCTTTTTGGACCAGTGAATGTTATGTCTCTTGGAAAGAAGAAATATGCTCTAGTCATTGTTGATGAATACACCAGATACACTTGGGTGTATTTTCTAGCAAAGAAGGATGAAACTGCATTAACTCTGGCAGAACATATAATGCAGTTGGACAAAGGGTCAAAGAATCAAGTGAAGATTATCAGAAGTGACAATGGAACTGAATTCAGGAATTCAACAATGGAAGAATTTTGCAAGAACAAAGGAATTAAACAAGAGTTTTCTGCACCTGGCACTCCACAACAGAATGGTGTAGTTGAAAGGAAGAACAGAACCTTGATAGAAGCTGCTAGAACTATGCTTGATGAAGCAAAATTACCAACCTATTTCTGGGTAGAAGCTGTTCAAACTTCTTGTTTTACTCAGAATGCCACTCTGATCAATAAGCATGGAAAAACACCATATGAAATGGTGAGAGAAAAGAAGCCAAACCTGAAATATTTTCATATTTTTGGGTGCAAATGCTTTGTGCTGAAAACTCATCCTGAACAGTTGACCAAATTTGATCTGAAGGCAGATGAAGGAATTTTTGTTGGCTATCCACTGTCAACTAAGGCATTCAGAGTTTATAATCTGAGAACCAGAGTGATCATGGAATCTATTCATGTGTCTTTTGATGACAAGAAAATAACTGGACTTGAAGATGTCAATGACCATGATCAACTACATTTTGAAAATGAAGATCTAATCTCTGACGAAATAAACTCTGACGGATCAATTCCAACAGACTCTGTTGATACAAACTCTGAACCTCTACTGGTAAACACAGAAGAAATTGTTCAACCAGAACAAAGGAGAGAACCAGTTGAGGGGGAGTATGAAGAATCAAACTCTGATGATCCACATTCTGAAAGTGAATCACATGAAAAATCTAGATCAATCTCTGATGATTCACATTCTGAGCAGTCACATTCAGGGGGAGCCTCAGAGAATGAAGAAAGACACCAAGGAAATCAGGAGAACATGGATCGAGGGGGAGGATCAAACTCTGAGAGAAGTCATTTGCCTTCAGCTAGGAAATGGACCAAATCTCATACACCTGATTTGATTATTGGTGATCTAGATGCAAGAGTTAGGACAAGAAGTGCAACAACAAATGAATGTCTGTTTCATGCATTCTTGTCACAAACTGAACCAAAGAAAGTTGAAGAAGCTCTTTGTTAGTTACAGAGGCATGCCTGTACACATCTAATAACAAGCCTAATTGTTTGTAATGCTTTGCATTACTTACATGACCTCTTAACTGAGGGAACCTCTAGTTGTAGAGTTTCTGTTTGTATTGTACTTGTAGTAGGCATCAAATCCTAGTTGTGTAATTGTACAAATAGAGTCTAGAATAATGCTTGAAAGAAGTTCCAAGGTTCATGCCTCAAGCAAGGAGTTAAAGACTGTCAAATAATCACAGTTGGGATTTGAAGAAATGAAGAATTTGCCTAAGTACCAATTCGAGAAGTATATTTGTCTATTCGAGAAGTCCAGCATTCGAGAAGTCAGGGATTCGATATCTCAATACACTATTCGATATCTCTGAATACACTGTTCGATATCTCATTCGATATCTCAGGGATTCGATATGTCTACTACTCTATTCGAGAACTCAAGAAGTCAACAAGTCAAGATGGTATTCGAGTTCTCAAAGAGTCAAAAAGTCAAAGTTCCATTCGATATCTCAAGGACTCAGAAAGCTATTCGATATCTCGAGGATTCGATAAGTCAAATGTTATATTCGACAACTCAAGGAATCCTGATGGAAAAGAGCTATTCGAGAAGTGGTTCGATATGTCAATATAACAGTATTCGAGAACTCAGAGTTATCGATCAAGTCAATTCTAGTTCTCGAATCACTTACTTAGTCACTTCTCGAATACATTCTTGGAGACAAAATACTGAAGAAATTGTACAAGTCAGAAACCTGCAACAAGCCAATGCACTTTATGGACCACAATCTGTAACGTGCTCTGGAAAGCCTAAAAGGAAACTTGGAGAGATATAGAAGAGACAAGGAGCTAAAGAAGTGGATCTAAACAGTCTTTGCAAAGTCAAATCTGTAACCGTTTGGACACTTACTCAAAAAGGATAGACAGACTAGAAAGTAATTTGTTTAGCTTCCTTATTTGCAGTAAGTAGGCTGTATCCATGTTCTATAAGGACACAGCCTCACTTCATAACTTAGTAACTTTTGTGAGTCAAGTTTTTCATACACTGTAAGCTATATCTCTCTGAGAAAAACGAAGCTGAGAATACTACCATTTGTATTCACAGATTGTAACAACCTTTATCTAATAATACATTAGATTAAAGTGATATTGTGTCTTGTGTTGTTTCTTTATCCGCACCTTCACTTCTACACACACAGGCACTTATCTGCTACATAGACTCAATCCAAGAAAAGTTCAATAATCCATTCACCCCCCCTCTGTATTCTTTTACCGTATTCAATACTCAACAAGTGGTATCAGAGCCAGGTTGTTTATTCAAAAACAGAAAAACGATCATGAGTTCGAATACACCAAAGACTACAGGAACGGTGAAGGTCCCTAAGTTTGACAAAGAAAACTTCAACCTCTGGAAGATAAAGATGATGTTGTTCATTAAAGCCTCTCATTCCTTGTATCCTGAGATTCTCAAGAATGGTCCTTTTGTTCCACAACAAGAGATACCAGAGAAGACTGTTGGAACCATAACTATCCCAAGATCTTATGAGGCCAAGGATCCATCAAAGTGGACAGAGTCAGAAAGGGAGAAGGTTGCTCTTGACAGCCACCTCATGTTGCTTATCATTGATTCCATGGACATGTCAATGTTTGCAAACATTGCATCATGCATGTCTGCTAAAGAGATGTGGGATCACATTGAGGTGTTGTGTGAAGGGACTGATGAGGTTAAGGAAAACAGGAAACAGATACTGGTCACACAGTATGAAGCTTTCATAGCACAGCCCAAGGAAAGCATCACTGAAATGTTTGAAAGGTTTCACAAGCTAGTTACTGAGTTGCAGATGAATGGAAAGGTTTACAACACCAAGGAGTTAAATATGAAATTTCTGTTGTCTTCACCAAATCATCTGGAGCAAAGAGTCATTTCTCTAAGAGAGAGAGATTTGAACAAAGTCACCTATGATGTGCTCTATGGAGTCCTAAAGACTCATGAACTTGAGTTGCTTCAGAAAAGGGCTATCCAAGCCAACCAAGGTAGGATGATAAACACATCATGTGACTTGATTGTCAACAAATCCATTCTGGACCTAGAAGCATCTACAAGCCAACTAAGGATAGAGGAGGTGGCAGATGATGAAGAAACTGAAGCTGGGGTGAGTGAACCTGTTGAGGAAAAGGAGGAAGAAGAAGAAGAGTTTTACACTCTGGAAGAACTTGATGGGATGGAAAATACTTCATATGCTTTCATGGCCAGAAAATTTCCAAACATCAGATTTAAAAGAAATCAACCCTTCAAACCCAAAACTCAAAACCATTCAGCCAACAAGAACAAGGCACCTGTGAAACCAAACAGAAATAAGTTCAAAACCAGTTATGTGGATAGGTCATCTGTAAGGTGCTATAGATGCAATGACCTAGGGCATTTTGCCAGTGAATGCAAGAAGCCTAAAAAGAAGGATAGAGATTATCTTGAGCTCGAAGCTAAGTATGAGGCCCTTCTGAAAAAGCAGACACATGGTAAGGCCTACATAGCTGAAGGGAAGTGTTGGGATGATTCTGAGAGTGATGAAGAGGAACAAGATTTCTGCAATTATGCCTTGATGGCCAACTCCAAGGATGACTCATCTTCATCTGATTCTCAGGTACCATCTCTCACTACTATAGACATGTCTGTTTCTGAGTATAAATGCATGATCGAACAACTATCTGTTGAAATGTTTAATATTCATACTAGTATGACTGCTGCTAATGAGGAGATTGCTAAACTGTCTACTAAAAATGAAATATTAACCAAAAAGAATGAGGAACTTGAGCTAACTACTATGCAAGTAGAAAACCTTAAGAAAGAAGTTGAATATTTGCAGAACAAGGTTTTATGTGCTAGTCAAGTAGAGAAGGCTCTTAGGGATGAATTAGCTGAGAATGAATTCAAACTAAAAACTTTCAAGAAATCATCTGATTTAGTGCAATCCTACTGTGAGAAAATTGAAGCTAATCCCAAAGCAGCTATTGGACTTGACTATGACTCTCTCAAACAAAGGAAAGGCTATGCTGTCATTGAAGAGGACACAGATGTTCATGAGAAAGTGCCTCACATTTTGAGAAAAACTAAAAATCCAATTTTTAAGGAATCAACATTTGAAATTGATGAGGATGCCTTACTCATCAAGCAAATGTTGAATGATGAGGATGAGGCACAATCTAGTGAACAACAAGCATCCTCTAAGAATGAGAGTGTCAAGTCAAAGACCAAGAAACCAGTAGTTGATAGGCCAAGACCTAAGAAGTTTGTTAAGTTTGTCTCAGCTGGGAAGAGTGAATCAGAAAAGGAAGTGACTAAGAAGAAACAGAACAGAAATGGCAAGTTAGGGATTAACAAGGATAACAACTATGCTTATATGCCTAATGCCCCTAGGAAAACTTGTCAGAACTGTTTCAGTACTAATCATTTAACTCATGCATGCAAGAAACCTGTTGGTAGTGTGTCTAAACCTTTCTATGATTGTTCTGTGCCTCTAAGTCATAGAGATGCACCTTTCTGTGATAAATTTGACTGTATGCCATGCAATATGAATGTTATGACTAGTTGTTTTAATTTAAGAAGGCAGTTCATTGATGGTTGTATCAGTCACAATTCTCACACACACTACACAAGGTCAAAGTCTTCAAGTCCTCCTAAAGCTAGGAAGGTACCTCTGTCACCTAAGTCTGAAACTTCAGGTTCTAAGACTTCCAACAGTGACAAGAAGACTAACACTAAGAAAGTTGACAAGCATGTTGTTTATGATAAAATTGTCTCTAAGTCACATGGACCCAAACTTGTTTGGGTACCAAAGGAAAAGTAATACCTTTGTGTTTGCAGGGCAAAGAAAGTGAAAAGAAGGTCATGTGGATTTTGGACAGTGGATGCTCAAATCATATGACTGGTGATATGGCCCTGCTATCACAGTATGAGGAAAAGGCTGGCCCAATGGTTGCTTTTGGAGATGACAGCATGGGTAACACATTGGGATATGGCAAGCTGAAAGTTGGAAATGTCATCATTGAAGATGTAGCACTAGTCAAGGGGCTCAAGCATAATCTGTTAAGTGTTGGTCAGTTTACTGATAGAGGATTCAAAGTGAATTTTGACAAAGATGAATGTTTGATCACCCACAAGAAGACTGGTGATTTTGCTCTATTTGGAGTAAGGAAGGGAAGCCTGTTTGTAGCCAATATGGACTCTGCAAACAAGGACAAAATTTGTTGCTTTTACTCAAAAGCATCAAATGAAGATTGTTGGCTGTGGCACAAGAAACTATCACACCTGAACTTCAAGGCCATTAATTCTCTTGTCAAAAGAGAGTTAGTGAGAGGCATGCCCACACTTGAATTCTGCCAAGAAGGAGTGTGTGAGGCTTGTCAAAAAGGAAAAATGAAAAGATCAAGCCATAAATCAAAAACAGTGACATCAATAACCAAGCCATTACAACTCATCCATATGGATTTGTTTGGGCCTGTCAACATAATGTCACTTGGAAGAAAGAAGTATGCCCTGGTAATGGTTGATGATTTTTCAAGGTATACATGGGTGGAATTTCTGGCATCAAAAGATGAGGCTCCACAAGTAATTATTGAGCATATAAAGAAAGTTGACAAGGAAGCAAAGGCAAACGATGCAAGTGTAATTGCACTGAGGAGTGATAATGGAACAGAGTTCAGAAATGCCACACTTGAAGCATTCTGCAAAGAGAATGGCATTTCTCAGCAATTCTCAGCTCCAAGGACTCCACAACAAAATGGAGTTGTTGAGAGAAAGAATAGAACTCTAATTGAGGCTGCTAGAACAATGTTACTTGATGCAAAAATGCCTACATGTTTTTGGGCTGAGGCTGTGAGCACTGCATGCTATATTCAGAACAGGACCCTCATCAACAAAAACACTGGAAAGACACCTTACAACTTGATGACTGGAAAGAAGCCTACTCTAAAGTATGTTCATACTTTTGGAAGCAAATGCTTTGTACTAAAGGATAATTCTGAATATGTTGGAAAGTTTGATGCAAAAGCATTTGAAGGAATTTTTCTTGGCTATTCTATGGAAAGAATTGCATACAAGGTTTATGTCATCAGTCAAAAGAAAGTTATGGAAAGCACAGATATTACATTTGATGACAGCAAACTACCTGGACTAGAAGAAGCCAATGATGAAGACAAAGATCCATTGAGATTTGATAATCTAGATGATTCTGATGAAGAGATTGAAACTGGAGTTGAAACTCAAGTTCAACAAACTCAAGTGATTAATGATACAAGAGAGGAATTTGTGCCAATCGATAGTGGAGAAACAAGCATCCAAGACACACCTGTGAGTAATGGTAACTTCACAGGGGGAGGAAATGAGGATGACCATGATGTGGATGATGAAGCAACATCAAGAATGAGAAGTCAGGCTGAACACTCGAGGAAATGGGATAGATCACACACTGCAGAGCAAATCATTGGAGATCCTAATGCAGGAATAAGGACTAGGAGAGCAACTCAAAATGAGTGCCTCTATGGATGTTTTCTATCACAAGTTGAGCCTAAGAAACTTGATGATGCACTGTTGGATCCAGATTGGATTATTGCCATGCAAGAGGAGCTGAATCAATTTGAAAGGAACAAAGTATGGGAACTTGTGCCTGCACCAAAGAATAGAACCATTGTTGGAACAAAATGGGTTCTGAAGAATAAGATGGATGAAGATGGTGTAATAATAAGAAACAAAGCAAGGCTGGTTGCAAAAGGATACTCTCAACAGGAAGGCATTGATTATGATGAGACATTTGCCCCTGTTGCTAGATTGGAAGCCATTAGAATATTCTTGGCATTTGCTGCTCATTCAAACTTTAAAGTTTATCAGATGGATGTCAAGAGTGCATTTCTAAATGGAGAGTTGGAAGAAGAGGTTTATGTGCAACAACCACCTGGCTTTGAGGATCCATATTTCCCAGAATTTGTCTACAGATTGCTTAAGGCACTGTATGGACTTAAGCAAGCTCCAAGAGCATGGTATGATACTTTATCACAATTTCTTCTTGAGAATCAATTCACTAGAGGCACATTGGACAAGACACTGTTTTACAAGAAGCATGGTGATGATATTATCCTAGTCCAAATTTATGTGGATGATATCATTTTTGGTTCTACAAATGAGAAGCTGTGTGAGAAGTTCTCTAAACTCATGCAGAGCAGATATGAGATGAGTATGATGGGAGAGTTGACATTCTTTCTAGGGTTGCAAGTCAGTCAAAGGAAGGATGGTATCTTTATCAGTCAAACCAAGTACATCAAGGATTTATTGAAGAAGTTTGACTTGGAAGATTGTTCACCTGCCAAGACACCCATGGCCACTGCCACTAAACTGGATGAAGATGCTAAAGGCAAGAAAGTAGATATCTCAGTCTACAGAGGCATGGTTGGTTCTCTACTCTACCTCACTGCAAGTAGGCCAGACATCATGTTTGCTACATGCTTGTGTGCAAGGTTTCAATCAAATCCAAAGGAATCACATTTGATTGCAATAAAAAGGATCTTTAGATATCTGAAGGGCACTCCAAACTTGGGTTTATGGTATCCTAAGGACACAGGGTTCAATCTGGTTGGTTATTCTGATGCTGATTATGCTGGATGCAGAGTGGATAGGAAAAGCACCTCAGGAAGCTGCCAGTTTCTTGGACAAAGGTTAGTTTCTTGGTATAGCAAGAAGCAACAATCTGTGTCAACTTCTATAGCTGAGGCTGAATACATAGCTGCTGGAAGTTGCTGTGCTCAAGTGCTTTGGATTAGAAATCAACTTAGAGATTATGGACTTGTGTTGGAAAGAATTCCAATCATGTGTGACAACACAAGTGCAATCTCTATAGTTACCAATCCTGTCAATCATTCTAGAACAAAGCACATTGACATCAGATATCATTTCATAAGAGAACATGCAACTAATGGAACCATTGAGTTGCATTATGTCTCTACAGATAAACAACTAGCTGATATATTCACTAAGCCATTAGATGAAGCCACCTTCACAAGGTTGGTAAGTGAGATTGGAATGCTGAATTCTTCAGATTCTGGCTAAGTGAATACACCATCTAGATTGTTGCAGCAGTAAACACTTACTTTATCTAAATTCTCAATATTTTTGGAGTAAGTGTTGGCTGAAATATGATTTATAAATATTTCAAATCTGTTGCATATGTTGAAAATCATATTTCTATTAACTTAAAATTTCTATGAAATTTTGAGAAAATCACTATTTAATTTGCTAGGATATTCTTCAATGAATATGTCTGGTAAATTTTAAAAGATAGTGAAAATCAAATTTTTATGAGTGATGAGTATAGCTCGATAAGTCAAACTTCTCGAATGATTCACTATTCGACATCTCTAATAAGTCTCATTAGAGTACTCTTGAGTTCTCGAATAGAGTCTTTCTGAGATATCGAATAGAGGTATTCTTGACTTCTCGAATATAGTAACTGAGTTCTCGAATGATTGAGTTCTCGAACACTATATTTGAGTTCTCGAATCATTTGAAAAGGCTGAATTCTCGCTAAATTTTAACCGATTTTGGACTTTTGTCTAAAAGTTTAATTCACTCATAAAAACATATTTTATTTAATTTAGAATTATTTCTAAGTTAGATAACTGCCAGCTGTGAGTTTCTATCTGCTTGAGTTATCGATTAAGCCTTTCTTGACTTCTCGAATAGTTGTTTTCTACTTCTCGAATGCCTGACTTGTCGATACAAAACTTTCTGCTAATCGACAATTCAAGTACTTAATACTTATACAATTTCACATCTATTCGATTCATTTCATTCGATTTCTCAAGCATCTACACTCTCTAAACCCCTGAAACCCTAGCTACAAAAAGCCAAATTTCTTCTTCAATCTTCAATTTCTTTCCTCTCTTCTACATAAATGGCAACAGTAAAGTTCAACACCAACTTCATCGCTCTCACTAGTGATGTTGAAGCACCCAATGCCAACTTCAAGTGCTTTGTGAAATGGATGGCTGAGTCTTATATCAAGGATGCACTCTCTGCCAACCCAACTCTGTATCTAGATATCCTGGAACAGTTTTGGGGCACTGCTATTGTGGAGGTTGTAGCCCTGGAAAACGCAATCACTTCATATATCATCTACTGCAAGATTCAAGACAAGGAAATCACTATCACTACTGCAGACATGAACCAAGCACTGGGCCTACAACAAGAGTCATTTGACAGACTGGCCACTAATGCAGAGTTAGAGGAATTCTTTGAGTTCATCAACTACTCAGATGGGATCAATCTTGGAAAGCTAAACAGGAAGAATCTGAGAAAAGAATGGAGCTATGTGTTTGCAACTCTTCTCCAAGTCTTCACTGCCAGGAAATCAAGCTTTGATCAAATCAGTGCACCTGTGCAGCAAATTGGATATGCTTTGGCCTATGGAAAGAAGATTGATGTTGGCCAAATCATCCTCCAAGAACTATATGGAAGACTTGGTAAGAACACATCCAAGAGAGGTACTGATATTTTCTTCCCTCGCTTTATTCAATCTGTACTTAATTTTAAAAATGCTTCATTGATTGAATTGCCTGGGATTGATAAAAATAAAATAGGCTATCCTAAGTCCATGACCAAACTCATTTTTGGTAATTTGGAGACTAGGAATGATGTGGATGTAAGACTGAACATAACTCCCCATATGGAGAGTTTGTTTAGGACTTATCCCCACAACATGCCAACATTTGATGCAAAATCTAAGTTAGCACAGCCCAAGCAAGTAGAACAAAATGCTAACCCAGGGCCTGCTAACCAACCCTCTCAACCAAACACTCTACCACATACTGAGCCAACTGCATCATCCTCTCAAAAGGGTGATGTTAGTAAAAAGAAGAGAAAGGAAGTAATGTCTGCACCATTAAATATCTTATCTGAAGCAGCATTAGCTGTTGAATTAGGTCTAGGAAGTGAGGAACCTGAGTCACCCTTACACAGGACAAAGAAGAAGAAAACTAAGACCACCTCTTCAGTCACACAAATGGCTGAAGTTGTAAAATCAGGGGCACACAGCTCACTAGGTGTATCCTCTCAACAGGGTGCACCTATAGAATCAAGCATCCTCCCCAATGCACCTTCTTGTATAGAGTCAGCACATGGGAGTGATAAGGCTGGGACAACACTGAGTGGAGAGCACATCACATTTGAAACTCCCTCTATCTCTTAGGGGGAGTTGCCAAAATCTACTCTTAAACACACTTCTCTTCCAGAATCTAACTCTGAAATTTCTTTGGAACCTGCAACTCAGGCAACTGGGATGCAAGGCATTGATCATCAAGAATTCTTTTCTCTTGATGAGCCAATAATTTCAAGTGACTTAGTGCATGACACTTTGCTCACCACTCAGAACCCACATTTAGATGGTGAGGGAATGCATGCTGAGGCATCTCCTGATGACACCATCACAAACACAGAGGTTCCACTAGTTTTTACTAGAGACTCTGTGCCTGTGTCAACTGCTGGTGTAATTCATCCCACTTCTGTGGTGACACCAGTAGTAGAGTCAATCCATCCGGTTACAGAAGTTGCATCTGTAACTGAGGAGTCTAGCTTGCCTAGCTCTAGCTCTGACTTTATGTCACAATGGCTGAAGCCTGTGCAACATGACAGTGCTTCAGGATCAGGGTCTGTTCCACAACAATTGACGGTTGAAGCACTTCAAAGCTTAATTGTGGATCAGATTCCTGAGTTCACAAAGATTGCTCAGAACCTTCTCATTGCAGACATGCCTAATCCAGACTATGAGGCTATTCTGTTATGCCATAGGGATGATGTGGAGGTGGAGAAGACAAAGATCATTGATGATGCTGAGAGAGATGGCAACATAGATGCCTGGTTGCAAGGAAAATATGATATTACTCTTGATGAAGCACTTCAGTATCTCAGGGAGGAATACCTCACTTCACTGGGTTCCAATGCCAAATCTCTGACCCCTGGTGAAGTGTATGAGGCTATGAATGATACACACAAGGGATTCCTCAAGGCTGCACATTATCTTGGAAAAGGTGTTAAGACTGAGGTCAATAGAGTATGTGATAAGACCACCACCACAGTAGAAGCAATCAAGAGGACCTTTGATGCCAAATTCCCTCAGCTAGACAGTGTGTTCAAGGACATCAAACACTGCAACACTACCTGCACCAAAATGGACAATGGGCTAGCTCTGCTAAAGGATACTGTCACAGGTCTGGGGCATCAATTTCAAATTCTGTCTGATCAGACCACAGATGCCAATGCCATGCTGAGGACCATGTTCAAAAATCTATATGGAGACAGACTGATTACTGAAGTCCCAGTACATGACATGACTAGATTTGAAGTGCAGAGACTCAAAGAACAATCCCTGTCTGGCTTCAAATCTACTGAGTTATTCAGCAAAGTAGATGCACTTGAGAAGGAGGTGGCTACTCTCACTAAGTCCAATGCTCATCTTACAGACAAGGTTGCACTTCTAAATGACCAGTTGGACACTCAAGCATCCACCACAGCTGATGTCCTTCTGCATTAACAATCCATGTTAGCTGCTATGATGAAGCATATGGGTCTCCCTCTCCCTGATGAATCTTCAATCCCAAAGGACATTTCTACAGCCTCAGTGCCTGACAACAAGCCTAAGGGGGAGAAGAAGACAAGGAACTCAAATTCAAAGGGGGAGAAAGGGAACTCAAATACAAAGGGGGAGAAAGGCATAATAATAAAAGAGGGTGGTCAACAAAGAGCTTCTTCAAAATCTCTACCTAATGTGCCTGGCAAAGGAAAATCCAAAGTGGATGAGCCTCCATCTACCTTGCCAGTTGTCACTCTACCAACTGTGCACATCACTACTCCTGGAGGACAAAAGCAATCCATAACTACAACAGTGGTTGCAGGGAGTATGCCATCTGACAAACCTTCAACCTTACCTGAGAGTGCCAAGCCTGTAGAAGTTAAAGTTGTTACTGAGGCCAAACTACAAGAAGTTGCTAACTCCAATGTTTATCATGATAAAGCCTTCTTGGAGTTTCTGAAAGCCACAAGGGAACAGGTTGGTGACACTCAGTTCTATCTGAGGGAGCTGAAGAAGCAGATTGATTGCATCACTGTCATTCCTAAGAAAGTAAATAATCTATGGATTAAGGAGATAGTGATGATATCCAAATTGAAGATATGGCATCTAACATACAAGACTCTACAAGAACTGAAACACTCAGAGATAGATGCCATACTTGAGCTTATTGAGAAGAAGAATGAGAACAACAAAAGTCTGTTTGATGACTTGAGGAATGACCAACCTTCAAGGCTACCAAAAGTGATCAAGAAGCCATGGACAATCATTTATCAGTCTGGCACCAGAATTGAAGATATCAAGCAATTGGTCATTCCCCATGATCTCACCACTAGAAATCACAGACTGATCATTGCTATTATTGATCAATTACAGAAGAAGGTTGGAGCCAGAAATGCTGAAGAAACTGAGGCACTGCACATCCTCAGAACTTATATTGCAACTGGTGAAATTCCAGAGATGGCTCAACCTAGGAGAAATAAGGATGATGATTCTGAAGACAAAGGTGATGGGAGGAGAAGACATCACAGGAGAGATAAGGGTGATGAAGACAAGAAGAAGAAGGGGGACAAAGATAAGAAGAATGATGATGACCAAGGAAGAGTCTATGAGAGGAAGATTGGAAAACAGCAAGCCTTAGGCATTGCTAGCAGTAACCTCACCACATCACAAGACTCTAAGTCTAGGGTGAATACTGTTAGTGGTGACCTAGCAAAATCTACATCTATGGCTTCTGCAACTGTTTTTCCACCTCAAGAGGAGAAGAAGATTCAAGTCAAGAAACCATGTGTATCTTTCAGAAAGCAAACTGCTAATGGAATACTACTATGGTCTACCAACAAAGGTCAAAGATTTCTACCAAGCAACCATGTCAAGAGAATGAAATTTAAACATGTTGCAAGAAAGGTGAAGCTATCCAAATCTAAGGCACTGACAATTATCCAAGGATTAAACCTACCACCTCTGGATGAAAGCTATGATGAAGACCAACTGCAGTTTCTATGGGCTCAAAGAATCTATCATGTTGCCATTGTTGATGATTTTCTTGAAGTTAAGTATTCTGATGGAAGACAGAAGAAATTCAGACAAGGAACATGCCAGCACTGGGGCAGGCTATATGACATAGAAAGGATAATTGCAATGTTGGATTCTAAAGATAGAGTGGAAAGGGTGTGGAAGCTGGAGTTAATTGACTTTGTCAAGATGAAAAGAGATCACCAGGCAGAAATGAGAAAGAACAGTGAAAAGCTACGAAAGAAAAGGGAGGAGGAGTTTGCTGCAATGGAAGCTAAGGCTGATGAGTTGAGAGCTATGGGTCTGTGCAGAGTCAAGTTTAATCCTTACATCATTGAGTACAAGAAATATGGTAGAAATGTGAAGATTAGAATGGACTACATCAGTTCCTACTCTGAGAAACAGCTAAATGAAGTGCTCAAGGATTTATCAGGCTCTCCTCTAATTGAAGAACTCACTGCAATGGAATATATCATTCTTGCCATGGAAGAAATTGCAAAGAAGAAAGCCAAAGAAGCTGAAGATAGGATGAAAAATGAGAATCTGCAAGCCAAAGCTCAAAAGATGAATCCAAAAGGATATGGCTAAGTAGTTCCTCATAACTTGTAAGAATACTTCTATGTAATTTCTTCAATCAAATTCATACCTGTACTTTTAAAAGCTTTATCTTTATGTATGTTAGGCTTGTTATCAGACATGAAATTGTGACTAAGGGTCTCACTCACAATTTGGGGGAGATTGTTAGTTACAGAGGCATGCCTGTACACATCTAATAACAAGCCTAATTGTTTGTAATGCTTTGCATTACTTACATGACCTCTTAACTGAGGGAACCTCTAGTTGTAGAGTTTCTGTTTGTATTGTACTTGTAGTAGGCATCAAATCCTAGTTGTGTAATTGTACAAATAGAGTCTAGAATAATGCTTGAAAGAAGTTCCAAGGTTCATGCCTCAAGCAAAGAGTTAAAGACTGTCAAATAATCACAGTTGGGATTTGAAGAAATGAAGAATTTGCCTAAGTACCAATTCGAGAAGTATATTTGTCTATTCGAGAAGTCCAGCATTCGAGAAGTCAGGGATTCGATATCTCAATACACTATTCGATATCTCTGAATACACTGTTCGATATCTCATTCGATATCTCAGGGATTCGATATGTCTACTACTCTATTCGAGAACTCAAGAAGTCAACAAGTCAAGATGGTATTCGAGTTCTCAAAGAGTCAAAAAGTCAAAGTTCCATTCGATATCTCAAGGACTCAGAAAGCTATTCGATATCTCGAGGATTCGATAAGTCAAATGTTCTATTCGACAACTCAAGGAATCCTGATGGAAAAGAGCTATTCGAGAAGTGGTTCGATATGTCAATATAACAGTATTCGAGAACTCAGAGTTATCGATCAAGTCAATTCTAGTTCTCGAATCACTTACTTAGTCACTTCTCGAATACATTCTTGGAGACAAAATACTGAAGAAATTGTACAAGTCAGAAACCTGCAACAAGCCAATGCACTTTATGGACCACAATCTGTAACGTGCTCTGGAAAGCCTACAAGGAAGCTTGGAGAGATATAGAAGAGACAAGGAGCTAAAGAAGTGGATCTAAACAGGCTTTGCAAAGTCAAATCTGTAACCGTTTGGACACTTACTCAAAAAGGATAGACAGACTAGAAAGTAATTTGTTTAGCTTCCTTATTTGCAGTAAGTAGGCTGTATCCATGTTCTATAAGGACACAGCCTTACTTCATAACTTAGTAACTTTTGTGAGTCAAGTTTTTCATACACTGTAAGCTATATCTCTCTGAGAAAAATGAAGCTGAGAATACTACCATTTGTATTCAAAGATTGTAGCAACCTTTATCTAATAATACATTAGATTAAAGTGATATTATGTCTTGTGTTGTTTCTTTATCCGCACCTTCACTTCTACACACACAGGCACTTATCTGCTACATAGACTCAATCCAAGAAAAGTTCAAGAATCCATTCACCCCCCCCTCTGTATTCTTTTACCGTATTCAATACTCAACACTCTTAAAGATGCTGACTGGATAACAGCAATGCAAGAAGAGTTAAATGAATTTGAGAGAAATGAAGTGTGGACACTAGTACCAAGACCCAAGAACAGGTCTATTGTTGGTACTAAGTGGGTTTTCAGAAACAAAACTGATAGTGAAGGGGTTGTTACAAGAAACAAAGCCAGACTTGTGGCAAAAGGCTATTCACAGCAAGAGGGAATAGATTATGATGAGACTTTTGCTCCAGTTGCAAGGTTGGAGGCAATAAGAATGTTTCTTGCTTATGCTTCTCACAAGAAATTCAAAGTTTTTCAAATGGATGTAAAAAGTGCTTTTCTGAATGGAAAACTTGAAGAAGAAGTGTTTGTTGAACAACCACCTGGCTTTGTAGATCCAAAATATCCAGACCATGTCTACAGGCTAGACAAGGCACTCTATGGACTTAAGCAGGCACCAAGAGCATGGTATGAAACTCTGGCTCAATTTCTTTTAGAAAGTGGATTCAACAGAGGTACAATTGATAAAACTCTGTTTTATTTCAAATCTGGGAATGACTTGCTTTTAGTTCAGATATATGTTGATGACATTATTTTTGGATCTACTAATGATAAACTTTGTAAGAAGTTTGCCAAGCTCATGCAGTCCAGGTATCAAATGAGTATGATGGGAGAGCTTAGTTATTTTCTAGGCTTACAGGTGAAGCAAACAGATGATGGTATCTTTATTAATCAAGCAAAATATACCAGAAATCTTCTTAAGAAATTTGGCATGCTTGACTGTTCATCTGCAACAACTCCCATGGCAACTGCAACTAAATTGGACAAAGATACAGGGTCATCAGTAGATATGACAAGCTACAGAGGAATGATTGGCTCTCTACTCTATTTAACAACAAGTAGACCTGATATCATGTATGCAACTTGTCTGTGTACAAGGTTTCAGGCAGATCCAAGAGAACCACATCTAACAGCTGTGTAGAGGATTTTTAAGTATCTCAAGGGCACCATAACTTTAGGGTTGTGGTATCCAAGAGAATCAGATTTCAACCTACTTGGCTACTCTGATGTAGACTTTGTAGGCTGTAAAATTGACAGAAAAAGCACAAGTGGGAGTTGTCAATTTCTTGGTGACAGACTTGTTTCTTGGTACAGCAAGAAACAGAAATCAATATCCACATCTATAGTTGAAGCAGAGTATATTGCTGCTGGTAGCTGTTGTGCACAGATTCTATGGATGAAGAATCAATTGCTGGATTATGGATTGAGGTATAGCAAGATACCTATTTTCTGTGATAATTAAAGTGCTATTGCAATGACAGGTAATCCAGTACAACACTCAATGACCAAGCACATCAGCATAAGGTATCATTTTATCAGAGAGCATGTAGAGGAAGGCAACATTGAGCTCCACTTTGTGTCTACAGAACAACAACTTGCAGATGTCTTCACCAAGCCTTTGAGTGAAGCTACATTTACAAGACTGGTCAATGAACTAGGAATGGTCTCTGGTTTTGACTAGAAATGTTGGTTAGACTCAAAATTTTACTTATGCAATGTATTGCTCATATTTCTGTGAATTGCTAAGTGCTCTGTGAACTTTGTTGCTTAAACTCTGTTATGCATACTCTGTTAACATGTTTTTGTTTAAACACTGTTAAACTCTGTCAGCATGTCTGTCTGTCATACACTGTTAACATGTTTGATAAACTCTGTGTATTCTGGATTGACTATTGTCTTGATGAAAACACCAATGAAGAAATATGTATGAAGCATGATTCTCAGTAATTAAATCAAGACTCTTTCTGAGTCACTGTGATCTAATCAGAAATTGTGCAATAAATTAACACAGCATGTACTGTTTCATATTTATAGCATCTCTTAGTTTATTTGATCCTAAACTCTGAGTCTATGAACACTATGTGCATTGCCTCTCATAAATAACTTCTGATATTGATGAAATCTAAACTCTGATAGTGACACTCTGTTCCTAAGACGTATACATGGTTCTTGATGATTCCTTGTTTGTACTTGTGAAAATTATAAAACTTGAGATGTGTCATTGTTTAGTTTCGTGAGTACAAATTCATGTCTGCACCCTGTGAGAATTTGAGCCAAGTAAGTGATTGATACATTTTATATCAATCAGATTTTATTGGTTCAAAGCTGAAAATGACAAATTTCAAACTGATGGACAGAAAACAGGGGAGAAACCAGACTTTGCTGGACCTTCTGTTCAAGAAATTGATGATAATTATTTGACCAAGCAAACTGCAGATTGGTACAAATCAGATTGTATTTTTCCTCCTGGCAGAGCAGCTACCTTTCTCAAGGAAAATTCTTCAAAGATTTCAAATCCTGATATTTTCACTTGTCTACAAGGAACAGTGATTCAAGTCAAGTCTTTAAATCACAGGTTTGATGAAAATCAGAAAGCACTTATTGATCTCAGAACAGAGGTTGCTACTCATGAGGAGAAATCTCAAAGAGCTAATTCCAAGTTGTTTCAACAATTTTCCAAGGCTTAGGAGACTCTTACTGACAGATTGAGTAAAGTTGAACAGAATCAGCTTTTACTGACTGAAAAGGTTGACTCTATTGCAAACTCCCTTGAGTTAATCACCTCTATTCTGATTCCAGATGGTGATGATGTCAAAAAGGGGGAGAGAATTGCTAGAACTAAGTGCAAGCAAACTCAAACTCTGTCAAAGAAGGATCATCTGGATGAAGAAGGTGCAAATTCTGATAAGGGGTTACGAACTGCAAATCCAAGACATGGACATGGAAGGTTTACAAGATCAAAATCAAGTTCAGTAGCAAATACAAATCTTCAGAGTACTTTAAGACAAAAGGATTTGTCATTCACTGACAATCCACAAACAGATGAAGAGCTAGCTGCTAAGATTTTTCGTGAAGAAAATGCTGAGGGGGCTACACTTGAAGATATATATGCTGAAGAAAAGCTGTTGCAAGAAGAACATTTGAAGGCATTGAAGTCTGGGAAAGGAAAGAAGATTGTCAAAGCTTCAAGGTCTACAAGGAAAGGAATTGAAATTAAAGAAAATTTATCTGGTATTCAAGAAGAGGAAGAAGAAGAAGAAGGAAAGTTGATAAGAAAATCTTCTCTTGATGCAAAGTTAAAACTGAAAGGGGTGATGGGTGAAGAAGGCAAAGGTAAAAAGGCAGATACAACCTCTGTTGCTACACAAGTTGTAAGTGATTCTCTACAGATTCAAAGCAAACCTTTACCTGGGTTTTCTAGACCAAAGATTCCAATTCAAGCACAAATAGAAGGGATTGATGGTTATCAACATAGCATTGCTTGTTCAGGAAAGCCTCCTGGCAGGAATACTTCTGGCTTGGGTTCAAGAAGAGATTTGAGAGTTAGTAACAGTCCAAGAGATCCTTCATCACTTATCTCTCCTGGTTCTGGTATTATTCAAGAGAATCTGGACAAATTGGAATCAGTTCAACTAGTTCACCAAAGGAGTTTAGATATTCACTTCTTGTTGTACTTTATGGCAGATGGAACAGTGTATAGAGTGAATGAAGATGCGATCAAGCTCAAGCTATTTGTAGAACTTCAGTATGTTTTGTATATATTCAGGGTCAGAAATCAACGGACAGCACTTATTGCTAATTCCATAAGAGAATATATGCTGAGAGCTAAAGCCTTTACTGGATCAAAGACTACTGAAGAATATGTGCCTAAATACAGAGATTGGAATGGGAACCTTGTTGAAATGAAGAAGAGAACTGCAAAGCTAAAGACTAATCTAGGTGTTACAGTTCTTGATTTTAATTCTCAATCAGATGAAGTAAAATTCATAAGACTGGGAAATGAAATGAGGAGAAATAAAATCTATGATCTAAGAGCTGCTATCTATCAGACTGATGAAAGTGATCCTGAGTTAAGAGAAATCAAGGAAGTTATGCAGAGAGAACTTGAAAATGCTGAGAGAAGACTGTTGATAGATTATCTAAGAACAACACCAGATCTTGAGGAGGTTAGGTAGACAGAATTTGTAAGTAATTCGAATTTTCTGTAGATTTTTTTATGTCAAGATTAAAACTTTGATTAAATGTTAAACACTGTGTTTCTATTAGATTGTTTTGACATCATCAATTACTGTGAACTTGTACATTTTTACTAATGAACAAGTTGGGGGAGATTGTTAGATATAATTGATGTGATTTAATGTCAGTGTTTAAGTGTTACAGGGAAAAAGAGTTTAACTTGTTAATGAAAGCAGTCGTAGCAGATTTTGAGTATACGCTGACAGCTGGAAGCGCAAACGCTGACAGAAGGAAGCGCAAACACTGCTGGCTGACAGAAGGAAGCGCAAACACTGCTGGCTAGGAGCGCAACAGAGTTTGTTAAAGTCTGTCTACTGGAAGCGTCTACAAGTCAACAGAGATTGAAGATTAATTTAAGATAAATATGGAAGTAATATCTTTGAAGATTGGATAGCTGTCAAAGAGATTGAGTTGACTTAGGAGACGTGTAGCAATCGTAATTGATATCAATTGTATAACTTAATTATAGGAGAATCAATTAACGATTGTACGTAGCTGTATATCTTATAAATACAGTTAGGTTAACCCTATAAGGGTAATCATAGTGAACGAATATCATTGATTGTAACCTAAGCAGCTCTCTGTGATATTTTACATCACTCAGAGAGGAATTATTAATTCCAAACAGTTTTAAGTACTAAAACGTGTGTTCTTGTTATACTCTCATACAGTACTTGATTATATATTGTGTATTCGACCTAACATGGAAGCAAATGCTTTGTGTTGAAGAATAATTCAGAATATGTTGGAAAATTTGATGCAAAGGCATTTGAAGGAATTTTTCTTGGCTACTCTATGGAAAGAATTGCATACAAAGTTTATGTCATCAGTCAAAAGAAAATTATGGAAAGCACAGATGTGACATTTGATGACAGCAAACTACCTGGTTTAGAAGAAGCCAATGATGAAGATAAAGATCCATTAAGGTTTGACAATCTAGATGATTCTGATGAAGAGATTGAAACTGGAGTTGAAACTGAAGTTCAACAAACTCAAGTGAATGATGAAGCAAGAGAAGAATTTGTGCCAATCAACAGTGGAGAAACAAGCATCCAAGACACACATGTGAATAGTGGCAACTTCACAGGGGGGGAAATGAGAATGATCATGACCTGGATGATGAAGCAACATCAAGAGTGAGAAATCAGACTGAGCATTCAAGGAAATGAGATAGATCACATACTATAGACCAAATCGTTGGAGATGCAAATGCAGGAGTAAGAACTAGGAGAGCAACTCTAAATGACTGCCTCTATGGTTGCTTTCTATCTTAAGTTGAGCCTAAGAAACTTGATGATGCACTGATGGACCCCGACTGGATAATTGCTATGCAAGAGGAGCTGAATCAATTTGAAAGGAGCAAAGTATGGGAACTTGTGCCTGCACCAAAAGATAGAACCATTGTTGGAACAAAATGGGTTCTGAAGAATAAGATGGATGAAAATGGTCTAATCATAAGAAATAAAGCAAGGTTGGTTGCAAAAGGATACTCTCAACAGGAAGGCATTGATTATGATAAGACATTTGCCCCTGTTGCTAGATTGGAAGCCATCAGAATCTTCTTGGCATTTACTGCACATTCAAATTTCAAGGTTTATCAAATGGATGTCAAGAGTGCCTTTCTGAATGGAGAGTTGGAAGAAGAAGTATATGTGCAACAGCCACCTGGCTTTGAGGATCCACAATTCCCTCACTTTGTCTATAAATTGCTTAAGGCATTGTATGGACTTAAGCAGGCTCCAAGGGCATGGTATGACACTCTATCACAATTTCTTCTTGAAAATCAATTCACTAGAGGCACATTAGACAAGACACTGTTTTACAAGAAACATGGTGATGATATTATCTTAGTTCAGATCTATGTGGATGATATCATATTTGGTTCTACTAATGAGAAGCTGTGTGAAAAGTTCTCTAAGCTCATGTAGAGCAGATATGAGATGAGCATGATGGGAGAGCTAACATTCATTCTTGAATTGCAAGTTAGTCAAAGGAAGGATGACATTTTTATCAGTCAAACCAAGTACATCAAGGATTTGTTAAAGAAGTTTGACTTAGAAGACTTCTCACCTGCAAAGACACCCATGGCCACTGCCACTAAATTGGATGAAGATGCTAAAGGCAAGAAAGTAGATATCTCAGTCTACAGAGGCATGGTTGGTTCTTTACTCTATCTCACTGCAAGCAGGCCAAACATCATGTTTGCTACATGTTTGTGTGCAAGGTTTCAATCAAATCCAAAAGAGTCGCATTTGATTGCTATAAAAAGGATCTTTAGATATCTGAAGGGCACTCCAAACTTGGGTTTATGGTATCCTAAGGACACAGGGTTCAATCTGGTTGGTTATTCTGATGCTGATTATGCTGGATGCAGAGTGGATAGGAAAAGCACCTCAGGTAGCTGCCAGTTTCTTGGACAAAGGTTAGTCTCTTGGTATAGCAAGAAACAACAATCTGTGTCAACTTCTACAGCTAAGGCTGAATACATAGCTGCTGGAAGTGGCTGTGCTCAAGTGCTTTGGATTAGAAACCAACTTAGAGATTATGGACTTGTGTTGGAAAGAATTCCAATCATGTGTGACAACACAAGTGCAATCTCTATAGTTGCCAATCCTGTCAATCATTCTAGAACAAAGCACATTGACATCAGATATCATTTCATTAGAGAACATGCAACTAATGGAACCATTGAGTTGCATTATGTCTCTACAGATAAACAACTAGCTGACATATTCACTAAGCCATTAGATGAAGCCACCTTCACAAGGTTGGTTAGTGAGATTGGAATGCTGAATTCTTCAGATTCTAGCTAAGTGAATATATCAACTAAGTTGTTGCAGCAGTAAACACTTACTTTATTTAAATGCTCAATATTTTTGAAGTAAGTGTTGACTGAAATATATGATTTATAAATATTTCCAATCTGCTGCATATATCAGAAAATCATATTTTGTCAACTTGAAATTTCTGTGAAATTTTGAGAACATCACTATTTAATATGTTGGAATATTCTTTATAGAATATATCTGGTAGATTTTCAAAAGATAGTGAAAATTGAGTTTCTATGAGTAAAAAGAATAGTTCGATAAGTCAGACTTCTCGAATGGTTCATTTCATTGTTAGTGGTCGACTTCTCTAACAAGCCTATTCAGGACACTCTTGAGTTCTCGAAAAGTGTCTTTTAGAGAACTCGAACAGAGACATGAGTGAGTTCTCGAATAAGGTATTTAAGTTCTCTATTGATAGAGTTCTCGAATAGCATGTTTGAGTTCTCAAATCATTTGAAAAGGCTGATTTCTCGCTGAATTTTAACCAATTTTGGATTTTTATTCAAAATTCAGAATTACTCATAAAAACATATCTTACCTAATTTAGAATTTATTCTAAGTTAGATAACTGCCAGTTGTGAGTTACAACATGCTTGAGTTATCGATTAAGCCTTTCTTGACTTATCGAATAGTTGTTTTCTACTTCTCGAATGCCTGACTTGTCGATACAAAACATATGTCTAATCGACAATTCTAGTACTTCATACCTATACAATTCTACATCTATTCGATTCACTTCATTCGATTTCTCAAGCATCTAAACTCCCAAAACCTCTGAAAACCCTAACTGCAAAAGCTTAATTTCTTCTTCAACCTTCATTCTCTTTTCTTCTATATACAAATGGCAAACAACCAACTCACCATACCCACTCAAACCAATTTCATCGCAATAACTAACGATGTGGAAGCACCTAATGTAAACTTCAAGTGCTTTGTACGCTGGATGTCTGAATCATACATCAAGAGTGCACTATCCGCCAACCCAACTCTGTATCTGGACCTCCTAGAACAGTTTTGGAGAACTGCCACCGTGGAAGTCATCGCCCTCGAGAATGCTATAACCTCCTACGTAGTCTATTGCAAGATTCAAGGCCAGGATATTACTATTACTACAGCAAACATGAATCAAGCACTGGAATTACAACAAGAGGAATATGACCCACTAGCCACAAATGCAGCGTTGGAAGAATTCTTTGAGTTTATCAACTACTTAGATGTGATCAATCTTGGGAAGTTAAACAGGAAGCATCTGCGGAAAGAGTGGAGTTATGTGTTTGCCACCATTCTTCAAGTCTTCACAGGCAGGAAGTCAAGCTTCGATCAGATTAGTGCACCTGCACAGCAAATAGGCTATGCCTTGGCTTATGGGAGAAAGATAGATGTTGGTTAAATTATTCTACAGGAGCTATATGGGAGACTTGGCAAGAACACAGCCAAGAGAGGTACTGAAATTTTCTTCCCTTGCTTTATTCAATCTGTACTTAACTTTAAAAATTCTAAATTGATTGAATTGCCTGGAGTAGATAACAGTAGAATAGGCTACCCTAGGTCCATGACCAAACTTATTTTTGGTAATTTGGAGACTAGGAATGATGTGGATGTAAGACTCAAAATAACTCCCCAAATGGAGAGTCTATTTAGGACTTACCCCCATAACATGCCAACATTTGACTCAAAGTCATAGTTAGCACAGCCTAAGCAAGTAGTACAAGATGCTAACCCAAGGCTTGTTAACCAACCCTCTCAACCAAACACTCTACCACACAGTGAGCCAACTGCATCATCCTCTCAAAAGGGTGATGTTAGTAAAAAGAAGAGAAAGGAGGTAATGTCTGCACCCTTGAACATATTATCTGAAGCAGCATTGGCTGTGGAATTAGGTATAGGTAGTGAGGAACCTGAGTCACCCTTAAAGAGGCCAAAGAGGAAAAAATCTAGGACCACCTCTTCAGTCATACAAATGGCTGAAGTTGTAAAATCAGGGGCACATAGTTCACTAGATGTATCCTCTCAATAGGGTGCATCTATAGAATCAAGCATCCTCCCCAATGCACCTATTTATACAGAGTCAGCACATGGGAGTGATAAGGCTGGCACAACACTGAATGGAGAGCACATCACAACTGAAAATCCCTCTATCTCTCAGGAAGAGTTGCCAAAATCTAATCTACAAAACACTTTTCTTCCAGAATCTACCACTCATATTTCTTTGGAGCCTGCAACTCAAACAATTGAGGAGCAAGTCATTGATCATCAAGAATTCTCTTCTCTTGATGAGCCAATGGATTCAAGTGACTTGGTGCATGACACCTTGCTCACCACCCAGGACCCACATTTAGATGGTGAGGGAATGCATGCTGGGGCATATCCTAATTAATGACACCATCATAAACACAGAGGTTCCACTTCTGTTGTCACTAGAGACTCTGTGCCTTTGTCAACTATTGGTGTAACTCATCCCACTTCTGTGGAGACACCAGTAGTAGAGTTAATCCATCCGGTTGCAGAAGTTACATCTGTAACTGAGGATTCTATCTTGCCTATCTCTAGCTCTGATTTTATGTCACAATGGCTGAAGCCTGTGCAACATGACAGTGCTTCAGGATCAGGGTCTGTTCCACAACAATTGACGATTGAAGCACTTCAAAGCTTAATTGTGGATCAGATCCCTGAGTTCACAAAGATTACTCAGAACCTCCTCACTGCAAACCTGCTAAATCCTGACTATGAAGCTATTCTCTTATGCCACAGAGATGATGTGGAGCTACAGAAGGCAAAGATTGTGATAGCCCCAAATCCGGGGTCATAAATCTGGGCCATCACGGACCAATTTCCATTCAATATCAATATCCCTTGGGTCTTTTTTTTTTTTTTACAATTAATACCTATGCAATTGACCCCGTACTAATACACACACACACACACAAGTCATATGCTCAGAGAACAACATTTACCATAACAAAAGTTTAGAGTTGAAAGTTAAAAGAGTTATTACAAACCAGGATCATACTTAAGCACATTGTTGAATAACACTTCAACATGAAGCGTTTCAATAACCAAAAGTTTATTACATGTCTTCATACTTAATTATACATAAGTCCTTAGAACCCGTCTGCCTCATCACTACCTCCGGAATCGATGCTAACGTGCTCTCAGAAGGTCGCCTTCCCCCTACCCTCTTGCGGGGCGTTCTGCGTAGTATCGGCATACCTAGCTGTATATAGATAAGTAGCAAGAGTGAGCTATAATAGCTCAGCAAGATAATATTGTAAACTAGAATTTAAAATGTAACCAGGTATACATATATATACATATGTAAGCTGATAAGTGGATTTTATATCTACTTGGAACATTCTAAATCGGCTTAAATTGATTGTCTTGGACTCAAGTTTCTTGTAGTTTTGATGTGTTTTGCTTAGTTGTGCAGGTTTACGAGAATGTTGATTAAGGTGGATGCTTCTATAATTTTTTGGGAATTAATTGATTAAAATTCGGATTTTCTGGGAAGGCTGCGCAGCTTATACTGTTTTGGCCATATCTGGAGTTCTGTAAGTCCGTTTTTAGCGATCTTACTGCCCACGCGAAGCTTGAGAGATTTTCTACAACCTGGGATAGGAATCACGTGCAAGTAAAGTGATGAATTAAATCGCGCGTGCAGACTTTGTGAAGCATGGCTGGGAAATTCCTGTTTTGCCCTTTTCAAGTTCTAATTATATTCCGGGCAGATTTTAGCACCTTAATTAAATTCTAATTGTAATAGAAGATTATAAAATATTTATTGGGCAAGAGGGAGGAAACGTTTATATCAACATCCAACCCTTGTAATCATAATATACATACGTTACATATAACCTAGTTTTATTCAGAAGAGAGAGGAGGAGAAGGAATTCTTCCAAGCTAGTGACAAGCAAGGATTATTCTTGAAACCTTTGTATTCTTCTATTGTGGGGATTTAATTCCAAACCTTATTTCTTCTTCTCTATTTTTACTTGTTTATTTTAGAATTATGTTTTCCATAGAACCCATGATGACAATTAGGTCAATTATGGGCTAATTCGTTATCATGGGGTTTTAATGGATTTTGCTATGGATTCTAGTTATTGAGTGTTAATTATGCCTTGGTATATGATTGAATGTATTGATTGCCTAGTATGTTTATGCTTATTCGTTATAAGTGCGTCGCGAACACTTGTAATTGTTTGTTTAATCCTAGTGAATGCGAAAGTGGATCTAGGGTTTAGAACAATTCATGCTAGCATAGGTTTTTGCATGTGAAGAACATGTATTAATTTGTGATGTAATTCTAACCGTCTTGCATCGACTATGTGGTTTAATGGGTGCTTGATTCTCAACCGGTATGTGTTCAATTGCTATAGACATATAGGGACTACACATATTTGGTGACTACTTGACTTCTATCAATTGGGGATGACCAGTAGGATGGTATATGCACAACGAAAGTTGGTATGTATCAGTTTAGTGCATCTAATCAGTAATCAACTCGGTCACATGCTAGGCTAAAGGGCATAAGATTCTAGATGAAGTAGTAAATGAAATTGAAATCCCATGTTTGTTTATTATAAGGTTAAAGTTAAGTTATTTTCTCGTAATTGGCTTAGTTGGTAATCAATCATTAGTTAAATCAAACCAATATTGTGATTGTCTTAGCAGTGAGTGTAAATCATTAGCTGGTGCATAAGTGAACATAACGAACAATTTGAGTCTCTGTGGGAACGAATCTTATTTACTCTATATTACTTGTTGACCACGTTCTCTTGCGTGAATAAGTGTGAACAAGTTTTTGGCGCCGCTGCCGGGGACTCGGTTCATTGTTTGTTTAGTTTATGATCTTGTCATCAATTTGGGTTAAATTCACTGACTCGGACGTTTTTTTTCTTTTTATTTGATGGATTATTGGGAGCAGGAATTCGTAATTGTTTGTGAGCTGTGTGCAGGTGGACATTACACTCATCAATGTGAGTATAACAGAAACCGGCCAAATTTCAGCTGGGACTACAATCAGAGTGGTATGGAGCAATCTCAATATCCATTCTACCCGCTCCAAAATCAGCAGTTTGAAGATGAGCCATACAATCCAGGGGGAATTCAGCAGCAACAGGGGCAACAATTTCAGCATCAGTATGCCCCAGTGCATCAACACTTTCAACCTCCTGAATTTCAGCAGCAGCAATTTCAGACTTGGTCTATCCAACAGTCGACCGAAGAAGCTGAATTAGAAGAATTGAGGTTGATGGCTAAAAGCAATGCATTGTCTCTCCAGAGAATAGGAGATC
Organism: Kitagawia praeruptora; assembly: GCA_037693485.1. NCBI lineage: Eukaryota > Viridiplantae > Streptophyta > Magnoliopsida > Apiales > Apiaceae > Kitagawia > Kitagawia praeruptora. The sequence goes on along the minus strand of CM075345.1, from coordinate 119,805,101 downwards.
AGATTGGTCAAATTGCAAATGCATTACAAACATTGAATCAAATTGTAAGTGACACAGAAGGCCTAGATGTAGAGGAGGAGGACAAGAACCTTACTATCAGTCTTGACTGGCCTTTCTTAGCCACGGGTGAGACCATGATCGAAGTTCAGGAAGGAGAGTCTGAGGGCAGAGATGGGGAAGAAGCAGAACATGAAGCTGATAAGGAAGCAGAGTCGGAGGCAAACCAATCAGAAAATTCAGAACGTCCAGAAAATTCGATTCTGAATAATCAGCCGCAACCACTTCCTTTGCAATCTGAAAATTTTGAAGAATCAGCCCAAGATCAAGAAAATTCCAAGGCTCAAGCGGCTATGCTAATTCCTTCGAAGGATGAAGAGTGTCTCAGTGTGGAAGATGATGAATTAGAAGAGCATGTTCAGTTGTTGAATGCCGCTTCGTTGCAATCTGACTTCGACCAGCTGGAGGCCGAAGAGGAAAAGAGTATCACTCCTGTTGAAAAATCTACTCCGGAGAAGACTACAGAGATCGTCCAAATCGATTTTCCTCCTCCATATCCACAAAGGCTTCAGAAGCAAACTCTAGCCATGAATTTGCCAGCGGAGGATGAGGAGTGTTTTAGCTTGAAATTGGTTGATGCAGGGCAGAGTTGGTTAATGGGGCTACGTATTCCACATAAGTTGGTTGGAGTGGAAGATCTCTGGAATTCTCAGGTGCGCCTTAAGCCATCAATTGAAGGAGCTCCCGAACTCGAGCTCAAAACATTGCTAGTTCACCTGGGGTATGCTTCTTGTAATTCATCTCCTTTGCTTGCTATTGTTATTGCTGCTAACTTTTCAGGTAGGCGGGAGAATGTTGTTAAGAGATCTTGTGAGGAGCGAAAACGGGTAAAGCTTGTCGTTGAAGATGTCGATCCAGAAAAGATCATTAAATGGCCTTATAGAGATGCGGTGTAGAAAATTTTCAAGAGGAAAATTGTGGCCAAGTCTAGCTAAAGACGTTAAAGAAAGGCGCTTCGTGGGAGGCAACCCATGCATTAGTATAGGAAAAAAAAAAAAAAAAAAAATAATTTTGAGTGTTGTGTGAAAAAAAAAAAAAAAAAAAAAAAAATTCGATTTTTGGTGTGTCACGCAGGAGCAACCTGCGTTACAGGGCAAATTGCGCCCCTGTTGCGCAACTTGCGCCTGCGCAACTGGAATAGAGGCAAGCTGCCCCCCTGACGCGCAAGTTGCAGAGGCGCATCTGCATTAACAGCAATTTGCTGTGCACGCGCGCAACTTGCGCTTGTTCCAGTGATTTCAGAAAATTTTTTTACCACTACTTCCTTGATTCCGTGTGTTGCTGTGTATACATATAAAAAAAAAAAACATTCTCACCCCCATTCTTTTTATACCCCCATTCTAAACCTATTCTAATCCTTTTTCAATTCCAAAACCTTCCATCTTTTCTCCAAAAATTCTAAACCTATTTCTATTCTAATTCTTATTTATTATTATTATTATTATTATTATTATTATTTATTATTGTTATTATTATTATTATAGTTATTATTTATTATTGTTATTATTATTATTATTATTATTATTATTATTATTATTATTATTATTATTATACATACAAATCCAATTCCTCTTCTATTTTATTTAAATCTCTAAAAAATTCAATTCTAAAGAGGAATTAATTGCAAGTTCACCTCTTTGATTCGTATTGGGTAAATCTTTTTCTCTAATCTTATCTTTATTACGAATTTGTGTTCTTGTCAATTGTGGGTTTTGTAGTATTCAGGCAAGGTGGCCAGTCTATGGAGCTCGTGCGCAATATCCTCCACTAGATTCATTCGAGGAGGGTGACTTTCGGTATTCAGGTATGTTTTCTACTTTCCCTTGTATTACTTTCCATTCAATGAGGACATTGAATATTTTAAGTTTGGGGGTGGTTTGAGGGTTTAGTAGTTGTATATATATTGTTGTATTTTGTGTTCATATAGGATATCATGTTTGCATAGTAGTGATAATTCATGCATGTTTGTTATGTTCGTATTATCTACGTGTGTTCATTTAGGACATTTTGTTTTATTTTCGTATACCATGTGAGTTTTCATTTAGTTGCATTTTCATGGCATGCATATTTCATGATCCCTTAGGACGAGCTGATTCTGATTGATAGGTGGATGTTGATTTGGGTGTGATGATGATGAGTAGAGGGCTGATTTATAGTTTCTATGAAATTGACTTGCATGTTACGGGAACAAAATTTATTACACAGTCTCATTGGGGTGCTTTTGGGCTAGGTTAGGGTCATGCCTGTGGGATGTTTTGAGATTTAATCACTTGTTTATATTTAGAATTTTCGTTATTCCCTTTATAGCGTAGGAACATTAAAGTCTAAGTTTGGGGGAAACCAGGAATTTTCATGATAGTTGTTCATATTTGTCAATAAAGGCTAGGTGTCAAATGGCTAGTAGCCAGCTCATATTTATATGAGTAGTCTAGGGTTGGAAATGAGAAAGGCTCATTCCAGATTGCGAAAAAAAAAAGAAAAAAAAAAAAGAAAAAAAAAAGTCAATAAGTTATTTGTTCATATGCAAAATTAACCAGAGTGAGCTCTTTAATACTCGAGTAATTAAGTCTGAGGGGACTTAGTCCTAGTAACCTAAAGCCCTTGTGGTTTGGGATTGCTGACCTAACACTCGCTACATGGGTATTATTGTATAAGCCTTTTGGGGTCTCATTCATTGCACGGTTAAATAAGCATGCGTATTGTATATTCTATTATGTGTCATAGTAATAAAGTATGAGTTTCTGTCTACCTTGGATAAGGGTGGAGGTGTTCCTAGGTTATGGAGTGTCTACAGTCTATTCTGATTATAAACCTGTGATTGTCTTGACGGAAAGCATGTATGATTTTTGACCTAGTTTTGGGAGTATTTCTGATGAGCATCGCACACACGCACGTTTCTGTTCATGTATTTGTTAGTATACGGGGATTTAGTCGAGCTCTGCTTGGATTTGTTACATTCTTTGAGATATTTGCTTGTTAGTTGGTTTTGGTGAGTTTGAAGGGGATCTTGCATTTTCATAGTAGTTGCATTCATGCATTGCATTGCATTAGGTTAAATGGATTTTGTGGGTACATTCGCTATAGGCCCTCACGAGACCTTACTCGTCCACTAGGGCTGCCTAGGGGTTTAAAGGGCTTGTTGCATATGCCAAATGCAACCGTGATCACCTACGGAAGTGGTACTAGTTAGTTAGTTGTAATTGTTAATGCTTGAGGACAAGCATCGGTTTAAGTTTGGGGGTGTGATAAGTGGATTTTATATCTACTTGGAACATTCTAAATCGGCTTAAATTGATTGTCTTGGACTCAAGTTTCTTGTAGTTTTGATGTGTTTTGCTTAGTTGTGCAGGTTTACGAGAATGTTGATTAAGGTGGATGCTTCTATAATTTTTTGGGAATTAATTGATTAAAATTCGGATTTTCTGGGAAGGCTGCGCAGCTTATACTGTTTTGGCCATATCTGGAGTTCTGTAAGTCCGTTTTTAGCGATCTTACTGCCCACGCGAAGCTTGAGAGATTTTCTACAACCTGGGATAGGAATCACGTGCAAGTAAAGTGATGAATTAAATCGCGCGTGCAGACTTTGTGAAGCATGGCTGGGAAATTCCTGTTTTGCCCTTTTCAAGTTCTAATTATATTCCGGGCAGATTTTAGCACCTTAATTAAATTCTAATTGTAATAGAAGATTATAAAATATTTATTGGGCAAGAGGGAGGAAACGTTTATATCAACATCCAACCCTTGTAATCATAATATACATACGTTACATATAACCTAGTTTTATTCAGAAGAGAGAGGAGGAGAAGGAATTCTTCCAAGCTAGTGACAAGCAAGGATTATTCTTGAAACCTTTGTATTCTTCTATTGTGGGGATTTAATTCCAAACCTTATTTCTTCTTCTCTATTTTTACTTGTTTATTTTAGAATTATGTTTTCCATAGAACCCATGATGACAATTAGGTCAATTATGGGCTAATTCGTTATCATGGGGTTTTAATGGATTTTGCTATGGATTCTAGTTATTGAGTGTTAATTATGCCTTGGTGTATGATTGAATGTATTGATTGCCTAGTATGTTTATGCTTATTCGTTATAAGTGCGTCGCGAACACTTGTAATTGTTTGTTTAATCCTAGTGAATGCGAAAGTGGATCTAGGGTTTAGAACAATTCATGCTAGCATAGGTTTTTGCATGTGAAGAACATGTATTAATTTGTGATGTAATTCTAACCGTCTTGCATCGACTATGTGGTTTAATGGGTGCTTGATTCTCAACCGGTATGTGTTCAATTGCTATAGACATATAGGGACTACACATATTTGGTGACTACTTGACTTCTATCAATTGGGGATGATCAGTAGGATGGTATATGCACAACGAAAGTTGGTATGTATCAGTTTAGTGCATCTAATCAGTAATCAACTCGGTCACATGCTAGGCTAAAGGGCATAAGATTCTAGATGAAGTAGTAAATGAAATTGAAATCCCATGTTTGTTTATTATAAGGTTAAAGTTAAGTTATTTTCTCGTAATTGGCTTAGTTGGTAATCAATCATTAGTTAAATCAAACCAATATTGTGATTGTCTTAGCAGTGAGTGTAAATCATTAGCTGGTGCATAAGTGAACATAACGAACAATTTGAGTCTCTGTGGGAACGAATCTTATTTACTCTATATTACTTGTTGACCACGTTCTCTTGCGTGAATAAGTGTGAACATAAGCGGTAACCAATTATAAACTTTAAGGAAGAGTAAAACTCTTATTTAATAATACATCATCCACTTACTATTATAAGAAAGAAATCTAGGATAATATAGTATCAGTTTCTCTTCTTAAATAATATAACAATCAATATACTCTTTCAGTGTAATATTTCAAGATCATATGAATACTTGAATAAATCTCTCACTATCATTTTCTCATTTTCTTCTTATGCAACAATTTTATAAATTAATATAAAATCAGTTTCTCTTCATCTATAACAATAATTCCATCGTTTCATATCATTTTCCCTTTTCAGTATACCAATCTGACTTTATCGTTGATTCTTTATTCAAAAATTTTGGGGGTTTTCACTGTTTCCGAATACGTGAGGCACGAGATCAGTTGTCCTCCGTACCCGTCCCTTTTTACTACCGGTAGAAGGAATGAAGGCCACCTGCTAACATCATTCCTGGAGGAAGGCCACCTGCTAACATCCTCCCTTGGCATCTTCGTGCCGAATCATGAATACTAGACTATGTCGCACACAGCCCTGACACAGCCTCTTATGCAAGTTTGTTGCTAATCCCCCTTTTTATAAAATCATTATTCAATTTATCAACACCATTTCACATTTCCATTCCCGTATATCATTTCCATTCTCGCACATTATTTCTATAAAATATATATATAACATAACACTTTGATTATGATTCAGATATCTCTTTTATGTTTAAGAATTCAAATATGCTTTTATATTCATAAAACATTCCGTCTATTTTAAGAGTAGTAAATAATAATTAAATAATATTTATTCAACCACTAACACTAAAAAGAATATTTTTAATATAGTATTATAAACCATATAACCCTAGATAACAACTGATACCATTCTCTTTCATATCTCTTTTACCATAGAGCATATTCGTTCCATTCGTAATCATCTCTATATTCATATTTCATAAATCATATCCATCTCTCTTTAATTTCCCAAAATCAAGGAATATATTCTTTGCAATATAGTAATAATAGCATCACATATATGTATATACATTCCATGATATCATTATTATTCCGAAGATAAATAATTTTCAAAGTAGGGATAGAAAGATCTTGCCTCGGTTCCGGTATCCTGACAGTATGGTTTGGGGCTCTTCCGGAGTTTCTATAACACAAAAGGACCGTCGTTAGAATACCACATCTCTTACTCACTACATTCTTGTATAACAAGACCCTTTACACTTCAATATATGTTTAACGTATCATTATTACCCCAAAGGTTCAAGAACTTAACCATTTATAAACTCGATCTAGGTTTTAGCATTTTCCACCATTCCCCTTAATAACCACACTCGACTGTAAAAATTCTCAGAAAATATAGATTTCGAATTTTAATGCAAGGTCAACTGTCAAGGGTCCTCTGACCAATCTACTACACTATCCCAAAATTTCGTGACTTATAAAAATGTCTAAGTATGGTAACTTTAACCTCAAAGTTGATATAATTACGTTTTCTTGGTTTCCGAACGTCTTTCAATAAAACTGACTTTTCTCCTAAACCGTTCATCAGATTTTAACGCACCTTATATCAAAACGATCTATGAACTAAGCTCTATCATTTCATGGTCAATTGGTAACCTAGAAAGTAGGGTACCGTCCGGGTACAGGGGTCCAAAACAGGGCAATTTACATCCTAACGAAAATCGGACATTATAACTGCTGTACTTTCGTAATTTCCATAAATCCAACTCCTCCAAATCAATTATCAAACACAATAATCATCACTTACACCATGTGGTCTTCATTACCAGCCATGGTTACAATCCCAAACACTTCCATATTCAACTTTAATCACTTATAAACACTTAAATCACCAAAATCTTAACATTTATACCACTTATCCACTACTTACATCAATATCCATCATAAATAAACAAGGACAAGAGTGATTATACCTTCTTGAAGCTTTAAATATCCTTAATAAACCTTGATATATCCTTAAACCACCTTATCTTAGCTTGAAACAACTAAAAGAACCATGAAAATCAAGTTAGTTTCTTAGAAATTACTATTCATCACTATTCACCATCAACTTCAATGATTTTATTACCTTGCAAAATGATGATGGATGGCTATGAAACTTTGTAGATCACTCTTTCTAACCTCCAAGATCATCCATGATTTTCCTCTTGATTTGTTATTGAAGAGAGCTAGGGTTTCTATTTTTTTTCTTATTTTCTTGAAATAGCCGAATGGAAGAAAAGGATGGGGGAGAGAGTTTTGTTCTTAATTTTGATCTTATCTCACTTTAATCTTGTTAATATTTGTTAACTCTAGCTTGTCCTAGAATCCTTGGAAGATATTTGTGATTTAAGCCAAGCAAAAGTACTAATTTACCCTTAAAACAAGTTAATGGCTAATGACACCACTTTGGTGATCCAATAAATCCCATTTTCTTGATTTTCTAAGTATAATGTTAATAATCTTGGATACTAATAATGTGGTATGTATCCTTGTTATATTACTAATCTTGGTTGCTTAATCTCCATATTCGTCTAATTGTGATTCATTCCGAATGTACCTCATTATCTCAGTGGTTTTGAAACCATTTAACAATCCAAATTCCTTTGGTATTCTCTTAACTTAATAATCCCCTGGTTAAATCTAAATTCACTAATCTCTCAATATATAATTCTTATAATATTTCCATGCTCCTTAATATCCAATAGAAGCTTATTCGAAATCAAAATCCTCAAAATCCATGTTACAGGAATTTCTGAAATCTAACGTCATTTCGAGTCACTTATTTCCATTGTACAACACTAATATGGTTTCTGTTTATTCATTTTATGTTTTCATTATAGAGTACCTATATACCATTTCTCTAAATCCTCGAAATTTACTATTCATGTGACCACTGTAGCATTACTAAAGTTAGGGTTATTACATCCTTCCCCCCTTAAAAGGATTCCGTCCCGGAATCACGTAAGAAATGTCCATAGATACCTTTTCATTTACACCTTATAACTTCTATACCGCTTTCTCCATCCTTTTTCCTTCATAATATCTCTATCTTGTTTGCACAGAATACACCAACATAAACTTGCTTGTCATTCATCAATATTCCTCTTTTGGTTATGGGTATCGGCCACCACATTGGCCTCCCCTGAATGGTAGTGTATCTCACTTATGGTTTATCCCTATGTTGATCTCTATCATGACATAAAATATACACACTTCGATCTTATTATATCTTGTCACTGTAAAATCTTCCAGAAATCCGACTAGAATAAGATTTTTTGAAACAATTGTAAGAAAATACTACCTATAATATATATTTCCTGTTCGTATGTAAACAAGTCTGTGGTTTACCCCCAAAATACTATTATTCTCCTTTTCATAGAATTTCTAACCCCTAACAGATACTGATTTTCCTTATCTAGATTGTCAACCTACCTATACCATTCATTGACAACATTGATTCCTAACCACACATTTACACTAAAAATTTAAATACTGAAAGAAAATGTTCGCCTACATCTGTATCCGGCTTTCTCAATGCTTCTCCTAAGGTCATGTTATACACTCTAGCAGTAAGCCTGTTTGAAGCAGTCACACTCTGTCCTGGCACGGATGATCCCCCGGAACGGCAATCTCTGGCAATGTGTGTAATAACCCTGATTTTTGTACTACTGTAGAAAGGACCCGGATGAATAGTACCTCCGGTGTATAAGAAAAACAAATCCTACCCAAGATTATGTAATGGAAATTTGAGGGTTGTAATTTCATATTAAGATTATGTAAGTGAAATGAGTGTATGTAAAAGCCGTCGGAAATCAGAAAATCCTACTTCGTTAATAATTTACGATTTTCGAGAATATGATAAATACAAAAGAAATGACACGGCCAGAGATCTTATAAACGTGGAAAATTTATATGGAATAAGTGCTAGGATGAGAATTAGTGGAAGGCGGAACACTTGAAAGATTTTATAAACTCCAAAGAAATATTTCATGGATTTATAATTAGTATGCATGAAAATTATGGGATGAAAAATTGATAAATAAATAAGATGACAAGTGCCATGCAAATGCTAGTTGATTACATGCAAGGTGGTGACTACAAGTAGTAACCAAGCCGACTAGAAGCCAACTAGATGGTTAGGAAATTAGTTAGAAAGCTAACCAACTAGCTAGGAAACAAGTTAGCGTGATTCATGGATCACCAAGCATTATGTAGTACTCCCTCCGTTTCGGAAACATTTTCCTGTTTTGACTTTTGTTCCTGTTCATTGTAAGCGCTTGATTACTAATTTACGCATAATTTATAAGATAAAATATAGTCATGAGTGATCTTGTTTAATTCGTATTTGTGAGTACTTTAATATAGTGAAGTTTTTGTATTTAAAACTAACACGAAATTAAAAATATTAACGATCAAAAGTGTGCGTTGGCAAACGTGATAAAGCAAACAAGAAAATGTTTTAGGAATAGAGGGAGTAGGTTTTAGACTTAGATTTTTTTTTCTACCCTAGCTTATAGCCTTTTTATATATACAACCAATATATCATTACAACACTACATTATTACAAAACAAAACAAAAAAACTCAAACCCCCCCCCCCTTGAGAAGCTCTCGGCCGAACCACTTAGAGGAGGAAGAAAAAAAAATTTCTTCCACTTTCTCTTACTCTTAAATCCTAAAATTTAATCCTAAGCTTCTTCAAGATATAACCAAGGTATGTACTTAGTTTCATAAGTTTTTTTTGGGGTTTAGATGGGGTAGAAAAATTCTTGAAGTTGTTAGTGAATAGTAAACTCATGTAAGAATATTGTTTGATCTTTAAGATTAAGGTAGATCAAGGATAACCAAGGCTAGATTGTGGTGTATTGAGCTTCAACAAGACTTCTCAAGCTTCAAGGAGGTAATAAAATCTTAACCAAGCTTTGATATCTTTGAGTATTAAGAGATCTTGTTAAGTATGTTATGTATTAAGTGGTTTAAGTGATTTTAGTGGTTAAAAGCTTTTGATCTTATGAATAATCTTGGATCTTGGTAAAATGGTGATACCACTGGACTTTAAGACTTGTGATGATGATATATTGATGTTGTGGTTGGTTGGTCGCATTGGTGATGAATTTGGAGTGTACAAAATTTTGGAATAATCGTTATATAGTCGTTATAATGCCGGATTTGTGTTAGAACTTTTATGCAGAAACCCACGAATTATTAGAGTCATATTCTTGGACAAAACTGCTTGAAAACTTGTAGATATGGTCTTTTAGTTTACATAAGAATTTGAATCACCTAAAAATGATTTACGGTTTAGGAAATATGCTTGATTTAGTAAAACCGGTTAAAACGAACGAATCCTGTAAGAATCACTGACTTTGCAGTGATATTAGGACCACTGGGAAAATGAATAATATTATGAAAATTTTTGTACAGTTAGATCTTGCAGTAGGGAAGACAGTCCAAAAAGAATTAAGGCAAAATACGAATATTTCGATTTTATAAAAATCATGGAGTAGAAACTGCGCAGTAGAATTCACAGCAGGGAAAGGTCTTATTTAGGGCATTGGTTAAGGGACTTGTAAAAGATCATAAGTCATGAAAAATTGATAGTTGATACAAGGTACAGTAAGGAAGGCCTGGGAAAACCAAATTCACAAAAAGGTTCATTTTTCAATTCTATAAAAATGTTCGAATCAAGGTAGCGCGAACGAAAAATACCTTTAGGGGACGAACGAATAAAACCTAACGGATTCGAAACTCGACCCGAATAAAATTGGTAATTTTAATTCGGTCAAGGAACGTCATCATAGGATATAAGTTCAACATAAACACTAAAAGTTCTCTAAGGGAATTAGTCTCGTTGTATAAACATCGATTAAATGGTTCGGATACAAGACTAACCCTAACATTTCCTTGTTCATTATAGATCGTCACCCTAGGACGCGAGACTTCATTTCTCGGACTCTACCAGGCAAGTTTTCCAACCCTAAGCTTTTGCTTTCAAAATATTATATTTTTGATTATGCCTATGCAAGTTTTCCGTACCTAAACCTTAAGTATGATTTGAAAACTGTTGTTGTTGTAATATAAGTGCATGTACTGTTTCAATTATCTTGCAATTAAAGTTACGAACGTATGCATGATTCCCCTAAACACTTGTGAAGTTTTATACATGTATATATACCCCAATGGTTTATACGTATATATATGTGATGTTTACGGCTCGGGTAGAGCGTATGTTCTTACGAATATAAATTGGGAGTCAGAGTATTTTTATGTAAAAACCCGGTAATCCCGGAGACGGATATTTTCGATAATCGAATAGATTCCGATAATTTAAATATTTACGAATATCGGAATTATTTATTTTGAATCAGTTTAATAATTATTATTTGAATATTTATTTATTAGATGAATATTATTAATCTATATATTCATTTAAAGTTGATTTATTTAATTGATTAATGATTAATTATTTTAGTAACTACTAATTAATTATTAATTATTTATTTATTAATAAAAAAATGATTTAAATATTCTGAAATTCTTTAAAAATTATTTTCGGATTTTAAAAATTTATTTAAATATTTTCTGGCTTTCAGAAAAATGTTTAAAAATAGCAGGGGTTCTCAAATATTTTTATAATTACCTACGCTTCGTAAATACTACCCCAACGGTTTACGAACTTATCAAAACTTGAGGACCCAAGATTTTGGGAGCAATTAAAAATGTTTTCTCCCTTCGCTATAAACTACAGTAGTGACCCTACCTCATCCAGGAGGGTCGGATTTTAGAAAATTCTCAAGAAAACTCCGAATAACTCCCAGACAAAGTTGAAAAGAATTTCCTGGATTAAGAAAGGTAGTTGACAAAGATCAACTAGCGAGATGAACTTACTTCCTTGTTTTCTTCCGGAAGTAAAGATTTTAAAAAGGGTATCAAAGCTGGTTTAAAACGACTATGGGGACTGGAGGGTGTTTATGTGTAAGAGGCCGCAGGTGAGCGAGTCCATCAAGATGATGAAAGAGGCTTACAGGTGAGTAAGTCCACTATAAGACCCGAATGCGGTAAGGGCCACGACCTCCATAGTAGGTTCGCTTCCCGTCTACTAGTAGCAAAGTTTTGTACGATACAATGGCTGATCACCTTGTATCGGGTGGTACTCCAGAATATTCCCTTTCTTCCAATTGGAATTTTGCTGCTACACTGTACTGGAAGCCCAAGTGCTCCAGTACCGATAGTGTTGTCAGTGTTGAACTCATCATGAAAGATTTTGAAAACCAGAATGTTCTTGATGTAAAATGACTCAGGGAAAGTAAAGGCTATTAAAAGCTGAATTTACATTATGCTACTCAGTTTTCAAACGAGGTGAAAGTATTTTTTCAGTATTGTCATTATATTGCTGAGGTACAGCATCTTGAACTGTAGGGTGTTTTGACGAAAATGATATACATATATGTATATATTTTCAAACTTGAGAAGTATTGGAACCTTATAAATGGTTCAGTTTATGTATGATGAAAAGCAACTATCGTAGCCGCATATTGAACTGCGTATTTTGAAAAGCTTTCTAAAAGGTTGTCAAAACTATAGTGTATACTATTTTGCTACGATATGAAGATTATTATTGCTATTAGGAACTTAATTTGTTCATTTGATATCATTTTCTTAAAGCTTCATACTGAGTATGAATATTTATTCGAAACTCGGACATATATATTGTCGAGTCATATTTTGATAACATGATATATATGCTCATAGATTTGGAAAATCTTTTCGAGACAAATTATATTATTTCTCAAACGGGAAACTTGCTGAGCATTATGTTAGAAATGATTGATGAGAACAGTGTTTGGAAGCTATAGTGACAAAACAGAGTTTAGCTGGAAGCAGTCAGAGTTTAGTTAAACACTGACTGGAAGCGCAACAGAGGTTGTTAAACTCTGTAGCGGTATTGTCTGAAGAGTCAACAGTGTTTAAAGGTTGATGCAAGATAAGTATGGAAGCAATATCTTTGAAGATTGGAAAGCTGTCAAAGAGATTGAGTTGACTTGGAAGACTGGAGCAATCGTGATTGATATCAATTGTATAGCTTGATTATAGGAGAATCAGTTACTGATTGTACGAAGCTGTATGTTCTATAAATACAGTTAGGTTAACCCTAGAAGGGTAGTCGAACATTGAGAAATTCATTGATTGTAACCTAAGCAGCTCTCTGTGATATTTACATCACTGAGAGAGGAATTGTTAATTCCAAACAGTTTTTAATTGTTAAACAGTGTGTTCTTGTTAAGTTACTCATACAGTATTTGATTGCTTATTGTGTATTCGACCTAACAAGTGGTATCAGAGCCTCATCTGTTACTTTATTACAGTTAAAGATCCAAACACAAGAGTAATCAATGGCAGAGATACCTCCACCATCTGAGAAAGCCCCTACTACTATTAGTAGGTATGAGACAATAAGGGTTCCTATACTTAGGCCATCAGAGTATGCAATTTGGAAGGTGAAAATGACCATGTTTCTGGAGGCTACAGATCCAGAATACCTTGATAGAATATATGAAGGTCCTCACAAACCAACAAAATTATCTGCTGCTGCTGCTGGTGAGGAATCAAAGGTCATTCCAAAGGAAAAGAAAGATCTAACTGCTGAGGATCTTTCATCTATTGCAAAGGATGCAAAAGTGAGACATTTACTTCACAGTGCATTAGACAATGTTATGTCTAATAAAGTGATTAACTGCACAACAGCAAAGGAAATATGGGATGCACTTGAGGTTAGGTGTCAAGGAACTCCTGCAATCAAGAAAAACAGAAGAAACATACTCACTCAGGAGTATGAGCACTTTGAGGCAAAGTCTGATGAAACCATGACAGAAACATTTGACAGATTCTGTAAACTGCTCAATGATTTGTCATTGGTTAACAAAGAGTATGATTTAGAAGACTCAAATCTTAAGTTTCTTCTTTCTCTACCTGAAAAGTGGGATGTGAAAACAACCACTATAAGAGATAATTATGAACTTGGTGAAACAGAAATTGATGAAATTTATGGGCTGCTCAAAACTCATGAATTGGAATTGGAGCAGAGAAACAAAAGATCTAGTAGAAAGTCAAAGTCTGTTGCTCTTAAGGTTGAGGAGAAACCATCAAAGAAGGAGGCATCAAGGAGAAAGGCAAAAGGGAAAGCCTTAGTCATACATTCAGAGAATGAGTCATCAAACACTGATGTTGACTCAAACACAGATGAATCATCTGATTCTGAAGATGATGAAGAGATGATGCAAATGGCTGCATTGATGGTAAAGACTTTCAAGAAGATGGGATACAAGAACTTCAAGAAGGGAAAGAGATTCTCCAGGGACTACTCAAAGTCTGACAAGAAGAATTTCAAGAAATCTGAGGGAAAGGACTTCAAATCTGGTAAGAAAGATAAGTCTGAAATTCAATGCTACAAGTGTAAGGAGATGGGTCACTATGCTCCTGAGTGCAAGAAGGGTAAAACTGAAAAGGCACTCTACACCAAAGGCAGAGATTGGGCAGATACTTCAGATTCAGATGAGGAAGTCAACTATGCTCTCATGGCTACTACTCAGACTGAAAATGATGATCTCAAGGTACCCCCAACTACCTATGCTTATAACACTGATAATATAACTGAACTGAGAATTTATCTTAAAGCATTGCATATCAGTTATAGGGATCAGACTTTAGAAAATGAGAGGATAAAGTCTGAGTGTTCTCAACTTAAAGAGAGAAATAAACTTGTTGAGGAACAGCTAGAGAACATGAATAAAATTCAGAAAGAGAGAGATGATGCAGTGTTTATTGAACAGGAGTTGCTAGGTAAGTATAAGCAACTAGAATCAGAATTAGAGGATACTAAACACATCATTAAAACTTGGACACACTCTGGTAAAGACACTCAAGAAGTGTTTCAGTCAGACACAGTAGGTCTAGGTTACTCTGAGGGAGATGAACTTAGATTTGAAAATCAGGTAAAAGTTAGACCACATCGTTCATCTGAAGGTAATGTCATGGGAACAGGTGGACTTAAGACTGAAGCACAGAAAAAGGCTGTTAAAGAGTCATATGCTAAAACTTTTGTTAAAGAGGCTAACATTGGTTTAATGACAGATAAACAACTCAAGCATAAGCTTAAGGAAATAAAGTCTGTCAACAAACAGAGAATGCCTAAGAAAAACAGAAATGGAAAGGTAGACATAACTTCAGGAATTAAGCCAATGCTTGCTTCACTAGCTCCTAGAAAAACATGCTTTAATTGTGGTAGCACTAATCATCTTGCTAGTTTCTGCAGTAAGAATAAGAACATTAATTCTTTGCCCTCTAAAACTGCAGTAAAGAGTGATTATGTGAAAACTAGACCACAGACTTTATGTAAACACTGTGGAAGTACATGGCATTCTATTTACACTTGCAGAGATTATCATGCTATTTACTATAATTACTATGAACCCAAACCAAATTTGAAATGGGTTAAAGTAAACTCTGCAAATGTAAACTCTGAAAAAGTTAGCTTAAACTCTGATAATGTGAATTCCGCTGCAAAAGCTAACAGAATTAAGAAAGCCAAAGGATCCAAGCAAGTCTGGATCCTTAAAACTAATAATCAGTGATTGTTTGTGATTGCAGGGCAACAGGGTTAGTACCCTAGTCGTGGACAGTGGATGTTCAGGACACATGACAGGAAATAAAGCCCTGCTGTCAGAGTTTGAGGAGAAGGCTGGCCCAGAAGTTTCCTATGGAGATGGCAACATAGGACATACACTTGGATATGGCAATATTAATCTTGGAAATGTCATCATCACAAATGTAGCTCTGGTTCCAGGACTCAAGCATGATCTGCTATCTGTGAGTCAAATCTGTGACAGAGGATATCATGTAGATTTTCAGCCTGAATATTGTCAAGTGATCAGCAAATCTACAGGGAAAGTTGCTCTAGTTGGAAACAGACACAATAACATCTATGAAATTAAATTGTCAACAAACACTGATGGCAAAGCAGTGTGTCTGTCAACAAGAATGTCCAGTGAAGAGAGTTGGAAATGGCACAAGAAACTCTCTCATTTGAACCTGAACAACATCAATGAGCTAATAAAGAATGATCTTGTGAGAGGTTTACCAAAGTCCTTGTTGAATGTAGAAGGCCTGTGTGATTCTTGTCAAAAGGCCAAACAGAGAAAAGCCACCTTCAAAAGCAAATCTGAGTCTTCAATTCTTGATCCTTATCATCTACTACATGTTGATCTTTTTGGTCCAGTGAATGTGATGTCTCTTGGAAAGGAGAAATATGCTCTAGTCATTGTTGATGAATATACCAGGTACACATGGGTATATTTTCTTGCAAAGAAGGATGAAACTGCATTAACACTGACAGAACATATATTACAACTGGACAAAGGGTCAGAAAATCAAGTGAAGATAATCAGAAGTGACAATGGAACTGAGTTCAGGAATTCATCAATGGAAGAATTTTGCAAGAGTAAAGGAATCAAACAAGAGTTTTCTGCACCTGGCACTCCACAACAAAATGGTGTAGTGGAGAGGAAGAACAGAACCTTGATAGAAGCTGCCAGAACCATGCTAGATGAAGCAAAGTTGCCAACATATTTCTGGGCAGAAGCAGTTCAAACTGCTTGTTTTACTCAAAATGCAACACTGATCAACAAGCATGGTAAAACACCATATGAAATGGTGAAGAAGAAAAAGCCAAATCTAAAATATTTTCATATTTTTGGATGCAAGTGCTTTGTGTTGAAGACTCATCCTGAACAGTTGACCAAATTTGATCTAAAGGCAGATGAAGGAATTTTTGTTGGCTATCCACTGTCAACAAAGGCATTCAGAGTTTATAATCTGAGAACTAGAGTGATCATGGAATCAATTCATGTGTCATTTGATGACAAGAAAATAACTGGACTTGAAGATGTAAATGAACATGATCAACTGCACTTTGAAAATGAAGATTTATTCTCTGAAAAAGTAAACTCTGATCAGACTAATTTGACAAACTCTGTTCATCTAAACTCTGAACCTCTACTGGTAAATACTGAAGAAACTCTTCAATCAGAAACAAGGGAAGAACCAGTTGAGGGGGAGCATGAAAAATCACATCAAAGTGATGATTCAAACACTGATAGTGACTCAGATGATAATTCTGAATCAAACTCTGTTGATTCAAACTCTGTTGATAATACTGAGAAGTCACATTCAGGGGGAGCATCTGAAAATGAAGAAAGACACCAAGAAAATCAGGAGAGCATGGATCAAGGGGGAGGATCACATGATGACAGAAGCAATCTGCCTTCTGCAAGAAAATGGACTAAATCACACACACCTGATTTGATTATTGGTGATCCAGATGCAAAAGTAAGGACAAGAAGTGCAACAACAAATGAATGTCTGTTTCATGCATTCTTGTCACAAACTGAGCCAAAGAAAGTGGAAGAAGCTCTTAAAGATGCTGACTGGATAACAGCAATGCAAGAAGAGCTAAATGAATTTGAAAGAAATGAAGTGTGGACACTTGTACCAAGGCCCAAGAACAGATCCATTGTTGGTACTAAATGGGTTTTCAGAAATAAAACTGACAGTGAGGGTGTTATCACAAGGAACAAGGCAAGACTGGTTGCAAAAGGCTATTCACAACAGGAAGGAATAGACTATGATGAAACATTTGCTCCAGTGGCTAGATTGGAGGCAATTAGAATTTTTCTAGCATATGCCTCTCACATGAAATTCAAAGTGTTTCAGATGGATGTAAAAAGTGCATTTTTGAATGGAAAACTTGAAGAAGAAGTGTTTGTGGAACAACCACCAGGGTTTGTAGATCCAAAATATCCAGATTATGTCTACAGGTTAGACAAGGCACTCTATGGACTTAAGCAGGCACCAAGGGCATGGTATGAAACCCTTGCCAAATTTCTACTAGAAAGTGGATTTCACAGAGGTACTATTGACAAAACTCTGTTTTACTTCCAAACTGGTAGTGACTTGCTTTTAGTTCAGATATATGTAGATGACATCATTTTTGGATCTACTAATGATAAACTCTGTAAGAAGTTTGCCAAACTCATGCAGTCAAGATATCAAATGAGTATGATGGGAGAGCTTAGTTATTTTCTAGGCTTACAGGTAAAGCAAACAGATGATGGAATTTTTATAAATCAAGCAAAATATACCAGAAACCTTCTCAAGAAATTTGGTATGCTTGATTGTTCATCTGCAACAACTCCCATGGCAACTGCAACAAAATTGGACAAAGATGCAGGGTCATCAGTAGATATGACAAGTTACAGAGGAATGATTGGTTCTTTACTCTATTTGACAGCTAGCAGACCTGATATTATGTATGCAACTTGTTTGTGTGCAAGGTTCCAGGCAGATCCAAGAGATCCACATTTAACAGCAGTAAAGAGGATATTTAAGTACCTCAAGGGCACTATGACTTTGGGGCTGTGGTATCCAAGAGAATCAGATTTTAAACTACTTGGTTATTCAGATGCAGACTTTGCAGGATGTAAGATAGACAGAAAAAGCACCAGTGGAAGTTGTCAATTTCTGGGTGACAGACTTGTTTCCTGGTACAGCAAGAAACAGAAGTCAATATCTACATCTACAGCTGAAGCAGAGTATATTGCTGCTGGTAGCTGCTGTGCACAGATTTTATGGATGAAGAATCAACTGCTGGATTATGGACTAAGGTATACCAAGATACCTATTTACTGTGATAATCAAAGTGCTATTGCAATGACAGGTAATCCAGTACAACATTTAATGACAAAGCACATCAGCATAAGGTATCATTTCATCAGAGAGCATGTAGAGGAAGGCAACATTGAGCTTCACTTTGTGTCTACAGAACAACAACTTGCAGATATCTTCACCAAGCCATTGAGTGAAGCTACATTTACAAGACTGGTCAATGAACTAGGGATGGTATCTAGTTTTGACTAGAAATGTTGGTTAGACTCAAGAACTTATTTCTAAAATATGTTGCTCATGTTTCTACAAATTATTAAGTGCTATGTGAATCTTAGTATTAAACTCTGTTCTGCATGCTTATGTTTAAAACTTGTTAAACTCTGTAAGCATGTCTGTCTATTAAACACTGTTAACATGTTAGATACACTCAGTGAATTCAGAATTGATTATTGTCTGAATGAAAAAACCAATGAAGAAAAATGTATGAAGCATGATTCTCAGTAAATAAATCATGATTCTTTCTGAGTCACTGTAATCTAATCAGACTTTGTGCAGTAAATCAACACAGCATGATACTGTTTCATATTTATAGCATCTCTTAGTTTATTCAGTCCTAAACTCTCAGTCTATGAATATTGTGTGCATTGCCTCTCATAAATAATTTTGGTTATTGATGAACTCTAAACTCTGATTAGTGACATTCTGTTTCCAAAGGTATGGTTCATGATGATTCCTTGTTTGTACTTGTGAAAACCATAAAACTTGAGATGTGTCATTGATTAGTTTGGTGAGTTCAGATTCATGTATACACCCTGTGAGAGGTTGAGCCAAATCAGTGATTGATACATTTTCTATCAATCAGTATTTATTGTTGTGTGATATTCATTAGGTAGTATGTTTCTCTAGAACTTGTATTAAACCATTTTGAGACTACATGATATGTGTGTGCATGAAAATGATAAAGGCAATAGGATTCACCATTTCTTCAAACACTGTTCAAAATTCTTTTGAACTCTCTTCAAACACTGTATAAACACTGTTCATAAATTCCTTCCTTAGTAAACCCCTTTGAGCCTAATTAACTGCTCATTTTTCTTATACTCTGAAGTATTAAGAGCAGTTATATTTTTTTTTCTTCTCAAGCAGATGAGTATTTTTCAAGAAAAGAAAAGTCTACTCAGTATATATGCTAAATAAAAAAATAAAAAAAAAAAAATAAAAAAAAAAATAAAAAAAAAAAGAGAAAAAGGCATATATACTGATCTTGTACAAATATGTACTAACAGTGTGACTGAACACTTTGGTCTATTGAAATGTTCAGCTTGATATTCACTTATGAATAAAACATCTTTTTCATCTGTTTGATCTTATCTCATTCCAACCCTGAATAAAGTCCTTTTGATTTGTGCATACATGTATACAAAGTAGTGTAGAATTGGTGGACATTCAAGCATATGGTAGATTCTGCTATTTCTGATTGAATGTGAGTGTAAACACTTCACCTAAACACTTGTGTGCTTTGAGAGTTTGTGAGGTTATCAAATTCATGACTGTTATTCACTGAATGATACTCTGATTTCTATCTCTTGATATTTTTGTCTTTAAAGACTGTGTGCTTACTTGGATAATCATGGACATCAAAGGGAATAGAAGTTTTCAGATTTCTGTATTACAGTAACTACAGAGTTTAGCATTCATCAAACAATCAGTGTTTACTATGAGAGTTTGTGCATTCAGTGTTTATTGATTTTTGTTATGGATTTTATGAAATATTAGATGCTCTAAAAATTGATTTTAGTAAACTCTGCTTCACACACACTCATACTCACAACTGTGCAATTTTTTGAAAGGGTTTGAGTGATAAAGTTGGAAAATTGATAAACACTGTTGAGTTGTGTTAAGTACTCTAAGGTACAGTTTCATTTAGGTGATTTGACTATTTTGGAGTAATTGAGGTAGTTGACAACTGTTAAATAGTGTAAGTGTCGTGATTATAGGAATGACAGCGGTAATTATTAAGTGATCCATTGGTTGTTTGACACGTGTCCCATGATAGTGTCCCACTCACACATTACTCTACAACAGTTGCGCGCTTTCACTAAATAAACGATTGAGTTTTAATTTTACTCTAATCGTCTTTAGTCTCTCACTCCATATCGATTCACATCTATTCATATTCACCCACTCACAGTTACTTGCATACTCTTACACATTCAAAATTCTCTTTCATTCTCATTCACCTTTTGATAAACACTTACAGTGCATACACATCTTTTCTCTAAATCTCTTCGTATCATATCTTACTAATGGCAACTAAAGCGTTTGATGCAGCAGGGTTAGTTTTTCTTCCTAGCAACTATGCAGCACCACTGGAGAATGCAAATGCTCCAGAGGCGTTTCATTTGTTCCAAAACTTCTTGAAAGATTCTGAAATAGGGAAGGCTTTAACTGCACCACCAACACTATCTGCTTCACAAATTGCCGCCTTCTGGACAAACTCTGTATATGATGATGGAGAAGAGTCTGGCACTCCCACAATCACTTTCACTCATGATGAATCAGAGTATATTATTACTCCAACTACTGTTAGGGATGCTCTAGATTTTGAGACACACACTTCTTACAGTGTTGTTGGTCATGATCGCTTGAGGACAATGTTGGAGCAAATTGGATGTGCAGGAAACTTGAATAAGATAGGGTCTTTGAGACGGCCAAGTTTGAGAAAGGAATGGAGTTTCTTTTTCGATTGTATAACAAGGGCTTTTGGAAAGAAGACAACAAACTGGGATGCACTTCCTCTGGATACTCTCCAAATTGGTCATGCTCTACTCTATGGAGGTAACTTCGATTTTGGTAGACTAGTACTAATGAACTTGGGAGAGCGTTTGTCTGAGACTACTACTGTCTATTTTGCTCGTTTTTGTCAATTGCTATTTACTGCCTGTGTGCCTAACATTCCAATTGATGAAGCTGATGTTATTCAGCCTTTTCAAGTTGCTAAGAGAATGTTTTCTGATTTGACAAACAAAGATGTCACTAAACAGCAAATACCTGAGATGTTTATGCCTTTAACCTTACAGAACTATGTAAACCAACCACAAGATCCTCAATCACCACAACAAATGCCTGAACCAATAGACACCATAAACTCTGAACCAACACCTACAACACCCACAACCACTGTACCTACTACATCTCATCAACCACAACCAGAAACCTTAAACTCTTCACCAATAAACTCTCCAACAATAAACTCTCCACCATTAAACACTGAAACATTAAACACTGAACCATTAGACACTGAAACTTTAAACTCTGAGCCAGCACCTACTGAAACAGCCAAAACCAAGCCAAAAAGAAAGAAACATACTGCCCAAAACACTAAACACTCAAAGGCTAAACAGACACAACCTGGAGCTGTTTATACAAGAAGAATGAAACAAAAGGCAAACAGACCTTCATTTTCACCACCTAAAGAGAGCTCCAGTGAAGATGAAGAGGAGACTGTAGTGCATCAAGTCAAGAGAAGGAGATTAGTTCTTTCAGAGTCTGATGATGAGCAAATTGTTGAAGCTCCAGAGGTGGTTTCCCATGAAACACCTACTGTTGAGGATGAAGAAAATGTTTCTATACCTGCAGAGGTTGAAATGCCTGCAGAGGATATTGTTAATGATGAAATACCTACAGAGGATAAAATGCCTGTAGAAGAGGATAACAGAGATGGTTTTTCACCAATGGATAATATTTTTGACACATTTGAACCATTCTCTGATCCTATCTCACCTATTGTTCAAACTGAAGCTCCTGGTGTAGCTGATGAGCTTGCAGTAAAAGTTCTTGAAGCTGAAGCATCACACACAGAGCTGGTATCTTCTCCAATTCAAGACAAAGGTGATGAAGTTGATCAGGCAACTAAGGAGAATTCTGAATCTATGCCTGTTGAAGCTACAAAGGCAAACTCTGTTGCAGAGCCTGTGCAAAATGAAGAGACTATTGAAAAGGTTGCAGAAGTTGTTACAGAAACTGTGGCTGACACAGCTCAGCACAGTGGTTCTTTAAAAGATGCTCAAGCTAAAGATGCAAGTGCTGAAGATGAATTTGACAGCAGTACAAACTCTGATTCATTTGTGAGTGCACCTGCACAGACTGATAATAAGCATAAATCTTTTGATCAGCCTTGTCCGTCTCATGCAATTGAAGAAGAGTATCTTGCTAAATCTGCTGCCAATTGGTATAAACAAGACTGTATTTTTCCAAAAGGGAGAGCAGCTGATTTTGTTAAGCAGACTGCTAGTCAAATTTCAAATCCAGAGATTTTATCATGCTTAAAAGCAACAGTGGTACAAGTTAAAACTCTGGAGGGAAATTTTTCTGATACAAAACAAGAAATTGCTTCCTTGAAGACTGAGATTCAGTCAAGAGAAATGAAGATGGAAAGAGAGTCCAAAATAAAAGCTGCACAGCTATCCAAAGTTCAAGACACTCTCTTTGCCAGGTTAGGAAAAGTTGAAGAAAATCAAACTGCTTTATTTTCTAAGGTGGATTCCATTGCTAACTCATTGGAGCTCATTACATCAATACTCATTCCTGATGATGTCAAAAAGGGGGAGAGAGTTGCTAAGTCTAAATGCAAAGTTTCTCAAACTCTGACTCAAAAGGATGATGCTGGAGATGGAGGGGCAAGTGATAAGAGTAAGGTCTTAAACTCTGAAAGGCAAACTCTGAGATCTGGCAAATCTTTTAAATCACAGTCTGTTGGAATAAACACTGAAACTCAAGGTACTTCAAAGACCAAGAGTTTGGAATTAATATCAAATCCAAAGACTGATGAGGAGTTAGCTGTTAAGCTTTTTATGGAAGAGAATGCAGAGGGAGTTACTTTAGAAGATGCTAAAGCTGAAGAGAAGAGTTTACAAGAAAAGCATTTGAAAGTTCTAAAGTCTGAAAAAGCAAAGAAGAATGTGAAAGTTGCTAAAACTGCAAAGCCTGTTCTTAAAGGCATTGAAATCAAAGAGAAATTAACTGGCATTGAAGGAGAAGAAAAAGAAGAAGAAGATAAAGAAAAGTTGATCAGAAAGTCTTCTCTTGAGGCTAAATTGAAGTTAAAAGGGGTAATAAATGAGGAGAACAAAGGTAAAATGATTGTTACAACCTCTGTTGCCACACAAGTTGTACAACCACAAAGTAAACCCTTACCTGGTTTTTCAAGGCCAAAGATTCCAGTGCAAGAAGAAGCAGGAGTGACTGGTGATTATCAACATAATGTTGCATGTTCAGGAAAGCCACCAGGGAGAAATACTTCTGGATTAGGTTCAACAAGAGATTTGAGATTTAGTAACAGTCCAAGAGATCCCTCTGCACTTGTATCTCTTGGTTCTGGTATTACTCAAGAAAATCTAGACAAGCTGGAGTCAGTTCAGGTAGTTCGTCAAAGAAGCTTAGACATTCACTTTCTGTTATACTTTATGGCAGATGGGTCAGTCTATAGAGTGAATGAAGAAGCAATCAAGCTAAAATTATTTGAGGAACTTCAGTATGTCCTGCATATCTTCAGAGTTAGAAATCGTAGAACACAGCTTATTGCTAATTCTATAAGGGAATATATGAAGAAAGCTAAAGTGGTTACAGGAACAAAGTCTGCTGAAAAGTATGTTCCTAAATACAGAGATTGGAATGGCAATCTGATTGAAATGGAGAAGGGAACTACAAAGCTGAAAACAGATCTTGGAATTACAGTTCTGGATTTCAATATAAAGTCTGAAGAAGTGAAATACATCAGGTTGGGAAATGAGATGAGAAGAAACAAGATCTATGATCTCAGAGCTGCTATTTTTCAAACTGATGAGAATGATCCAGATTTGAAAGAAATCAAGGAAGCTATGGAGATTGAACTTGAACATGCTGAGAGAAGGTTGTTGATTGATTATCTCAGAACAGCTCCAGATCTTGAGGAAGTTAGGTAGACAAAAGTTGTAAGTTTGTTAAGTAATAGCTTAAACTCTGTTTGTATATTAAACACTGTAAAACTTTGTATTTGTTTTGACATCATCATTTACTGTAAACTTGTACATTTTTGCTAATGGACAAGTTGGGGGAGATTGTTAGAAATGATTGATGAGAACAGTGTTTGGAAGCTATAGTGACAAAACAGAGTTTAGCTGGAAGCAGTCAGAGTTTAGTTAAACACTGACTGGAAGCGCAACAGAGGTTGTTAAACTCTGTAGCGGTATTGTCTGAAGAGTCAACAGTGTTTAAAGGTTGATGCAAGATAAGTATGGAAGCAATATCTTTGAAGATTGGAAAGCTGTCAAAGAGATTGAGTTGACTTGGAAGACTGGAGCAATCGTGATTGATATCAATTGTATAGCTTGATTATAGGAGAATCAGTTACTGATTGTACGAAGCTGTATGTTCTATAAATACAGTTAGGTTAACCCTAGAAGGGTAGTCGAACATTGAGAAATTCATTGATTGTAACCTAAGCAGCTCTCTGTGATATTTACATCACTGAGAGAGGAATTGTTAATTCCAAACAGTTTTTAATTGTTAAACAGTGTGTTCTTGTTAAGTTACTCATACAGTATTTGATTGCTTATTGTGTATTCGACCTAACACATTATGTAGCTCATTCTTGCTTTATAAAAACCTTTCAGAAAGAGAAGAATTGGGTCGGTTAGCTCCGTACCAACAGAAGAGGAGTAGAGGAATTACCCCATGGGATGATTCAGTTCTGGATAAATACTACAAGTAAGTCTGATAGGATTTTCCGCTGTATTAGTAAGACTTACCTTCATGTGCGGTTTGTATAAGTGGACTTGTGTAAGATTTTGGATTATACAAACGAATTGTAATATTTAGTGTTGTATTTGATTATCGTTTCTGAGGCTCTAACTTGTGTGTGTGAAAGATCGAGGTCTGGATTGGTGTAGTGTTGGGTTGTAAGATTAATACAGGTACGAGATGATTGGATGGTGACGTGACGACCCAGATTTCTGACCTCGGATTTGGGGGCGTTACAGAAATGGTATCAGAGCGATAAGTTATAGTACTCAGAAACGAGAGTGTTGAGAGATAAGCCTAAGTAGAAGAATGATGTAAGAGATCATAGTAAGTTATTATTGGATTACTGGAAGAAGTACCGGTGAGTGAAGTTGATTGGAATGATTACTTGAAGTATTACACTATGATCGATATAATCTTTAGAGACCTTCAGAATGATGAGTAGAGAGTTGGGAGTCGTACCTGACTTATCAGATGTAATGATATAGGAAGCAAAGTGAAACTTTAAGAGCAGTTAAGGTAGAGGCGATGTTGCCAATATGATTGGATGACTTGGCTGGCATAAATTTTGTTGCCCATAGTCCTTCACAGTTTAGCCATAAGGTGGCGGCATTTTAAGAATCGAGAAGTTTAGACTTCCTTACATAATTAAGGGTACTTAGTACTTGGACTAATAAAAGGCCTTTATTTTGGCTATAAGATTCGATTTCCGACACATAACGATTTTACCAAAGAAAGCGGTTACTATACCATTGAGGATTTCATTACCCTCGATGGGGAATTTTACATATGTTATACGAGAACGTTATCATAATACTATCATGCTAGACGGCGTCAAGTACGATTCGTACGTTAGGACGTGATGGTTCAACTCAAAGAACAAACACGGAGAATTAATGACATAACTCCAGTGAAGTTGGTTATGGTCGTAACGAGCGATGCGACGATCTCAGGATCTACTAGAAGAGAGACCAGTGAGTCTAGAGTGGAATTCTATGATAGAGATTTTATCAGAGACTACGTATATATACTTGTAGACCTCTATATTGTTGGTAACGTATGTTCACGTGCACACCCCCGCCATTGAACCTATGGACTGCATTGAGATCCCTGAGAGATCTCTTTGATCTGTTCCCAAGGGAACTGGCCACTTATGATTCATGTCAAAGGCATGAAGTAGGACCCTATGGACTTAGCAAGTGTCCCTAGAATGATGTGAAGCATGGTCTCCAAGATAAAGCACGGGAGTGATAGATATAATTACGAATCCCTAGACTATTAAGTGATCTTAATATGATTATGAGAGAGGCACTATAGTCGGTGCACTACTTCATTTTAACTATTCATTAACCATGTTATCTCGATGAGTTTATATTAGGTAACCCTTCTAGCTTTCTACTTCGAACTTGTGGAATAACAACTAGTGATATACTTTCTCAAAATCAGGACTATTTATTGTTTCACTGGTCCAGCTTTCAATTTAATTCATTCAACAATTCCGCCATGCATTATGCATGCGGTCAAGTATGATGATAAAAGTTTCAATGAATAATTTGATTGAGACCTTGCGAGGTCGCCCACTCAACTTGAATTTTACCCATCTTCTTATCAGACTTTATGTCACTCGAATATTCTATTCTTTCATTCATATAATGAAGATTCAATTGAAATCATTGATTACTTGAATGACAAACTACTTCATTCTTTAATTGTCATGGAGTAGAATTGCTTTCTATTGGTTGACTTTTATCAATGAGACTTTTAGATTTCCTCTTATCGTTCAAGAGGAAAAGTATTCACTCGATGTAAGAATCTTGTAAAGGTCGTCCGTATAACATTTGCATCCAGCTATCATTATTTCTGAGAAATATTCTTTATGTTATCATAATACAACTTTATAGAGACATGAAAGGATAAACCTTATTGTATTCTATCTATCCCTCCTTTGTCTTTTGGGCATTGAGACTTCTAGCATTCGGGACTCGTTAATATCCTTGAAACACCTGATGTGGAAATTCTTATTGAAATTCTTTTCTATACGACATTGGTATTCTGAAACTGTTCCCTCCAAAAGTGATTATTATTCTAAGGTAAACGGGAGGTACAATTATGAACCGTTGCCCCAATACGAGATCGAAAACTAAGTGTTGTGATTATGCAGCCAGAAATATGCCAAGTAATTATTTACAGTAGGGGAACCATGTTGGGACATACCACGTGGACCTTTAATATGATTGTGAGGAATGATATAAGAAATGATGAGGTAATTGAGAGTACGCTCTTACTAAATGTTGTCAGGATGGTATATTAATGGATTCTAGAGTTATCGGGCTTTTTCATGCTTCAAGATATGCAAATCGATTGCGATGTAAGACATAACCCTTAGAGGAAACTAACATAGAAGCGAGATGACGAGAAAGGAAGAAATATTGTGGCAAGAATGTGAAGCTTACTTAGCAAAAGGGATTGGTGCACATAGAGAGACACCAAGTGTAAAGGCACGTAGTAGCAAAGGGATGTATATATATATATATATCCCAATGATCCTTCGATATTACCACCTAATAGAGTCTATTAGGGACCGCGGCAGTATGCACGCCTCGTAACTGATTAGCACCAATTGTGAAAGAGGGCCGTAGTATGACATCTTACCTATACCATCGAGAATCGATACCCCTTATCGGTGATAAGGGAGTTATTGACTAGTTAAAACGTGTAGTTACCTTTCAAAGATAAGGTTGAATTTTGAATACTGGAGGTGCTTTCAAATGCGTTTAACAATAAGATTAAACAAGAGTATAGGTCCATAGAACGATGGACAGAGCAGTGAGGATATGTTGACACGTGAGAGTACGATAAAGTAGTACTTGATACGATTACGATTATTTTCTTCTCTGATGAACCTCTATAGTTCAGAGGTAAATTCTAAGTATGATATTTTGCAATCATGAAAATTTTCTATAATTCTTTGAAATTCTTCTCTTTTCTTCTCCTTTATTTATCATCTTTATGAATTGAGAAGAACAACCCTTTTAAGGAGGGGAGGTACTGCTACGTGACTATCTGTCTGTGTGATAGAAGTCTAAGTGGAATACCATTACTTGTTTAATTGCTTGTCAAGTACTAAAGGCTGGCCACCTTTGTAATAACCCGGATTTTTCAAGAAATGATTATATTATTATTTCAATAATAATAATATTGTTTTCCTAAAATGAGGAGGAATTTTTTTTATTTTTATTTATTTATTTTTATTTTATTATTCAATTATTTAATTATTTTCGGTTAAGTGGAACCGGGACCCTTTTAAAAATTTTATTGACTGAGTAGATACCTCGAGTCAATATTTTATTTGTGCAAAGATTTAATTTTGGAATGTGAAATTATTCAGTAAAGATTTTATTTTAAATTATTGAATAATTTAGAGATTTTAAAATCCTTAGAAAATGATTATCTTAATTATTTAAGGATTTGCAGAAACTACTCGATTAATTTATAATATCGAGAATTTGAGATTTTACTAAAACAATAGTGTTTGTAGTATTTTTATAAAGTCCTGTAAATTGTGAATTATGAATCACAATTATTATTTTTATGATTTGTTTTTATAAGTTATTAATATTTGTAAAATGCATATCAATTTAGAAAATTGAGATTTAATTCCAATTCTTTCTCCAAAAGTCTTTAAAAATATTCTAGTATTTAATTATGCTAGAAATTTTATTTTTACAAATTAGAGTTATTAATGTAAAATATTATTTAAAGTGTGTAGTAATTAAATGTATGGCTTTTGAATAGTAATGGGCCAAGCCCATTAGGGTTAAAAACATAACACAGATATATACATACGTATACACACAGAGAGCCGCACAAAAATCAGATCGGGGGGGAGGGGGAAAGAAATCAGCGGGGAGGAAGAGAGAAATGAATTGGGGGTTTAAATTATATATGTATGTATGTATAAATCGTGTGTGTGTGTATAAACTGAGTGTGTGTGTGTGTGCGATTTGCGTGTGTGTGTGGGTGCAGCAACAGGTCGCGGGGGAGGGGAAGACCACCGCGCGGTGGCGGGTGGCCGGCGGTGGTGGCTCCGGAGAGCTCCGGCAGCTCGCGCAGCAGAGGGAAGCAGCGGGCAGAGAGAGAGAGAGAGAGAGAGGAGAGGCTGGACAGAGAGAGATTTCGGGGGAGATTCATGGTGGGTCGGACCGGAACGGAAATGGTATAATTTCGTGTCCACCTATTTAATTTCCGTATTTTAAAATTATTTAATTGTTTTAATTTAGTTAGTTGTAAATTATGAGATGTATGTGTTAATTTTGATAATTAGTGTATATTGAATTTGGAGAAAATGGTTGTAATTTAATTAGTTTTAAATTGTGGTAATTAAATTAGATTTAATTGCGAGGTTAATTATGGTGGTAATTAGTTAGTTTAAATTGCGAGGTTAATTATGGTGGTTTAATTAGTTTGAATGGAAAGCTTAATGTGGTAATGGGTATAATTAGACTAAAATTGTGAGATTATGATTATTGGTTGAATTTCCGATATTTAATTCGGAAGGTATGTTTGTAATTATAATTGTTGAGTTTAATTATGAGTCCGATTAAAGGTTCGGGTTAGTGATCGTTAATTGTTAAATTGCTAATTGTTAGGGAGTAATTATTAATTGTCGGATAATATATTTGGGTTAGTTGTCAAGTAATTGTTAAGTGCTAATTGCTAATTGTTAGTTTCCAATTGAAATTGTTAATTGCTAAGTGCTAAGTGCTAATTGTTATTGTCATATGAGGTATAGTTATAAGAGTTGGCTTATCGGTAAATGTCTATGTGCTAAATGGTATAAGTCGGGTCGTAGTAATTGTTAGAAGTCATGAGTGCCAACTACGTGGTGTTGGCTTAAATGTGGACATACCTAGTTTACTTTTCCTTATGTGCTAGTTGCCGCATGTCTGGGCGGGTACTTTTCCTTATGTGCTAGTTGCCGCATGTCTGGGCGGGTACTTTTCCTTATGTGCTAGTTGCCGCATGTCTGGGCGGGTACTTTTCTTATATGTTTACTTTTATGTTGCTGCAAGTTGAGGCAGCTTTTATTTTATCAAAAGCAGGGTTATAAATTGTTTTGTTGGCATGGAGGGGCTGAGCCCATAGTCCGATAAACGAATACTACATGCCGAAATTTTCTAAAAATCCCCTGCATTTTAATTTATTTAACTTATTTGATTTCAAGGGTTTAAAGGTATGATTTGGGTGTTAACTGTTTATGTGTATATGTGTTAAGTGAATTAATTCGAGGGTAATTGTTGTCTCGAGGATTTATGTGCTAAGTGATTTAATTCGAGGATTTATGTGTCTCGAGGATTAATTGTGTTTGAGGACTATCTATATACGAAGTTGATTAAGTGGTATGGTTTGAGGTGTTTAGCACCAGGAATTGTCCACTTTAAAGAGGGGACTTTTCCATTTCTTTTCTTTACTATAGTATGTATGTGCAATAAGTGGTATTAGAATGGTCAACTTAGGGAGGACACCTATAGTTTGACTTTATGTTATTTAGTGATAATTCCGAGTTGTGTCTACTCGATATACGAGGTAGGACTGACACGCACTCATAACTATTTCAGTACCATTAGGGCATAATCGAGTTGGAATGACGTGCATCAAAAAAGGAAGATCAAGACGTCAGGTAAGGTCCATGGAATTACTTGGACGAGGTGCGAAGGGTTTGTTCGCGGTTTCTATTTTCTGCTAAGGACCAGAGGCAAGTTTACTATGCATACTCTATTGTTCAGAGTATATTTATTTTAAATATATGAAATGTGTTAAATAAGTTTTCAATCCATAATCGCGAGTTTTTCCAACCTTGTACTTCTTCTCCCAAATCATTGTATTCCTTGCTCTGCCAATAATATTAAATCCTGCTCGTGCAATAACCAAAACCCCATGGCTTATAATACTGTTGATGGGCAGTGATATTTTTATGGCTCTATATCTTGATTTATGCGGTATATATATATATATATCTATAAACTTTTCGTACTATGGAAGTGGACTATATGTTATGAGGTATATATTTATGTATCGGAATAAGAAAGGCTCAGAGGGTAGGGTATGTATTGAGTTTTAGAACTTAGCCGCGTGTTGGGGCTATTTTGTATTGTATGTTTTCGAAAACCCGGGCAAAGCTTTTAAAAAGAATTTCGCAATAATTAACCTAAAGGCAACATCACCAATAAACCAGTGTTTATTTAATTAATAGATGCTCCTAAAAGCATTTACTAATTAAATAAACCTCATTCGCCTAATTAAATTTATTTAATTAGATGAATATCATTCTCAAAACGCTTTCTTAAAATCACTTGTCCCGGAGAAATAATAAAACAATTTAATGGAGTGATTCTATCTAGTATATTATTTATCGGAGATAGTTTATTTTCAATACGGATTAAAGATATTTCAATGGTTATAAATTGGTTACTTTTAGCTTAAAACCGCTAGATTGATATCGATATATGTTATTTGAATGCTTATTTAATTCGATGAATATTAATTATAATATTCATTAAGAAACAAAAAAAAAAAAGAAAAAAGGAAAGAGAAGAAGGATTTTCATGCTTATTAATTATTTCTTATTGACCGAGAGTCAGTAGTAGTTATTTGATAAAGTGGCTAAAGTTTGGGGACTGCTGGAGAGATTGTGTCTTGATTTTGATTAGAAACATTCCAAGAGTTGTATTTGGGTGTTTTGAGGTTATTAAATATTTCAGTATTAATAGTAAATATTATTTGAATATTACTTAATAAATGAATATTAATTTGAGTATTCTTTTAAAAAGGGATTATTGAATATTTATTATTTGTTACATAGAAGTCGATTATTTATTAAATACTCTAAGTGTTTTGAAGGTTATAAAGCACTATTTAAAGGTTGTCTAAGGACTTTCATAGTCATTTAAAATATTATATTTTGAATCTATCTAGGTAAGTTACCTTTCAAGAACTTATATATATATATGGAATTACCCTATTGTGGTTCAAGCCTTATGCGTACCATTTTCCATGTGTGACCACAAAACCCTGTGTCGAGATTGATATCGGTACAAGTGTATATCTATACTTGAACTCTTTTGAACTCAAAACATTTTCGAAAACCCCCGGTCAGGTTTTACTCTCTTGCTCGTTTTTCAAGAAATTATCGGTCGACTGAAGTCGAACTTCAACTACTCAAGTTTTCTATCAAAATGATTTTTACAAGAAAAGAAAAAGGGGACTCTGGCAGGTGTGGGAATCGTTGACGAACGATTCCCGGGATGTGTAAGCGGCCGTGAGCCAGGCGGTCCATCAATTATTATTCCGGCCCATGTGTTGCCGAAGGATGATTATGGATGTAGTTTTCATCGAGGGTGATTACGGATGTAGTTTTCACTCGGGGATAGTTACGGATGTAGTTTTTATCCTTCTACCGGTAGAGAAGACCCGCGGATTATTGGACTTGGATGTGGCGACTGATCATCGTCAATCCTTGTCAGGTTTTTATGTTTTCTTTAAGTCCCATCCTCCATTTTGGAAAAATACTCAAACACTGCTTCTTAGGCCTAAGTGCCAAGTAGCCGATAGTGTTGTTTTCAATTTTGAAAGATGATGAATTCATGCAGTATCTAGAACTGCAAGATTATTCTAACAATAATGGCACGTGCTTGTGCACTTTTGCAATTATTCAAAAGATGAAAGATGGTTCATCGGTTATTGATGTTAAATCCTAAATATTTTGCTTCAAGAACTTTGACTCTCTTCCTATCAGTTATTTCTGAGTTTAACTTATCAAGTGGTTAACGAACTTATATCCTGTACAGAATCTTGAACTGTAAGGTGTTTTGATGATAATGATATACTCATGTGTACATACTTACAAACTTGAGGAGTATTAAAAAGGGAACTTTATAATGGTTTGGTTTATGAAGGGTGGTAATAACTATCTTAAAAGCATATTGAACTGCATATTTTGAAAAGCTCCCTAAGGGGTTATCAATACTATGAGGTATGGTATGTGGATAAGGTATAAGGATTACTATTGTTGACATGAACTTACTTTATTTTTCTGATGTTACTCGAAATGTCATATATCCCCTACTGAGGTTTCATTGTTGTAAATATTTCGAAATTGATATTAAGTATCGTTATATTTCGATAACTCCATGTGTATATTGATATATATCGTTGTGCTCTATTAATACTTGTTGGGCAATTCTTTCGCTCATACTTGCTTGTTTTAAATATTAACCTTTCAGAGGAAGGTAGATGATTGAGGC
The DNA here is from genome assembly GCA_037693485.1 of Kitagawia praeruptora. Lineage (NCBI taxonomy): Eukaryota > Viridiplantae > Streptophyta > Magnoliopsida > Apiales > Apiaceae > Kitagawia > Kitagawia praeruptora. The sequence goes on along the minus strand of CM075345.1, from coordinate 119,771,517 downwards.
TTATCTGCATGGCTCAGGAGAAGCAGGCAGTGTGCCCTTGTGAAGATGATATGATCCAGAACATAGATAGCTGGAGTAAGTTATATATAAGTGTATTGATGTGTAATATGTATATATCACTTCGTACAGGATAGTACTAGTGCTAGCGTACTTCTCAACGAAGCTACCCTAGTAGTATAGGATTTGTAATACTCAGTGTGATGTAATTAAATGGATGTAATAAAGATGTAAAGATTTTAGTTCTTGTTTCTAGCCCTATGACCTAAAAGATGCTTGGTAGTTGGGGTCGCAGAGTTATATTTCAGTTTTAATGATTACAGATGGTTTAATGTTGTTAAACAGGTTAATGATGTTAAGGATTTCCGCGTGACGACCAAATCCCTGACCCCGGATTTGGGGCGTTACAACCTTCTGTACTAACTATGCAATATAACAAATGTTCATTGATCATAGTGATCTCTCAATAAATTTTTCCACTTCTATATATCGATCGAGATTGCGAAGATAAAAGCAATCAGGAAATGCATAGTACGAGTGAGGTTATCTCCGAATTCGCAGCGCGATAGTGATACCAAAGTCACTGCAAATACCAATAAGGGTAATAGTATACGATTAAGTAAGAGCTTAACCCGGATAGTGTGTTGTGCGAAAAGTAGCAAGGTTGATGAACAAGGATAAAGGGAGTATTGTAGCACTAGTGAGATGTGCTGTAAAAAGGATTGGAATGATAAAAAAAAAAATTGACCAAGGAACTGGAAAGTGAAATGACAGACAAGTAACCCATTTGTCTTCTACCTGATTCCGGGACGGAATCCTTTTAAGGAGGGGAGACTGTAATAACCCTGATTTTTGTACTACTGTAGAAAGGACCCGGATGAATAGTACATCCGGTGTATAAGAAAAACAAATCCTACCCAAGATTATGTAATGGAAATTTGAGGGTTGTAATTTCATATTAAGATTATGTAAGTGAAATGAGTGTATGTAAAAGCCGTCGGAAATCAGAAAATCCTACTTCGTTAATAATTTACGATTTTCGAGAATATGATAAATACAAAAGAAATGACACGGCCAAAGATCTTATAAACGTGGAAAATTTATATGGAATAAGTGCTAGGATGAGAATTAGTGGAAGGCGGAACACTTGAAAGATTTTATAAACTCCAAAGAAATATTTCATGGATTTATAATTAGTATGCATGAAAATTATGGGATGAAAAATTGATAAATAAATAAGATGACAAGTGCCATGCAAATGCTAGTTGATTACATGCAAGGTGGTGACTACAAGTAGTAACCAAGCCGACTAGAAGCCAACTAGATGGTTAGGAAATTAGTTAGAAAGCTAACCAACTAGCTAGGAAACAAGTTAGCGTGATTCATGGATCACCAAGCATTATGTAGTAGGTTTTAGACTTAGATTTTTTTTTCTACCCTAGCTTATAGCCTTTTTATATATACAACCAATATATCATTACAACACTACATTATTACAAAACAAAACAAAACAAAAAAAACTCAAACCCCCCCCCCCCCCTTGAGAAGCTCTCGGCCGAACCACATAGAGGAGGAAGAAAAAAACATTTCTTCCACTTTCTCTTACTCTTAAATCCTAAAATTTAATCCTAAGCTTCTTCAAGATATAACCAAGGTATGTACTTAGTTTCATAAGTTTTTTTGGGGTTTAGATGGGGTAGAAAAATTCTTGAAGTTGTTAGTGAATAGTAAACTCATGTAAGAATATTGTTTGATCTTTAAGATTAAGGTAGATCAAGGATAACCAAGGCTAGATTGTGGTGTATTGAGCTTCAACAAGATTTCTCAAGCTTCAAGGAGGTAATAAAATCTTAACCAAGCTTTGATATCTTTGAGTATTAAGAGATCTTGTTAAGTATGTTATGTATTAAGTGGTTTAAGTGATTTTAGTGGTTAAAAGCTTTTGATCTTATGAATAATCTTGGATCTTGGTAAAATGGTGATACCACTGGACTTTAAGACTTGTGATGATGATATATTGATGTTGTGGTTGGTTGGTCGCATTGGTGATGAATTTGGAGTGTACAAAATTTTGGAATAATCGTTATATAGTCGTTATAATGCCGGATTTGTGTTAGAACTTTTATGCAGAAACCCACGAATTATTAGAGTCATATTCTTGGACAAAACTGCTTGAAAACTTGTAGATATGGTCTTTTAGTTTACATAAGAATTTGAATCACCTAAAAATGATTTACGGTTTAGAAAATATGCTTGATTTAGTAAAACCGGTTAAAACGAACGAATCCTGTAAGAATCACTGACTTTGCAGTGATATTAGGACCACTGGGAAAATGAATAATATTATAAAATTTTTTGTACAGTTAGATCTTGCAGTAGGGAAGACAGTCCAAAAAGAATTAAGGCAAAATACGAATATTTCGATTTTATAAAAATCATGGAGTAGAAACTGCGCAGTAGAATTCACAGCAGGGAAAGGTCTTCTTTAGGGCATTGGTTAAGGGACTTGTAAAAGATCATAAGTCATGAAAAATTGATAGTTGATACAAGGTACAGTAAGGAAGGCCTGGGAAAACAAAATTCACAAAAAGGTTCATTTTTCAATTCTATAAAAATGTTCGAATCAAGGTAGCGCGAACGAAAAATACCTTTAGGGGACGAACGAATAAAACCTAACGGATTCGAAACTCGACCCGAATAAAATTGGTAATTTTAATTCGGTCAAGGAACGTCATCATAGGATATAAGTTCAACATAAACACTAAAAGTTCTCTAAGGGAATTAGTCTCGTTGTATAAACATCGATTAAATGGTTCGGATACAAGACTAACCCTAACATTTCCTTGTTCATTATAGATCGTCACCCTAGGACGCGAGACTTCATTTCTCGGACTCTACCAGGCAAGTTTTCCAACCCTAAGCTTTTGCTTTCAAAATATTATATTTTTGATTATGCCTATGCAAGTTTTCCGTACCTAAACCTTAAGTATGATTTGAAAACTGTTGTTGTTGTAATATAAGTGCATGTACTGTTTCAATTATCTTGCAATTAAAGTTACGAACGTATGCATGATTCCCCTAAACACTTGTGAAGTTTTATACATGTATATATACCCCAATGGTTTATACGTATATATATGTGATGTTTACGGCTCGGGTAGAGCGTATGTTCTTACGAATATAAATTGGGAGTCGGAGTATTTTTATGTAAAAACCCGGTAATCCCGGAGACGGATATTTTCGATAATCGAATAGATTCCGATAATTTAAATATTTACGAATATCGGAATTATTTATTTTGAATCAGTTTAATAAATATTATTTGAATATTTATTTATTAGATGAATATTATTAATCTATATATTCATTTAAAGTTGATTTATTTAATTGATTAATGATTAATTATTTTAGTAACTAATAATTAATTATTTATTTATTAATAAAAAAATGATTTAAATATTCTGAAATTCTTTAAAAATTATTTTCGGCTTTTAAAAATTTATTTAAATATTTTCTGGCTTTCAGAAAAATGTTTAAAAATAGCAGGGGTTCTCAAATATTTTTATAATTACCTACGCTTCGTAAATACTACCCCAACGGTTTACGAACTTATCAAAACTTGAGGACCCAAGATTTTGAGAGCAATTAAAAATGTTTTCTCCCTTCGCTATAAACTAAAGTAGTGACCCTACCTCATCCAGGAGGGTCGGATTTTAGAAAATTCTCAAGAAAACTCCGAATAACTCCCAGACAAAGTTGAAAAGAATTTCCTGGATAAAGAAAGGTAGTTGACGAAGATCAACTAGCGAGATGAACTTACTTCCTTGTTTTCTTCCGGAAGTAAAGATTTTAAAAAGGGTATCAAAGCTGGTTTAAAACGACTATGGGGACTGGAGGGTGTTTATGTGTAAGAGGCCGCAGGTGAGCGAGTCCATCAAGATGATGAAAGAGGCTTACAGGTGAGTAAGTCCACTATAAGACCCGAATGCGGTCAGGGCCACGACCTCCATAGTAGGTTCGCTTCCCGTCTACTAGTAGCAAAGTTTTGTACGATACAATGGCTGATCACCTTGTATCGGGTGGTACTCCAGAATAGTCCCTTTCTTCCAATTGGAATTTTGCTGCTACACTGTACTGGAAGCCCAAGTGCTCCAGTATCGATAGTGTTGTCAGTGTTGAACTCATCATGAAAGATTTTGAAAACCAGAATGTTCTTGATGTAAAATGACTCAGGGAAAGTAAAGGCTATTAAAAGCTGAATTTACATTATGCTACTCAGTTTTCAAACGAGGTGAAAGTATTTTTTCAGTATTGTCATTATATTGCTGAGGTACAGCATCTTGAACTGTAGGGTGTTTTGACGAAAATGATATACATATATGTATATATTTTCAAACTTGGGAAGTATTGGAACCTTATAAATGGTTCAGTTTATGTATGATGAAAAGCAACTATCGTAGCCGCATATTGAACTGCGTATTTTGAAAAGCTTTCTAAAAGGTTGTCAAAACTATAGTGTATACTATTTTGCTACGATATGAAGATTATTATTGCTATTAGGAACTTAATTTGTTCATTTGATATCATTTTCTTAAAGCTTCATACTGAGTATGAATATTTATTCGAAACTCGGACATATATATTGTCGAGTCATATTTTGATAACATGATATATATGCTCATAGATTTGGAAAATCTTTTCGAGACAAATTATACTATTTCTCAAACGGGAAACTTGCTGAGCATTATGTAGCTCATTCTTGCTTTATAAAAACCTTTCAGAAAGAGAAGAATTGGGTCGGTTAGCTCCGTACCAACAGAAGAGGAGTAGAGGAATTACCCCATGGGATGATTCAGTTCTGGATAAATACTACAAGTAAGTCTGATAGGATTTTCCGCTGTATTAGTAAGACTTACCTTCAGGTGCGGTTTGTATAAGTGGACTTGTGTAAGATTTTGGATTATACAAACGAATTGTAATATTTAGTGTTGTATTTGATTATCGTTTATGAGGCTCTAACTTATGTGTGTGAAAGATCGAGGTCTGGATTGGTGTAGTGTTGGGTTGTAAGATTAATACAGGTACGAGATGATTGGATGGTGACGTGACGACCCAGATTCCTGACCTCGGATTTGGGGGCGTTACAATGTGTCCTAGTTTCCCACACTGGTAACACTTGACGTCCCTCTTAGGATTGGTATTAGCCGATGGGCACTGGCTAAGGTAGTGTCCTTTCTGTCCACAGTTAAAGCAATTTATTTCTAATGCTCTACACACTCCCATATGCTTCCTACCACACGTGTTACAATCAGGAAATGGTGATCGCAATTGATTAGACTGAAAGGTTCCTGTGGATCTACCACCCTGATTCACAGTCTCACTGGTAGCCTTATTATTCCCTAACTCCAAACTGGGGTTTTTGTCCTTTACCAAATTTGTTAAAGTAGCTTCCCTCACTTGCACCTCCCTTTGGACCCTCAAATTTTCTTTTCTTGTTCTCTCGACCTAATTGGGTTTGTTCATTCTCGGCCTCGATAATAGATGCCTTCTAAACCACCGCAGCATAATCAGTCAACTCAAATGGTGCCACTCTCGTTCGTAGCCATGGTTTCAATCCTTGTTGGAACCTTTTTGCTCTTTGTTCTTCAGTACGCACAAATTCAGGAACAAACCTAGACAGTTCTGTAAATTTAGTTTCATACTCTACCACTGATAGGTTTTCCTGTTTTAACTCTAGAAACTTTATTTCCATTTGGTTCTCCAGGTACCTAGGGGAATACTTTTCTAAGAACACCCTAGTGAAACGCTCCCAGGTTATCACTCCCGCTCCTTCTAGATTCTTTTTAGTTTCCCACCAGTAATTTGCCTCTCCCTTTAAGAGATAGGCTGCAAAAACTATTTTCTGGTCTTCCTCTATCCTCAGTATCTCAAAAGCTTTTTCCATCTCTTTTAACCAGGCTCTGGCTACTACTGGGTTAAAAGTTCCCTCAAACTCCGGGGGTTTTAAGGACTTAAAAGCATGAAAAGAGTTAGTTGCCTGGTTGGGAAGAACAGGTGGTTGTGGCGGATTCTGTGGATTAGCTAAATTCTGCCTCAATAGTTCCATAAATTGGTTAAAAGGGTCACCACCCTGATTTCCTTGTTGTTCAGTTGATTCATCTTCCTCTTCCTCATGATTTTGTTCATTATGAGTATTTTCATTCTGTCTATTTCGACTTCCTTCATCTCTCTCATTTTCCCTTGCATTCACTCTATTATTACGCTTAGGCGGCATGATTCTGTATATAGCAATATTTTTCATTAAACCCAAATTTAGGGTACAACATACATCATTTCCATATATTCACAACTATATCATTAGTTAACTTATTTATGCATCCCAGTATTTTTAACTCCACACAAGTAATATTTAATTATAATACAATTTTGACAAATAAGCTTAGTACCTTTAGCACAATAACCTTTTCATTTAAGTCAATCACCTCATATATATATCAATATTTTTTTAAATCTCAACATTTAATATCAAAATACGATAAAATTAGGCAAAGTACATAAACTTCATTAATTTACATAAATATTTTACAACTTGTGGATAACATCCTACACTACTAGTCAATACATACATCATAGAGTACAAGGTTCGAAACCCCAAAAGCATAACCGTACATACTAACTCGCTATAACAAAAGCACTACTAGCTGTCCTCTAATCAGACTGGGATTAAGACAGTAAACAACTAACCTAATCCCCAAAATGACATCCACAAGATGACTAGTCTAATTAGTAACTAAAACTACTACTCTGAATCACGGGAACGCTGCTCTGACAACGTCTCTGATCTGCACTACCATAGTGGTGAGTACATCAACTATCTGAGCCCTCCATACTGGATCCCCTCTGTCTCCCAACATCCTCCTAATATCACCGAGTGCCCGTAGCTCGATACTAACTATGCCCAAAGACAACCCATCTGGTATCACACCTCCTCCTCCTCTCGCTCTGTCTAACCTCTGCACAAGTGTATCTATAGTCCGACGGGACTCCTCCAGCTGTCCCTGTAGGACAAAGTACTCTGACAAGAGAATAGCTGGCAACTGACCAGCTGGAAATATAGGTGCCTCCTGAGGTGGCATAGCAACTGGGGAGGTACATCTACAAATGGGGGTGCATCCACTGGTGGTGGTGGTGGAGGTGCAAATGGTGGGGATGGAACTGCCGGTGGAGATGGAGGAACAGGCTCTGTGTCCGCATCCTCGGAAGGGTCATCCTCCAATTCATCCTCTGACAAGATAAAGTGTCCCGGTGGAGTGAACTGCTCAACTGGGTCCTCAAAAGGGTCAGGGCTAGGTAGAGGAGATGGAATAGGTGATGGCACTGGGACAGGTGGAACAGGAGTAGGAGTCATGTGAATGTCCCTCCACTCAATCGGCTCCTCAGGTATAACAGATAACCTAGGCCTCTTACGCAAAGGCATCTCCTCCTCAGGAATATCCGACCGCACCCGAGAAGGACCTGCCCCATCAGGTCCTACATAGGGTCTACCAGTGTATGGCACTATGGCTACAGCATCCCTCTGCCTGCGCTCCTCTGCCTCCTCAAGTCTCACTCTGCTCTCGTATCTCTCCATGGCCTCCGCGCGAACTCTCCTCCTGAGGTCAGTGATAGCATACTCTGGAACCTCTACACCTACCAGCAGCAAGTCTCTAATCTCCTGCTCGGGTAGTCCTAGCCACTGGGGGTCCTGACCCGGCTCACCCATCTCCGCTCCCTATAATAAAACATAAAATTCTATTAGTAACGGTCTATAAAATTATATTCAATGCTTAAATTAAATACTACCTGCGATATACCACCCCTGAACTTGATGGAAGTTCACAATTTATATTATAACTGATACATTTATTATTATCACTCTTGTTCCTGAGCATTATGACTCATAGCTCTGATACCAAACTGTGACAGCCCCAAATCCGGGGTCATAAATCTGGGCCATCATGGACCAATTTCCATTCAATATCAATATCCCTTGGGTCTTTTTTTTTTTACAATTAATACCTATGCAATTGACCCCGCACTAATACACACACACACACAAGTCATATGCTCAGAGAACAACATTTACCATAACAAAAGTTTAGAGTTGAAAGTTAAAAGAGTTATTACAAACCAGGATCATACTTAAGTACATTGTTGAATAACACTTCAACATGAAGCGTTTCAACAACCAAAAGTTTATTACATGTCTTCATACTTAATTATACATAAGTCCTTAGAACCCGTCTGCCTCATCACTACCTCCGGAATCGATGCTAACGTGCTCTCAGAAGGTCGCCTTCCCCCTACCCTCTTGCGGGGCGTTCTGCGTAGTATCGGCATACCTAGCTGTATATAGATAAGTAGCAAGAGTGAGCTATAATAGCTCAGCAAGATAATATTGTAAACTAGAATTTAAAATGTAACCAGGTATACATATATATACATATGTAAGCGGTAACCAATTATAAACTTTAAGGAAGAATAAAACTCTTATTTAATAATACATCATCCACTTACTATTATAAGAAAGAAATCTAGGATAATATAGTATCAGTTTCTCTTCTTAAATAATATAACAATCAATATACTCTTTCAGTGTAATATTTCAAGATCATATGAATACTTGAATAAATCTCTCACTATCATTTTCTCATTTCCTTCTTATGCAACAATTTTATAAATTAATATAAAATCAGTTTCTCTTCATCTATAACAATAATTCCATCGTTTCATATCATTTTCCCTTTTCAGTATACCAATCTGACTTTATCGTTGATTCTTTATTAAAAAATTTTGGGGGTTTTCACTGTTACCGAATACGTGAGGCACGATGATCAGTCGTCCTCCGTACCCGTCCCTTTTTACTACCGGTAGAAGGAATGAAGGCCACCTGCTAACATCATTCCTGGAGGAAGGCCACCTGCTAACATCCTCCCTTGGCATCTTCGTGCCGAATCATGAATACTAGACTATGTCGCACACAGCCCTGACACAGCCTCTTATGCAAGTTTGTTGCTAATCCCCATTTTTATAAAATCATTATTCAATTTATCAACACCATTTCACATTTCCATTCCCGTATATCATTTCCATTCTCGCACATTATTTCTATAAAATATATATATAACATAACACTTTGATTATGATTCAGATATCTCTTTTATGTTTAAGAATTCAAATATGCTTTTATATTCATAAAACATTCCGTCTATTTTAAGAGTAGTAAATAATAATCAAATAATATTTATTCAACCACTAACACTAAAAAGAATATTTTTAATATAGTATTATAAACCATATAACCCTAGATAACAACTGATACCATTCTCTTTCATATCTCTTTTACCATAGAGCATATTCGTTCCATTCGTAATCATCTCTATATTCATATTTCATAAATCATATCCATCTCTCTTTAATTTCCCAAAATCAAGGAATATATTCTTTGCAATATAGTAATAATAGCATCACATATATGTATATACATTCCATGATATCATTATTATTCCGAAGATAAATAATTTTCAAAGTAGGGATAGAAAGATCTTGCCTCGGTTCCGGTATCCTGACAGTATGGTTTGGGGCTCTTCCGGAGTTTCTATAACACAAAAGGACCGTCGTTAGAATACCACATCTCTTACTCACTACATTCTTATATAACAAGACCCTTTACACTTCAATATATGTTTAACGTATCATTATTACCCCAAAGGTTCAAGAACTTAACCATTTATAAACTCGATCTAGGTTTTAGCATTTTCCACCATTCCCCTTAATAACCACACTCGACTGTAAAAATTCTCAGAAAATATAGATTTCGAATTTTAATGCAAGGTCAACTGTCAAGGGTCCTCTGACCACCCTACTACACTATCCCAAAATTTCGTGACTTATAAAAATGTCTAATTATGGTAACTTTAACCTCAAAGTTGATACAATTACGTTTTCTTGGTTTCCGAACGTCTTTCAATAAAACTGACTTTTCTCCTAAACCGTTCATCAGATTTTAACGCACCTTATATCAAAACGATCTATGAACTAAGCTCTATCATTTAATGGTCAATTTGCAACCTAGACATTAGGGTACCGTCCGGGTACAGGGGTCCAAAACAGGGCAATTTACATCATAACGAAAATCGGACATTATAACTGCTGTACTTTCGTAATTTCCATAAATCCAACTCCTCCAAATCAATTATCAAACACAATAATCATCACCTACACCATGTGGTCTTCATTACCATCCATGGTTACAATCCCAAACACTTCCATATTCAACTTTAATCACTTATAAACACTTAAATCACCAAAATCTTAACATTTATACCACTTATCCACTACTTACATCAATATCCATCATAAATAAACAAGGACAAGAGTGATTATACCTTCTTGAAGCTTTAAAGATCCTTAATAAACCTTGATATATCCTTAAACCACCTTATCTTAGCTTGAAACAACTAAAAGAACCATGAAAATCAAGTTAGTTTCTTAGAAATTACTATTCATCACTATTCACCATCAACTTCAATGATTTTATTACCTTGCTAAATGATGATGGATGGCTATGAAACTTTGTAGATCACTCTTTCTAACCTCCAAGATCATCCATGATTTTCCTCTTGATTTGTTATTGAAGAGAGCTAGGGTTTCTATTTTTTTTCTTATTTTCTTGAAATAGCCGAATGGAAGAAAAGGATGGGGGAGAGAGTTTTGTTCTTAATTTTGATTTTATATCACTTTAATATTGTTAATATTTGTTAACTCTAGCTTGTCCTAGAAGCCTTGGAAGATATTTGTGATTTAAGCCAAGCAAAAGTACTAATTTACCCTTAAAACAAGTTAATGGCTAATGACACCACTTTGGTGATCAAATAAATCCCATTTTCTTGATTTTTTAAGTATAATGTTAATAATCTTGGATACTAATAATGTGGTATGTATCCTTGTTATATTACTAATCTTGGTTGCTTAATCTCCATATTCGTCTAATTTTGATTCATTCCGAATGTACCTCATTATCTCAGTGGTTTTGAAACCATTTAACAATCCAAATTCCTTTGGTATTCTCTTAACTTAATAATCCCCTGGTTAAATCTAAATTCACTAATCTCTCAATATACAATTCTTATAATATTTCCATGCTCCTTAATATCCAATAGAAGCTTATTCGAAATCAAAATCCTCAAAATCCATGTTTCAGGAATTTCTGAAATCTAACGTCATTTCGAGTCACTTATTTCCATTGTACAACACTAATATGGTTTCTGTTTATTCATTTTATGTTTCCATTATAGAGTACCTATATACCATTTCTCTAAATCCTCGAAATTTACTATTCATGTGACCACTGTAGCATTACTAAAGTTAGGGTTATTACAAAGATAATAGATGATACTGAGAGAGATGGTAATGTAGATGCCTGGCTACAAGGACAGTTTGATATTCCTCTCTCAGACAGTCTTCAGTATCTCAGAGAAGAGTACATCACTTTACTAGGGTACAATGCCAAATCTCTCACCCCTAGTGATGTGTATGAAGCAGTGAATGACAGCTACAAGGGCATTCTCAAGGCTGCACACTACCTTGGAAAGGGTCTAAAGACAGAAGTTAATGAAGTGTGTATAGCCACAACCAAGGAGGTGCATGAGATAAAGAGGACTTTTGATTCCAAATTCCCTCAATTGGAGACTATAGTCAAGGATATTCTAGTCTGCAAGTCTACCTGCACCAAGATGGACAATGGTTTAGCCATTCTCAAAGATGTTGTCACAGGCCTAGGGCACAAATTCCAAAATCTCACTGATCAGACAACTGAGGCCAATGCCATGCTTAGGACACTTTTTGCCAATCAGTATGAAGATAAGCTAATCATTGAAGTCCCAGTGCATGATATGACTAGGTTTGAAGTGTAGAGACTTAAAGAATAATCCATGTCTGGCTTCAAATCTACTCAATTGTTCAACAAGGTAGATGCACTTGAAAAAGAGGTAGCCACTCTCACTCAGTCTAATGCTCATCTTACAGACAAGGTAGCAACTCTCACTGATCAGCTGAACACTCAAGCCACCACCACAGCTGATGTTCTCCTGCATCAACAGTCCATGTTGTCTGCAATGATGAAGCACATGGGTCTCCCTCTCCCTGAAGAATCTTCAAACCCTGTGGTCACTCATCAAGCCTCTATGCCTGACAACAAGCCTAAGGGGGAGAAGAGGACCTCAAGGAACTCAAATCCAAAGGGGGAGAAAACTCAAGCTAAAGGCATCAAGATAAATGAGGGTGGTCACCAAATAGTTTCAAAATCCATATCCATCAATGTGCCAGGCAAAGGAAAAACAAAAGTTGATGAGCCTCCATCTTCTCTGCCAGTTGTCACTCTACCAACTGTGCACATCACCACTCCTGATGGTCAGAAGCAATCTTTCACAACCACAGTGATTGCAGGGAGTATACCATCTGATAACTCTCCATCTACCAAAGTTGAAAGTGTCAAACCTGTAGAAGTAAAGGTGGTTACTGAGGCCAAGCTACAAGAAGTTGCAAACTCTAATGTCTACCATGATGATGCATTCTTGAAGTTTCTGGAAGTCTCAAGGGAACAGGCTGATGACACTCAAATATATCTAAGGAGGCTGAGGGATCAGATTAATTACTTCACTGTGATACCTAGGAGAGTCAATGGCTTATGGCTCAAGGAAGTGATGATGGTGGCAAAATCCAGTATCTGGCATCTAACCTACAACACTCTACAAACATTGAAACATTCATAGATAGATGCACTGATCAGGCTTATTGAGAAGAGGGATGCAATTGAAAACAATAAAAGTCTATATGATGATCTGAGGAATGGCCAACCTTCTAGGCTCCCAGAAGTGTTTAAGAAGCCATGGACAATTGTCCATCAGGCTGGCACCAGAATTGGAGACATTAAACAACTTGTGATTCCTCATGATCTCACACCTCAAAATCACAGACTTATTATTGCAAGAGGCACTGCAAATTCTCAGATCCTTTATTGCAAGGGTGGAACCAGAAATGCTGAAGAACAAGAGGCACTGCAAATTCTCAGATCCTTTATTGCAACTGGTGTAATTCCAGAAATTGCCAAGCCTAGGAGAAATAAGGATGACAAAGATGAGGATAAAAGTGATGAGAGGAGAAGACATCACAGGAATGATAAGAGAGATGAAGACAAGAAAAAGAAGAGGGATGACAAAGAGAAGAAAGATGGTAATGACCAAGGGAAAGTATATGAGAGGACAAGTGTAAGAACCCAGGTTTTTGTAATATTTCTAAAATGATCATAAACGGTGATTGGTGGAGGTTATGTAAAGTTTTTAAGATCATATTATATGAATGAAGAATTATTTATACTTTTATGGATAAAGTATCGTTGTACCAAGAAGAAAGGGAATGTAGAAACTGTCAGATTACGTAGATTTTCATTTTTATTAAATATTGGTATAAATATGGGATATTGAGGTTAAGAAAATCTTTAAGCCAAGTTAAATACCAAGGCAAGGAATTATGTAATTTATTAGAAGAATTTCAAAGGCAAATGTTCAAGAACGATGAAAGAAATTTCTACGCGACGAAGCGCTTTTACAAGAAAATCTCTAAACTTGCATATGGAATTAAATGGTAAGCATTGGTTGATTAATAGGTGAGTAATATACCTGCAATTTACCATGTAATAGCCATGCAAGCCATGCAAGGCAAGGAGCATTGGATGCTAATCAAATAAGTCAAGTCATGATTATTTAAACCAAGCATTGTGTACCATTTTTGGGACAAATTGCCAATTACCTTTCTTTTGCAAAATTACTTTGGACTTTACCTTGGGTAATTGATAAGTGCTGAAGTATGATTGATATATATCAATTATACATATCATTTTATCAATTACATAAGAAAAGATAGCAAAAGCTCTCCCCCTCCATTTTCTCTATTTTCGGCCAAAAACAGAGCAGCCACTTAAACCTTCCATAACTCCCTCATTTCTCAATGAAATTTTGTGTTCTATAGCTTTTTGAAAAGGAATTGAGATTCTCTACAACTCCTCTTTAGAAGCCTCGTCCAGAAAATCAAGGTAAGACCCTCGTTTCTCCAGTTCTTTCAAGAGTGGTAATGCTGACTACGAAAATTTTAAACTTGGTTGTTTAGGTCTTGAAGATTAAAGGTTGTTAAAGATATCTAAGGTGTTTTTAAGGAAAGTCAAGCTTGGTTAAGGTTGTTAAGACTCCAAGGAAGGTAAAACACTCACACCCACCTTAAACTTTATGAGCTATAAGTTAATTTGAAAGGTTGATGCAAGTATGTACATGTTTAAGGGGATTGTGATGTTTTAAGCTTTATAAGTATGGGTAAAGTTTTGGATAGTGATAAATGGATGTTACCACTGGTCTTATAGATCCTTGATGATGTTTATATGATCTTGATGGTGTATGGTTGAATTAAGTGGTTGGATGGAGTTCATGGAATTTGGAAATGTTCGGTTTATAGTCGTTATAATGTCGAAATTTCATTAGATCATTTGAGCAGTTAATACCGAATTCAACAAATGTTTTCTTGGTAAGTTTTTGGCCATAAACCAGTAGGACTTGTTTTGTAGTTTGTTTTGACACCAAGATCATGTGATTACGATTTATGAGATATGCTCGTTTTAGTGAAACCGGTTAAAACGGACGAATCGTTAAGATGGACTGACTTTACCAAGTCAAACGAGCCCTTTAAAAATGGTCTGTGATTATGAAATTTTTACAGGGGGTAAGTTAGTCAGTTGTTAAGTCCCTTTAAAACTTTGAAGACAAAAGGCTTAATTTTCGATTTTATAGAAATGTTTAAATCAAGAATGCGCATGAGAAACCACTGCAGAAAGAAGCTTTATTTAGAGCAACAATTGAGCTAGCAAAAAGATGTTCTTAATTATGAAATTTGGATGAAAAATCCTCTGGATAGTTAAGAAGAAGTGAGAAAAAGAATTTCATGAAAAAGTTTATTTTTCAATTTTATAGAAGTTTTCGAATCATAGTTGCGCAAGTGAAAAACCCTTTTAGGGGACGAATTAAGACGAACTTTAGTTTCGTTGAAAATGACCTTTAACGAAAGTTGTTACGAGACCAATAATTATCCAAAAGTGGTTAAAGGATATCATGGACTTATAATAAGCCAAACGTGTAATAAGGATGTATCGTTACGAAGTTGTGTCTGTACGTGAATAGTCGATTTGACGGGATCGTTTAACGAACTAACCGAACCGTATTGATTATTATAGATCATCACACTAGAGACAGGGCCCAGACTATTCCGACACTATCAGGCAAGTTTTCGAAACTTGTATTTCAAGTATTTTCAAACTGTTGTTGTGGTATAAATGCTATGAACTGCTTGTTAGTATTTTTGCGAATCAGCATATGATATATGGTTGTTTACAGGGATTTATAAACCTGTTAAGTATGTACGTATGCATAGACTCTTGTATATATATGTATACGATGATGTGTTACAAGTTTCCAGTAGAGTATGATAATACATTTTCTTAATAAGGGAGTCGGAGATATTTCGTCCGGATAAAGACATAAAACCCGGAAGTCACCGGAAGGGTTATATGACGTATATTTTTAAAATATTCCAATAAATATAAATTGGATATTTTCGGATTAAAATTCCTTTGGTGATATTAATAAATATTATTTGAATATTTATTAATAATTTGAATATTATTTTCATATTGAGAATAGTCTGAAGGTTTATTTATTTATTAAATATTATTTAAATATTTATTAAATATTCTAAGCTGATTATTTATTTAATAAATATTATTTGAATATTAATTAAATATTCCAGGATGATTTACAAATCATATTATTTATTTCAAAAGTTATTTAAAACTTTAAAAATTATTTTAAATATTTTCTGATCGTCGAAAAAGTATTTAAAAATAGAGCGGGTTCCCATTTCTTCACTGACTATAGCTTCACTCATCGAAAAGTATCGCTACCTCGCTCAAACTTATCAAAACTCGGGAACCCAAGGTTTTGGGAGCTATTATTAATTATTTTCTCCCTTCGCTACCAACAAGAAATGCACCCTACCTAGTAAGGAGGGGCTCAGGTTTGACTAAACACTCAAAACTCCGACCAACTCCCAAGTTATGTTTGATGAAGCGATTCTTAGTAATCGAAATCTGTTGACTAAAGTCAACCCACACATCAGAGTTACTTTCTCAATTACTCATGGAAGTAAAGTTAGTAAGGATTATCAAACCAGTCATCAAGTTTTGTGCTTAGGGGAAACTGAATTAAAATTCTGTTCCTACGATGCATAGAATTCTCTAAGGGATTGGAGGAAGAGGGGACATCGCCTTTGAGCATAGTCCAAATATTAAGGCCCATATGCGGTCAGGGTGCAACCCGATAAGGAAACGTCGTCCTTCTACTAGTAGAGAAGCAGAGGCACGGTATATTGGCTGATCACCAGATATCGTGGAAGAGGCTCTAGCATAATCCCATTCTTCCAATTGGAATTGTACTGCAACAATGTGATGAAAGCCTAGGTGCTCAATTACCGATAGTGTTGACAGAATGATGAACTATTCAAAGTACCTCAGAAATTCTTAGTTATATTTCTGGATAAAGAATGAAAATGTTTAATGATGATACAATATTAGTATATGATATGTCATATGGTTTACGTTAACAAAAGTACTTTGAAAACTATTATTATATGGCTGAGCTATATTGCTCACTCTTGCTTTTCTTTTATATATACTACCACACAACAACAGATAAGCATGGCAAGAACAAGGCAGACCCCCCGCAAAAGCGTGCTAAATGGTCAGCAGTATAGGAGACTATTTACGAGGCAGGTGCCGAGGCCGCACCCAGTAGCATTACCACAGGTGAGCAGACTAAGTTGGATAGGTTTACAGCTTAGGTTGGTTAGGTTTATTTACAAGCATGACTTGTGTAAGCTTCTGAAAACCAAACTGTATTGTGGCTGTAGATGCCGCCTTAGATGGTAATCCTGTTAAGTTGAACTTTTAAGATTATGATAATTTGGGTTTGTAATATCTATTTCAAGATGGTTGTAATAACTTAGTAACATTTTAATTTCGTCTCTGAGCCTATAATCTGTAAATGTTATGTTTGACTGAGGGGTCACAGCATGCTAAAAAGGAAGATTGAGAGTAATGTTTATTAAAATGGGAATTAAGGACAGAGTAATAGCCTGGATCTCCGACCCCGGGTCTAGGGGTGTTACAACAAGTGTGAAATAGCAAGCCATAGGCATTGCTGACAGTAACCTCACCACAACACAAGACTCTAAGTCTAGGGTGAATACTGTTAGTAGTGACCTACAAAAGACAAATTCCATGGCCTCTGCAAATGTTTTACGACCTCAAGAAGAGAAAGAGATTCAAGCCAAGAAACCATGTGTATGTTTCAGAAAGCAAACTGCTAATGGAATACTACTATGGTCTTCCAACAAAGGTCAAAAATTTCAGCCAAGCAATCAAGTAAAAAGATCTAATTTCAAGCATACTGCTAAGAGAGTAAAGCCATCCATGTCAAGAGCCCTAACAATCATTCCAGGATTGAAAATCCAACCACTAGATGAAGATTTTGATGAAGACCAACTGTTATTTCTGATAGCTCAAAGAATCTACTCTGCTGCAATTGTGAATGACTTCCTTGAGATCAAGTATACTGATGGGAGACTGTTAGATATTGATTCAAGTGATATCAGGATCTGGGTTGTTACTGATCAAGATACTGATGCTGACGTCATCAGTAATACGAGGTCAGTATGAAGGTATTGTCAGTATTAGAAGCTGGTCAGGATTACGTGAAAATTCTCATCATACCAGAGATCAAGGAAGATTGATATGTCGGTTCCTAATTTATAGGAAGACAGCTATCATACAAGATATGCATTCAGAGTTATATGTAATTGATTTAGAATATCTTGTAATTGATAGTGTAACTATGTACTCTATATAAACACGGTTTAGGTTTTACATTATTGTAATTGCTTACACGAGTTATCTTGTAACCTAGCAGCTCTTAAGAACATAATAATTTCTTAAGAGAGTTTGTAACAGTTTTATAACAGAATTAATAAAGCTGTTATTGATTCATACTTGTGTTATTTCTGTTTAAGTCGAAAATCTTATACAATTGTATTGAACCCCCCTTCTACAATTGTTAATTACTGGGCAACAATTGGTATCAGAGCGAACTGATTAATAGCAATCAGAAACGATCTTAAGATGTCGACAAGCAAGTATGAAAGCATTAAGGTTCCCATTCTCAAGAAAACTGAGAATCCAACATGGAAGGTGAAGATGTAAATGTATCTGGAAGCTACTGATCCTGACTATCTTGACAGGATCAATGATGGACCATTTCTTCCAACAAGATTAGTTGCAAGAACTGAAACTGTTGCTGAACACTATGTCATCAAGGCAAAGAGTGAGTGGACTCCAGAAGAAAAGGCTCAAGTGCTCAAAGATGCAAAGGTAAAAAATATTTTGCACAACAGTCTTGATAATGTCATGCCAAACAGGGTCATAGCATGCAAGACTGCAAAGGAAATTTGGGATACTTTGGAAACTCAATGTCAAGGCACTGAATCTATCAAAAGAAACAGAAGGGCTCTGTTGATTCAGAAGTATGAGCAGTTCGATGCTAGATCTGATGAAAGCCTTACTGATATCTATGATAGATTTCTAACACTGCTGAACAATCTATCTCTAGTTTGCAAAGAGTATGATCAAGAGGATTCAAATACCAAGTTTCTAAGAGCTCTAACTGAGGAGTGGGATACTCAACCTTCAATCATAAGGCATCAATATGATCTGAAGATGTTGTCTCTTGATGAAGTCTATGGGATGCTAAGAACCTACGATCTTGAGGTTCAACAGAGAAAGAACAAGAAAAATGTCAAAGAAAAATCTGTTGCTTTGAATGTTGAATCAAAATCAAAAGGAAAAGCTGAAGAAGGTTCTTCAAGAAAAAGTAGAGTCGTGGAGTCAATTCCTGATGACTCATCATCAGATACTGATGCTAAGTCTGATTCTGATACTGATGATGACTCTACTGATTCTAATATGATGGAGATGGTTGCTATGATAGTCAAGGGCTTCAAGAAGATGAAGTTCAGAAAGGCTAGGAAGCAAGGTAAGTTCCAGAAGAAAACCTTCAATGATGACAAAGATAGGTACAAGAAGAAAGAAGATAAAAGCAGCAAATTTGACAAATCAAAAGTCAGATGCTACAACTGTGATGGAATGGGTCATTTTGCAACTGAGTGCAAAAAGGCAAAGACCAAAGCTCTTATCTCATCAAGCAAGGATTGGATGGACTCTTCCTCAGAATCTGAAGAAGAAGAGGTGAATTATGCACTAATGGCCAATACTGATGAGACTGTTGCTGCTGCTGAAGCTAAGGTATCTGAAACCTTGTTTGATTTTGATACAAATAATGTCTTTGAGTTAAGGTCTTTTCTTAAGTCTCTGCATATCAGCTTTAGGAGTCAATCTCTTGAAAATACTAGAATAAAATCTCAGATGGCAGAGGTAACTAAAAGAAATGATCATTTAGAAGCTGAGTTAATTTTCTTGCTGGAAGTTCAAACAGAATGTGATAATGCTAAACACATGAAACTTGAAATAGAGTTTAAATGTAAAGAACTTGAAATGCAACTTAAGGATGCTAATGAAAAACTCAGAACTTGGACACACTCTGGAACAAAAACTCATGAGATAATCACAGATAAAAACTGGAAAGAGTGTCTAGGTTATAAGCCAGAGAATGAGAAAAAGGATAAGGAAAAAGTTGTTTTATCAAATCCAGGAAGAGTTGTTATCGATGACTCAACAAATCCAAAAACCTATAGATATGTTACAGACAGTACAAAGACTAAATTAAAGCCTGTGAATTATGTGTATCCAGAAAATCCCAAATCAATTACTAAAGAGGGATCCACTTCTGCACAGAATTCAAAATCAAAGTCTGTCCAAAACAAGAATGTAGGTCTTTTGTCAAAGAAACAACTGAGAGATAAAATCTGTGATGTGACAGATAAGAAGAGAGTCTCCACTAACAAAAGAAACAGGAATGGTAAAGTTGGAATAAACAAGGAGAATAATTACAAGTATATTCCAAATGCACCAAGAAAGACATGTTTTAATTGTGGTAACTCTAATCATCTTGCTATTGACTGCAGGAGGAGTAAGAAGAAGACTACTGTTATTCCTAAGTCTGACATTAGGAATAGGACAGTATTTTATAAACCACAAAATCCCTGTTTTCATTGTGGTAGTAAATGGCATTCTATTTATATGTGTGAAGAATATCATAATTTGTACTACAATGTTTATGAACCATTGCCAAAGTTCAATAAAAGTGCAAATTCTGGTAAAACAAAGAATGTGAATTCTAAGCATGCATCTGTTAATTCTGATGATAACAAAATAAATTCTAAAGGAGGTAATCCTAAAGAAAACATTTTTGTTAAGAAATCTTCTGCTGCTAAAAATGTTAAATTTGTTAGAAATGATTGATGAGAACAGTGTTTGGAAGCTAAAGTGACAAAACAGAGTTTAGCTGGAAGCAGTCAGAGTTTAGTTAAACACTGATTGAAAGCGCAACAGAGGTTGTTAAACTCTGTAGCGGTATTGTCTGAAGAGTCAACAGTGTTTGAAGATTGATTCAAGATAAATATGGAAGCAATATCTTTGAAGATTGGAAAGCTGTCAAAGAGATTGAGTTGACTTGGAAGACTGGAGCAATCGTGATTGATATCAATTGTATAGCTTGATTATAGGAGAATCAGTTACTGATTGTACGAAGCTGTATGTTTTATAAATACAGTTAGGTTAACCCTAGAAGGGTATCGAACATTGAGAAATTCATTGATTGTAACCTAAGCAGCTCTCTGTGATATTTACATCACTGAGAGAGGAATTGTTAATTCCAAACAGTTTTTAAGTGTTAAACAGTGTGTTCTTGTTAAGTTACTCATACAGTATTTGATTGCTTATTGTGTATTCGACCTAACAAGTGGTATCAGAGCCAATCTGTTACTTTATTACAGTTAAAGATCCAAACACAATAGTAATCAATGGCAGAGATACCTCCACCATCTGAGAAAGTCCCTACTACTGTTAGTAGGTATGAAACAATAAGGGTTCCTATACTTAGGCCATCAGAGTATGCAATCTGGAAGGTAAAAATGACCATGTTTCTGGAAGCCACAGATCCAGAATATCTTGATAGAATATATGAAGGTCCTCACAAACCTACAAAGTTATCTGCTGCTGCTGCTGGTGAGGAATCAAAGGTCATTCCAAAAGAAAAGAAAGATCTAACTGCTGAGGATCTTTCATCTATTGCAAAGGATGCAAAAGTGAGACATTTACTTCACAGTGCATTAGACAATGTTATGTCTAATAAAGTGATTAACTGCACAACTGCAAAGGAAATATGGGATGCACTTGAGGTTAGGTGTCAAGGAACTCCTGCAATCAAGAAAAATAGAAGAAACATACTTACTCAGGAGTATGAGCACTTTGAGGCAAAGTCTGAAGAAACCATGACAGAAACATTTGATAGATTCTGTAAACTGCTCAATGATTTGTCATTGGTTAACAAAGAGTATGATTTAGAAGACTCAAATCTCAAGTTTCTTCTTTCTCTACCTGAAAAGTGGGATGTGAAAACAACCACTATAAGAGATAATTATGAACTTGGTGAAACAGAGATTGATGAAATTTATGGAATGCTCAAAACCCATGAATTGGAATTGGAGCAGAGAAACAAGAGATCAAGTAGAAAGTCAAAGTCTGTTGCTCTTAAGGTTGAGGAGAAACCATCAAAGAAGGAAGCATCAAGGAAAAAGGCAAAAGGAAAAGCTTTAGTCATACACTCAGAAAGTGAGTCATCAAACTCTGATGTTGACTCAAACACAGATGGAACATCTGATTCTGAAGATGATGAAGAGATGATGCAAATGGCTGCATTGATGGTAAAGACCTTCAAGAAGATGGGATTCAAGAACTTCAAGAAGGGAAAGAGATTCTCCAAGGACTATTCAAAGTCTGACAAGAAGAATTTCAAGAAATCTGAGGGAAAGGACTTCAAATCTGGTAAGAAAGATAAATCTGAAATTCAATGCTACAAGTGTAAGGAGATGGGTCACTATGCTCCTGAGTGCAAGAAGGGTAAAACTGAAAAGGCACTCTACACCAAAGGCAGAGATTGGGCAGACACTTCAGACTCAGATGAGGAAGTCAACTATGCACTCATGGCTACTACTCAAAATGAAGATGATGATCTCAAGGTACCCCCAACTACCTATGCTAATAATACTGATAATATAACTGAATTGAGAATTTATCTTAAAGCATTGCATATCAGTTATAGGGATCAGACTTTAGAAAATGAGAGGATAAAGACTGAGTGCTCTCAACTCAAAGAAAGAAATAAACTTGTTGAGGAACAGCTAGAGAACATGAATAAAATTCAGAAAGAGAGAGATGCTGCAGTGTTTATTGAACAGGAGTTGCTAGGTAAGTATAAGCAACTAGAATCTGAATTGGAGGATACTAAACACATCATTAAAACTTGGACACACTCTGGTAAAGATACACAAGAAGTGTTTCAGTCAGATACAGTAGGTCTAGGTTACTGTGAAGGAGATGAACTTAGATTTGAAAATTTGGTAAAAGTTAGACCACATCGTTCATCTGTAGGTAATGTTATGGGAACAGGTGGACCTAAGACTGAAGCAGAAAAAAAGGTTGTTAAAGAATCATAAGCTAAGACTTTTGTTAAAGAGGTTAACATTGGTTCAATGACAGATAAACAACTCAAGCATAAGCTTAAAGAGATAAAATCTGTCAACAAACAGAGAATGCCTAAGAAAAACAAAAATGGTAAGGTAGGCATAACATCAGGAATTAAGCCAATGCTTGCTTCATTAGCTCCTAGAAAAACATGCTTTAATTGTGGTAGCACTAATCATCTTGCTAGTTTCTGCAGTAAGAATAAGAACATAAATTCTTTGCCCTCTAAAACTGCAGTTAAAAATGATTATGTGAGGACTAGACCACAGACTTTATGTAAACACTGTGGAAGTATATGGCATTCTATTTACACTTGCAGAGATTATCATGCTATCTACTATAATTACTATGAACCCAAGCCAAATTTGAAATGGGTTAAAGTAAACTCTGCAAATGTAAACTCTGAAAAAGTTAGCTTAAACTCTGATAATGTGAATTCCGCTGCAAAAGCTAACAGAATTAAGAAAGCCAAAGGATCCAAGCAAGTCTGGATCCTTAAAACTAATAATCAGTGATTGTTTATGATTGCAGGGCAACAGGGTTAGTACCCTAGTCATGGACAGTGGATGTTCAGGACACATGACAGGAAATAAAGCCCTGCTATCAGAGTATGAGGAGAAGGCTGGCCCAAAAGTTTCCTATGGAGATGGCAACATAGGATATACTCTGGGATATGGCAATATTAATCTTGGAAGTGTCATCATCACAAATGTAGCTCTGGTTCCAGGACTCAAGCATGATCTGCTATCTGTGAGTCAAATCTGTGACAGATGATATCATGTAGATTTTTAGCCTGAATATTGTCAAGTAATCAGTAAATCTACAGGGAAAGTTGCTCTAGTTGGAAACAGACACAATAACATATATGAAATTAAATTGTCAACAAACACTGATGGCAAGGCAGTGTGTCTGTCAACAAGAATGTCCAGTGAAGAGAGTTGGAAGTGGCACAAGAAACTCTCTCATTTGAACCTAAACAATATCAATGAGCTAATAAAGAATGATCTTGTAAGAGGTCTACCAAAATCCTTGTTAAATGTAGAAGGCCTGTGTGATTCTTGTCAAAAGGCCAAACAGAGAAAAGCCTCTTTCAAAAGCAAATCTGAGTCTTCAATTGTTGATCCTTATCATCTCCTACATGTTGATCTTTTTGGTCCAGTGAATGTGATGTCTCTTGGAAAGAAAAAATATGCTCTAGTCATTGTTGATGAATATACCAGGTACACATGGGTATATTTTCTTGCAAAGAAGGATGAAACTGCATTAACACTGACAGAACATATATTACAACTGGACAAAGGGTCAGAAAATCAAGTGAAGATAATCAGAAGTGACAATGGAACTGAATTCAGTGAAGATAATCAGAAGTGACAATGGAACTGAATTCGGGAATTCATCAATGGAAGAATTCTGCAAGAGTAAAGGAATCAAATAAGAATTTTCTGCACCTGGCACTCCACAACAAAATGGTGTAGTGGAGAGGAAGAACAGAACCTTGATAGAAGCTGCCAGAACCATGCTAGATGAAGCAAAATTGCCAACATATTTCTGGGCAGAAGCAGTTCAAACTGCTTGTTTTACTCAAAATGCAACACTGATCAACAAGCATGGTAAAACACCATATAAAATGGTGAAGAAGAAAAAGCCAAATCTAAAATATTTTCATATTTTTGGATGCAAATGCTTTGTGTTGAAGACTCATCCTGAACAGTTGACCAAGTTTGACCTAAAGGCAGATGAAGGAATTTTTGTTGGCTATCCACTATCAACTAAGGCATTCAGAGTTTATAATCTGAGAACCAGAGTGATCATGGAATCAATTCATGTGTCATTTGATGACAAGAAAATAACTGGACTTGAAGATGTCAATGAACATGATCAACTGCACTTTGAAAATGAAGATTTATTCTCTGAAAAAGTAAACTCTGATCAGACTGATCTGACAAACTCTGTTGATCTAAACTCTGAACCTCTACTGGTAAATACTGAAGAAACTCTTCAATCAGAAACAAGGGAAGAACCAGTTGAGGGGGAGCATGAAGAATCACATCAAAGTGATAATTCAAACACTGAAAGTGACTCAGTTGATAATTCTGAATCAAACTCTGTTGAATCAAACTCTGTTGATTCAAACTCTGTTGATAATTCTGAGCAGTCACATTCAGGGGGAGCATCAGAGAATGAAGAGAGGCACCAAGAAAATCAGGAGAGCATGGATCAAGGGGGAGGATCACATGATGACAGAAGCAATCTGCCTTCTGCAAGAAAATGGACTAAATCTCACACACCTGATTTGATTATTGGTGATCCAGATGCAAAAGTAAGGACAAGAAGTGCAACAACAAATTAATGTCTGTTTCATGCATTCTTGTCACAATCTGAGCCAAAGAAAGTGGAAGAAGCTCTTAAAGATGCTGACTGGATAACAGCAATGCAAGAAGAGCTAAATGAATTTGAAAGAAATGAAGTGTGGACACTTGTACCAAGGCCCAAGAACAGATCCATTGTTGGTACTAAATGGGTTTTCAGAAATAAAACTGACAGTGAGGGTGTTATCACAAGAAATAAAGCAAGACTGTTTGCAAAAGGCTATTCACAACAGGAAGGAATAGACTATGATGAAACATTTGCTCCAGTGGCTAGATTGGAGGCAATCAGAATCTTTCTAGCATATGCCTCTTATAAGAAATTCAAAGTGTTTCAGATGGATGTAAAAAGTACATTTTTGAATGGAAAACTTGAAGAAGAAGTGTTTGTGGAACAACCACCAGGCTTTGTAGATCCAAAATATCCAGACTATGTCTACAGGTTAGACAAGGCACTCTATGGACTTAAACAGGCACCAAGGGCATGGTATGAAACCCTTGCCAAAGTTTTACTAGAAAGTGGGTTTCACAGAGGTACTATTGACAAAACTCTGTTTTACTTTCAATCTGGTAGTGACTTGCTTTTAGTTCAGATATATGTGGATGACATCATTTTTGGATCTACTAATGATAAACTCTGTAAGAAGTTTGCCAAACTCATGCAGTCAAGATATCAAATGAGTATGATGGGAGAGCTTAGTTATTTTCTAGGCCTACAGGTGAAGCAAACAGATGATGGAATTTTTATAAATCAAGCAAAATATACCAGAAACCTTCTCAAGAAATTTGGTATGCTTGACTGTTCATCTGCAACAACTCCCATGGCAACTGCAACAAAATTGGACAAAGATGCAGGGTCATCAGTAGATATGACATGTTACAGAGGAATGATTGGTTCTCTACTCTATTTGACAGCTAGCAGACCTGATATCATGTATGCAACTTGTTTGTGTGCAAGGTTCCAGGCAGATCCAAGAGAACCACATTTAACAGCAGTAAAGAGGATTTTTAAGTATCTCAAGGGCACTAAGACTTTGGGGCTGTGGTATCCAAGAGAATCAGAGTTTAAACTACTTGGCTATTCAGATGCAGACTTTGCAGGATGTAAGATAGACTGAAAAAGCACCAGTGGAAGTTGTCAATTTCTGGGTGACAGACTTGTTTCCTGGTACAGCAAGAAACAGAAGTCAATATCTACATCTACAGCTGAAGCAGAGTATATTGCTGCTGGTAGCTGCTGTGCACAGATTTTATGGATGAATAATCAACTGCTGGATTATGGATTAAGGTATACCAAAATACCTATTTACTGTGATAATCAAAGTGCTATTGCAATGACAGGTAATCCAGTACAGCATTCAATGACAAAGCACATCAGCATAAGGTATCACTTCATCAGAGAGCATGTAGAGGAAGGAAACATTGAGCTTCACTTTGTGTCTACAGAACAACAACTTGCAGATATCTTCACCAAGCCATTGAGTGAAGCTACATTTACAAGACTGGTCAATGAACTAGGAATGGTCTCTAGTTTTGACTAGAGATGTTGGTTAGACTCAAAAACTCATTGCTCATGTTATACAAATTGTTAAGTGCTATGTGAACCTTATCATTAAACTCTGTTATGCATGCTTATGTTTAAACCTTGTTAAACTCTGTCAGCATGTCTGTCTGTTAAACACTGTTAACATGTTGGATACACTCAGTGAATTCAGAATTGATTATTGTCTGAATGAAAATACCAATGAAGAAAAATGTATGAAGCATGATTCTCAGTAATTAAATCATGATTCTTTCTGAGTCACTGTAATATAATCAGACTTTGTGCAGTAAATCAACACAGCATGATACTGTTTCATATTTATAGCATCTCTTAGTTTATTCAGTCCTATACTTTGAGTTTATGAATATTGTGTGCATTGCCTCTCATAAATAATTTCTGTTATTGATGAACTCTAAACTCTGATAAGTGACATTCTATTTCCAAAGTATGGTTCCTGATGATTCCTTGTTTGTACTTGTGAAAACCATAAAACTTGAGATGTGTCATTGATTAGTTTGGTGAGTTCAGATTCATGTTTACACCCTGTGAGAGTTTGAGCCAAATCAGTGATTGATACATTTTCTATCAATCAGTATTTATTGTTGTGTGATATTCATCAGGAAGTATGTTTCTCTAGAACTTGTATTAAACCATCTTGAGACTACATGATATGTGTGTGCATGAAAATGATAAAGGCAATAGGATTTACCATTCCTTCAAACACTATTCTAAATTCTTTTGAACACTGTTCAAACACTGTATAAACACTGTTCATAAATACCATCCTTAGTAAACCCCTTTGAGCCTATTTAACTGCTCATTTTTCTTATACTCTGAAGTATTAAGAGCAGTTGTTTTAAAAAAAAAAAATCAAGCAGATGAGTGTTTCTCAAGAAAAGAAAAGTTTACTCAGTATATATGCTAAATAAAATATATATATATATATATATATATATAATAATAATAATAAAAAAAGGGGCATATATACTGATCTTGTACAAATATGTACTATCATTGTGACTGAACACTTTGGTCTATTAAAATGTTCAGTTTGAATTCACTCATGAATAAAACATCTTTTTCATCTGTTTGATCTTACTTCTTTTAAACCCTGAATAAAGTCCTTTTGATTTGTGGATACATGTACTCAAAGTAGTGTAGATTTGGTGGACATTCAAGCATATGGTAGAATCTGCTATTTCTGAATGAATGAGAGTGTAAACACTTCACCTAAACACTTGTGTGCTTTGAGAGCTTGTGAGTTTATCAAATTCATGACTGTTATTCACTGAATGATGCTCTGATTTCTATCTCTTGATCTTTTTGTCTTCAAAGACTGTGTGCTTACTTGGATAATCATGGACATCAAAGGGAATAGAAGTTTTCAGATTTCTGTATTACAGTAACTACAGAGTTTAGCATTCATCAAACAATCAGTGTTTACAATGAGAGTTTGTGCATTCAGTGTTTATTGATTTTTGTTATGGATTTTATGAAATATTAGATGCTCTAAAAATTGATTATGGTAAACTCTGCTTCACACACACTCATATTCACAACTGTGCAATTTTTTAAAGGGTTTTAGTGATAAAGTTGGATAATTGATAAACACTGTTGAGTTGTGTTAAGTACTCTAAGGTAAAGTTTCATTGAGATGATTTGACTATTTTGGAGTAATTGGGGTAGTTGACAACTGTTAATTAGTGTAAATATGTCAAAGTGTCGTGATTATAGGAATGACAGCGGTAATTATTAAATGATCCATTGGTTGTTTGACACGTGTCCCATGATAGTGTCCCACTCACACATTACTCTACAATCAGTTACGCGCTTTTACTGAATAAACGATTGAGTTTTAGTTTTACTCTAATCGTTTTTGTTCTCTCACTTCACATCGATTAATATTCACCCACTCACAGTTACTTGCATATTCATTCACTTTCAAAAATCTCATACACTCTCCTTCACATTTTGGTAAACACTTACCATACATCTCTTCTCTGAATATCTTCGAATCACATCTTACTAATGGCAACTAAAGCGTTTGATGCAGCAGGGTTAGTTTTTCTTCCTAGCAACTATGCAGCACCACTGGAGACTGCAAATGCTCCAGAGGCGTTTCATGTGTTCCAAAATTTCTTGAAAGATTCTGAAATAGGGAAAGCTTTAACAGCACCACCAACACTCTCTGCTTCACAAATTGCTACTTTCTGGACAAACTCTGTATATGATGATGGAGAAGAGTCTGGCACTCCAACAATCACTTTCACTCATGATGAATCAGAGTATATTATTACTCCAACTACGGTTAGGAATGCTCTGGATTTTGAGACACACACTTCTTATAGTGTTGTTGGTCATGATCGCTTGAGGACGATGTTGCAGCAAATTGGATGTGCAAGCAATTTGAATAAGCTGGGGTCTTTGAGAAGGCCACTTTTGAGAAAGGAATGGAGTTTCTTTTTCGATTGCATTACAAGAGCTTTTGGCAAGAAAACAACAAACTGGGATGCACTTCCTCTTGACACTCTACAAATTGGTCATGCTCTACTGTATGGAGGTAATTTCGATTTTGGTAGATTAGTGCTAATGAATTTGGGAGAGCGTTTGTCTGAGCCTACTTCTGTTTATTTTGCTCGTTTTTGTCAAATGCTATTTACTGCTTGTGTGCCTAACATTCCAATTGATGAAGCTGATGTGATTCAGCCTTTTCAAGTTGCTAAAAGAATGTTTTCTGATTTGACAAACAAAGATGTTACTAAACAGCACATACCTGATATGTTTCTGCCACTAGCCTTACAGAATTATGTAAACCAACCTCAAGATTCTCAATCATCACAACACATGCCTGAACCATTAGACACCATAAATTCTGAACCAACACCAACAACACCCACAACCACTGTACCTACTACATCTCATCAATCACAACCAGAACACATAAACTCTTCACCAATAAACTCTCCAAAAATAAACTCTCCACCAGTAAACTCTGAAACCTTAAACACTGCAACCTTAAACTCTGAGCCAGCATCTACTGAAAAAGCCAAATCCAGATCAAAAAGGAAAATACACACCGCCCAAAACACTAAACACTCAAAGGCTAAACAGACATTACCTGGAGCTGTTTATACTAGAAGAATGAAACAAAAGGCAAACAGACCTTCACTTTCACCACCTAAAGAGAGCTCTAGTGAAGGAGAAGAGGAGATTGTAGTGCCTCAAATCAAGAAGAGAAGATTAATTCTTTCAGAATCAGATGATGAGAATGTTGTTGAAGCTCCAGAGGTGGTTCCACAACAAACACCTACTGTTGAGGTTGCAGAGAATGTTGCTATACCTGCAGAGGATATTGTGGCTGTCAATGTTGAAATGCCTGCAGAGGATACTGTCAATGTTGAAGTACCTACAGAGGATAACATGCCTGTAGAAGAGGATCACAGAGATGGTTTTTTACCAGTGAATGATGTTCTTGATTCAATTCTTGATCCTATCTCACCTATTGTTCACACTGAAGTTCCTGGTGTAGCTGATGAGCCTGCAGTTAATTTACCTGAAGCTGCAGCATCACACACAGAGCTGATATCTACTGCTTCTCCGATTCCAGACAAAGGTGATGAAGTTGATCAGGCAACTAAGAAAATTTCTGAATCTATGCCTATTGAA
Organism: Kitagawia praeruptora; assembly: GCA_037693485.1. Taxonomy (NCBI): domain Eukaryota; kingdom Viridiplantae; phylum Streptophyta; class Magnoliopsida; order Apiales; family Apiaceae; genus Kitagawia; species Kitagawia praeruptora. Next base: position 119,741,054 of record CM075345.1, on the reverse strand, counting down.
GCTACAAAGGCAAACTCTGTTGCAGAGCCTGTGCAACATGAGGAGACTATTGAAAAGATTGCAGAAGTTGTTGCAGAAACTGTGGCTGACACAGCTCAGCACAGTGATTCTTTAAAAAATGCTCAAGCTAAAGATGCAAGTGCTGAAGATGAATCTGACAGCAGTGCAAACTCTGATTCTTTTCTGAGTGCACCAGCACAGACTGAGAATAAACATAAACCTTTTGATCAGCCTTGTCCATCTCATGCAATTGAAGTAGAGCACCTTGCTAAATATGCTGCTGATTGGTATAAACAAGACTGTATTTTTCCAAAAGGGAGAGCATCTGATTTTGTTAAGCATACTGCAAAGCAAATTTCAAATCCAGATATTTTATCATGTTTAAAGGCAACAGTGGTACAAGTCAAAACTCTGGATGGAAATTTTGCTGAAACAAAACAAGAAATTGCTTCTTTGAAGACTGAGATTCAGTCAAGAGAAATGAAGATGGAAAGAGAGTCCAAAATCAAAGCTGCACAGCTGTCTAAAGTTCAAGATACTCTCTTTGCCAGGCTAGGAAAGGTTGAAGAGAATCAAACTGCCTTGTTTGCTAAGGTTGATTCTATTGCTAATTCTTTGGAGCTCATTACATCTATACTCATTCCTGATGATGTCAAAAAGGGGGAGAGAGTTGCTAATGCTAAGTCTAAATGCAAAGTTTCTCAAACTCTGTCTCAAAAGGATGATGCTGGAGATGGAGGGGCAAGTGATAAGAGTAAGGTTTTAAACTCTGAAACACTAACTCTGAGATCTGGCAAATCTCTTAAGTCACAGTCTGTTGGAATAAACACTGAAACTCAAGGTACTTCAAAAACCAAGAGTTTGGAATTAATATCAAATCCAAAGACTGATGAGGAGTTAGCTGTTAAGCTTTTCATGGAAGAGAATGCAGAAGGAGTTACTATAGAAGATGCTAAAGCTGAAGAGAAGAGTCTACAAGAAAAGCATTTGAAGGCTTTATAGTCTGATAAATTGAAGAAGAATGTGAAAGTTGCTAAAGCTGCAAAGCCTGTTCTTAAAGGCATTCAAATCAAAGAACCAGTTGGTACAAATCAAAGAATGCAAGTGTTCAGAAAACCAACAGATGCAGAAGCTAAGCAAAAGCTGAAAAGTATTGTTACAACCTCTGTTGATACACATGTTGTACAGAAGAATGAAGACACAACCTCTGTTACTGCACAAGTTGTGACCACACCATTATTGTCTTCTCAGTTGAAATCAACATTTGGAAAGGGTGTTCTTCATGATTCAAGGCTAGAAGCTACAGTTCCAATGGATTTTACTGATAGTAGAGCTTTATCTGGTAAAGTTGGATACAACAAAGAAGGCATAGGCTCACACAGAGACAAAAGGCAATATGTTGGTCCCAGAGATCCTTCTTCACTGTCTGTTCCAGGTCGTGGTGTCACTCAAGAGAGTTTAGACAGACTGGAGTCAGTACAGCTTGTATATCAGAAGAGTTTAGAGAAGGATTTCCTGCTATATTTCATGGCTGATGGAACAGTGTTTAAAGTTTCTGAAAAGGATATTGAATTAAAATACGGGGAAGAACTTGAATATGTCCTGTATATTTTCAGAGTGAGAAATCAAAGAGCTCAGTCAGTTGCAAATGTGCTCAGACAAAGGATGATTCAGAACCTTGGAAGAAGACAAATGAAGATCAATAGTAAGTATGTTCCTAAGTACAGAGATTGGAATGGAAATCTGATAGAAATGGAGAAGGGGATTACAAAGCTGAAAACTGATCTTGGAATCACTGTTCTGGATTTTAATGTGAAATCTGAGGAAGTGAAATACATCAGGCTGGGAAATGAGATGAGAAGAAACAAAATCTATGATCTTAGAGCTGCTATCTATCAAATTGATGAGAATGATCCTCAGTTGAGAGAAATCAAGGAAGCTATGCAGATAGAGCTTGAAAATGCTGAAAGAAGATTGCTTATAGACTATCTCAGAACAATGCCTGATCTTCAAGAGATTAGAAATTAAAGTCTGTAAGAATTTTCTTATTTTCTGTAGAAATTGTTAAGTAATAGCTTAAATCTTGTTTGTATGTTAAACACTGTGAACTTTGTATTTTTTTTGACATCATCATTTACTGTAAAACTTGTACATTTTTGCTAATGGACAAGTTGGGGGAGATTGTTAGAAATGATTGATGAGAACAGTGTTTGGAAGCTAAAGTGACAAAACAGAGTTTAGCTGGAAGCAGTCAGAGTTTAGTTAAACACTGACTGAAAGCGCAACAGAGGTTGTTAAACTCTGTAGCGGTATTGTCTGAAGAGTCAACAGTGTTTGAAGATTGATTCAAGATAAATATGGAAGCAATATCTTTGAAGATTGGAAAGCTATCAAAGAGATTGAGTTGACTTGGAAGACTGGAGCAATCGTGATTGATATCAATTGTATAGCTTGATTATAGGAGAATCAGTTACTGATTGTACGAAGCTGTATGTTTTATAAATACAGTTAGGTTAACCCTAGAAGGGTATCGAACATTGAGAAATTCATTGATTGTAACCTAAGCAGCTCTCTGTGATATTTACATCACTGAGAGAGGAATTGTTAATTCCAAACAGTTTTTAAGTGTTAAACAGTGTGTTCTTGTTAAGTTACTCATACAGTATTTGATTGCTTATTGTGTATTCGACCTAACAAAATTGCATGCTTAAAGAACCCAACAAGTGTGGGTTCTTAAAAATTCTAACTGAATTCTTTGTGATTCTGATTTCAGGGCAAAAAGAAAATGTGTTAGTCATGGATAGTGGATGTTCTGTGCACATGACTGGAGACAAAACCCTGCTATCAGAATTTGAGGAAAAGGCTGGCCCAACTGTGTCTTATGGAGATGGAAACATTGGACAAACTTTGGGATATGGCAGTATTATCATTGGAAATGTCATCATTGAAAAAGTAGCTCTGGTGAAAGGACTCAAACACAATCTGCTTAGTGTTAGTCAAATCACTGACAGAGGTTATCATGTCAACTTCTATGATACTCATTTTGAAGTAATCAGCAAATCTTCAGGGAAGGTTGCTTTAACTGGACAAAGACATGGTAACATTTATGAAGCTAACATCTATACCAATACTGATGGACACTCTACATGCCTCATCAGTAAAGCGACTGTAGATGAAAGTTGGAGTTGGCACAAGAAGCTTTCTCATCTCAACTTCAACAATATAAATGAGTTGGTAAAGAAAGATTTAGTGAGAGGATTACCTAAGGTATTGTATACTCCAGATGGACTTTGTGATGCTTGTCAGAAGGCTAAACAAAGAAGGACATCTTTTAAGAGCAAGACAGAATCCTCAATTGATGAACCATATCACATGCTTCATCTTGACTTGTTTGGACCAGTAAACATAATGTCCATCAGTAAGAAAAGATATACTCTAGTATTTGTTGATGAGTATACTAGATATACATGGGTGTATTTTCTACACAGAAAGGACGAAACAGCTGAGATATTTGGACCATGTGAGACTCATTGAGACTGGCACAAAGTATAAAGTCAAGATTTTAAGAAGTGATAATGGAACTGAATTCAAGAATTCAGCAATGGAAGAGTTCTGCAAATACAAAGGAATAGTTCAACAATTTTCTGCTCCAGGCACACCCCAGCAAAATGGAGTAGTTGAAAGAAAGAACAGAACTCTTATTGAAGCGGGTAGAACTATGTTGGAGGAAGCTAAACTTCCTACATATTTCTGGGCAGAAGCAATCAACACAGCATGCTACACTCAGAATATTACACTGATTAACAGACATGGTGTAACTCCTTATCAGATGATCAAGGAAAAGAAGCCAAGTCTGAAGAATTTGCATGTATTTGGCTGTAAGTGCTTTGTTCTAAGACCTCATTCTGAACAGCTTGGAAAATTTGAGAATAAAGTAGATGAGGGCATCTTTATTGGCTATCCATCATCAAGAGCCTTTAAAGTCTACAATCTAAGAACAAAGACAGTCATTGAGTCTATAAATGTATCTTTCGATGATAAGAAGATTACGGGAATTTATGAAGACTTACATGATGATTTGATTTTTGCAAATGAAGCCTCCAATAATTCTGGTGAAATCTTGTCAGATACTGATAATTCATCAAATCCTGATGAACCAGTTATTACTGATGAAACACAGATTATTGATGGGAATGCAAATGTTGAGGGGGAGCAACATCAAGAGACCATCAACACTGAAACAAATCAAACATCAGGAGGAGATTCATCAGAAAAAGATTCAAGTGACAATTCTGACAGCAGATCAGAAATAGATAACAATATCTCAGGGGGAGCTTCTAGCAACACTAGTTCTTTTGAAGACAACACCAATCCAGGGGGAGCATCAAATTCAAGGAATGATCTACCACCAGCAAGGAAATGGACTAAAAGTCATACTCCTGATTTAATTATTGAGAATCCTGAAGTAGGTGTTAGAACCAGAAGTGCAACTCAAAATGAATGTCTTTATCATAACTTTCTGTCAAAGGAGGAACCTAAGAAAGTTGAAGATGCACTAAAGGATGCTGATTGGGTTATGGCTATGCAAGAAGAACTAAATGAGTTTGAAAGAAACGAAGTCTGGAAACTAGTACCAAGGCCAAAAGGAAGGTCGATCGTAGGTACAAAGTGGGTGTTTAGAAACAAGACAGATTCAAATGGCACCATCATCAGAAATAAAGCAAGACTAGTTGCAAAGGGATATTCTCAACAGGAAGGAATAGATTATGATGAGACATTTGCTCCCATTGCAAGATTGGAAGCTATCAGAATCTTTCTAGCATATGCAGCCCACAAGAAATTTAAGGTTTTCTAGATGGATGTGAAAAGTGCTTTTCTCAATGGAGAATTAGAAGAGGAAGTTTATGTTGAACAACCTCATGGCTTCATTGATTCAAAACATCCAGATTATGTCTATAAACTGGATAAAGCACTTTATGGACTAAAGCAAGCTCCAAGAGCCTGGTATGAAACATTAGCTCAATTCTTACTGGAAAGTGGATTCAAAAGAGGTACAATTGATAAAACCTTGTTTTATTTGAATCATGGTAAGGATTTGCTGTTAGTTCGAATTTATGTTGATGATATCATTTTTGGGTCAACTAACTCCAAATTATGTGAGAAGTTTTCAAAGCTAATGCAGTCTAGATATCAAATGAGCATGATAGGAGAGATGAGCTATTTCTTAGGTCTACAAGTTAAACAGACTGATGATGGGATTTTTATCAATCATTCAAAATACACAAAGAACCTGAACTTCAAAGTAGTTCAGCAGCTACTGCAGATCCAGTCACACAAGAACCATCCATTCAAAGTATGGATGCCGACATTGCTGAAGGAATAGTCCCACAAGAACCACTTTCTCAAAGGGAAAGTGAAGACAAGAATATTCCTGCCCCATAAGAACCATCTTCTCAAAGTGAAGATGCAGGCAAAATCACATCAGCAAAGAAGTTTCCTAACACTGCTCAAGGGGCTTCAGAAATCGAATTTGACTTAGTTCAAAGTCTGGCAGATAAAGCTGTTCATGCCAAGCATATTGCTGAATGTGATGATATACTGAAGGACACTGCATATGAGGGAAGCACACAAGAACCTTTGACTCAAAGTGTTGAAGAAGCTTTACAACCTCAGACTACACAAGAACCATTAGTACATAATACTGATGCAAGTCATGCTTTAATTGCAGTTGCCAATCCTGATGCAAGTACTACTGATCCAAATATTCCATTGCTTATCGAGCCACTTTCTGCAAGGCCAATGGAATCTTTAATCACTTCCTCAGGTAACACTTCTATCTCTACTTCTCTTACTACTAATAGTATGATTACAGATAGACCTGATACAAGGGATACCTCTATCTGTATGACTTCAGACCACTCTTCTCAGCCACCTCTTATTTCTTTGAATTTGTTAAGCCAGAACCTTTCTAGTGAGACTGAGAGTAAACAATTAGAGAAAAAGAAGAGTGAAGAGAGGTAGTCTCCTGAACTGGCAAAAGGTGAGGTAGAACAGAGTGAGAAGTTAAAAACTTCTGGAGAGGTAGTAGTTACTCTTGAAAGTAACATAGGTCATGTTGTGAGAAGTGATGAGATCACTTTAAAAGAAAAGAGAGATTTAGGAAATATTTTTATTCCCACTGCAGGTCTTCAGGAATCAACAGTTCCATCTACTGTTGATTTGAGATTGAAAGGAGTTATGAATCCTGAAGAGAATATGGATGATAAACTTCCTGAGTCTGATGATAGCTCAGATGATGATGATGATCATGCTGAAGATGATCCTGAGGCAATTCAAATGCAGGCAGCCATAAAAGTAAGTCTAGCATCTGCTTATGGATCTTCGAGTAGATACATGCAGTCTGTTACTCAAGAAGAGTTCAGAGGGGAGTACAGTTCTACACTTCCTGTTGATACTCAAGTTGCAAGGGGATATGAATGGGATACTGAATGGAATCAGCCAAATGCTAAGATGAATTTTCATAATGCTCTTTTTCATTCTAGTCACATTGCCACGTGAATGTCTACTCCTGAGCTTAAGGCACTTCTCAAGATTAATGCTCTTCTAGCAAAAGGATTAAAGAGTGAGATTGATTCTATGAAGGATGATAATGCTAAAGTTCAAGCTGATATTCATACAACTGTTTCTATATCTGCTACTGCTTCTCAAGCTCGTCTTCTTGCTGATGATGTTAAAGCACTTGAAAAGAAGATGGAGTCAAGAATGGATGTCTTGGAATCGAAAGTTGACACTATTGATGAGACTCTCAAGCTTATCTTATCTTTCTTTATTGAAGAAGATGCAGATGTCAAAAAGGGGGAGAAGGTAGTAGTCAAAACAAAATGTACACCTAATCCAGTTGTGAGAAAGGATAATACTTCTGGAAATGATGGTGGTACTAGTACTCAACAACATGGGAAAGGAAAAGGAACCTCTGATGCTGGTTTAGTAAAGGGGAGGAGTTCAACTCAGACTCAAACTAATCAGTCAACTCATGTTTCTGAATCTGGAAAAAGAAGGCAAACTCTCTCTACAATTCTTGAAGGTGATGAAGATATGTTGATTACTGATGTACAAGATGCTCCTCATCTCTTTGAAGAAATTATCACTGAATCAGGTGGAAGTGAACTTGTTTATCGAAACAGTGATAAGTTTCATCAGTATCATGCTAAGAAGGCACTTGAATTAACTTCTGAAGAAAATCCTGATATGACTACTGATGAAATTGTAAAGGAACAAAATAGGATTTTTGAGGAGATTGCAAGACAAAAGGAAGCTCCTACTGTAAGTAGAGGAAGAGGCAGAGGAGGAAGAAATAGAGGCAGAGGAAGGAAACCTGTTCAAGTAAGTACAAGGTAGACAAGGTCTAGTGGAATCAGAATAGAGGAGATTACTGAAGATTTAAAGAAGAAAACTCCTTTATCTCTTGAGTATTTTCCATCATCAAATGTATTTGATGAGCCTGGTACAGAAGAAGAAGAAACTCCTTTAGAGAGAAAGAAAAAGAAAGTTGAAAAAGCGAAGAAGGAGACTGTTGACTTTGATACTTGTAATGTTAGAAGATCTAGAGAAGTCAGAAACAGTGTAAATGATATTGTTGAAAGAGCTAGCAAAGAATATTTCAGAAGGCTGATTAATTCTGAAAAGGATTTATTTGTTGATAAATCTAAACAAGTGAAAGAAGAAGAAGAAGAAGAACCTAGTGATCCACAAACAAAGAAGAGAAGGAAAAAGTGGGTGGAAGTTGATAAACTGAAGTATACTGGACCAGTTGTTTTTAAGTCTAGAAGAGTAATCTCAGAACCTCCAATGATTCCTGGACTTCAGAAAGCAAAATCTTCTTAGTTTGATAAAGGTTCACCAAGGTGGATTAAGATGAGTTCTGATCTGAAGGGACTGGAACCTTACAATAGAGGAGGATTTGGTTCTAGGGATGCAAAATTCATATCTTTATTTCAAGCAGATCAACATTTTCTTACCAGAAGATTAGGTGAAAAATTATCTGTTAATGATCTTTGGGAACTTGAATCAGTTGCGATTGTTGCATGCAAGATGGATGGTAAAATGATGGAAAAATTGTTATACTTCATGAAAGACAAAAGTGTCAAGAGGCTAAGCATTCATGATGTATTATGCAAGTCAACAAAAGGAACTGAAATATGTTCTCTATTTGCTTGAAAATAGAAGCATTCCTGATAGAGAAGCTAGTGTTTACAGAAACTGGTGTACTATGATCTTCATGAAAATAAAATCCAGATATTTGGACGGAGGGTCAAGATATTATGGTAATTATACTCCCATGTATTTGAACACAGAAGGACAAGAAGTAGAAATGCAAAAGGGTTCAGCTGTTAAAGAAATAATTATGATGCAAGAACAGTTATCTTTGAATCCTGGTGGAAGAGATGTTGCATGTTTACTGTTGGGAGAGTTGAATTTACCAAGAAGCTCAATTCAAAATCTCAGGGCTGGTATTTATCAGATTGACAAGAACAATGAAGAACTCAGGAGTCTGAAGAAAAGACTGATTCAGATTCTAGCTGAAAAGGAAGAGGAATTATTATCAAGTTTCTTGCAGATAAGTAATTTCTTTGTAAGGATTTCTGAGACTGAACCTGAAGATTATTCATAGATTTTTGTTTTGAGTTTTTGACATCATTGAATCAAGTAATTTGTGCTTTATTTCATTAAGTACAAATTGGGGGCGATTGTTAGATATTGATTCAAGTGATATCAGGATCTGGGTTGTTACTGATCAAGATACTGATGCTGACGTCATCAGTAATACGATGTCAGTATGAAGGTATTGTCAGTATTAGAAGCTGGTCAGGATTACGTGAAGATTCTCATCAGACCAGAGATCAAGGAAGATTGATATGTCGGTTCCTAATTTATAGGAAGACAGCTATCATACAAGATATGCATTCAGAGTTATATGTAATTGATTTAGAATATCTTGAAATTGATAGTGTAATTGTGTACTCTATATAAACTCTGTTTAGGTTTTACATTATTGTAATCGCTTACACGAGTTATCTTGTAACCTAGCAGCTCTTAAGAACATAAGAATTTCTTAAGAGAGTTTGTAACAGTTTTATATCAGAATTAATAAAGCTGTTATTGATTCATACTTGTGTTATTTCTGTTTAAGTCGAAAATCTTATACAATTGTATTCAACCCCCCCTTCTACAATTGTTAATTACTGGGCAACAGAGACAGAGAAAATTCAAACAAGGGGGTTTTCAAAGTTGGGGCAAGTTATATGAGATAGAAAGAATTATTGCATTGTTGGATTATGAAGACAAGGTGGAGAAAGTATGGAAGCTGGAGTTTATTGACTTTGTGAGAATGAAGAGAAATCATGCTGAAGAAATAAGGAAGGGGTGCCTTGAGAAATGGTTAGATAGAGAGAAAGAAATTGATAGACTGGAGATTGAGGCAGAAAAGCTAAGGGCTAAGGGATTGTGTAGAGTTCAGTTTGATCCCTATGTGGTGAAGTATAGGAGAAGAAATGGAGACAATGTCAATATCAGAATGAACCTACTCTATCATTATCCTGCCAATATACTAAAACCAGTACTTGAAGATTTCAAAAACTCTATCCTGCTTGAAGAATTAGATGCTATGGCAGAAATCATAAGAGATATGGATGAGAATGCAAGGAGGGAGCAAGAAAGAAAACAGAAAGCATATGATGATCTACAAGCCAAAGCAATGAAAATGGAATCAAAGGGGAATGGCTAGTATTTCATCATATTGTAAGAATACTCAACTTGTAATTCAACTCATGCTCTCAATCAAATTTAATACCTGTACTTTTTAAAGTTTTATCTTTATGCATGTTAGGCTTGTTATCAGACATGAAATTATGACTAAGGGTCTTACTCACAATTTGGGGGAGATTGTTAGTCACAGAGACATGCCTGTTTAACTCTAATAACAAGCCTAATTGTTTGTAATGCTTTGCATTACTTACATGACCTCTTAACTGAGGGAACCTCTAGTTGTAGAGTTTCTACTTGCTTTGTACTTGTAATAGGCATCAAATTCTAGCTGTGTAACTGTACTTATTGAGTTAAGAATAATTCTTGAAAGAAGTTCCAAGGTTCATGCCTCAAGCAAAGAGATAAAGACTATCAAATAATCACAGTTGGGATTTTGAGAAATGAAGAATTTGCCTAAGTACCAATTCGAGAAGTAGTTTTGTCTATTCGAGAAGTCAGGGATTCGATATCTCAAGACACTATTCGATATCTCTGAATACACTGTTCGATATCTCAAAGATTCGATATGTCTACTGCTCTATTCGAGAACTCAAGAAGTCAACAAGTCAAAGTGGTATTCGAGTTCTCAAAGTGTCAACAAGTCAAAGTTCCATTCGATATCTCAAGGACTCAGAAAGCTATTCGATATCTCAAGGATTCAACATGTCAAAATGCTCTATTCGACAACTCAAGGATTCCCAGATAAAAGAGCTATTCGAGAAGTGATTCGATATGTCATATAACAGTATTCGAGAACTCAGAGTTATCGATCAAGTCAATCCTAGTTCTCGAACCACTTACTTAGTCACTTCACGAATACATTCTTGGAGACAAAATACTGAAGAAATTGTACAAGTCAAAAGCCTGCAACAAGCCAATGCACTTTATGGACCACAACCTGTAACGTGCTCTGGAAAGCCTACAAGGAAGCTTGGAGAGATATAGAAGAGACAAAGGGCTAAAGAAGTGGATCTGAACAGGCTTTGCAAAGTCAAATCTGTAACCGTTTGGACAATTACTCAAAAAGGATAGACAGACTAGAAAGTAATTTGTTCAGCTACCTTATTTGCAGTAAGTAGGTTGTATCCATGTTCTATAAGGATACAGCCTCACTTCCTAAGTTGTTAACTTTTTGAAGAGTCAAGTTTTTCATACATTGTAAGTCATATCTCTCTGAGAAAACTGAAGCTGTGAATACTATCATTTGTATTCACAGATTGTAGCAACCTTTATCTAATACAATATTAGATTAAAGTGATATCGTGTCTTGTGTTGTTTTTATCCGCACTCATATATTTGCATACACAAACAATTATCTTGCTACATAGATTCAAGAACAAGAAAAGTTCAAGAATCCATTCACCCCCCTCTGTATTCTTTTAATGTATTCAATACTCAACATAAATCAGCAGGATTGTATCAAATTCATTGACAACATTTTAATGCGGTTTGGACTACCCAGGGTCCTGGTTTCAGATAACGGACCCCAGTTCATCGGCTCAGACTTTGAAAATTACTTGAAAGATAGAGGCATAAAACACAAGAAGTCATCAGTAGCATATCCTCAAGGCAACGGGCAAGTTGAAGTCACAAACATGATTCTACTAAGGGGAATTGAAAAAAGGCTGCAAGAAAGCAAGAACAAGTGGCCCGAGGAGCTACTAAATGTGCTATGGTCATACCGAACAAGCCCGAGGTCCGGAACGGGAGAAACTCCATTCAAGCTAGCTTATGGGACCGAAGCCATGTTACCAATTGAGGTGGGCTCCCCTTCCCACAGGGTGATTAATTTTGATGAAGTTGCAAACGAAGTAGGGCTACGAACTAATTTGGAGCTAGTAGATGAGGTCAGGGACAAAGCAGTGGAAAGAATGGAGAAGTACAAAGAAAAAACAAGAGAGTACTTCGGAAAGAAATCAAGGGTCAAGAACTTCCAGGTCGGAGATTTAGTACTCCAGGACACAGAAGCATCAGATCCCACCAACACGGGTAAACTCATGCCCAAGTGGGAAGGTCCCTACCAAGTCAAAGAAGTACTCCGCCCCGAAACCTACAAACTCAATCACATGGACGGATCTGAGGTCCCCAACACTTTGCACGGCCTCAGGCTCAGAAAATACTATCAGTAGATCCAAGGACTTCACATGAAGCAACAACTATTTTGTAATAGGAATGCAAAGACGATTGTAATCATTCAAAGCCATTAGTAAAAATTTGCATACTACTTTTCCAATGTTTTCTTTACAAATACAAATCCCTACTTGGAAATTTTACATACTTTCCAAGTATGGCTGAATCCCGGGTCAAAAGGTTAATACCTTGGCCCGGAGCAAAGCAACCAAATGCAAATTCCTACTTGGAAAGTTTACATACTTTCCAAGTATGGCTGAATCCCGGGTCAAAAGGTTAATACCTTGGCCCGGAGCAAAGCAACCAAATGCAAATTCCTACTTGGAAAGTTTGCATACTTTCCAAGTATGGCTGAATCCCGGGTCAAAAGGTTAATACCTTGGCCCGGAGCAAAGCAACCAAATACAAATTCCTACTTGGAAAGTTTGCATACTTTCCAAGTATGGCTGAATCCCGGGTCAAAAGGTTAATACCTTGGCCCGGAGCAAAGCAACCAAATACAAATTCCTACTTGGAAAGTTTGCATACTTTCCAAGTATGGCCGAATCCCGGGTCAAGAGTTTAGTACCTTGGCCCGGAGCTAAACAACCAATACAAGTTCCCACTTGGAAAGTTTGCATACTCTCCAAGTGTTACGACTGTATTTCGCCGGACCTGAGTTCGGTCGGACCTGCAAATGAGAAGAATGCGAGGGTTTGGCCCCCGATTCACCTCCGGTGTGAGAATAAATTAGTCGGGTTTTGATGAGTAATATTGAACGTAGAGAGTTTGTGTTGTGTGTAAATTGTGTGTAAAATTAGAGAATGAACCTGACTTTAACATATTCTTTCCTCCAGGCGGTTACCCGAAGAGTGGGCATCGTGTGCCGATGTGTCCCACGTTCGCAGAAGGGTGAACGGTATGACCGTTGTTGATATCTGAGCCGGACGAATATGGGCTTACATTCGGGCTCGAGGCACTGGATTATTGGTTCGGCCCATTAAGGAGATGGGCCTCTAACATGTCCCTGGGCTTCGTTCGGAGTTATCCTCAGGACGGAGGCTAAAGCCTAGGCCCATCTTCGGAGTTTACTCTTCGGACGTCTTATTCAGATAATGAGGACGATGGACAAGGTTGAAACGTTTCCTTGGAAGCCGTGTCCCCTTGTGGTTAACAGCTGTCTGATCTCGAGATTCACGCTTCAATCCCCACCGTTGAATACGAAACGGCTCTGTCCAAACGTCACATCTCTGTATATAATCCTTCTAAACCCATTCATTCTTACTTTTACGCTTACCAATTAAGCAAACATCAGAGCCAAAATATTTATTTCTCAGAGCTTTTCTCAAACAACGATTGGAAACGCCGATTCGTCACCGGTCATCTTCTCTTCTCCGACTCCGGTTGACGTCTACGTTCAAGCAGTTTATCCTCGAGAACTCAGCCTCATCAAGAATCTTCAAATAAGTAAGTAACATTTCCCTTCTCGCTTCTTTACCATAACTGTTCCGCACTCCATATATTTGTGTATGTATTTATACGTATGTATGCATAAATTTATCTGTGATTCTCAAATGTTCTATATACATGCCTGCAAGTAGTTAGGTTGCCTTTGATGTACCATTTTGTCCTGTAATTGTCTTTCCCTACGATTCTGGAACTAGTCCGGAGAATGGCCTGGGCAAGAACTTCCTTCGGGATCTTCGAACCTTGAGAACACTCTTCGAACCATTCTGATCTCTCGGAATTCCCTTAGGAACCTTCTAATTTCCCGTAGATTTAGGCTTTCGGATCCCTTCGTCCTAGGCTGTAGGTGTCCCGACCGATCCTGGCTTACTGTACTCGGCCTTTCTCTCCTTTTGAATCCCCCTTTTTTTATCCGAGTACAGGGCTAACGTCTCTTCATTTCCGAATGCAGGGACATGGATCGGTCGACCGAAGGTGCTGGTCCTTCGGGGGTTTCACCATTTAGCGACGTTGAGGTATATCCCGCGGCGAATTTCCGGTCGCACCTGACTGAGGATAAAATAGAAGACTTCCATTCCAAATACCTTGTAGAGAGGAATGTCTGGTACTTCTTCACACCTAGGAAGAAAGACCGTATTTGGCACAACCCTGAGGTTCCACCCCTCTACGGCGGAAGCGTGGCCACCGGCATATCCGAGATGGCCTTCAAATGCGGCTTTCGGCTGCCGATGTTGCCGATACTGAAGAAATTGCTGAAGCAACTCGGGATCGCCGTAGGGCAGCTGGATCCGAACAGCTTTTTCCACATAAACGCCTTCCAAGCTCGATGCTTAGCTAAGAAGATGACTCCAAGGACAACCCTGTTCTGGCATCATTATGAGCTCCGAAGGAATTCCAAAAGCAACGACTTCTACACTATAACTCGCCGAACCGGTAAGGCCGATTGGGCTCAAACAAACTCCAACAATAGGAGGGCCCATGAGAGGTGGGTTTTCGTCTCGGGCCCGAAGATGGAGAAGTATGGCCACTGGCAGGATCTGGACCCATCGAGGTTACAGTATCCCGAAATGTTGGAGGCGGACAAACATGTTTATCGTCTTCTTTGTGAACTCGATATGAATAGGGTTCCAGTATCGGACGGAAGGGATAACGACTGGTTGGTCGCCCTTTGGGGTAGTGGTAACATTTATCTTTCTCATTCATTTTCATCCGAATGCTTCCTTTATTGCATTTTCATTTCCAGTTGTACATGTTTAACACTAGTATTTTTGTGCAGTGTCTTCTCTTCAGGATATCATTGAGCGCAAACGCCAGAAAGCAGCTCGACTTTCAGTAACTGCTACAGCCGAAGCCGATGCTACCGCTCAATCGGCCGGCAAGGAGTTGGAGTCGGCTCCCGATCAAGGGAAGAGAATCGAAACTCCATTGGTTTCTTCTCCTCCTCGGGATCAGGGGGATGGTGTCGTCCAGGTCACCTCAACCGACTCCCGAAAGAGATTCCGGTCGGGAAATGCTGATCCGAAGGTGTATTCTCCTCCTTGGGGAGTCATCGAGACTGACCAGATCATTGTCCCCGCTCCACAGCTGTCTACTATTGTGGGTCCCGATCTCTGCCGGGGTCTCATCCTTCCAGCCGATAGGCCCACGTTTGCCAAGGCGAACGACCTTGAGGCTTGTACTGAGATGTTGGCTTTGCTCTCCATGGTAAGCTTTTTCTTCTTCGGTATTATTTCTTCCACTTGTCTTCAATGTTTAATTCTTTTCCCTTGTTTGTTTCTAGGGGGTCTCCTGGTCAGCCGTTGTGGCCGAACGGATGGAGGGGATACAGAACAAACTGGAGGCGGCCACCCAACTTGAAGTTCGGGCAGTCAAGGCTGAAGAGGGCCTCCGGAATGCAACCATAGACTTAGAGAGGGTCACCGGCCAGGCTAACTCCTTGAAAGCCGAGAATGATTCCTTGAAGGAAAGGTTGCAGGAGATGGACGCCTTGAGGGCTAGGGTTGAATGGAGAAACAAACAACTCAAAGCTACAAGGAAGAACGTTCGGAAGCTGAAGAAGACTCTGGAGCTGACCGAAGAAAGATGCTATCAGATGGGATATGATGGCGCTGTGCTGAAGGCGCATTCGCTAGGCCTCGATCATACCCAGCTGGTTGATCTTTCACTCGGGATGACGGATCCGGTCGGTCGGGAGGAGTCTGATCAACCTTTAAAGGTTTCTTCGGGCGAAGATGAGTCTCTTTCCGACGAACCTCCAGCTGACGAAGCCTTGTAATTTTGTAGATTTTCAATGTCTTTGGACTTGTAATGTTTAACTTTGCCTTCGGGCTCTCTATTCGTGCCTTCGGGCTTGTAATACTTTACTTTGCCTTCGGGCTTGTTTTATTTAAGTTTGCCTTGGCATAATATTCTTTTTTATGCGTCGTCGGCTTCGGCCTTAAATTGGCTTTTGCTTTTGTTCATGCATCTTTAGCTTTGATTTGGCTTAGCATAATTTTCTCTTTTACGCATCTTCGGCTTCAATTGGCCTTAGCATAATTTTTGCTTGTTCTTATGCGTCTTCGGCTTCATTTTGCCTTAGCATATTTGTTTTACTTTTATGCGTCTTCGGCATTATATTGCCTTAGCATAATTACTCATATACTTGTGCATCTTCGGCTTCGGCCTAGCATTTATGTGCATTTTTGGTCGTAACCTAGCTGTCCCCCAGTATTTAAGGGGTTTTGTAAATGATTAAGGTCTCGTTCGGTCGGCTGAAAAATATTTCTTCCCGGCCTTAATTAATGTCAAAGCAACTTGAATACTAAGACAATTTTGTGAGAAATTTCATTCGGTCGACCCTAAATTTGGATTCGCCAAGTATTTGTAGCTTAAAACGCAATGTACTTGAACACTACCAATAAGTTAAAGGGCGCATGTTTTATACGGTCGGCCCCAAACAAGGGTCTATTAAGCTTAATATTGCGTACTTAGCTTTTCGGCTGTAAATGTACTGAGCTTAACAATAACGGATAAAAATTGGAGCAGAACAATCTTTTCATTAATCATGCAACTCTTACATAGGTTCGATTACAGATTGATGCTATCATATGGAGTTCAGAATAAAGTTGCATAAAACAAAATACTGAAGTAAAAAGCAATAAAATTTGTCCAGTAAGCTTACTGGTAAAAACGGCGAAGGCGAGCGGCATGCCAGGTGTTTTTGATTGGGCTGCCGTCCGGATGAGCCAATTTGTAGGTGCCCGATCGAACCACTTTAATTACCACGTATGGACCTTCCCAGTTGGGCATAAGCTTGCCCTTTTTGGTTGGCATGGAGGTGGCTAACTCCCGAAGTACTAAGTCCCCGACTCGGAACGATCTCATCTTCACCCCCGAATCATAGTACTGGGCTGCCTGCAGCTGGTACCTTAAGTTTCTTTGGTGGGCAGCCTCTCTTTCTTCTTCCAGCAAGTCCACATTCGCTCGAAGTCCGAACTCATTTGTCTCTACGTTAAACACTTCTGTTCGGTAAGACTCTAAACCAACTTCAACAGGTAGAAGGGCATCAGTCCCGAAGGCCAGCTTGAAAGGCGTTTCTCCGGTTGAGGATCTTGTAGTGGTTCGATAAGCCCATAGGACCCATGGTAGTTCTTCAGCCCAAAGTCCCTTAGCTTCACCTAGCCTTTTCTTGATTCCATCAAAAATAATTTTGTTGGCCGCCTCGATCGCCCCATTTCCCTGGGGATGCCCTACCGAACTGAACTTCTGTTTTATCCCGAATTGAGCCAGGAATTTTCTGAACTTGCTCCCAATGAACTGAGTACCGTTATCGGACACACACACCATAGGTATGCCAAACCTCAAGATGATCTGTTCCAGCATGAATTTCTTTGCGGCCTCTTCGGTAATGGCCGAAAGCGGTTTTGCTTCTATCCACTTAGTCATATAGTCGATTGCCACAATACAGTACTTCGCTTGTTTAGTGCTGGTGGGTAGGATCCCCACAATATCAACCACCCGATGATCTGTTAAGGACTGAGGACATTTCTTCGGGTGGTTGTTTTGGTATTGTGCTGAAAAGTTGGCACTGTCTACACTTCTTGGCATATTCGGATGCATCTTCTTTCATCTTTGGCCAGAAAAACCCTTGCCTGAGAATTTTGAAGGCTAACGATCTTCCAGCCAAATGCTCTCCACAAATCCCTTCGTGAACCGTCTCCAAAGCAAGCTGCTGTTCATCTTTGTCTAAACACCTAAGTAATGGCTGGCTTGCCGATCGTCTGAACAAGCGGCCCCCGACCAGAGTATAATTCCCCGACCGATACTTCACCTTCTGTGCTTCCCTTCGGTCAAGTGGTAGGGTGCCTTTTTCCAAGAATGCCCTGATGGGAGTCATCTAATTGACCCCTTGATGAATTTCCATGCACTGCTTCTTGTCTATCGAAGGCGTCTTTACTTCGGTCAGATAGATGGACCCATTTAGGTTCTGGGTTTCTGCCAAAGCTAGCCTTGAGAGGGCGTCTGCCCGACTGTTGTTTTCTCTAGCTACTTGAGTTAACTCGAAAGTTTCAAACAGCAAAGATTGTTCACGTACCTTAAGGGCGTATGCCTTGGTTCGGGGATCTTTTTGCCCATACTCTCCTGAGAACTGTTTTACCACCAACATGGAATCACTGAACGCCCTAATGTGCTTAACTTCCAAATTTCTTGCCAAATCTAGCCCTGCCAAGAGTGCTTCATATTCGGCCTCATTGTTCGTCAACGGGAAAGTGAACCTGATAGCTTGACAAATCTCAAATCCTTCTGGGCTTGTAAGAATTAAACCTGCTCCGCATTTTGATCCTGCAACCGAACCATCGACAAAGAGTTTCCATTTTCCTGGCGAACGAATGAGTTTCTCTTCGGGGGATAAATCCTTCGGCACCGAGAACGAACATTCCACCATAAAGTCTGCTAGAGCTTGTGCCTTGATCGAAGTCCTTGGAGCGTACTCCAAATCATATTCCCCCAATTCGATCGACCATGCAACAACTCTGCCCGAAGCCTCAGGCCTTTGCAAAATTTTCTTCAAGGGCTGATCAGTAATGACCTGTATCGTTCTCCCTTGGAAATAGTGTCGTAGCTTCCTTGCCGCCATGATCAGGCCGTAGGCAAATTTTTCTGCATTGGGATACCTTGTTTCAGCATCCTTCAGTATGTGGGAGACATAGAATACTGGATGTTGGTTCCCTTCATGTTCCTTGACTAGAACGGCCCCGAGTGTTCGGTCGTTCACCGCCAAATACAACTGCAGGGTTTCCTTCGGGTTAGGTCTCATTAAGAGTGGGGCCTTCACTAGGTATTCTTTGACTTCCTCAAATGCTTTCTGGCAATTTGGCCCCTACTCAAAATTCTTGGACCCCCGAAGCACTTCGAAAAACGGTAAGGCTTTTTCAGCCGACCTGGAGATGAACCTCCTCAGGGCTGCTAACCGTCCAGTCAGCCTTTGAACGTCCCTGATCGTCTTCGGTGCCTCCATATCGATTACGGCCTTGATCTTTTCGGGGTTCGCCTCAATTCCTCGGGCGCTGACCATGTATCCTAGGAACTTCCCACTGCTCACTCCGAACGTACACTTGTTCGGGTTGATTCTCATGTTATTTCTTCTGAGTGTTTCAAAACACTCCCTCAAATCTTCTGCATGATCCCTGAAGAAGGACTTGACAATCATGTCATCGACGTAGCATTCCATGTTCCGGCCTATTTGCGCCCTGAATACTCTGTTGATCATCTTTTGAAATGTTGCCCCTGCGTTCCTCAGTCCGAAGGGCATCTTGATGTAGGCATAGGTGCCATTTGGAGTGATGAATGATGTCTTTGGGATGTCCTCGGCATTCATGGCGATCTGATGGTATCCGGAGAAGGCGTCTAAGAATCTGAGTATTTGATGCCCCGAAGTAGCATCTATCAGCTGATCAATGTTCGGCAAAGGGTAATGATCCTTCGGACAATGTTTGTTTAAATCAGTGTAATATACGCACATTCTCCATTTGCCATTTGATTTCTTCACCACAACCATGTTCGCCAGCCATTCGGGGTAATCTATTTCCTCAATGAATTTTGCCTCCAGTAGCTTTTTAACCTCTGCCCGAATAACCTCCTGCCTTTCCATGGCGAAGTTTCTCTTTTTCTGTTTTACGGGCTTGGCGTCGATCTTGACATTAAGGCAATGTTTCGCGACCGAAGGATCCAGTCCCGGCATATTTTCGGGACCCCAAGCAAACACATCATGGAATTCCCTAATGACTTCAATAACCTTCTTTTTCAGCTCAGGCTCCATGCTTTTCCCAATTTGTATCATTTTCCCGGACTGGCCTGCATACAATTCTACATCTTCGGTTTCAGCTGCTGGTTCGGCGATCGGACTAGACAAATCAGCTCCAAATTTCTCCAACTCAATATTCAGCAGTTGGTGGCTGCCCCCAGCTTCGGTGTCATTTCTTTTCCTCTTTCCAGCTTCGGTCATCTCGACGTCTTTGTCTTTTTCCAAATCTTCCAACATGATTATTCTGGCGGCTTTCTGATCGCCTCTCATTTCTCCGACTCCATGTTCTGTTGGGAATTTCAACTTCAGATGGGGGACAGAGGATACAGCCTGGAACAAAGATAAGGCTGGCCTTCCCAGAATTCCGTTGTACGGACTATCGACCCGAACGACATAGAACTTTGCTTCCTTCGCCACAGTGTATGGCGCTTTTCCCATCATGACAGACAAGGTAATGGTCCCTTCTATCGGTACAGGCTGATTACCGAAGCCATATAAAGGTGCCTCGTGGCATGGCTCCAGTTGTTCGCCTCCCAAATTCATTTTGCAATATGTTCGGTGATATAGGATGTTGACTGAACTCCCTTCGTCCACCAGCACTCTCCATATCTTGTTTTCCCCGATTACTGGGTTTATAACAAGTGGGTCTTCGTGCGGCCATATCACATCCTCATAGTCATCCTCTGTGAAGGAGATAGGCATCCTTGCTGCTCTTCTCTTTCTCTATCTCTTTCCGTTTCCCCTTGGCCTTTTGTTCCTCTCGCCACTTCATGAGAATCTCTCGTTGCTCTTCGGGAGACGGTATGTCCCCCTCTTCATCAAAAATTAAAAGCCTTGGGGTGATGGGAGGAGTGATGCGATTATTTCCGGCCATAGTGCTATCGTCAGCTGTTGGTATCTCGGTTTCATTCGCCATTATTAACTGTATAATTCAACACAAACGTATCTCTACGTTCCCACAGACGGTGCCAAATGTTACGACTGTATTTCGCCGGACCTGAGTTCGGTCGGACCTGCAAATGAGAAGAATGCGAGGGTTTGGCCCCCCGATTCACCTCCGGTGTGAGAATAAATTAGTCGATTTTTGATGAGTAATATTGAACGTAGAGAGTTTGTGTTGTGTGTAAATTGTGTGTAAAATTAGAGAATGAACCTGACTTTAAAATATTCTTTCCTCCAGGCGGTTACCCGAAGAGTGGACGTCGTGTGCCGACGTGTCCCACGTTCGCAGGAGGGTGAACGGTATGACCGTTGTTGATATCTGAGCTGGACGAATATGGGCTTACATTCGGGCTCGAGGCACTGGATTATTGGTTCGGCCCATTAAGGAGATGGGCCTCTAACACCAAGTATGGCCAAACCTCGGGACACAAGGTGAATACCTTGGCCCGGAGCTATATAAACAAAAAAAATTCAAAAAAATATTCCTATTTAAAAACTTTCTGACCACCAACTACCCTATCCGGGTTACCCGCATAAGGGAGTGGGGGGCAAGACAAGCCAGAAAATACGTTGCATAAAATAAAAGGAACAGGCCGGGCTGACCAACAGCCCGAAACACCTGACAGTTAAAGATTAAGGTTACAACAATTCAAATAAAAGTTCAACATGGATGGAATAGTTAAAGATTACACGGGAATAGCCCGGACTCTGGACGCAGCCAGTCTGGATAATCAAGCTTCAGGGGGAGGAGAAGAGTTGGGAGCACCATAAGGGGTAGGCTCGCCCTCGCCCCGGGCCAAAGCATCCTCAGCATCAATGTACGCTGCGATAAAGTTGTCCCAGGTGGCAGTCCCGGTATCGGTCTTAAACATTTTTTCAACAACCACCCAGCAGCGGTGGATTTTCTTCGATGCTACGGCGGCCAGGTCATCATCATAGGCATCTGAATCCCGGAACTCGGCGATCATCTGTTCCTCGGGCTTCTTAGCCTTTAGCTCGTCCCGGAGTTTCCTCACCTCATCCTTGTACTCCTTGAGCTTGGTCCGGGCCGAATCCCGCTCTTCAGCAAGGGCTTTCGCCGCATCCTTGTACTTATTGATCCGGCCTTCAGTTGCCTCCTTCAAATCCGCGAGCTCCTTCTTAGCGGTGTCCAACTCCAGCGCCGCCTGCTTTCTCTTCTCCGTCACCGAGCTTAATACATCCCGGGCCTCCTTGATTGTTTTTAGCTCTCGGCACACAATAGCAACAGTGCCGGCCATCCGAACTCCATGCTGCCATAGCAAAGATAAAAGTTATAAACAAGGATAAAAAACCAAACATAAAAGGAGTCCGGAGAAATGCATACCTGGCCATAGACCCCCATCATCTCCTGGAAAAGGGAAATGGCCAAAGTTTTGCCCATTTCCTCCCACTCCGACTTGCTGGGGAGATCAGCCAGAAACCCGATGAAGTTCCTCTCCTCCAGGGAGACGGGAGCAGGCTCATGAGGTCCGAAGTTGGCCCTCCTTGAGCTACCATCAGCTGTTGGCTCCTGCACAATCTCGCAGTCTGAGAGCATAGTTCCAAACTTCTCGGCTTGAACAGCGGACACCCCCGGCCTCTTCCTCGGGACCAGCTCGGATTCTTCAACCCCGGCCTCCAAGTTCGCAAGCTCTGGATTCACCGCCCTGTTCTCGGACCCCCCCTTCCGGATTGGCCTGGAAACCTCTGGCCTCCCCGGGGGCCTTGGTGTTATCACGAACATGCCCGATGTTCCGGAGAGCAGCTGCCAAAGCTTTGTTCGCTTTACTCATCTCGACAAATTTTTTGAATTCTGGCTTTTATCCGGGGAGACCTGAGAAAACAACAAGAGCGCATTAGCCCAGGGCAAAATAAATATGTTAGAAATGATTGATGAGAACAGTTTTTGGAAGCTATAGTGACAAAATAGAGTTTAGCTGGAAGCAGTCAGAGTTTAGTTAAACACTGACTGGAAGCGCAACAGAGGTTGTTTAAACTCTGTAGCGGTATTGTCTGAAGAGTCAACAGTGTTTGAAGATTGATACAAGATAAATATGGAAGCAATATCTTTGAAGATTGGAAAGCTGTCAAAGAGATTGAGTTGACTTGGAAGACTTGAAGCAATCGTGATTGATATCAATTGTATAGCTTAATTATAGGAGAATCAGTTACTGATTGTACGAAGCTGTATGTTCTATAAATACAGTTAGGTTAACCCTAGAAGGGTAGTCGAACATTGAGAAATTCATTGATTGTAACCTAAGCAGCTCTCTGTGATATTTTACATCACTGAGAGAGGAATTGTTAATTCCAAACAGTTTTTAAGTATTAAACAGTGTGTTCTTGTTAAGTTACTCATACAGTATTTGATTAACTATTGTGAATTCGACCTAACAAGTGGTATCAGAGCCAATCTGTTACTTTATTACAGTTAAAGATCCAAAAACACAATAGTAATCAATGGCAGAGATACCTCCACCATCTGAGAAAGTCCCTACTACTGTTAGTAGGTATGAAACTATAAGGGTTCCTATACTTAGGCCATCAGAGTATGCAATCTGGAAGGTAAAGATGACCATGTTTCTGGAAGCCACAGATCCAGAATATCTTGATAGAATTAATGAAGGTCCTCACAAACCTACAAAATTATCTGCTGCTGCTGGTGAGGAATCAAAGGTCATTCCAAAAGAAAAGAAAGATCTAACTGCTGAGGATCTTTCATCTATTGCAAAGGATGCAAAAGTAAGACACTTACTTCACAGTGCATTAGACAATGTTATGTCTAATAAAGTGATTAATTGCACAACTGCAAAGGAAATATGGGATGCACTTGAGGTTAGGTGTCAAGGAACTCCTGCAATCAAGAAAAACAAAAGAAACATACTCACTCAGGAGTATGAGCACTTTGAGGCAAAATCTGAAGAAACCATGACAGAAACATTTGACAGATTCTGTAAACTGATCAATGATTTGTCATTGGTTAACAAAGAGTATGATTTAGAAGACTCAAATCTCAAGTTTCTTCTTTCTCTACCTGAAAAGTGGGATGTGAAAACAACCACTATAAGAGATAATTATGAACTTGGTGAAACAGAGATTGATGAAATCTATGGACTGCTCAAAACCCATGAATTGGAATTGGAGCAGAGAAACAAAAGATCAAGTAGAAAGTCAAAGTCTGTTGCACTTGAGGTTGAGGAGAAACCATCAAAGAAGGAAGCATCAAGGAAAAAGGCAAAAGGAAAAGCTTTAGTCATACACTCAGAAAGTGAGTCATCAAACACTGATGATGACTCAAATACAGATGAAACATTTGATTCTGAAGATGATGAAGAGATGATGCAAATGGCTGCATTGATGGTAAAGACCTTCAAGAAGATGGGATTCAAGAACTTCAAGAAGGGAAAGAGATTCTCCAAGGACTACTCAAAGTCTGACAAGAAGAATTTCAAGAAATCTGAGGGAAAGGACTTCAAATCTGGTAAGAAAGATAAGTCTGAAATTCAATGCTACAAGTGTAAGGAGATGGGTCACTATGCTCCTGAGTGCAAGAAGGGTAAAACTGAAAAGGCACTCTACACCAAAGGCAGAGATTGGGCAGACACTTCAGATTCAGATGAGGAAGTCAACTATGCTCTCATGGCTACTACTCAGACTGAAAATGATGATCTCAAGGTACCCCCAACTACCTATGCTTATAACACTGATAATATAACTGAATTAAGAATTTATCTTAAAGCATTGCATATCAGTTATAGGGATCAGACTTTAGAAAATGAGAGGATAAAGACTGAGTGCTCTCAACTTAAAGATAGAAACAAACTAGTTGAGGAAAAGCTTGAGAACATGAATAAACTTCAGAAGGAGAGAGATGATGCAGTGTTTATTGAACAGGAGTTGCTAGGTAAGTATAAGCAACTAGAATCTGAATTGGAGGATACTAAACACATCATTAAAACTTGGACACACTCTGGTAAAGATACTCAAGAAGTGTTTCAGTCAGATACAGTAGGTCTAGGTTACTCTGAGGGAGATGAACTTAGATTTGAAAATTTGGTAAAAGTTAGACCACATCGTTCATCTGAAGGTAATGTCATGGGAACAGGTGGACCTAAGACTGAAGCACAGAAAAAGGCTGTTAAAGAGTCATATGCTAAGACTTTTGTTAAAGAGGCTAACATTGGTTTAATGACAGATAAACAACTCAAGCATAAGCTTAAGGAGATAAAATCTGTCAACAAACAGAGATTGCCTAAGAAAAACAAAAATGGAAAGGTAGGTATAACATCAGGAATTAAGCCAATGCTTGCTTCATTAGCTCCTAGAAAAACATGCTTTAATTGTGGTAGCACTAATCATCTTGCTAATTTCTGCAGTAAGAATAAGAACATTAATTCTTTGCCCTCTAAAACTGCAGTAAAGAGTGATTATGTGAGAACTAGACCACAGACTTTATGCAAACACTGTGGAAGTACATGGCATTCTATTTACACTTGCAGAGATTATCATGCTATTTACTACAATTACTATGAACCCAAACCAAATTTGAAATGGGTTAAAGTAAACTCTGCAAATGTAAACTCTGAAAAAGTTAGCTTAAACTCTGATAATGTGAATTCCGCTGCAAAAGCTAACAGAATTAAGAAAGCCAAAGGATCCAAGCAAGTCTGGATCCTTAAAACTAACAATCAGTGATTGTTTGTGATTGCAGGGCACCAGGGTGAGTACCCTAGTCGTGGACAGTGGATGTTCAGGACACATGACTGGAAATAAAGCCCTGCTATCAGAGTATGAGGAGAAGGCTGGCCCAAAAGTTTCCTATGGAGATAGCAACATAGGACATACTCTTGGATATGGCAACATTAATCTTGGAAATGTCATCATCACAAATGTAGCTCTGGTTCCAGGACTCAAGCATGATCTGCTATCTGTGAGTCAAATCTGTGACAGAGGATATCATGTGGATTTTCAGCCTGAATATTGTCAAGTGATCAGTAAATCTACAGGGAAAGTTGCTCTAGTTGGAAACAGACACAATAACATCTATGAAATTAAATTGTCAACAAACACTGATGGCAAAGCAGTGTGTCTGTCTACAAGAATGTCCAGTGAAGAGAGTTGGAAATGGCACAAGAAACTCTCTCATTTGAACCTGAACAACATCAATGAGCTAATCAAGAATGATCTTGTAAGAGGTCTACCAAGGTCTTTGTTGAATGTAGAAGGCCTGTGTGATTCTTGTCAAAAGGCCAAACAGAGAAAAGCCTCCTTCAAAAGCAAATCTGAGTCTTCAATTGTTGATCCTTATCATCTCCTACATGTTGATCTTTTTGGACCAGTGAATGTGATGTCTCTTGGAAAGAAGAAATATGCTCTAGTCATTGTTGATGAATATACCAGATATACATGGGTATATTTTCTTGCAAAGAAGGATGAAACTGCATTAACACTGACAGAACATATAATCCAACTGGACAAAGGGTCAGAGAATCAAGTGAAGATAATCAGAAGTGACAATGGAACTGAATTCAGGAATTCATCAATGGAAGAATTTTGCAAGAGTAAAAGAATCAAACAAGAGTTTTCTGCACCTGGCACTCCACAACAAAATGGTGTAGTGGAGAGGAAGAATAGAACCTTGATAGAAGCTGCCAGAACCATGCTAGATGAAGCAAAATTGCCAACATATTTCTGGGCAGAAGCAGTTCAAACTGCTTATTTTACTCAAAATGCAACACTGATCAATAAGCATGGTAAAACACCATATGAAATGGTGAAAAAGAAGAAGCCAAATCTAAAATATTTTCATATTTTTGGATGCAAGTGTTTTGTGTTGAAGACTCATCCTGAACAGTTGACCAAATTTGACCTAAAGGCAGATGAAGGAATTTTTGTTGGCTATCCACTGTCAACAAAGGCATTCAGAGTTTATAATCTGAGAACTAGAGTGATCATGGAATCAATTCATGTGTCATTTGATGACAAGAAAATAACTGGACTTGAAGATGTCAATGAACATGATCTACTCCACTTTGAAAATGAAGATTTATTCTCTGAAAAAGTAAACTCTGATCAGACTGATCTGACAAACTCTGTTGATTTAAACTCTGAACCTCTACTGGTAAATACTGAAGAAACTCTTCAATCAGAAACAAGGGAAGAACCAGTTGAGGGGGAGCATGAAGAATCACATCAAAGTGATAATTCAAACACTGAAAGTGACTCAATTGATAATTCTGAATCAAACTCTGTTGATTCAAACTCTGTTGATAATTCTGAGCAGTCACATTCAGGGGGAGCATCTGAAAATGAAGAGAGGCACCAAGAAAATCAGGAGAGCATGGATCAAGGGGGAGGATCACATGATGACAGAAGCAATCTGCCTTCTGCAAGAAAATGGACTAAATCCCACACACCTGATTTGATTATTGGTGATCCTGATGCAAAAGTAAGGACAAGAAGTGCAACAACAAATGAATGTCTGTTTCATGCATTCTTGTCACAATCTGAGCCAAAGAAAGTGGAAGAAGCTCTTAAAGATGCTGACTGGATAACAGCAATGCAAGAAGAGCTAAATGAATTTGAAAGAAATGAAGTGTGGACACTTGTACCAAGGCCTAAGAACAGATCCATTGTTGGTACTAAATGGGTTTTCAGAAATAAAACTGACAGTGAGGGTGTTATCACAAGGAACAAAGCAAGACTGGTTGCAAAAGGCTATTCACAACAGGAAGGGATAGACTATGATGAAACATTTGCTCCAGTTGCTAGATTGGAGGCAATCAGAATCTTTCTTGCATATGCCTCTCACATGAAATTCAAAGTGTTTCAGATGGATGTGAAAAGTGCATTTTTAAATGGAAAACTTGAAGAAGAAGTGTTTATGGAACAACCACCAGGTTTTGTAGATCCAAAATATCCAGACCATGTCTGCAGGTTAGACAAGGCACTCTATGGACTTAAGCAGGCACCAAGGGCATGGTATGAAACCCTTGCCAAATTTTTACTAGAAAATGGGTTTCACAGAGGTACTATTGACAAAACTCTGTTTTACTTTCAATCTGGTAGTGATTTGCTTTTAGTTCAGATATATGTGGATGACATCATTTTTGGATCTACTAATGATAAACTCTGTAAGAAGTTTGCCAAACTAATGCAGTCAAGATATCAAATGAGTATGATGGGAGAGCTTAGTTACTTTCTAGGCCTACAGGTGAAGCAAACAGATGATGGAATTTTTATAAATCAAGCAAAATATACCAGAAACCTTCTCAAGAAATTTGGTATGCTTGACTGTTCATCTGCAACAACTCCCATGGCAACTGCAACAAAATTGGACAAAGATGCAGGGTCATCAGTAGATATGACAAGCTACAGAGGAATGATTGGTTCTCTACTCTATTTGACAGCTAGCAGACCTGATATCATGTATGCAACCTGTTTGTGTGCAAGGTTCCAGGCAGATCCAAGAGAACCACATTTAACAGCAGTAAAAAGGATTTTTAAGTATCTCAAGGGAACTATGACTTTGGGGCTGTGGTATCCAAGAGAATCAGAGTTTAAACTACTTGGTTATTCAGATGCAGACTTTGCAGGCTGTAAGATAGACAGAAAAAGCACCAGTGGAAGTTGTCAATTTCTGGGTGACAGACTTGTTTCCTGGTACAGCAAGAAACAGAAGTCAATATCTACATCTACAGCTGAAGCAGAGTATATTGCTGCTGGTAGCTGCTGTGCACAGATTTTATGGATGAAGAATCAACTACTGGATTATGGATTAAGGTATACCAAAATACCTATTTACTGTGATAATCAAAGTGCTATTGCAATGACAGGTAATCCAGTACAACATTCAATGACAAAGCACATCAGCATAAGGTATCACTTCATCAGAGAGCATGTAGAGGAAGGAAACATTGAGCTTCACTTTGTGTCTACAGAACAACAACTTGCAGATATCTTCACCAAGCCATTGAGTGAAGCTACATTTACAAGACTGGTCAATGAACTAGGAATGGTCTCTAGTTTTGACTAGAGATGTTGGTTAGACTCAAAGACTTATCTCTAAAATATTGCTCATGTTTCTGCAAATTGTTAAGTGCTATGTGAACCTTAGTATTAAACTTTGTTCTGCATGCTAATGTTTAAAACTTGTTAAACTCTGTCATCATGTCTGTCTGTTAAACACTGTTATCATGTTGGAAACACTCAGTGAATTCAGAATTGATTATTATCTGAATGAAAACACCAATGAAGAAAAATGTATGAAGCATGATTCTCAGTAATTAAATCATGATTCTTTCTGAGTCACTATAATCTAATCAGATTTTGTGCAGTAAATCAACACAGCATGATACTGTTTCATATTTATAGCATCTCTTAGTTTATTTAGTCCTAAACTCTGAGTTTATGAATATTGTGTGCATTGCCTCTCATAAATAATTTTGGTTATTGATGAACTCTAAACTCTGATTAGTGACATTCTGTTTCCAAAGGTATGGTTCCTGATGATTCCTTGTTTGTACTTGTGAAAACCATAAAACTTGAGATGTGTCATTGATTAGTTTGGTGAGTTCAGATTCATGTCTACACCCTGTGAGAGTTTGAGCCAAATCAGTGATTGATACATTTTATATCAATCAGTATTTATTGTTGTGTGATATTCAACAGGAAGCATGTTTCTCTAGAACTTGTATGAAACCATCTTGAGACTACATGATATGTGTGTGCATGAAAATGATAAAGGCAATAGGATTTACCATTCCTTCAAACACTGTTCAAAATTCTTTTGAACACTGTTCAAACACTGTATAAACACTGTTCATAAATACCACCCTTAGTAAACCCCTTTGAGCCTAATTAACTGCTCATTTTCTTATACTCTGAAGTATTAAGAGTAGTTATATTCTTTTAAAAAAAAAAAAAATCAAGCAGATGAGTGTTTCTCAAGAAAAGTAAAGTTTACTCAGTATATATGCTAAATAAAAAAAATAATAAGAAAAAAAAAAAAAAGGGGCATATATACTGATCTTGTACAAATATGTACTAACAGTGTGACTGAACACTTTGATTTATTAAAATGTTCAGCTTGATATTCACTCATGAATAAAACATCTTTTTCATCTGTTTGATCTTACCTCATTACAACCCTGAATAAAGTCCTTTTGATTTGTACATACATGTATTCAAAGTAGTGTAGATTTGGTGGACATTCAAGCATATGGTAGATTCTGCTATTTCTGATTGAATGTGAGTGTAAACACTTCACCTAAACACTTGTGTGCTTTGAGAGTTTGTGAGATTATCAAATTCATGACTGTTATTCACTGAATGATGCTCTGATTTCTATCTCTTGATCTTTTTGTCTTCAAAGACTGTGTGCTTACTTGGATAATCATGGACATCAAAGGGAATAGAAGTTTTCAGATTTCTGTATTACAGTAACTACAGAGTTTAGCATTCATCAAACAATCAGTGTTTACTATGAGAGTTTGTGCATTCAGTGTTTATTGATTCTTGTTATGGATTTTATGAAATATTAGATGCTCTAAAAATTGATTATGGTAAACTCTGCTTTACACACACTCATATTCACAGCTGTGCAATTTTTGAAAGGGTTGTTAGTGATAAAGTTGGAAAATTGATAAACACTGTTGAGTTGTGTTAAGTACTCTAAGGTAATGTTTCATTGAGATGATTTGACTATTTTGAGTAATTGGGGTAGTTAACAACTGTTAATTAGTGTAAATATGTCAAAGTGTCGTGATTATAGGAATGACAGCGGTAATTATTAAGTGATCCATTGGTTGTTTGACACGTGTCCCATGATAGTGTCCCACTCACACATTACTCTACAATCAGTTGCGCGCTTTTACTAAATAAACGATTGAGTTTTAGTTTTACTCTAATCGTTTTTGTTCTCTCACTTCACATCTATTCATATTCACCCACTCACAGTTACTTGCATATTCATTCACTTTCAAAATTCTCATACACTCTCCTTCACATTTTGGTAAACACTTACCGTACATCTTTTCTCTGAATATCTTCGAATCACATCTTACTAATGGCAACTAAAGCGTTTTATGCAGCAGGGTTAGTTTTTCTTCCTAGCAACTATGCAGCACCACTGGAGACTGCAAATGCTCCAGAGGCGTTTTATGTGTTCCAAAATTTCTTGAAAGACTCTGAAATAGGGAAGGCTCTAACTGCTCCACCAACACTATCTGCTTCACAAATTGCTACTTTCTGGACAAACTCTGTATATGATGATGGAGAAGAGTCTGGCACTCCAACAATCACTTTCACTCATGATGAATCAGAGTATATTATTACTCCAACTACAGTTAGAGATGCTCTGGATTTTGAGACTCACACTTCTTACAGTGTTGTTGGTCATGATCGCTTGAGGACAATGTTGGAGCAAATTGGATGTGCAGGCAACTTGAATAAGATAGGGTTTTTGAGACGGCCACTTTTGAGAAAGGAATGGAGTTTCTTTTTCGATTGCATTACAAGAGCTTTTGGCAAGAAGACAACAAACTGGGATGCACTTCCTCTTGACACTCTTCAAATTGGTCATGCTCTACTATATGGAGGTAATTTCGATTTTGGTAGATTAGTGCTAATGAATCTGGGAGAGCGTTTGTCTGAGCCTACTTCTGTTTATTTTGCTCGTTTTTGTCAAATGCTATTTACTGCTTGTGTGCCTAACATTCTAATTGATGAAGCTGATGTGATTCAGCCTTTTCAAGTAGCTAAAAGAATGTTTTCTGATTTGACAAACAAAGATGTTACTAAACAGCACATACCTGATATGTTTATGCCACTAGCCTTACAGAACTATGTAAACCAACCTCAAGATTCTCAAGACACCATAAATTCTGAATCCACAACCACACCCACAACACCCACAACCACTGTACCTACTACATCTCATCAACCACAACCAGAACCAATAAACTCTCCAAAAATAAACTCTCCACCAGTAAACTCTGAAACCTTAAACTCTGAGCCAGCACCTACTGAACAAGCCAAATCCAAACCAAAAAGGAAAATACACACCGCCCAAAACACTAAACACTCAAAGGCTAAACAGACATTACCTGGAGCTGTTTATACAAGAAGGAAGAAACAAAAGGCAAACAGACCTTCACTTTCACCACCAAGAGAGAGCTCAAGTGAAGATGAAGAGGAGATTGTAGTACCTCAAGTCAAGAAAAGAAGATTAATTCTTTCAGAGTCTGATGATGAGAATATTATTGAAGCTCCAGAGGTGGTTTCACTGCAAACACCTACTGTTGAGGTTGCAGAGAATATTGCTATACCTGCAGAGGATATTGTTGCTGTTAATGTTGAAATACCTGCAGAGGTTGAAATGCCTGCAGAGGATGCTGAAAATGTTGAAGCACCTGCAGAGGATAAAATGCCTGCAGAAGAGGATAACAGAGATGGTTTTTCACCAATGGATGATATTTTTGACTCATTTGAACCATTCTCTGATCCTATTTCACCTGTTGTTCATTCTGAAGCAACTGGTACAGCTGTTCAGACTGTAGCATCACATACAGAGTTAATCTCTGAGGGTTATCAAATTCCTGACAAGGGTGATGAAGTTGATCAAACAACTAAAGATGCAAACTCTGTTGAACCTATGCAAGATGAAGCAACAAATACAAACTCTGTTGCAGAGCCTGTGCAACATGAAGAGACTATTGAAAAGGTTGCAGAAGTTGTTGCAGAAACTGTGACTGACACTGTTCAGCACAGTGGTTCTTTCAAAGATGCTCAAGCTAAAGATGCAAGTGCTGAAGATGAATCTGACAGCAGTGCAAACTCTGATTCTTTTCTGAGTGCACCAGCACAGACTGAAAATAAACATACACCTTTTGATCAGCCTTGTCCATCTCATGCAATTGAAGAAGAGCATCTTGCTAAATATGCTGCTGATTGGTATAAACAAGATTGTATTTTTCCAAAAGGGAGAGCAGCTGATTTTGTTAAGCAAACTGCTAGTCAAATTTCAAATCCAGAGATTTTATCATGCTTAAAAGCAACTGTGGTACAGGTCAAAACTCTGGATGGAAATTTTGTTGATACAAAGCAAGAAATTGCTTCTTTGAAGACAGAGATACAGTCAAGAGAACTGAAGATGGAAAGAGAGTCAAAAATCAAAGCTGCACAGCTTTCTAAAGTTCAAGATACTCTCTTTGCCAGGCTAGGAAAGGTTGAAGAAAATCAAGCTACTTTGTTGGCTAAGGTTGATTCTATTGCTAACTCTTTGGAGCTCATCACATCTATACTCATTCCTGATGATGTCAAAAAGGGGGAGAGAGTTGCTAAGTCTAAATGCAAAGTTTCTCAAACTCTGTCTCAAAAGGATGATGCTGGAGATGGAGGGGCAAGTGATAAGAGTAAGGTGTTAAACTCTGAAAAGCAAACTCTGAGATCTAGCAAATCTCTTAAGTCACAGTCTGTTGGAATAAACCCTGAAACTCAAGGTACTTCAAAAACCAAGAGTTTGGAATTAATATCAAATCCAAAGACTGATGAGGAGTTAGCTGTTAAGCTTTTCATGGAGGAGAATGCAGAAGGAGTTACTATAGAAGATGCTAAAGCTGAAGAGAAGAGTCTGCAAGAAAAGCATTTGAAGACTTTAAAGTCTGATAAACTGAAGAAGAATGTGAAAGTTGCTAAAGCTGCAAAGCCTGTTCTTAAAGGCATTCAAATCAAAGAACCAGTTGGTACAAATCAAAGAATGCAAGTGTTCAGAAAACCAACTGATGCAGAAGCTAAGCAAAAGCTGAAAAGTATTGTTACAACCTCTGTTGATACACATGTTGTACAGAAGAATGAAGACACAATCTCTGTTGCCACACAAGTTGTACAGACACAAAGTAAACCCTTACCTGGTTTTTCAAGGCCAAAGATTCCAGTGCAAAAAGATGCAGGAGTGACTGGTGGATATCAACATAATGTTGCATGTTCAGGAAAGCCACCAGGCAGAAATACTTCTGGATTAGGTTCAAAAAGAGATTTGAGATTTAGTAACAGTCCAAGAGATCCCTCTGTACTTGTATCTCTTGGTTCTGGTATTACTCAAGAAAATCTAGACAAGTTGGAGTCAGTTCAGCTAGTTCGTCAAAGGAGCTTAGACATTCACTTTCTGTTATACTTTATGGCAGATGGGTCAGTGTATAGAGTGAATGAAGAAGCAATCAAGCTAAAATTATTTGAGGAACTTCAGTATGTCTTGCATATCTTCAGAGTCAGAAATCGTCAAACACAGCTTATTGTTAATTCTATAAGGGGGTATATGCAGAAAGCTAAAGTTGTTACAGGATCAAAGTCTGCTGAAAGATATATTCCTATGTTAGGAATAATTCATAAGTTGTGATATTAAGAATAGAATTTACACATTATACTTCTTGTAATCCTGATCTTATAAAGGATTTAGCACTGTATATAGGTTTTATGTGTAAAACAGTTATCTGTATAGTTTAGTCAGGAATGAACAGTGTATCGGAGACTACATGTCAGGAACAGAGAGCAAATCCTGATGACGGTCCAATACTGATGGTTGATCAGATACTGATGCAGTGTACAGATCCTGATATCAGTCATGTTACTGATGATGTCATTATAGATACTACAGAAACTGGCAAGTGCTATAAAACAGGATCGTTTGTTTAAAGAACAAGCAAGAAGACATTATGAAGGAAAGAGTTTTCTATTGAAGGAAACTATCGACTAGAAGGTAGAACATTGTCATGTATAGATTATATCTTTCTGTTATTAGTTGATAGGTAGCATTATAAATACTCTCTCAATATCATTGTAAAGAGTGACGAAGTTGTAAGTTCGAGTGCGTAGCTCTGTATAAGGTTTGTATTCGAGAGTTCAAAACAAACAGAGAGATATTTGTATTGTCAGCAGCTGCTAAAGGTATTGTACACCTTTGGTAGAGTTTGTATTTGATCTTATTAATACAAACAAGAGTTTGATTCATTCGTTTATTCTTGTTCATATAATCAAGCAAAAATCAGACACGATTATATAACTTGTATTCAACCCCCCCTTCTACAAGTTATTCGAGTTAACAATTGGTATCAGAGCAGGTTGATTTCGAATAATCATAAAGATCTGCAATCATGTCTGGTTACAAGGATGGGAATACTAAAATTCCTATGCTCAAGAGAAACGAATATACTCTATGGGAAGTAAAGATGTTGCATCATCTGGAAGCAACAGATCCTGGTTATCTTGACAGAATCAGAGATGGACCTTTTGTTCCAACTAAGGTCGTTGGACAAGCAACTGTTGATGGTGTGGTTGTTCCAGAACATACAGCAGAGAAGCCAAAATCTGAATGGTCAGATAAGGACAAGGAGAATGTTCTCAAAGATGCTAAAGTGAGAAACATATTATTCAACAGTCTTGATTCTGTTCTCACTAACTATGTTCTCTCTTGTAAAACTGCTAAGGATATATGGGACAATCTTAAGGTTCACTGTGAAGGAACTAAGCCTGTCAGGAAGAATATGAGGACATTACTTATACAACAGTATGAGTACTTTGAATCCAAGTCTGGTGAGTCACTTACTGATACCTTTGATAGGTTTACAAAACTCATCAATGAGATGGCCATGCATGGTAAATATTACGACTTGGAGGACATGAATACAAAGTTCATGAAAGCTTTGCCTGATTTCTACCATGAGAAGATATCTGCAATTGAGGAAGCTAATGATCTGGATGAGATTTCATTAGAGGCAGTATATGGAAAATTGAGAGCATATGAACTTGACAAGCAGCAGAAGAAGAGCAGGAGTGAAGGAAAGATGAAGACTATTGCACTTACTGCTCAATCTGAAGTTAAGAAGCTTCCTGAAGAACAGCATGAAGAGATTGCTGTAAAGAATTCAAGGAAGAAGAAAAGCAAAGAAAGTTCTGATTCAGAGACTACTGATATGGACTCTGACAACAATGATTCTGAATCTGATATGCAAGAACTCTTTGCTATGTTTGCTAAAGCTTTCAAGAAAGGAAGATTCAACAGGAGAAGATTTAGCAAAGGACCTTTTCAAAAGAAGGAGGAGAAGAAGAGTGACAAAAGCAAAAGTACAATTGTCAAGCTTGATAAGGCCAAGATCAAGTGCTTTAACTGCAGCGAGCTTGGACATTTTGCTAGTGAGTGTAAGAAGCCTAGGAATTCAGGAAAGGGTAATGCACTTATGGTCACACAGAAGGATTGGGCTGATTCCAGTGATTCTGAAGATGAATTGGATTATGATAACATTGCATTGATGGCCAATAGTTCAGACAAACCTGGATCTCCAAAGAAAATTTCTCCATCCTCTGTTAAGGGCACAGGAAAGAAGCATTCAATTATCTTGGACAGTGGATGCTCTGGACATATGACTGGAAAGAAGTCCCTGCTTACAAAGTTTGAGAGGAAAGCTGGCCCAGTAATATCTTTTGGAGATGGCAACAAAGGAGAAACTCTGGGATATGGCTCAATTATTTTGGGGAATGTCATCATAGAAAATGTAGCACTGGTTGAAGGCTTGAAACATACTCTTTTAAGCATAAGTCAACTGGGTGATAAAGGTTACAAATCAATCTTTGACAGAGAAGGATGCAAAATCTTGAATATGCAGAATGGAGACATTGTTCTAACTGGTCAAAGACATGGTAACATATATGAAGCCAGCTTAAGTGATACATCTAAAGGAATTGTTAGATGTCTCTACAGCAAAGCAACAAATGATGAAAGCTGGAGTTGGCACAAGAAGCTCTCACATCTTAATTTCAAGAAGCTTAATCAACTTGTTAAACACAATTTGGTGAGAGGCCTACCTCAGGCAAATTTTGTGCAAGATGGACTTTGTGATGCATGTCAGCTTGGAAAGCAGAGAAGAACCATTTTCAAGAGCAAGACTGAAAATTCAATTACTGAACCATTTCACATGCTACATCTTGATCTGTTTGGTCCAGTAAACATTATGTCTATCAGCAAGAAAAGATATGCTCTAGTTATGGTGGATGATTTCACAAGGTTCACATGGGTGTTCTTTCTACACAAGAAAGATGAAGCTCCTCAGCAAATCATTGAACTCATCAAGAATATTCATAACAACTCTGAGTACAAAGTCAAAGTACTTAGGAGTGACAATGGTACAGAATTCAAGAATTCTACAATGGAGGGGTTTTGTGCAGACAATGAAATCACTCAACAGTTTTCTGCACCTGGTACACCTCAGCAAAATGGTGTAGTGGAAAGAAAGAACAGGACTCTCATAGAGGCAGCAAGAACCATGCTTGCAGATGCAAAACTTCCAACCTACTTTTGGGCAGAAGCTATTAACACTGCATGTTTCACTCAGAACTGTACCTTGGTAAATAGTCATGGAAAAACTCCCTATTAGATGATCAAAGGAAAGAAACCAAGTGTGAAATATTTTCACATCTTTGGATGCAAATGCTATGTCCTAAAAGTTCATCCAGAACAACTTGGAAAATTTGAAGCCAAATCGGATGAAGCAATTTTTCTAGGATACTCAGCATCTAAGGCCTTCAAAGTTTATAATCTCAGAACTCACATTGTTATGGAATCAATTCATGTTGCATTTGATGATAAGAAATTTGGAATTTTGCAAACTGATGAAAGCCATGACAAATTGGAATTTGAAAATCTGAAGAATTCTGAGATACTCTCAAGTAATGATGAAGGTTCTCCAGAAGGAATTTCTATTGCTTCTCAAAGGAATGCTACTGTTGAGGGGGAGCAAATAAATCAGAGAGAACACAGTGATCATCAGGAGCAGACTAGTCTTTCAGAATCTATTCCATCAGGAATTGACGTTTCAGAGTCTACTCCATCAGGAACTGACCTTTCAGAGTCTACTGAGGAAAGATCAGTAACTAGCAGCAATATGGAATCTACTGATTCTATTGATCAAAGGAGAGTTTTTGAAGGTAGAGAGAATTCTTCTACAAGAGATACCACTAACTTAGGGGGAGAGACTAGCAGAGTTGATTTACCACCTGTTAGAAAATGGACAAAGGATCATACTGAAGATTTGATAATTGGTGATCCAAATAGTGGTGTTCGAACTAGAAGATCAATTCAAAATGAATGCTTGTATAGTTGTTTTCTCTCAAAGAATGAACCTAAGAAGGTTGAAGAAGCCTTACAGGATCCTGATTGGGTAATTGCAATGCAGGAGGAATTAAATGAGTTTGAGAGAAACAAAGTTTGGAAACTGGTACCAAGACCTAAAGATAGATCTATTGTTGGTGCAAGATGGGTTTTCAGAAACAAGCTAGATGAATCTGGTATGATTGTAAGAAACAAAGCAAGACTGGTGGCCAAGGGTTATTCTCAGGAAGAAGGCATTGATTATGATGAGACCTTTGCACCTGTAGCAAGATTGGAAGCAATCAGAATGTTTCTTGCATTTGCAGCTCATTCAAAATTTAAGGTATACCAGATGGATGTAAAGAGTGCTTTTCTAAATGGAAAACTTGATGAAGAGGTGTATGTAGAACAGCCACCTGGATTTGTTGATCCAAAGTTTCCAAATCATGTCTACAAACTTGACAAGGCACTCTATGGACTAAAGCAGGCACCAAGAGCATGGTATGAGACTTTGTCTAAATTTCTTCTTGAAAATGGCTTCACAAGAGGTACAATTGACAAAACTCTATTCTTTAGAAAGATAAAAGGTGAATTGCTTTTAGTTCAAATTTATGTTGATGATATTATTTT
Source organism: Kitagawia praeruptora (assembly GCA_037693485.1). NCBI lineage: Eukaryota > Viridiplantae > Streptophyta > Magnoliopsida > Apiales > Apiaceae > Kitagawia > Kitagawia praeruptora. The sequence goes on along the minus strand of CM075345.1, from coordinate 119,702,676 downwards.
TGGTTCTACTAATGAAAAGTTGTGTGCTAAGTTTAGCAAGCTTATGCAGTCTAAGTATCAGATGAGCATGATGGGTGAACTAAATTATTTCTTAGGCTTGCAGGTCAAACAGACTGAGACTGGTATTTTCATTAATCAGTCAAAGTATATCAAAGATCTTTTAAGAAGGTTTGACTTTCAAGACTGTGCAGTTGCAAAAACACCCATGGCAACAGCCACTAAACTAGACTCTGATCCTAAAGGGAAGAGTGTGGATAATACTAGTTATAGAGGCATGATAGGCTCATTGTTATATCTAACTGCAAGTAGGCCAGATATAATGTTTTCTACCTGTTTATGTGCTAGATTCCAAAGTGATCCTAAGGAATCTCATTTAATTGCTGTGAAGAGAATTTTTAGATATCTCAAAGGAACTCCAAATCTTGGTTTGTGGTACCCTAGAGAATGTGATTTCTTTCTAATTGGCTATTCAGACTCTGATTATGCAGGGTGTAAGATAGACAGGAAAAGCACTACAGGTACATGTCAATTCTTGGGAAATAGATTGATTTCTTGGGCAAGCAAGAAGCAACAATCTGTTTCAACCTCAACTGCAGAAGCTGAGTACATAGCAGCAGGCAGTTGTTGTGCACAGCTCCTTTGGATAAGAAATCAGTTGCTGGATTATGGTATGACACTTAGTAATATTCCTATGTTTTGTGATAATACTAGTGCTATTAAAATTGCAGAAAATCAAGTTCAACATTCAAGGACTAAGCACATTGATGTCAGGTATCATTTTATTAGAGAACATATTGAGAATGGTACTGTGGAACTTCATTTTGTTCCTACTGACAAACAGCTTGCAGATATTCTAACTAAACCACTTGATGAGACTACATTCAGTAGACTAGTAAGTGAGTTAGGAATGTTAAATTTTTAGATTTTAACATCTGCAAAAGTAGCAAGGTATGTTGTTCTTAGCTTATAGACTTGATATTTCTGTCAGGATCTATATTTGATTGTTAAATGCTTTAGCTATAACACATTGCCTTGATAAATTTCAGTATGATAGACTTGTTAATAATCATCAGGATTAGATTTGTCATCAGGATGCTGACGTCATCAGTATTGTGTCAGTATCAGGATTATGAAAATTGTCTCAGATCCTGACGTTTACTTTGTATAGTAATCTGATTCTGTGATGTGTTAAGTCTATGCTAGCAAGTTTTAATATTTGCATACTGATAATTTATACATCATTCAAAAATCAAAAGACAAGCAGATAACAAGAAATTGTATTTTCATTAATAGAAATCATTACATAGAAATGAAATACAACATCTTTTTGTCTAAATTTCTACTCTATACTTGTCTTTGATATGAACTCTGAGGAACAGGACAAGGAGCATCTCAAGAAATTCATCAGGGGATGAAAGTCTCGTTTGCTCTTGGATTCCTTGTCTGGGCGACTTGAATGAGAGCAGCTAACTTAAATGAATAGCATCTCCATCAAGATCAACCTCAGACTCTCGGCCAAATTCTTCATCCTCAAGTTTTGAGGAGGTTAGGGGAAGATTGTATCCAACAGATGGATGTTCTAGGAGAAACCTCTGGATATTTTCGAAAACCAATCCATTCATGATTAGTTCGATGAGAAGAGTCATTTGTTCAAAGAGATGATCAAGAACAGGATGTTCATCGATCAAGAAAAATCTGGAAAATGGGTTTGAAGGGATTTTTGGTTTGAGAAGCATTGTTGAGAAGAAAAGAAATTGAAAGGTTATGGAGAATGGCATAAGGCGTTTGGTTCTTTTAAAGAAAGACGTGAGAAGCTGAGCAGTCACTTGGAAGTTTTAATGAAGTCAAATGCTAATTATTGCATGAGACTATATTTCTTGTTTCAAGAAATATTGAAAATATCTAACCAATTGATTTTCTGTTCAGATTAATTGTTTATTTTCTTTTTCAGATAAAAGAAAAATGCCATGTGGAAACTTCATATTAAGTCGCTGATAATATTGGTCAGGATTTCATGTGTGACCATCAGGATTTGAAAATTATATTTTTAAATCACATTACATTTTGTGATTATTTTGATGAGAGGTTATCAGGAAAAGGAAGCTGATCAGTATTGCTTATTTATACCCTGATTTATTTCATGAAAATCAATTTTGGATTTTATTTTCCAAAAATCGTGGGTAACCGCATTTTTCAGGGACTGACACCTGTCAATCTACGTGTCAACGTGGGATAGTGGTCTGAAAGATTTGTGAAATATATTTGTTTTGAAACTCTAATCGTGTAATTGCTTTCTCTAATCTTACATTCTCTAAAGCAAAAATCACTCTTGAGTTTTCAAAATCACTAATCCATTTCAAGAATTTTTCAAGTTTCTTTTCAGATCAAAAATGGCAGCTCAGAGAAGATTACCTAAATCAGATCAAAAAGCTTGAAGTTTGGTAACACCCCGGCAACCTCACAACACCCCAGGAAGTAGGAGATCCACTTCACCGCGTTCGGAGTCAGCTGGGTAATAGGAATCCCATCCTCAAACAAACATAATGACTCAACAAACTGATGACACCTAGGCCCGTACCCCGACCTCAGGTGCTCCAACCAAACTCCAACCTATCCCCCCTCCGGCCTATGATAAATTTTCTCCCCGGGCTCTGGCCACCTCCATTCTACGTCATCGTCCAAGTGGAATGTAGCCCGGAAAATTTGATCCCATTCGACTGGCTCCTATATATACTGAGTTCTGAACGGACCGACATCCATACCGGAGCCCGGTTTGTTCCCGAACTTGGAATTGAGGAAAGCATGATTATACTCGGTCATAACTGTCACATCTGGGTTCTGCGAGAACTCTACGCTAAGATCCCTAAAGAAATATGCCTGAGGAATCCCCGGGTCCCTCCTGACAAAGTAATGGCTAGAGTGACCCCAGCTACCATCAGGCTCACTAAGACTATACCCCGAGCCCATATCCTTTGTGGCAATCCTTGTAAGCACTGGCAGCCTACTCTTCTTCTTTCCCATTATGCACCACTCTAATTCTACTAAATCAAGGATGCTATCGGAAGAACTAACACTAGCAGATGAGCTACTGGGATCGGAGAGAGGAATAAACACTCGCCTAGCAGTTACTCGAGTTTTTCTAACCATAAAAGAGAACTACCCCGGGCTACCCACCAAAGCAAGAAAACAAGAATAAAAAGCTACAGATAGGAAACTACCCCGGAGAAAAATGACACAATAAAGCTAAAAGAGTAAAGAGCCGGAGTAAGGAGAATTACAAAAAACGAAGAAGCCGAAAGAAAAGGAAGCAGTTAGGAGACTCTGAATTGCCACTAGCCCGGAGTTCGCGTCCTCAGAGAAGCGTGTTAACGATAGCAAGTTGAAAACTCGTAAAAGACAAAAGTGAAGAGGGCGACAACTATTTATAGGCAAAACTATGGGATTGAACCGTCGAGACACGTGGCAGCCCATGAATGGCCAATGGTTCAAGAACTCAGAGAGAAGAAAAAGGAAAAAGAGAAAGAAAATAGCTGGCATCCACTATCTGGACCAAATATCTCCAAAAAAAAAAATCAGAACATATATATACAAAAATATACATACATATGTATGTATATGTATACATATATGCACGAGCCAGCCATATCACCCTTAGCCCTGGGGATGCGCCTCTCAGCATACACCCCGGGCCTGGGGGCCAACCAAAAGCCAAAATTTTCTTCTAAGTCACCCAAAGTCGTGAAACTTTGGACTTGTGAAGATAAAATATCACCCTTAGCCCCGGGGATGCGCTTCTTAGCACAACCCCGGGCCCGGGGGGCAACCAAAAGCCAAAATTTTCTTCTAAGTCACCCAAAGTCGTGAAACTTTGGACTTGTGAAGATAACATATCACCCTTAGCCCCGGGGATGCGCCTCTCAGCATACACCCCGGGCCTGGGGGCAACCAAAAGCCAAATTTTCTTCTAAGTTACCCAAAGTCGTGAAACTTTAGACTTGTGGAGATAACATATCACCCTTAGTCCCGGGGATGCGCCTCTCAGCACACACCCTGGGCCTGGAGGGCAACCAAAAGCCAAAATTCTTCCCCAAGACAATGAAGTTCAAGTATTCCTACTACTCCCCCATCCGGAGAATCCGCATGAGGGAGTTGGGGGCAAATGATAGGCTAGAAATAGCTCAGGCCCAATTAGGCCCAGCATCAGGCCCAAAGCCACAAGCAATCCAACTCATGAGAATAAGAGCAGCCCAGCCCAGGCTGGGGGGCCCCAGAACCGGAGCCACCGCTACGTGGCATTGTCCCCTCCCCAGACTAGGGGACCCCAGATTGGTGACACCTAGCACGCGTGATAGTCCAGCTCAGCCGACATTCACGCACTTGGCGCTGACCAACACTAAAGGCCAAAGAATAGCATGTGTCAAATCATGCCCACAACAACACTGCCACATTCAAGTCAACGGTCCCCACAAATAGGGACACGTGTCCTCCATCCCGGGAATCCAGCAGCTTGTCCCCCGGATCCGACGGTCAGGAGTAACCTACCCCTAAACCCTAGGCCTAAGGCTATAATTACACCTAGAAAATAGGGTTTAGGGGTTAGACATTATTACCCACCTACACACATTTATTACTCTTGATACTCTACTTGATTATTATCTTCCAAAACCAACTCTTATTCTCACGCCGGAGGCACCTCGGGGCCAAACCCCCCCTCCGGTGTTGTTTTGCAGATACCCCACTACAGCTACACCACTTCCGAGGCAGGAGTTGACGAGGAAGTACCCGATCATGATTCAGAGTTATCATGACCTATCTCTAACGACTCATTTAGATAGTAAATTTTATATATTCTAATTATCCAGCCGGATGGAAATTATTGTATACTCCCTCAATCACAGCCAATTGTTTATCCGTCACGTATTTTAAGATGTATATAAAGTATAGTTCTATAACTTATTTTAAATTTTTCCTTTTTAGAAAAAAAATATAAAAATTCTATTTTTTTCAAAACCAAAAAATTGTGAAAATAAGTTACGAAACTATATTTTATATGTAACTTAAAATGCGTGTCAAACACTCTTTCAGAAATGTAAACAAATAGGTGGGGTGGAGGAAGTATAAAATAACGTATGGAAATTATTGTATATAAAATAACCAAGTTATAAATTTAACCCGTGCTGATTAAAAGAATTACCAATTATTTTAGGAACTTTAATACCTGAAAAAATGGCCTGTAAATAGATGTATTTACATATACAATGCATCGTGTTTTATTTATAACTAATTTATAATTCGTGCAATACACGATTTCTTTTCTAATTTATATAATTGTATTAATTTTTTTAATACTTATTGTTATTAATTTACTTATCAAATTATTGTTTATATATATATATATAAGATTTTACAAGTTCAATTTAATATTTATGTTAAATTTACTTATCAAATTATTGTTTATATATATATATATAAGATTTTACAAGTTCAATTTAATATTTATGTTATATCTTGAATTCTTAAAATTTGATTTGAATGATTTTACTGTCCACATGAAATTAACAAAATAATTTTTAATTTAGTGATTGGTTGACAATTATTTTCCAATTAAAACTTTGGTAGTCGGTAGTCTGGTTTCAGTACGACAAAATAAATAAAAATCGTTAGATCATAAAATAAATAGATGAAAAACGATGGATCTAGCATGAAAATATAATATTTTTTAACATGTAAACTAAAAGTGTATTTATACTGAAATACGAAAAAGTGTACGTCGATTATTTTGAATCATATAATTTGGTTTTCTACATTGAATAGAATTGTTAATGTAGGTCTTCTACATTGCATAGGATTAATGTAAAAATTCGTAATTATATTTTCTCTTGATATTATGCTTGTTTCCATTTCGATATAATTGTTAAATCATCACTAAATTAAAGATAATTTTGTGAGCTTCGCGTGGACCGTAAAATATCCAAATATGATTTCTAGACCTCAAGATAGAGTCCAAATAATAAATATAAACTTTTTTTAATATTAATAAATAAATAAATAAAATTCAATTGTATCCTTTTTATATTACAATTTTTTAAAAAATTCAATTCTAATACAAACTTTTTTAATTATATCTTTCTTAGATTATAATTTTCTTTTAATATAATATAATCTGGATCGTCTGTTTTTAAAAATATTAGATTGGACGGTTAAGATTATTTTGGTAGTACAATGACCAAACCAAAAAACCAAACAAAAAATTATGAATAAGATCACTCTTACGCTTATTATATATAAAGATATAATAAGGATATAATATCATTTATTAATTTATATTATCAAAAATACATTTATAGTATTTAATCGATAATTATTAGTATATTACAATTTTTAAAGATTTTTCTATAAATGTTACAGAAAAAAATAATTCTAACAAATATTATTAAAAAGATTTATAGTTTTTTGATAATTAAATTATTGAAACTTTCATTTTAAATTTAAGGTTAAAAACATTAAAATTAAATTTTCCAATGTTAAAAATAAATTTAATCTTAATGTAAAGACATACTACAATTTTACAAGTTCATCACTTAAACGCTAGTACCCCAAGGAAGCAAATTTTTTTTTTTTGTTGCTAAATAGCTCTACAAAATTGCTTATACTGCTAATAATTTATTTTTTTAATAAAGAAAATAGTAATTTTCATTAAATAGAACAGAATACAGCTTTGATAAAGAAAATAACAATTTTCATTAAATTGAACAAAATCCCGACTCCCAACTGCTAATATAAGAAAGGGAAATGCTAATAATAGTTTTAAGGCTATGATTAATCATTAAATATTCTCATTTTTTCAACATTAATTTTAGTTATTTAATTGTTTTTTAGTTTTTAAATGCTATTTTACAACATTATTTCAATTTTCTAAGTAATAAAATTGGACCCCCTGCATTTACATTAATTTCCACTAATAAAAAAATCCCAAATTGCTAAATAATTATATTGAAATATTCGTGCAAACTTGATGTACTGAGTGCAAATTTGATATTTTAAATGCATTTATCCACTGGCATTAATGCTTAATCATAGCCTTTAGGGCTATGTTTAGCATTACCCTATAAGAAATAATGACATTTTTACCATTTTTTTAACTTTTTGACGAGAATATCACTTCCGGATTTTTTGGTCAAAAATGTCAATGTATTACGCATTTCAAAAATGAGTAATATTATTACGCATTTGTCAAATGGGTAATGCATATAAATTAAAAAAAAATTGTGTTACGCATTTCAGTAATGCGTAATACCTTCATAATTGGTGTGTTACACATTCTATCACAATTATTTCATTTTTTTTTTCATTTTTTTTGAAAATTTTTTACATGATACTCATTCCTCAAATTCGTAATAGCATTACCCATTTTGAAAATGGGTAATAGTCTGGTATTTTTGGTCAAAAAATAAAAATAAAAATTGGTATTTATGTAATAAAATCTTGAAAAAATGACATTTTTGGCCATTATCCCCAATATAACCATGTTGGAAAACAAATAACAAACTAATAATAATTAGTTGATCACTGAAAATAACAATATCACAATTGACCTTATCAGCGACATCCTAGTTATTTACATGCCGAATATCAGCTATAAACATGAAAGGACGAACAATATTTGATTGTGAAAGATGAATTTTTGCAATAATCTCCACCGTCCCAGCTTCTATACGGGATTTCCAAATCCCCAAAAACATTAACAAATCATTCTCACTAGATCAACACCGAAAAACAATAGCATAAACATAAAGATAATCAGAATTACGCATAAATCGATACTTCGTTCAAGGCGATACAAATCAAAAGTTCAAATATCTCGGATCGATATCAAAATTTTGATATGATGTTAAACAGGAGATTTTGAGTTTAAAAAATGTATTTATTTGATATTTCGAGTTCTAAATCGAAAAAAATCTAAGAAACTTGAATGGTTTTTTTTTTGAAAATTTTAAATTTATAAAGATTCAATAACTATAGTTATTAGTTTTGATTTCAATTTTTGGTTTAAATTACGTGAACAGTGATAACATTCACTATTTATTCAGAGGATGACGGACCTATCAGGCTTATTTGGATGGGGAGTTGGGAATGGATAGGCTAGGTCGAGAGGGGTTGAAATCTCACAACCCTCATTTGGATGGAAATTTAGGCGTTGTTTGGGGTTTCTTAAAGTAGCCAACTTATGATTTATAAGTTCATAAGAGCTTATGAGGGGTATTTGCCAACCCAATTTATTAGCTCAACTTATAACTTATATGTTGATAAGTTGAATGTTGAGTATCCTTGACATTTTTATTCTTATTTCTCGATACACGAAATACATAATATCTTTCAAATCTTCAAAATCATATATCTTATTCTTATTTCTCTACTCATCAAGATCTATCCATTGATATACATTGATATATAGTAAAAAATAAATACTTTGAAAATAATAATAAAAAAAGCTAACTTATAAATTCTGATTTAACAAACACTCTACTGATTTATAAGTTCTGATTTACTAAACAATCTACTGACTTATAAATTCTGATCTACTTATCATTTATATGACATTTATGCTTTTAAGTAATAACCTACTTATTTTAAGATATCCCAAATACCCACTTAATTTGAAGGGTCGAGTTTTGAGGGATTAATGAGGGGTTGACAAAGGATTCATATTCAACTGAAAAGGGGTTAAAAGGCAAATTCATCACTGAAGTCAGTGAATACTTTCAATTGGCCTACCGAGGCAAAAAAACTTTCAAACGAATCACCGAATAAATAAAAGCTAACAAATAGGTAACTGAACTGACTAAAAATTTCATGATCGTTAAGTTCCATTGACTTTTAACGGAGGGCCGTTAGTTAGTGCCAAATAAGATTCCACGTAGGTGCCAAATAAGCTTCCACGTAATATAGCCCATAACAACTGTTAACCCGGATCCGACCCGCCCATATAATAAATCCAACCCAATATATCAAAACCCCCAATTCAGTTTCTCATATTATAACCTACCTTCGTAGTTCATGAGAGAGAAGACGATTGACGGGCGACGAAGAACTGGAAAAATGAACTATTGAAAATCGGTAATCTTACTCGACTATTCTTCACATCGTGTATGTATATTTATATGTATAATTTGGATATCGCGTATGTCGTGTATATATATGGTATAATGTGTTTGTGTGTGTATTTATATATCATGTGGATGTTGTGTATATATACGTATATGATTTGTGTAATATTGTTTCAGGAGGTCATTTAGGTTAGTAGTGTATTATGGAGGTGGGTTTATGACTTGTGTTAAGTTTAATTATGCTGGGAAAAAAGAGAAGGTTTGGAATGATGTTGATATTCTATCAATGTCGATTGAAGAAATTAGGGCCAAGGCAAGTGAGGTCGTTGGTGAAAATGACATGATTTATTATAGTGCAGATGGGGTTACTCCGGATAAAGGGTTTAAATTGTTGGCTAGGCCTGATGATATAGTCGATTGGGCTAGGGTGTCCAGAATGACTGGCGTTGCTAAGCTTCATGTTTATCATGCATACCAAATGTCTAATGGAAATGAAGTAGAGGCCTTTAATGCTAAGATTGAGGGTAATAATGTTGAGGGGAGTGGAGAAAATGAATGGGACAAGGTTGAGCTTGAGGATTTTGAGGTTGGTGATAATGAAACAAGTTATAATCAGCAAGTGGGAAAGAAAAAATGCACAGCAAGGAAAAGAGTTTCAAAAAGCAATCAGAGACAGAAAGAAGATAAGGGTAAAAAAAAAGTAATTGAGGATGTAGTGGAGGATGAACCAGAGGATGAACTAGATGATGAGCTAGCCGGGGATGAGGAGAGTGAGATTGAAGGAGAAGAGCAAGACAGTGAGAATGAGATTCATAGTGATGATGAAGACAGAGAGTGTAGTGATTCTGAGCTTTCTGATTTGAGAAGGGTAAGAGCACAAATAAGAAAAGAAAATGAGGCCTTAGAAAGAGAGCAGAGCCAGTTTATAAGGGATAATTTGAAAAATTTTAGTCAATATAGGTCAAATAGTGGTTCGAGTGGTTCTTTGTACAATGAAGAATCAAGTGAAGATGAGGATGAGGAGTTTGCATATGCTGAGCCAGCAGTTAGTAAAAAGAAGAGGGCATTTGAGGTTTTCGACAAAAAGACAGCTGGAAAGGATATAAAATGGAAGGCTGGAATGATATTTGAGAATAAAAAAGAAGTGAAGGATGCAGTGAGAGAATTTTCTATTGCAAGTGGGAGACCACTTAAGTATACTGTAGATGACCTACTTAGGATTCAAGTTATTTGTGCCAAGGGCTGTCCATTTAAAATGTGGGTGTCATTTATGCCAGAGTATGAGGGTTGGCAAATCAAGACACTAAATGATGACCACAATTGTATTTACCACTTTGACAACAGACTAGTCACTGTGAAGTAGCTTGCAGATTTGTATGGAGATAAGATAAGAAGAAATCCAAATTGGAAGCTAGCTGAGATGAGAGAAGAAATAAAACAGGTGCTTAAGGTTGAGATTTGTGAGGCCAAGGCAAGCAGGGTGAGGCAGAGGTCATTGTCTGGTGTGCATGAAGAAATGAAAATACATTATGAGGGTTTAAGGAGGTTTGTTGGTGAAATACTGAGGAGTAATAAGGATAATGCTGTGAAGACATGTACTACAAGACAGAATGAAGAGGATGTGTCTCATTTTCAAAGGTTATATGTTTGTTATGATGGACTAAAAAAAGCATGGAAAACAGGATGTAGACCTATTCTAGGTCTTGATGGATGCTTCTTGAAGACAGTGTGTGGTGGACAACTTTTAAGTGCTGTAGGAAGAGATGGAAATAATTCCATACTACCGATTGCAATGGCTGTAGTAGAAACTGAGTCTTATAATAGCTGGAAGTGGTTTATAATGCTGTTACAAAGTGACTTGAATTTGGGGAATGGAACTGGTTACACAATCATATCTGACCAGCAAAACGTACACTTTACAACATGTTTCTTACTAATTGAATTTGGACAATTATACTTGACTTCAGTCATACTTACTACTTCTATTTTACATGGTTTTTAGGGGTTGGATAAAGCTGTGAAGGAGCTTCTGCCATATGTGGAACATAGGAATTGTGCAAGGTACATATACAACAATTTAAGAAAAAAGCATCCAACATTGATGACCAATTTTTTTTTATGCTTTGTGTGTTTATTTTGTATTGCTTACTGGTGACATGTGACCTGTTTTTAATGTAGACATCAAATAATAATGGCACTGGTGGGGATCATGTCAATGCTGTTTTTGTAAGTACATTTATATAAAGTATTGACTATTGAGCAGAGGATAGGTTGTTAACATGTTTTTTTTAAACAGATGCCAACACCTGGACTTAACACTAGAACAGGGTTTGGTGGAACTCCTCCTGCTTCACGCCCCTTAGTTGCAGCTGTTGGGAGCAGTCAACAAGCATCCAAGAATTCAAAAGTGAAGACAGCCCCAAGAACCACTAAATAGTTTAATGATAGTGGGAAACATGTTCAGTATTTTTGTAAGCTTTAATCACTAGAGACCCTTTAAGTATTATTATTGGCCTTTTGGAAAAGACATTTAAGCACTATTGCTCTCTTGGAAGCTTTAAGTTGGGTAAAGAATCTTATTAGCATTACTAATGTAACTGCACATTGCTGGTGGCAGAGATATTATTATCAATTTATGAAGTGTAATGCTTTTTGCTACAATTGATTATTGCTACTCAGTTTATTTTTTTGTTCATCTCCTCCATTAAATCTGTTGTAAGAGCTTGAAGAACTCATACTTATTTTGATAATGGAGTAATGAGGAGATGGGTGGGTGGGTGTTTAAAAAAGATGGGTGGGGGTGTTTAAATGAAATGGGTTGAAGGTTTCAACAAAAAAGAAACGGGTTGAAAGGACAAAGATGATCAGCCACGTCAGAGAATCCATGTCAGCATTCTGTTAAAAAACTAACGGGACTGACGGGTGTGACTTAAATGAAATATTTAAATTAGTTAGTTGTTTGACTGTAAGTTTTTTTGCCTCGGTAGGCCAATTGAAAGTTTTCACTGACTTCAGTGATGAATTTGCCTTTTAACCCACTGAAAAGCGGGAGTGTTCCAACACCCGTGTTGGACTGTTGGGGACTTGGAGTGTTATGACTTGCAACAATTACAGCCTCTACTGTATGTAGCACAAGTCCGTACCATGTTATCGCAAGTGAATGAGGATTGGGTCCCCTCGTGTCACTGTCAATTTTACTTTGCATGATTGATATTTGGTAGTATAATATTAATATAGTCGATAGATGAGCAACAGAACAATTAATATCAAATTTATAAGATAATAAAATCGTTCAGTAATAAAGTTACGTTGTTTTGAAAAATTAAAATTACAATTGCTATATTACTATTACTAGCATTCTAACCGTTCTACGCACCGATCAATAAATTATAGTAAATTAATATAAATATGTTATTTTAATTTTTATTTAGAAAAATATATAATTTTATTGGAATATTAATTAACGTAAGTATGAAATTACTTATCTATGAATTCAGACCAGTTGAATTGATATTAATATTATGAACCAATCATAAAAACAAATACAACCCCCGTTGAAAATTTCAAAATCCCTCTTTATTGTTTTTTTTTTAAAATTTAGCTTTCATTTTATTTCTCTCTTTGTTAGAGAATATTTCTACCTATCATGTTAACAAAATTTTCCCCCATATTCTGAGAATTTGATATATTTATTAAATATCGAATCCTTAAAATATTTATTATATTAATTTATTGAAAATATTTGTATGATCTTGGTTAATTTTTCGATTACATATTAAAAATGTGTAGAAACTTAATACTCACGACTCCAATATATCTATTGTGCAAGATATATGAAACGAACGTAGTTATAACAATAGAAACTTTCATCTAATCTAGTTTGCTATGTGATTGTTCAATATCATTTTTACAAATTATATGTACTTTTATTAATGAATTGATTTATTATAAAAAAAAATTTATCAACTAAGTGAACAAATTCAGTATATCGCGCTCTTGGAGTAACATATAATTGTTAGATTTTATGGTTATTGCTCTTAGCTTATTTGTAAAGACAACTTAAAATGTGCATTTTCAGTTTGGAAGTTTGTATTTTGGGTTTTTTATTCTTTTCTAGTAAAACATGGAATAATAACTTTTAGTTTTCTTTTATTCTTAAAATAAAATAAGACATATGAAAATGAGTATCACCTATTTTTTTTTAATTTGACTAACTTGTGAAAATAAGCTACTATCCATAAAATTGAAATCAAGTGTGTAATATATAAACAAATAATCACATTGTTATATATGTGTATTTGTAATTCAGATTTTTGGTTAAATAACATGAAATTCATTTTACTTTAACAATGAGTATATTTTTCCTACATATATAAGAAGAAATAGCTTATGTAGACCTGATAAATTGTTTTGTACATTCATGTCATGTACTTTTGGGTCTTGAACGAAAATGACATGATATTAAATCGTGTACCCGAAATTAGAACACAAAATGATACAAATTTTTTCATGTACACGAAATGAAATGAAATACACGAATAGAAAAAAATATAACAATTATATGAAATATTACTAAGAGTAGTATAATTATATGTCTTAGAACAACATTGAGATGTTTCAAAACAAAACTAAGAGTAGCATGCATAGTGTAAAGTCTCCCAAACAAAATAAAACCCTCCTTTTTATTTTTTTCTTATTTTTCGTAAAAAAATATCTCTGTTTGTGTAGAATCTTTTTACCAAGTTATTTAGTTTTATTAGCCATTTTTTTATGCTTTGTTGATATAAAAAAAATAGTCAACCAATTAAGCAAATTCAATATATGCTCTTAGGTTAAGATATGGGAATTGATACTATTACTTTAATTCAAGAATACAAAATTCAAAAAGACACCATTTTATTAAAAACAATATATAATTTAATTGTATCAACCTTTTTATTTATCATTATTAATAATTATTATAACAAAAACCGTAGCTGCTGCTCTCTCTCTCCACCTTTTCCAAAAGATGCTAAACTAAAGTTTAGGAGCTGATATCAATTTTTTAAGTTTTTTTTTAAATTTATATTGATTTTTCTTTATTTTTCAATAAAAATATCATTGAGAGTCTAGTATCCCGTTACCCGTTGGTGGATTTTATCTACCAAATATTAGATTTTGTACTAACTCCTTGTAAATGATAAGACTTATTTTTTTCCCCTTGATTTTACTTTGTCTTTCACTAAATATCTCTCTTTATTGAGAGCTTAATATCCTGTTCGTGAATTTTGTCTACCCATATATTAGATTTTGTTATATTAGTTTATTGATTTTGAATTATAGAATCACAGTTCTGATCGGTTGTTTGAATACGTTATGACAAATCAGATATACATATTACTCACGTTTATAACAAATTGTTAGATTATCTCGTCGAAAAGACTGTATAATTTAGAGACATAAGCTAGAGATGTACCATAATTGAAGATCTGTTCAATGATTGGATAAAGGAAATTAGTGATCTAATTTACTATGTATTTGTTCAATTTTAATTGTTTTTGTAGATGTTGTATGCCCTTTTATTGATGATTTTTGCAGGCTTGATTATTTTTGTGTATGACTGTTAACTCGAATAACTTGTAGAAGGGGGGGTTGAATACAAGTTATATAATCGTGTCTGATTTTTGCTTGATTATAAGAACAAGAATAAACGAATGAATCAAACTCTTGTTTGTATTAATAAGATCAAATACAAACTCTACCAAAGGTGTACAATACCTTTAGCAGCTGCTGACAATACAAATATTTCTCTGTTTGTTTCGAACTCTCGAATACAAACCTTATACAGAGCTACGCACACGAACTCACAACTTCGTCGCTCTTTACAATGATATTGAGAAAGTATTTATAATGCTACCTATCAACTAATAACAGAAAGATATAATCTATACATGACAATGTTCTGCCTTCTAGTCGATAGTTTCCTTCAATAGAAAAACTCTTTCCTTCATAATATCTTCTTGCTTGTTCTTCAAACAACGATCCTGTTTTATAGCACTTGCCAGTTTCTGTAGCATCCATAATGACATCATCAGTAGCATGACTGATATCAGGATCTGCACACTGCATCAGTATCTGATCAACCATCAGTATTGGACCGTCATCAGGATTTGCTCTCTGTTCCTGACATATAGTCTCCGATACACTGTTCATTCCTGACTAAACTATACAGATAACTGTTTTACACATAAAACCTATATACAGTGCTAAATCCTTTATAAGATCAGGATTACAAGAAGTATAATGTGTAAATTCTATTCTTAACATCACAACTTATGAATTATTCCTAACAATCTCCCCCTATTTATGCTTTACAATCTGAAGCATAAATCTAAGTTGTGGATGTCAAAACATATAACAATACAACCAGAATAGAATTTATGAATGTAGAATTATGAAGTTAAGTACCTCCTTCTCAGATGTAGACATTTATCCAGTACTTAGAAGAAAGAATTTTAACTATTAATGCTGCTCTTCCTTACCACTTCCTAGCTGAGATTCACCACTGTCACTCCTGGTTCTTCTTTTTACTACCATTTGTCTGATCTTTATCTCCCCCAGCTTTAGCTTTATCTTTATCTCCTTCAGTCTGGTAGTGTTGTTGTTGTCTTTGAATTGTCTTTATCTCCCCCTTTTTGACATCAGCAACATTAATTCCAAGAGATTCAGAAACAGAACAAATGAGATTCATAAGAACTGCTTGATTTTCCATAATTGTGACTTGGTTATCTTCAAGTGATTGAAGTCTTGTTTGAATAGCAATTTGAGAATTCTGAATATCTTTCAAAACATCAGAATGAACTTCAATATTGGAAGTGCTTCTAGTATCTTCAGTATCAGAATCAGAAAGAACTGTATCTTTAAGTCTTGTAGAAGAAGTTGCTTGAGTTGTATGATATTCAAGTAATAAAACCTGATTAGAAGTATCAACATCTTCATCTTTCTGTTCTGGAACTGAAACATGATCATCATCTCCTTCACCAGTATTCTGTGTACTAACATCTTCAAATCCTGACTCCTCCTTAGAGTGATCAGAGACTGTTGATGTCTCAATTCTAGCTGATATTGGAAGTACATACAAAGGAACACTAGGATCATTAGGATCTTCATCTGGTACATATGTATCAAGAGATTGCTTTATCCTGGCACCTCTCCTGTTAATGATTTATGCAAGCCTCTCCTTTTGCTTCTGAGCTTTAACTTCTGGCTTTGCATTGTGATGTGCTAGGTCATTCTTCTGATACAATTTGATGAATGAATAAGTACCAGCATCCATATCCAAATTTTCAGACCAAGATTCAGGAAAAACCTGATCCCAGAAATCAAATGATGATTTCCTAATTTTCTCTCCCTCACTATGGAGTTGATCATCCATACCCTCATTCTCACTTTGACTTACTAAAGTCAACACTCTTTCTACCTCACCTTTTGCCTGGTCAGGAGCCAGCGCTCAAATTGTGGATCAATATCCATCTTTTCAAGTGTATCACTCAAATTTGGATAAGTGCTCTCATGACCTACAGAAAAATAGAGTTTAGAAGGAGTTTTTATACCTGAACTCACATGGAGAGAGGGTTCCTCATATGGCATGTGGCTTGAGGTTTTCTCCAAGGAGTGAGCTGCTATAGTCTCTGAACCCATACAATCATCTTCCTTCCTTTCAGAAACTACAGGCTCCAGTATACCACTTTCAGGTTCTTTACTAGACTCTGATGTCTTCAGTAATACTTCATTAGACATCATAGTTAGTACATCACCGTCTTTAAGTGTTGTTTGCTGAGACACACCCTCAAGGTGGATAGACTCTGACTGAACAAAATTTGTTTGATCTTCAGAAAAATCAACCAAAGTCATTCCTCCCATATCATAGGGTATCTCACTTGCATTCTCAGCCATCACAGAAGACCTTTCAACATCAGCTATCACAGCTCCTGAGTCATCCTTCCTCTGACTAGATGGTTCTTGTGTTGCAGTGACCGTGATCTGATCTTTCCTACTACTCACCACTGGTGCAATAGTATCTTCTGTTGACTGCTTCCCTCTATCTACTTCCTCCAGTTGTTCACCTTGAGCTGAAGCATCTTCAATAATTACATCCTTGTCAAATAAATATGCATGAAGTGATTGAAGTGCAACATGCTTCGAGAGTCCAAATTTCTTGACTAATTGTCTTCTGACAGATACATAGAAATACATCTTCATTAAGTCAAGTCTTTGATGTAGAAGTCCATATTCATCTGGAAATAAAAGTTTTGGTACTCTTTCAACCAAAAAATCTAGAACAGGCCTTGACAACTTCACTTTGAGAGAAATTAGTCCCATAGCCAGTCTGTATGATAATGTAGTTTCCCATGAAGAATCAATATCCAGATCTCTCTTGTCAAATACTGACATAGATGTAGCTTGATTTGTAGAAACCTGCATGATATTAGTTGGACTAGACTCTGTGTGTGTAGGTGACAATTGAATCTTTCTCCTTGTTCTCCTGATATAGTGAGCAAAAGATTTATCCTGAGAAGACTCAAGAGGTGTAGACACAGAAGTGATCTTGGGATGAGATCTTTGTTCAATAGACACAGTCTTTTGAGAGACAGTATCCAGTAACTGTTTTCCCTTTTTAAGAACTACAGCCTTTTGTGAGACTGCAGCCTGGCTGTGACTAGGTTTTTCATCTCTTTGTACTAACACAGAAAGTTGAATTGCAGCCTTCAATTCTGCTCTCTCTGCAAGAGTTAAATCATCATCATCTTCACTAGAATTACTACTACTACTTGACACAACAAATCTTCTCTTCCTTACAACTGATGTCTTTTGAGAAACACCAGAGGTTGGTTTCTTTGAAACAATAGGCTGTGGATCAAAATTTGGTTCTTGAATTGTTTCAGAGACTATGATGTTTTCGGCTACTTGGGTAGACACAGGTGGGTTCTCCTCCAATTGAGATTCCTGAGCCATTTCACCACAAAAGAAAGAAGAATTGTAGAGAGTAGGAAGATGAGTTTTAAGAATTACCTGAAAATGATGTGGATAATGAATTGCAGGTATTTCATCTAGATTCTTTTCATTGTCCTTCTTTGTAATATCAGAGAAAATTCTCTTTTGCTGTTCATAAGAAGAAACACAGTATTCCCTACCAAATCTAGCTTCAACATCAGGAATAAAATGGTTAATAAACAATTGCATAAATCTATGATAATAAACCATTTTCCTGTTTTGATCTCTTGACCCAAGTTTAATACTCATCTGACTTAAGATAATATGACCAATGTTAATTACTCTGTCATAAAGCAAACTATAAGCAATATGTGATGTAACAGAAGTAATTTGTTGAAAAGAACTACATTTGCCAGTAAAACATTTAGCAATTTGATCAAAATAAAAAGACCATTCCTTTCTAAGAAAAGACCTATTCAACTGGCTCATGTTATCTAGAGGTCCACTATAACCTAATTCAGACAACATAGTTCTTATATTATCATCAGATGGTACATTCTCATAACTATCAGTAACAGGTAAGCAAAGTACTGAACTAACAACAGATTCAGTAATGTCAAATGAATCTTGTCCTAAATGTAGAACAATCTTACCTGATTGACTCTGAGTAGAATCAATTACCTCAGCATTCTCCCAAGCTTGTGAAACAGCTACTTGATTAATCTGTGGAGATGCTGTCAATGCATAACTTAATGGTCCATACGCCAGAAAGTCCATGATTGGATGAAAATCAGATGACACTCCTTCCTTGTTGGTGATAGCTGCAACATGATTGTTTGTCATAAAATCAAAGTCACCAAACTTGAAGGCTACTGATTTAGGTAATCTTCTCTGAGCTGCCATTCTTGATCTGAAAAGAAACTTGAAAAATTCTTGAAATGGATTAGTGATTTTGAAAACTCAAGAGTGATTTTTGCTTTAGAGAATGTAAGATTAGAGAAAGCAATTACACGATTAGAGTTTCAAAACAAATATATTTCACAAATCTTTCAGACCACTATCCCACGTTGACACGTAAATTGACAGGTGTCAGTCCCTGAAAAAAATGCGGTTACCCACGATTTTTGGAAAATAAAATCCAAAATTGATTTTCATGAAATAAATCAGGGTATAAATAAGTAATACTGATCAGCTTCCTTTTCCTGATGACCTCTCATAAAAATAATCACAAAATGTAATGTGATTTAAAAATATAATTTTCAAATCCTGATGGTCACACATGAAATCCTGATCAATATCATCAGAGACTTAATATGGAGTTTTCCACGTGGTATCTTTCTTTTATCTGAAAAAGAAAATAAACAATTAATCTGAACAGAAAATCAATTGGTTAGATATTTTCAATATTTCTTGAAACAAGAAATACAGTCTCATGCAATAATTAGCATTTGACTTCATTAAGACTTCCAAGTGACTGCTCAGCTTCTCACGTCTTCCTTTAAAAGAACCAAACGCCTTGTGCCATTCTCCATAACCTTTCAATTTCTTTTCTTCTCAACAATGCTTCTCAAACCAAAAATCCCTTCAAACCCATTTTTCAGATTTTTCTTGGTCGATGAACATCCTGTTCTTGATCATCTCTTTGAACAAACGACTCTTCTCATCGAACTAATCATGAATGGATTGGTTTTCGATAATATCCAGAGGTTTCTCCTAGAACATCCATCTGTTGGATACAATCTTCCCCTAACCTCCTCAAAACTTGAGGATGAAGAATTTGGCCGAGAGTCTGAGGTTGATCTTGATGGAGATGCTATTCATTTAAGTTAGCTGCTCTCATTCAAGTCGCCCAGACAAGGAATCCAAGAGCAAACGAGGCTTTCATCCCCTGATGGATTTCTTGAGATGCTCCTTGTCCTGTTTCTCAGAGTTCATATCAATAGACAAGTATAGAATAGAAATTTAGACAAAAAGATGTTGTATTTCATTTCCATGTAATGATTTTTATTAATGAAAATACAATTTCTTGTTATCTGCTTGTCTTTTGATTTCTGAATGATGTATAAATTATCAATATGCAAATATCAAAACTTGCTAGCATAGACTTAACACATCACAGAATCAGATTACTACACAAAGTAAACGTCAGGATCTGAAACAATTTTCATAATCCTGATACTGACACAATACTGATGACGTCAGCATCCTGATAACAAATCTAATCCTGATGATTATTAACAAGTCTATCATACTGAAATTTATCAAGGCAATGTGTTATAGCTAAAGCATTTAACAATCAAATATAGATCCTGATAGGAATATCAAGTCTATAAGCTAAGAACAACATACCTTGCTACTTTTGCAGATGTTAAAGATCTAAAAATTTAACATTCCTAACTCACTTACTAGTCTACTTAATGTAGTCTCATCAAGTGGTTTAGTTAGAATATCTGCAAGCTGTTTGTCAGTAGGAACAAAATGAAGTTCCACAGTACCATTCTCAATATGTTCTCTAATAAAATGATACCTGACATCAATGTGCTTAGTCCTTGAATGTTGAACTGGATTTTCTGCAATTTTAATAGCACTAGTATTATCACAAAACATAGGAATATTACTAAGTGTCATTCCATAATCCAGCAACTGATTTCTTATCCAAAGGAGCTGTGCACAACAACTGCCTGCTGCTATGTACTCAGCTTCTGCAGTTGAGGTTGAAACAGATTGTTGCTTCTTGCTTGCCCAAGAAATCAATCTATTTCCCAAAAATTGACATGTACCTGTAGTGCTTTTCCTGTCTATCTTACACCCTGCATAATCAGAGTCTGAATAGCCAATTAGAAAGAAATCAGATTCTCTAGGATACCACAAACCAAGATTTGGAGTTCCTTTGAGATATCTAAAGATTCTCTTCACAGCAATTAAATGAGATTCCTTAGGATTACTTTGGAATCTAGCACATAAACAGGTAGAAAACATTATATCTGGCCTACTTGCAGTTAGATATAACAATGAGCCTATCATGCCTCTATAACTAGTATTATCCACACTCTTCCCCTTAGGATCAGAGTCTAGTTTAGTGGCTGTTGCCATGGGTGTTTTTGCAACTGCACAGTCTTGAAAGTCAAACCTTCTTAAAAGATCTTTGATATACTTTGACTGATTAATGAAAATACCAGTCTCAGTCTGTTTGACCTGCAAGCCTAAGAAATAATTTAGTTCACCCATCATGCTCATCTGATACTTAGACTGCATAAGCTTGCTAAACTTAGCACACAACTTTTCATTAGTAGAACCAAAAATAATATCATCAACATAAACTTGAACTAAAAGCAATTCACCTTTTATCTTTCTAAAGAATAGAGTTTTGTCAATTGTACCTCTTGTGAAGCCATTTTCAAGAAGAAATTTAGACAAAGTCTCATACCATGCTCTTGGTGCCTGCTTTAGTCCATAGAGTGCCTTGTCAAGTTTGTAGACATGATTTGGAAACTTTGAATCAACAAATCCAGGTGGCTGTTCTACATACACTTCTTCATCAAGTTTGCCATTTAAAAAGGCACTCTTTACATCCATCTGGTATACCTTGAATTTTGAATGAGCTGCAAATGCAAGAAACATTCTGATTGCTTCCAATCTTGCTACAGGTGCAAAGGTCTCATCATAATCAATGCCTTCTTCCTGAGAATAACCTTTGGCCACCAGTCTTGCTTTGTTTATTACAATCATACCAGATTCATCTAGCTTGTTTCTGAAAACCCATCTTGCACCAACAATAGATCTATCTTTAGGTCTTGGTACCAGTTTCCAAACTTTGTTTCTCTCAAACTCATTTAACTCCTCCTGCATTGCAATTACCCAATCAGGATCCTGTAAGGCTTCTTCAACCTTCTTAGGTTCATTCTTTGAGAGAAAGCAACTATACAAGCATTCATTTTGAATTGATCTTCTAGTTCGAACACCACTATTTGGATCACCAATTATCAAATCTTCAGTATGATCCTTTGTCCATTTTCTAACAGGTGGTAAATCAACTCTGCTAGTCTCTCCCCCTAAGTTAGTGGTATCTCTTGTAGAAGAATTCTCTCTACCTTCAAAAACTCTCCTTTGATCAATAGAATCAGTAGATTCCATATTGCTGCTAGTTACTGATCTTTCCTCAGTAGACTCTGAAAGGTCAGTTCCTGATGGAGTAGACTCTGAAACATCAATTCCTGATGGAATAGATTCTGAAAGACTAGTCTGCTCCTGATGATCACTGTGTTCTCTCTGATTTATTTGCTCCCCCTCAACAGTAGCATTCCTTTGAGAAGCAATAGAAATTTCTTCTGGAGAACCTTCATCATCACTTGAGAGTATCTCAGAATTCTTCAGATTTTCAAATTCCAATTTGTCATGGCTTTCATCAGTTTGCAAAATTCCAAATTTCTTATCATCAAATGCAACATGAATTGATTCCATAACAATGTGAGTTCTGAGATTATAAACTTTGAAGGCCTTAGATGCTGAATATCCTAGAAAAATTGCTTCATCCGATTTGGCTTCAAATTTTCCAAGTTGTTCTGGATGAACTTTTAGGACATAGCATTTGCATCCAAAGATGTGAAAATATTTCACACTTGGTTTCTTTCCTTTGATCATCTCATAGGGAGTTTTTCCATGACTATTTACCAAGGTACAGTTCTGAGTGAAACATGCAGTGTTAATAGCTTCTGCCCAAAAGTAGGTTGGAAGTTTTGCATCTGCAAGCATGGTTCTTGCTGCCTCTATGAGAGTCCTGTTCTTTCTTTCCACTACACCATTTTGTTGAGGTGTACCAGGTGCAGAAAACTGTTGAGTGATTCCATTGTCTGCACAAAACCCCTCCATTGTAGAATTCTTGAATTCTGTACCATTGTCACTCCTAAGTACTTTGACTTTGTACTCAGAGTTATTATGAATATTCTTAATGAGTTCAATGATTTGCTGAGGAGCTTCATCCTTCTTGTGTAGAAAGAACACCCATGTGAACCTTGTGAAATCATCCACCATAACTAGAGCATATCTTTTCTTGCTGATAGACATAATGTTTACTGGACCAAACAGATCAAGATGTAGCATGTGAAATGGTTCAGTAATTGAATTTTCAGTCTTGCTCTTGAAAGTGGTTCTTCTTTGCTTTCCAAACTGACATGCATCACAAAGTCCATCTTGCACAAAATTCGCCTGAGGTAGGCCTCTCACCAAATTGTGTTTAACAAGTTGATTAAGCTTCTTGAAATTAAGATGTGAGAGCTTCTTGTGCCAATTCCAGCTTTCATCATTTGTTGCTTTGCTGTAGAGACATCTAACAATTCCTTTAGATGTATCACTTAAGCTGGCTTCATATATGTTACCATGCCTTTGACCAGTTAGAACAATGTCTCCATTCTGCATATTCAAGACTTTGCATCCTTCTCTGTCAAAGATTGATTTGTAACCTTTATCACCCAGTTGACTTATACTTAAAAGAGTATGTTTCAAGCCTTCAACCAGTGCTACATTTTCTATGATGACATTCCCCAAAATAATTGAGCCATATCCCAGAGTTTCTCCTTTGTTTCCATCTCCAAAAGATATTACTGGGCCAGCTTTCCTCTCAAACTTTGTAAGCAGGGACTTCTTTCCAGTCATATGTCCAGAGCATCCACTGTCCAAGATAATTGAATGCTTCTTTCCTATGCCCTGCAAACAAAAAGTAACTAGTTAGAATTTTTTAGGACCCAACTTTGATTGGATCCTTTCTTACTAGATTTAGAGACAACAGACTTTGAAGATTTTGCATTTATTTTACCTGTTGCAGAGTCAACTTTAGACTCTGATCTCACAAGCTGTTTGTGACTAGGAGTTTCAGATTTCAAAGAATAATAGTCATAATACAGTTCATGATATTCTCTACACATGTAAATGGAATGAAGTAAACTACCACAATGATAACAAGCTTTTTGTGGTTGGTATTGAATTTTCTGAGTCTTGGGGAATCTGGACTCAGTTTTCCAAGAAGGTTTGTGATTGCAGTCTAGGGCCAAATGATTATGATTTCCACACTTATAGCATTTTTTCCTAGGTGCATCAGGTACATTCTTGTAATTATTCTCTTTGTTAATACCTTCTTTTCCATTCCTATTTCTCTTGATCTTGCTAGACTCTGAAAGACCATCTAATCTCTGTTTCAACTGAGACTTAGACAGAAACCCTATGTTTACATTCTTAGGTTTCTCTAACACTTTCTCATCTGAATAACTATTGTTAATTCTCTTGTGTACAACAGGGGTACCTTTTGAATCAACAAATTTAACATGATTAGGTTCAGAAACAATTTTCTTACCTTCAGATTTAGATGTGTTAGCTTCTACCTTACTATCATCATTGACAATAGCTACTTTTTCTTCTTGTCTAGCCTTATCAAAACCTAAACCATTAACCTTACCACGAATTCCACTCTCAAAGATTTCTATTGTCTTCTTACTGGAATTGTTAATGGTCTTAATCACATCTCTCTCTTCTTCTAGTTCTTTTCTGACATAGTCATAAGCCTCAAGAATTACACTATAATCATGCTTAGCTTTATCAGAACTCAACTTGTATTCTTCCATTTGAATTAATTCAGATTCAAGAAAATTATTTCTATCAACTAATTTATCATTCTTAACCTTAAGTTCATCTCTTTCACAAGTAAGAATTCTAAAATTAGTCATAAGATTCTTAAACTCAGCATGGATAGATCTAATTTCATCAGAATTTAAGCTATCAAATGAATCAAGAGAGTGAAGTGATACCTTAACAGAAGATGGAGAAGTTTTCTTTGGAGATCCAGGTTTGTCTGAACTATTGGCCATCAATGCAATGTTTTCATAATCCAATTCATCTTCAGAGTCACTGGAATCAGCCCAATCCTTCTGTGTGACCATAAGTGCATTACCCTTTCCTGAATTCCTAGGCTTCTTACACTCACTAGCAAAGTGTCCAAGCTCGCTGCAGTTAAAGCACTTGATCTTGGCCTTATCAAGCTTGACAATTGTACTTTTGCTCTTGTCACTCTTCTTCTCATCCTTCTTTTGAAAAGGTCCTTTGCTAAATCTTCTTCTGTTGAATCTTCCTTTCTTGAAAGCTTTAGCAAACATAGCAAAGAGTTCTTGCATCTCAGATTCAGAATCATTGTTGTCAGAGTCCATATCAGTAGTCTCTGACTCAGAACTTTCTTTGCTTTTCTTCTTCCTCGAATTTTTTACAGCAATCTCTTCATGCTGTTCTTCAGGAAGCTTCTTTACTTCAGATTGAGCAGTAAGTGCAATAGTCTTCATCTTTCCTTCACTCCTGCTCTTCTTCTGCTGCTTGTCAAGTTCATAAGCTCTCAATTTTCCATATACTGCCTCTAATGAAATCTCATCCAGATCATTAGCTTCCTCAATCGCAGATATCTTCTCATTGTAGAAATCAGGCAAAGCTTTCATGAACTTTGTATTCATATCCTCCAAGTCATAATATTTACCATGCATGGCCATCTCATTGATGAGTTTTGTAAACCTATCAAAGGTATCAGTAAGTGACTCACCAGACTTGGATTCAAAGTACTCATACTGTTGTATAAGTAATGTCCTCATATTCTTCCTGACAGGCTTAGTTCCTTCACAGTGAACCTTAAGATTGTCCCATATATCCTTAGCAGTTTTACAAGAGAGAACATAGTTAGTGAGAACAGAATCAAGACTGTTGAATAATATGTTTCTCACTTTAGCATCTTTGAGAACATTCTCCTTGTCCTTATCTGACCATTCAGATTTTGGCTTCTCTGCTGTATGTTCTGGAACAACCACACCATCAACTGTTGCTTGTCCAACGACCTTTGTTGGAACAAAAGGTCCATCTCTGATTCTGTCAAGATAATCAGGATCTGTTGCTTCCAGATGATGCAACATCTTTACTTCCCATAGAGTATATTCGTTTCTCTTGAGCATAGGGATTTTAGTATTCCCATCCTTGTAACCAGACATGATTGCAGATCTTTATGATTACTCGAAATCAACCTGCTCTGATACCAATTGTTAACTCGAATAACTTGTAGAAGGGGGGGTTGAATACAAGTTATATAATCGTGTCTGATTTTTGCTTGATTATAAGAACAAGAATAAACGAATGAATCAAACTCTTGTTTGTATTAATAAGATCAAATACAAACTCTACCAAAGGTGTACAATACCTTTAGCAGCTGCTGACAATACAAATATTTCTCTGTTTGTTTCGAACTCTCGAATACAAACCTTATACAGAGCTACGCACACGAACTCACAACTTCGTCGCTCTTTACAATGATATTGAGAAAGTATTTATAATGCTACCTATCAACTAATAACAGAAAGATATAATCTATACATGACAATGTTCTGCCTTCTGGTCGATAGTTTCCTTCAATAGAAAAACTCTTTCCTTCATAATATCTTCTTGCTTGTTCTTCAAACAACGATCATGTTTTATAGCACTTGCCAGTTTCTGTAGCATCCATAATGACATCATCAGTAGCATGACTGATATCAGGATCTGCACACTGCATCAGTATCTGATCAACCATCAGTATTGGACCGTCATCAGGATTTGCTCTCTGTTCCTGACATATAGTCTCCGATACACTGTTCATTCCTGACTAAACTATACAGATAACTGTTTTACACATAAAACCTATATACAGTGCTAAATCCTTTATAAGATCAGGATTACAAGAAGTATAATGTGTAAATTCTATTCTTAACATCACAACTTATGAATTATTCCTAACAATGACATATATCCTTTTATTGATGAATTAATTATCAATAAATAAATAGTGATTTATAAGAAAATTTGTGCTAAATTGACCAATTTATTATGGAAATATTCATTAACAATATTTTCATTGACTCTGTAATATTTTTTATTTTTTGATTGATAATTTATACTCCAAATAATGTAAAGTACTATTTAAGAGTATATTTAATATTTTGAATAATTCAAATATATTGTCAGGTTAATTTGTTTTCCCATTAATTATTGCATAGTTAAAAAACTTCGTATTTAAAATGTTAAAAGATGATTGGTTTAAAATTCATTCTAACATTTTAATTGGTTGATTAGCTTTTTTTATGACTGAATTATTTAATACTTTACATAACTTAAATTTTGAATGTGTATTTAGAATAATATGGTAAATAGTTTTATATTATTAATAATTTTTAATTCATGATTTTAATTGTAGCTTATGATTTTGAATTGCAAGTTTGAGATATCAAAATATATATTATAAATATAATAGATTCATGTATTAATGTATAAAAAATTAAATTAAATAATTATTGAATTTAGAATAAAATTGTTAAATAATCATTGAATAACATTGACAACCCAACACTGTAAAAAAACATTTATTTATAGGCATACCTAATAATGTAAACAAATCAGTGTAATGTGATAATGATTGATGCCTATAATTTAGTAAGTCGCTGAATTATTGAGTTTGCTACTGAATATTCTAATGGGAAGTAACTCAAAGGGAATTCGGACGGGGATGATGATAACCTAAATCGTTTTCTTTCTTTTTTTGTCAGAAACATTTTTCTGTTGAATTTATTGGACAATTAAATCACGACACATATAAATATACATATATACAATCGAAATAAAAATATAATCTGTCCAAGTATAGAATGCCATATAATAAAAAGATATAAAGCAGTAACTTAACCGAAATTGATATGATTTAACCATAAAAAGAATTGATGCATACATTTAGTTTATCAAAGTTGGCTAAGTCTGATGGGGAATAGGGAATAAACAGCTTAGATTTCCTGTAATGTTTAAATTGATATAATAATTATATTTTTTAGTTTGTACGAATTTTATTTTATATAAATTGTTTATTAGTTAACCGTTAAAATAAAAATTAGTAGTTATTATGTTTAGTTAATTGATATGAAAAAATAAAAATTAATTGTTATTGAGTGTAACTTGATTTGAGTTTAGTCTTGGCTAAAACGTAGAATCTGGATCCAATAGAGAAACATGTTACATTGAGCTTAATTAATTTAAATTTAATAAATTCTGATTGATGTTAAAATAATTCATAATCTTGTGATTGGTTAATGATAGAGTGTATTTTATATATACTTTATAGGATTTTATTCTCGCATTTATGGTGCTTTTGCGAATAATCGTGAGTATTTAATTTGTTTTTGAGGAGTTTGTTGCAGGAAATAAATAATTGCCAAGTTGAAAGAAATCCGGCATTATTCAATGATTTGCGGAGGTTTTTAGCACAAAAGAAATATTTTGTGAAAGTACAAAAAGAAATGGTGAAAAGAGCAAGGGCGGCAAATTCCAGGGACTCAGAGGTGCTATAGCGCGATTCACAGCGCAACAGCGCTACTTGAGTTGGCGTTTTAGAGTTTTCAGCAAGTAATTCCAGGGGCTCCAAGGCGCAACAGCGCCATAGGAGGCGCAAGAGCGCGACACGCATACAGAGATAGCGCAGTGCAATAGCGCGACTCACAATGGCGCAACAGCGCTGTTTTCAGTGCAGCAGCGCGTGGTAGGGCTGACAATTTTGGACCCGCGACCCGAACCCGACCCGAACCCAACCCGCATGGGTCGGTTTCGGGTTTATATTTTTCGGGTTCGGGTCGGTTTCGGGTTGACCCTAACTTGACCCGAAAAAATCGGGTTGGGTTTGGGTCAGGTTCGGGTTATCCGAAACTGACCCGAATATATATATATAATTATTTTTAATATATAAATTATTTATATTATTTATAATATATATTATTATTATTAATATATATTTTTTATTAATATATATTATTTTTAATATATATTATTTTTAATATATATTATTTTTAATAAATATATTATTTTTAATAAATATTATTTTTAATATATATATATATATTATTTTTTAAATTTTAAAAAATTAAATTTCGGGTCGGGTTACCCGAAACCGACCCGAAACCCATTCGTGCCGGGTTCGGGTTGAGCACCTGTACCCATTAAATTTTCGGGTCGGGTTCGGGTTGGGTCAAAAATGCGACCCGAGTTTGCTGACCCGACCCGAACCCGACCCGCAACCCGAAATTGCCAGCCCTAACGCGTGGAGTGTACTGTCCTGTGCGGAATTTTTATCCAAATAACATATTTTATACATTTCTCCTATTTGTAATATAATTCTAATTATTAGTAATTGGGCCTTATTTAATTAAGGCAATTGTTTAAGACTTGTAACAATATATAAACACATCTAGGTTATTAATTTAGGGATCGAAAAAAAAAACACTATTCGATAGATACAACTTTGTACGGAGCTTTTAGGGATTTTCTGGAGAACTGTTATTTTCTTTGAAGATTGAAGATTAAAGGTTTTTTCTATATTCTTATAATTATGAGTTCTTCTGTTAATTCGTGTGTTTTGTTTTCTTCCTTAATTATGTGTAACTAAATCTCTAATCTGAGGATTGGGTAGTATTCCTTGGTATTCATGTGTGTTTAATTATCTGTGATTTTCTTGTTTTGCTGATCTGTTATTGAGGGCTTAACACAATTAGGGGCGTCATGAACCTTTGATTGGATTTTAGGGATTGTAATAACTTGGAAGAGGAGTTGCAATTTTAGTACAAGATTTAACAGACATAAGTCGAATATTTGATTGGAAGATTAATAGGAGAGTTGTGAGACTTATAATTCTTGGTGCGTAATAGTTTATGATTGTACTTTGATTGTATCATGGAAGTGACAATTAAGGTGTAGTTGTAGACATTATATTGTATCTTGGAAGGGAACATTATAACCTTAGAAGAATTGTTTTCAGCAGAGTAAGAACGTAGATGTCACATAGATATTGAATGTGCATTGAAACCAAGTGAAGAACCCCAGTTCTTGGATTGTTTTCCTCATATATTTTATTCTCGATTGATAATTAGTTTAATTTAGTCTATAAACAAACCAAATATTCTTCTACACTTCTAAATTGTGAGAGATAAGATACTTGAACTCGATTTTACATATTAGTCCTTCCCTGAGAACGAACACAAAAATACTATTAACATATTGGCGCCGCTACCGGGGAAGGCAGTATATTTGAGTTTAGGTTAATTGTTTCTTATTGTTTAGATTTTAATTGGTTCCACAAGTTGTTGTGTTGGTGATTTTCAGGTGTATGCGACGTTCATCTTGCGCTAGAAAATTGGAATTTGACCCTAAAATCGAGCGTACTTTGAGAAAGCTAAGAAAAGAGAAAGCTAAGATGGGAGAGCCGGAAGTTCAAGTTGATGTTAATGTTGATGAGACTTCTATTTGGGACCATGAGACACCAAATCCTGCTAATTGCATGTATAAAACTCCAGAGATTGGTGCAACCCAATTCAACATTAATCCAAGCTTAATTCAGATGATCAGCAATCAAGCTTTTGAAGGAGATATTGAACTAGAGGACCCACACAGACATCTAGAGCATTTCGTGCAGATGTGTGGCTCATTCAGAATCAATGGTGTTACGAGTGACAAGATTCGTCTCCATATGTTTCCCTATTCTATTAAGGGAAGAGCTTTGGAATGGTTTCAACAACTTCCAGACACCGCGGTTGCTACATGGGAGAGTCTTTCTACTGCATTTTTGTCCAAATATTATCCTTCTGACAAGACGCAACAATTGAGGACTATGATTATGAGTTTTAAAGCACAACCGGGTGAAGGTCTATATCAGGCATGGGAGAGATTCAAGGCACTATTGAGGAAGTGTCCACATCACGGCTTAGAAGATTGGCAGATCATTAGTACTTTTTATGGGGCCATGAATGCAGATATTCGTTTGAGTTTGGATGTGGCTGCTGGTGGAAATTTCAAGAAGGCACCAACTACACAGGCTAAAGCACTCCTTGATGAATTGGCATCTAATAATTATTCATGGGCACCTAGTGGGACAAGCTCAGCAAAAGCAGCACAAGATTCTGAGATGATCAACATGCTGGCTCTCAAATTGGATACTCTAACTCAGGAGATGCGAGGACAAAGGGCAAATGTGAATGCTATTTCTTCACCTATGGAAGGGTATAATGATTATGGTGCTAGTCAGAACTCTTATGTGCAACAATTTCCAGAAGAAGCATCTTTTATTCAGGGAAGACAGCCGTGGCCTGTTCAGAATAACTCCTACTACAATCCAAATCAAAGGCCAAACAACAATCTTTCTTACAGTGGTAATCATGCGCCTAATCTTTCCTACTCATTTTCAAGGCAGAATCAACCTCCTGGTTTTCAGTCACGACCACCGTATCAAGCACAGCAGCAGTATCAACCACCGCCAAAGAAAGAACCTGCTGATTGGGAGGTTGCACTAAATAAAATAATGCAAGGAACCTCTGGGGCATTGGCTAATATGGAATCAAGAATAGATCAGATGGCATCATCTCAAAAGATGCTAGAAACACAGATTGGACAAATTGCCTCCAAGATGGGTGTTCGTGAGCAAGGTTCTCTTTCAAGTCAACCCGACCAGAATGGCAAGGAACAATGCAAAGCAATTACTTTAAGGAGCGGAAAAGAGTTGCCCGAGGTTGAGGCTCTTGAGCCTAAAGAGAGGGATGCTGAAAAAGAAAATGAGATTGTAGAGATTGATGCAGAAAAGTCAGAAAAAGTAGATGAAGAGAAGAAGGAAGAAGAACCAGAAAAGCCGTATGTTCCTCCACCACCTTATGTTCCTCCTATTCCATTTCCACAGAGACTTCACAACAGGCAGTTAGAGAAGCAGTACGAGAAGTTCTTGACTATGTTCCGGCAGTTGCATGTCAATATTCCTTTGGCTGAAGCTTTGAATCAAATGCCACTTTATGCTAAATTTCTTAAGGAGATGTTTGTTAACACAAAATCACGCAAGCGTACGTGGTCACAAGTAATACAGATAGAAGTCAAGTTCGTTCCCACAGAGATCTGGTTATGGTTTTAATTCAGTAGATGTACCTATGCAACAATGTATGATTATTATTCACTGCTAAGACAATTAACAAATTGGGTTTAGATTAACTAAGATTAACTAAAAAAACAAATTAACAAACTAAGAATTAACTAACTAACTAGAATTTAAATCAAATTACTTCTGCAAGAGAAAACATGGAATCCTAACTTCATTAAATACTTCGCTTAGATCTGACGCCTTTAATCACTATATGCAATGGTTATGATATCTGATCAGACAACACGAAACAAGTACACGCTACCTCTCAGCATACGTATACCAAACTAAACATACATCCACAAAAGAGATAGAAGATGAATAGACACCAATTATGCTTAGACCCTATATGTCTATAGAATTTGAAAACATAACGGTTGAAGAACAAGTTATCCACATTGATCACATAGGGCAGCATAATATCTCTATTTACGCTACAAATCATGATGTTAAAAGATCAACCTATCCTATGCTAGCATGGCAAGTTCTAAATCTCAAGATCCACTCTCGCTTCACAAGAGATTAACAAATTAGATGTTAGCTACGCATCTAAATACATGAAACACAACCATACGAGGATATCGCATATACATTACACACAGATCTGTAAAGCATCAAGATACTAAACCTCCATAAATAAATCCGTTAGAATCCCATGACAACGATTAGTTCATAATTGAACCTCTCGTCATCATGGGATCTGATGAAACCATGATAAAAATAAAGTATGAAAAGATACAAATAAATCTAAGTAATTGATATGTAATGGTTTTCTCCTAATGATACAAATTACAAAGGTTGGATGTGTTTATATAGGCTCTAGAAGTCTTGCCAGCAGGAAAATACCAAAACAGAATTATAATAGAATTTCTGCAAAATACGTTTCCTAAACTGATTCTATTTTTAAGGAAAATTCGTAGCTGACTTTTCTTCAGTAGTTCTGGACCGTTCCAGTTGTATTTGGACCTCTGGACCACTTTAGAATGATAGAGAATTCCGTTATCTTCGTGTGGACTGCTTACGGGCCTCAAACGGAGTTGTAGAACTCAAGATATGGCCAAAATAGTAAAAACTGTAATTTTTTTAGCACCGCGCGCTTGCAACCTGCGCCCATCAGTCTGTTTGTCGCGCAACCTGCGCCCACCACACGCAACCTGCTCGTGCAACACCTGTTCCATATTATAGAAAATCTCCCAAGCTTCGCGTGAGCAGTAAGATCGCTGAAAATGGACTTCTAGAACTCCAGATATGTCCAAAACAGTGTAGACTGCGCAACCGTCTCAGAAATCCGAATTTTAATCAATTTATTCTCCAAAAACGATAGAAGCATCAACCTTAATCAACATTCTCGTAAATCTGCACAACTAAACAAAACACATCAAAACCACCACAAACTTGAGTCCAAGACAATCAATTTAAGCCGATATGGAACGCTCCAAGTGGATATAAACTCCACTTATCACACCCCCAAACTTAAATCGATGTTTGTCCTCAAGCATAAACAATTACAACTAACTAACTAGTACCACTTCCGTAGGTGATCACGGTTGCATTTGGCATATGCAACAAGCCCTTTAAACCCCTAGGCAGCCCTAGTGGACGAGTAAGGTCTCGTGAGGGCCTATAGCAAATGTACCCACAAAATCCAATGCAATGCATGAATGCAACTAATTGAAAATGCAATTAATCTAATACTAATATCCTACCATACCTTCAAATCCTCTCATGCCATATCAACTTAAGAATCAAATTAAATACGCAATGTCTTGGTGTCGAAAGTGCAAGTATTCACATAGTCTACTCAATGAACATGCATAAGTTCTCACAAGTCCATGTCAAGTGTAAGAATAAGTTAGTAATCATGCTAAGCTTACAAGAGTACATCTTTGAGACAAAACTCGGGATCTCATACGCAAAAACAAGCAAACACTCACAATCCACTCACAAAAGAATATTCACTCAAGAACAAGGGTAAGTGTATCACTCAATTCCAACAAAATCATAAACATGCTTGACATTTGGTATCAATCTAACTCTTAACACAACATACATCAATGGCGATAATCAAAAGGTCTTTATTTGGATTGTAACGGGGCTAGGGACAAGGTATGTCAAATAAGCCAAATCAGGTGAAGTGTCAAAAATTAGTAAGAACTATAATAAATCATACACAACACCCTATTTTCCCCCCACACATAATTTTCCTATTTTTCTTCCAACAAAACACTCGACTAGTCGACTAAAGTAGGATCATAACAACACAAACATGCTCTCATAATATATATTTTTCTCTTTTTTTCTTTCTTTTTTTTTCTTTTTTTTTCTTTTTTTTTTCGAGAGCTAAATATAACACAAACAATACTATAAATAATAACAATGATCCCACAATTTTATTACACATGCCGACTATCAAGTAAACAATCCCAATTTTCAATATTTCCCCCAAAAGTACGACCAACAATAAACCCCTCCTTGCACACCTTATTACTCCCTTAAGCACTCTACTAGCCTTTGACAATGTGGGTTCAAATTAATGTAAGGCTAATACAAGAAAAAGGTCTAGGCAAGTAATGTGGTATGTCACCGAAAAAATAGGATTAAGCTCAATGGGTTAACTAATTGATCATGTAAATATAGTATGGTAATATGGGAAAATATGCGGTTAATCCTAAATGCCTTTATCATTTTAATCGTCAAATAATGTCATGCGTTTCAAGAAAGACCTCAAACAACTGCTAGCAATGCAAACAATCCGTGGACACTCAAGCAAACGAATAAATTGCAAATAATATGCAATAAGGCTCAAAAACTCACTTGGTGGAAAAACATACTCAATCCCAAGCAAAAATCTCTCTAACGCACCGACTTGTATTCAAAGCATGCAAACTAAATCATCTTGCACATATTCATGTCCTTCTAATCACTTACAACATTCAATAAGTCTACTAGCTTCAACTCACTAGTGTATGTGTGTGCACAAGAACAAAGTATATCACTTCTCAATCAAAAGCGTCAACAACACAAAATTCCTATCAAGCATGGGTGCAAATGCAAACTATTATGAACTCACATGATATACGAACATAAAAACAGAATGTCCTATATGAAACAAACGTAGATAACACGAACATAAATGCATAATTTACTACTACTAATATGCCAAGCATGAAATCCTATATGAACACATAATACAACAACTACTAATTCCCCAAACCACCCCCAAACTTAGAATATTCAATGTCCGCATTGAATGGAAAGTAATACAAGGGATAGTAGAAAACACACCTAAATAAAAATGCCAAAAAGCGTGGGTTGCCTCCCACAAAGCGCTTCTTTAACGTCAATAGCTTGACGTTACTTCCAAACCTCCATTAAGGATGATAATAGTTGGCCTGGTCATCTCTTCGCGAGACTTCATCGTCATCACGGCGGCACACTTTCTGCCCCTTCTCCTTGCTTGGCCTATTCGTATAACAACTACGTCCTATTCCAATGTCTTCATCTGTTGACCCAAAATCTGACAATTTGTAGAACATCACACATTCACGGGCTTCACTTAAATATAATGGAGGAGGGTAAATGTAAGTTGCTGAAGCCTTTGGTTCCTCAAAGAGAACTTCCTCCATTGGCTCTAATGCGCTACCTCCATCGAAACTCTGAGACAAGTAGAAGACCTGCATCTTTCCCATGTTCTTCAGCCTCTTGGTATGCACATACCAATTTTTGAAATTTGTGCAGCTCAGCAGTGTCTGTCCCAAATAGTGCCCTTTCCAAATCATCCACCATCCTAACATGATCAAATTCCTCACATGGCTTGTGAACACTCACCTCACCTTGGAATTTGTCTACCTCAATTATGCATGCAGTACCTTGCTCCAAGTCACCGTTATTTTCTGGAATTGCCTCTAGTATGAATTGTTGTTTCTCTTGTTCCAAGGCACTCAAAACTTGAGCAACAAGTGTCCCCATAGATTTGATAGACTTTTCATGATTCTCTACAAGCATCCTAATCTCCTTCCTAATCTCCTTCAAATCATCAACCTCATCTGACTGAAAAGTAGGAATAGGTTGCTGATGTTGAAACTCTTCACTACCAAAGACATCTTGCTGGTACTGTTGAGGATGGTACTGAAAATATGGTTGTTCATCATAACTGACATATGGATCAACTCCTTCATAGTAACAATATTGTGAGGGATCATGAACTCCAAAACACCGCTCACATTGCTGAGGCTGTTGAATACCACCTTGGTTGCTCCAGCACTGATACGTCTCATGTGCGCCCGCACATAGCTCACAAACACTAGCCACCTGTTGAACTCCATAGTAAGTTAGAAAATCCATCTTCAACGCCCACACTCTCTGACAAGTACCTGAAACACCAACGAACTATACAAGAATAGATGAGAAAAAGAAATCCGAGTCAGTGAACTCTAACGACCACTATTGACAAGCACATAAACCAAAAATAAAACACCAATGTTCCCCGGCAGCGGCGCCAAAAACTTGTTAACACAAAATCACGCAAGCGTACGTGGTCACAAGTAATACAGATAGAAGTCAAGTTCGTTCCCACAGAGATCTGGTTATGGTTTTAATTCAGTAGATGTACCTATGCAACAATGTATGATTATTATTCACTGCTAAGACAATTAACAAATTGGGTTTAGATTAACTAAGATTAACTAAAAAAACAAATTAACAAACTAAGAATTAACTAACTAACTAGAATTTAAATCAAATTACTTCTGCAAGAGAAAACATGGAATCCTAACTTCATTAAATACTTCGCTTAGATCTGACGCCTTTAATCACTATATGCAATGGTCATGATATCTGATCAGACAACACGAAACAAGTACACGCTACCTCTCAGCATACGTATACCAAACTAAACATACATCCACAAAAGAGATAGAAGATGAATAGACACCAATTATGCTTAGACCCTATATGTCTATAGAATTTGAAAACATAACGGTTGAAGAACAAGTTATCCACATTGATCACATAGGGCAGCATAATATCTCTATTTACGCTACAAATCATGATGTTAAAACATCAACCTATCCTATGCTAGCATGGCGAGTTCTAAATCTCAAGATGCACTCTCGCTTCACAAGAGATTAACAAATTAGATGTTAGCTACGCATCTAAATACATGAAACACAACCATACGAGGAAATCACATATACATCACACACAGATCTGTAAAGCATCAAATCAAGATACTAAAGTTCCATAAATAAATCCGTTAGAATTACATGACAACGATTAGTTCATAATTGAACCTCTCGTCATCATGGGATCTGATGAGACCATGATAAAAATAAAGTATGAAAAGATACAAATAAATCTAAGTAATTGATATGTAATGGTTTTCTCCTAATGATACAAATTACAAAGGTTGGATGTGTTTATATAGGCTCTAGAAGTCTTGCCCAGCAGGAAAATACCAAAACAGAATTATAATAGAATTTTTGCAAAATACGTTTCCTAAACTGATTCTGTTTTTAAGGAAAATTCGTAGCTGACTTTTCTTCAGTAGTTCTGGACCGTTCCAGTTGTATTTGGACCTCTGGACCACTTTAGAATGATAGAGAATTCCGTTATCTTCGCGTGGACTGCTTACGGGCCTCAAACGGAGTTGTAGAACTCAAGATATGGCCAAAATAGTAAAAACTGTAATTTTTTTAGCACCGCGCGCTTGCAACCTGCGCCCATCAGTCTGTTTGTCGCGCAACCTGCGCCCACCATGCGCAACCTGCTCGTGCAACACCTGTCCCATATTATAGAAAATCTCCCAAGCTTCACGTGGGCAGTAAGATCGCTGAAAATGGACTTCTAGAACTCCAGATATGTCCAAAACAGTGTAGACTGCGCAACCGTCTCAGAAATTCAAATTTTAATCAATTTATTCTCCAAAAACGATAGAAGCATCAACCTTAATCAACATTCTCGTAAATCTGCACAACTAAACAAAACACATCAAAACCACCACAAACTTGAGTCCAAGACAATCAATTTAAGCCGATATGGAACGCTCCAAGTGGATATAAACTCCACTTATCAATGTTGACAAAGAAGAGGAAACTTGAGGATGCAGAAACCATTACTCTTAATGCGGAATGCAGCAGTCATCCAAAAGGCCATTCCTCAGAAATTGAAAGATCCGGGAAGTTTTTCTTTGCCTTGCACTATTGGGAAGATGGAGAACATGAAAGCCTTGTGTGATTTAGGGGCTAGTGTGAGTTTGATGCCATATTCAATCTGCAAACGACTTGGTCTTGGAGAGCTTAAAAAGACACGGATTTCACTTCAGTTGGCAGATCGTTCTGTTAAGTATCCGTTAGGGGTCATTGAAGACGTGGTTGTCAAAGTTGATAAATTTGTCATACCTTGTGATTTTGTGGTTTTAGAAATGGATGAAGATGTTGAAATGCCTATTATCTTGGGAAGGCCATTCTTGGCTACTGCTGGCACTACAATCGATGTTAAAGCTGGAAAATTGACATTGAATGTTGGCGAGGACAAAGTGGAATTTGATCTGAACAAAGCAATGAAGATGCCTCCTTTTGGAGCAACTTGTTTTACTATTGATATAGTTGATGAAATTGTGCAGCTCGAAAATGAACACTTCGTGGGAGCAGAACGGGTGTTAGATGATGTAGTAGAAGAAGAAGCACTTGTTGTACGAACGAGACACAGAAGTTGAGATGGCTTTTACACTTTCAGAGGCACCACAGGTTGAACTTAAATCTCTACCTGCTAATTTGAGGTATGCTTTTCTGGGTTCTAATGATACATATCATGTGGTAGTTTCTGCTTTGCTTAGTGATGATGAGCTAGAAAAGTTATTACATGTTCTTCGGCAATATAAATCAACTATTGGTTGGACAATTCAAGATATCAAGGGAATTAGCCCTGCTCTTTGCATGCATAGAATTGCCTTAGAAGATGATCATAAGCCTATGATTGAGGGACAAAGAAGATTGAATCCGAATTTGCAAGAGGTGGTGAAGAAAGAAATCACTAAGTTGCTTGATGCTGGTATCATATATTCGGTTCCACACAGTCAATGGGTTAGTCCTATTCATGTTGTGCCTAAGAAAGGTGGGATGACCGTTGTACACAATGAGAAGAATGAATTAATTCCCACGAGAACAGTAACAGGTTGGAGAGTTTGCATTGATTATAGGAAGTTGAATAACGCTACTCGCAAAGATCACTTTCCCCTCCCATTCATTGATCAAATGCTCGAAAGGTTGGCGGGTAATGAGTATTACAACTTTCTGGATGGATGCTCGGGCTATTTTCAGATTCCTATTGCACCCGAAGATCAAGAGAAGACCACCTTTACTTGTCCTTATGGTACTTTTGCTTATCGGAGGCTTCCTTTTGGGTTGTGTAATGGTCTTTCGACGTTTCAACGGCTTATGAACCACATTTTCTCAGATTTTATAGGGAGAGACATGGAGGTCTTCATGGATGACTTCACGGTATATGGTTCTTCCTTTGAATCTTGTTTAGCCAGTTTGTCGAAGGTGTTGCAGAGATGTACGGAAACTAATCTTGTTCTTAATTGGGAAAAATGTCACTTTATGGTGAAGGAGGGCATTGTGCTTGGGCATAAAATCTCTAGTAAAGGCATTGAGGTCGATAGAGCAAAAATTAAAGTTATTGAAAAATTGCCACCGCCTTCATCTGTGAAAGGTATTCGAAGCTTTCTTGGTCATGCTGGTTTTTATCGACGGTTCATCAAGGATTTCTCCAAGTTAGCACGGCCTCTCTGCAATCTTCTCGAAAAGGATCATGTTTTTGACTTTGATGAAAGTTGTCTTGTTGCTTTTAACAGGCTAAAGAAGGAACTTACTTCTGCACCCATAGTTACATCTCCCGATTGGAGCTTGCCGTTTGAGCTTATGTGTGATGCTAGTGACTATGCTGTGGGTGTTGTTCTTGGGCAAAAGAAGGATAAACGTATGCACGTGATAGCTTATGCAAGGAAGACTCTTGATGATGCAAAAATCAACTATTCCACTACAGAGAAAGAGCTACTCGCAGTGGTATTTGTACTTGATAAATTTAGATCCTATCTTGTTGGGTCTAAGGTGATTGTCTATTCGGATCATGCTGCGATTCGTTTCTTGATAACAAAGAAGGATGCCAAACCTCGTCTAGTTCGTTGATTCTCTTACTCCAGGAATTTGATCTTGAGATTCGAGATAAGAAGGGGTCCGAGAACTTGGTAGCTGATCATTTATCTAGGTTGGACCAAGGAGATGGAGAGGTAGGAGGTGAAAAACCTATCAATGATAAATTTCCGGAAGAGCAGCTTCTAGGTGTGTCCTTGTCTACACCTTGGTATGCAGATTTTGTGAACTACATTGTGGGAGGAGTTATGCCGGATAATCTCTCTTATAACCAAAAGAAGAAATTCTTTTATGATGTGAAGCACTACTATTGGGAGGAACCGCTACTTTATAGGGAATGTGCTGATGGAATGTTTCGTAGATGTGTGCCTCATGATGAAGTTCCTCATATTTTCAGGCATTGTCATTCTCTAGAGTGTGGAGGTCATAATAGTAGCATGAAGACGGTGGCAAAAGTTTTGCAGTCAGGATTCTATTGGCCAACCATGCATCAAGATGCTAGAGACTTTGTGGCGAAATGTGATAGATGTCAAAGAGTTGGGAATATTTCGAGGAGGAACGAGATGCCTTTACAATCTATTCTTGAGGTGGAGATATTCGATGTGTGAGGGATGGATTTCATGGGTCCATTTCCATCTTCTTATGGGAACAATTATATTTTGGTGGGAGTTGATTATGTCTCTAAATGGGTTGAAGCTATTGCATCTCCTTCTAACGATGCTAGAGTGGTGAAGAAGTTCCTAAAGAAGCATGTGTTCACTAGATTTGGAGTGCCAAGGGCTATTATCAATGATGGAGGTGCTCACTTTTGCAATAAACAGGTGGCTGATCTCTTGAAAAAGTATGGTGTGACACAAAAGGTGGCAACTCCTTATCATCCGCAAACAAGTGGACAAGTTGAGATTTCGAATCGTGAGCTGAAGTCAATTTTGGAGAAGACAGTGGCAGCGTCAAGAAAGGATTGGTCTATAAAGCTTGATGATGCACTTTGGGCATATAGGACGGCGTTTAAAACACCTATTGGAATGTCTCCATATAGGTTGATCTTTGGGAAGCCATGTCATTTGCCGGTGGAACTTCAGCATAAGGCATTTTGGGCGACAAGAGATTTGAATTTTAATCTAAAATCTGCGGGAGAGAAGCGTTTGCTTCAACTTGGAGAGCTTGAGGAGATTAGGCTCCAATCTTATGAAAATGCTAGTATCTACAAGGAGAAGACTAAATTGTGGCATGACAAGCACATTCAGAAGAAGGAATTTGAGGTTGGGCAACATGTTCTATTGTTTAATTCAAGACTCCGTTTATTCCCCGGAAAGCTCAGATCACGATGGTCCGGACCTTTTGAGATTGTGAAGGTCTATCCTAATGGGGTTTGTGAGATTACTAGAGAAGGGTCAGATGTATTCAAGGTGAACGGGCAGAGACTTAAGCCATACCTGCTTGGAGAAATAGTGGAGCGAGGAATGAGCATTCTTCACCTCCAAGACCCTATCATCAGTTGAGAATCGGCGTCGAGCTAATGACGTTAAACAAGCGCTTCGTGGGAGGCAACCCATGTATTGTGAGTACTACTTTCTTTCCTTATGATATATTGTATAATTCATTGTTTAGTGTGTCAATGAGGACATTGCCCCATTTAAGTGTGGGGAGGTGTTTTCATTAGTTTAATTAGTTGTAGTTGTATATGTAAAAAAAAATCCAAACAAATTAAAAAATTTGAAAATTCCAAAAATAATTCTAGCCATGTGAAGATTAATTGCGTAAATGCACCCATGCATGCTGTTAGAAATCTTGTGTTTATGGATACTTTTGATTGAGAAGTGATATGTGATGTTCTTGTGCACACACATACACTAGAAAGTTGAAGCTGGTCGACTTATTGAATGTGGTAAGGGACTAGAATGACATGAATATGTGCAAGATAATTTGGTTTATATGCTTTGAGTACAAGTAGGTATGTTAGATAGACCTCTACTTGGGATTGATTGTGCTTTTACACACCAAGTGAGTTTTGAGCCTATATGCATATCTTTTGCATCTTATATTCTTTGCTTGAGTGTCCACTTGTTATTTGCATTGCTAGCACGTGTTTGAGGTCTTTCTTGAGATGTATGACATTAATTGATGACAACATGATAAAGGCAATAGGATAACCTATTATTTCCCATATTACCAAACCATTTATACATGATCATTAGTGAACCCTTTGAGCCTAATCTTATTCTTTCGGTGACACACAACGTTACTTGCCATTATCCTTTTTATTGTATTGGCCTTATATTTATCTTGAACCCAAATTGTCAAAGGCTAGTATTGTTCGTAAGGGAGTGATAAGGTGTGCATGAAGGAGGGTTATTGATGATCATAACTTTGGGGGAATATTGAGTTGGGTTGTGTGCTTATTAGTCGAAATTTGTAAAATATCAATGGATCATTATTCTTGCTTGTTATTAGCTCTACTAAAAAAAAAGAAAAAAAAATAAATATGAGAGCGTACTTATCTTTTGTGATCCTACTTTGATTCGGCTAGTCAAGTTGTATATAAAGAAAAGTTCAAGTGTGGGGATGAAAGTATGGGAATTGA
This sequence comes from Kitagawia praeruptora, assembly GCA_037693485.1. Taxonomy (NCBI): domain Eukaryota; kingdom Viridiplantae; phylum Streptophyta; class Magnoliopsida; order Apiales; family Apiaceae; genus Kitagawia; species Kitagawia praeruptora. The sequence continues at coordinate 119,659,875 of CM075345.1, read as the reverse complement.
TTTAATATCATTGTTGGGCACTAGCTTTTGACTTAACCTTCTGTGGCTTTACTTGACATACCTTGTCCCTAGCCCACGTTACAACCCTAATAAAAGACCTTTTGATTGTCATTGATGGTGTATGTTATGTTGAGGGTTAGATTGATACCACATGTAAAGCATGCTTATGATATTGTTGGAGTTGAGTGATACACTTACCCCCTTGTTTGGAGTGAATATCTTTTGTGAGTGAACGGTGAGTTGTTGCTTTTGCATAGGAGATCCCAGGTTGTGTCTTGATGATGTGCTTTTGTGTGCTTAGCATATTTACCAACGATTTTTGCACTTGACATGGAATTCTATGATGTTATTCATGTGATTTGAGTATGCTATGTGAATACTTGCACTTTAGACACCAAGGCATTGCGTATTCATTTTGATTCTTAAGTTGATATGGCATGAGAGGACTTTGTGTGTGTGGTGTTGTGTTGATGTGTGATCTTTTGCATGAGCTAGATGAATTTTGTGGGTATATTCACTATAAACCCTCACGAGACCTTACTCGTCCACTAGGGCTACCTAGGGGTTTAAAGGACTTGTTGCATATGTCAAATGCAACCGTGATCACCTACGAAAGTGGTACTAATTAGTTTAGTGTATTATTCTAGTTTGCACGAGGACGCGCAAAGTGCTAAGTGTGGGGATATTTGATAGAGTGTATTTTATATATACTTTATAGGATTTTATTCTCGCATTTACGGTGCTTTTGTGAATAATCGTGAGTATTTAATTAGTTTTTGAGGAGTTTGTTGCAGGAAATAAATAATTGCCAAGTTGAAAGAAATCCAGCATTATTCAATGATTTGCGGAGGTTTTTAGCACAAAAGAAATATTTTGTGAAAGTACAAAAAGAAATGGTGAAAAGAGCAAGGGCAGCAAATTCCAGGGACTCAGAGGTGCTATAGCGCGATTCACAGCGCAATAGCGCTACTTGAGTTGGCGTTTTAGAGTTTTCAGCAAGTAATTCCAGGGGCTCTAAGGCGCAACAGCGCCATAGGAGGCGCAAGAGCGCGACACTCATACAGAGATAGCGCAACAGCGCCAGATATGGCGCAATAGCGCGACTCACAATGGCGCAACAGCGTGGGAAGTGGGAAATCCAGGAACCAGCTAGCTTTTCAGTGCAGCAGCGCGTAAAGTGTACTGTCCTGTGCGGAATTTTTATCCAAATAACAGATTTTATACCTTTCTCCTATTTGTAATATAATTCTAATTATTAGTAATTGGGCCTTATTTAATTAAGGCAATTGTTTAAGACTTGTAATAATATATAAACACATCTAGGTTATTAATTTAGGGATCGAAAAAAAAACACTATTCGATAGATACAACTTTGTACGGAGCTTTTAGGGATTTTCTGGAGAACTATTATTTTCTTTGAAGATTAAAGGTTTTTTCTATATTCTTATAATTATGAGTTCTTCTATTAATTCGTGTGTTTTGTTTTCTTCCTTAATTATGTGTAACTAAATCTCTAATCTGAGGATTGGGTAGTATTCCTTGGTATTCATGTGTGTTTAATTATCTGTGATTTTCTTGTTTTGCTGATATGTTATTGAGGGCTTAACACAATTAGGGGCGTCATGAACCTTTGATTGGATTTTAGGGATTGTAATAACTTGGAAGAGGAGTTGCAATTTTAGTACAAGATTTAACAGACATAACTCGAATATTTGATTGGAAGATTAATAGAAGAGTTGTGAGACTTATAATTCTTGGTGCGTAATAGTTTATTATTGTACTTTGATTGTATCATGGAAGTGACAATTAAGGTGTAGTTGTAGACATTATATTGTATCTTGGAAGGGAACATTATAACCTTAGAAGAATTGTTTTCAGCAGAGTAAGAACGTAGATGTCACATAAATATTGAATGTGCATTGAAACCAAGTGAAGAACCCCAGTTCTTGGATTGTTTTCCTCATATATTTTATTCTCGATTGATAATTAGTTTAATTTAGTCTATAAACAAACCAAATATTCTTCTACACTTTTAAATTGTGAGAGATAAGATACTTGAACTCGATTTTACATATTAGTCCTTCCCTGAGAACGAACACAAAAATACTATTAACAGTTAACTAATACATGTTAGATTCGGGTATCCTTTTTTAAAATAAAGGATGTTCAAAAATAATTCATAACTAAAAGATATATAACCATATATAATATACTGTTTTGTGGATTTATAGAAAATAATATTTACGGTTAGTAAAAAAATTTTAAAATTAAATACCTTGTGATATGAGAAGTTATTAAATTAAGATATTTTATATAATACTCTTATAGCATATATTAATAATTAAAATGATTAAAATATATGTAGTGTTCGTTTATATGAATTTATTAATTATTTTATTAACAAATTGTGAATAAATATATTTTTGAACCTTTTAAAAAATTGAGTTTTTGAAGATATGGATTTATCCAAGGTATTTAAAATTTGTTCAAATCTGATTTTGTATTGTTGGCTTATATACATTTATTAATTAATTTTATTAACAAATTATGGATAAATATATTTTTGAGCTTATAAAAAAATCAAAATTTTGAAGGTATGGATTTTATCCAAGTTATTTAAAATCTGATTTTTTTTTTCCGATTTTTAGTTAAGTTGGATTATAATTATTAATTAACAATTATAATTAAACAATATATATTATAAAAATCATATAATAATCTGATTGTGATTGACTTTATATTAAAAGAGTGGTTGATTAATGAATGATTAATTATGAAATTTAATTTTAAATGTATAATATTATATCATGATTAATTTCAAATTAAAATCATGATTTTCTAGTAAATATTTTTTTATTTAAAAAATATGTATTTATGAATATGTTTAATAAAATCAATATTGTATTTAAATTCGTTTATATGAATTTATTAATTATTTTATGAACAAATTGTGAATAAATATTTTTTTTAACCTTTCGAAAAATCGAGTTTTTGAAGATATGTATTTTATCCAAGCTATTTAAATTTGTTCAAATCCGATTTTGTAGTGTTGGCTTATATGCATTTATTAATTAATTTTATTAACAAATTATGAATAAATATATTTTTGAGCTTATAAAAAAATCAAAATTTTGAAGATATGGATTTTATCCAATATATTAATAGAGAGGTTGATTAATGAATGATTAATTATGAAATTTAATTTTAAATATATAGTGGTATATCGTGATTGATTTCAAATTAAAATTGTGATTTTCTAGTAAATATTTTTTGATTTAAAAAATAGGTATTTATGGATATGTTTAATAAAATCATTATTGTATTTAAATTAGAAATGTTAACTAAACATGGCTAAAGAGTTAGGGTGAGATTGTAAATAAGGAAATGTCTAAATTTTAGGAATTAGCTTTGATTGGTCCTAAAATAATTTCTCGAATCTTATTGGTTAACTGATGTGTGGTTGACTCAGGTATTATAATAAAGGATAGAGAAAATTGGGCTTGAGGTTGTGCTCAGATATCTTTCCTAAGGTTATAGCAAAATATACCTATAAAGTAAGGGGTTCGCAGGGGCTTTTATGTAAATATAAATCTTTTTTCAGTAATTTACAAAAATGCCCTTTAATTTGTATTGAAATTTGTTCTAATCTCAGGTATAATCCTGAGGTCACCGTCAGGCACATGAAACCCTACTATTATATTATATATATCCAAACTTTATACTCCCTCCGTCCCATTTTTATTGTCCATCCATCAAAATCCACATTTTATTCAATCATGTCAAATAAGATTATAGTTACCAAATAATTGTATTATTTTTCTTAAAAATTAACATAATTAACACATAATTTACCTTATTAGTTAAATGTGGACAATAGTTTTGGGACAAAGGAAATAGGAAATAGTGGACAATATAAGTGGGGCGGAGGGAGCATATTGTATATATATATTTTTTTAAATGGTACTCCCTCCGTCCCACTTATTTTGTCCTCATTTGACTTTCTTGGTCAAATTGATAAAACTTTGACCTTAAATAATAATTTAATTATTTATGCTTTCATAAATTTAAAAGTTGGATATTGTAATATGATAAGTGTACTTTGTGATAATAATTTTTTTAAAAAATATAATTGTCATATAATATAAGTAATTCTCATTACAAAATTGGTCAAATTGACCAAAATTTGGTCAAAGTGACAAAATTAGTGGGACGGAGAGAGTACATTTTAATTTTTAAAATCTTGATTCAAATTTTAATTAATTTTACTTTAAAAATTAATTATTATAAAATTTACATATCTAATCCTTCGGACTCTCTTCTAACCCTTCATCCAAATAAGGTAAAGATTACATCTTTCCTTACTCAACTTCTCCATCGGAACAAGATAGTTCAACCCATCCCAACCTAACCTAATTTAGCCCAACCCAATCCTTACTTTCCCAACCCCTATCCAAACAGGGCCATAGTGTTTGGGTTGCCGTATTTATCTTTAAACACAGATCACATATGTGCCTTTTTACTTCATATTGGAGATCAAAAAATAATAATAAATAAATGCAAAACATACATCTAAAATGGAACATATTATAAACAAATTAGTAGGAACACTAGTAGCCATTTGCCTAAATATAAGTATAGTTCTTAAATGGTAATACAAGAGCTCAACTTAGGGGTCAACCCTTCCTCAATAGAAATAGGAGCTCGATATTTGAATCCTAAGACCAAGTCAATGCTAATGCTTTCGGTTGCTTCGGTCCAAAACTGAACCGAATAGAAAAAACCGAAAACCAAATTGTTATGTTTTTTGGAATCGAACCAAAGCAAACATACATGAAGAACTGAACCAGAACCGAACCGAAATAATTCGGTTGGTTCGGTTCGGTTCTTAGGAACCGAAATTCTCAAAGTTTAAATGTTAGATGATAATGGATCTAGGGTTATGTAAAAGGTTATGATGAGTGTAGACTGTCTAGAGTGGAGTACTGGAGTGTGGAGTTGGGCGGTTATGGATGGCTACATGGGTCTGCCTAATAAGGTTTCTGATCCTCAAGATTCATACATTACTGTCGAAGTCGATACAAATTTTGACTCCTCTTGGAGATATTAATGGGAATTATATTGGGATTGATGCTAATACAATTCTTTCACTTGATTCTGTTGATGTAACTTCATTAGGTTTTGATCTTAAGAATGGTAAAAAATAATTGCTTGGATTGAGTATCGAAATTCGTTAAAGAAAATTAAGGTTTGGCTTGGAGATGATTATGAGTAGAGATGCACAAAAAACCCTTCGGGCCGGGTTTAATCCGACCTTTAAAAAACCCGGGCTTTTTAACAATCGAGTCGGGCCGGGCTTTTTAAAAAATCGGGTCGGGCCGAACTTTCTCTAAAATATGAGACCGTTTTAGGTCCTCAGGCCGGACCGGGCTTTTTTCGGGATTTTTTAAATTTATATATATGTAATTTTTATCTTTTTTTTGCAAATCTAATATATTAATATTAGTGTTATAGAAATCGGCCGTTCAGCCGATAAATCGGCCGATACATCGGTGAACTTGTTACTGACGATTTAGTTTCGGTGAATCGTTGCATAATACGGTTTAGGTCAAATTGGGTCAAAACTCGGGTCAATAAGACAAATTGGGTATCAGTATTTGGTCATCTAGCTCCGGCGAATTGTGTAATATATGTCTGAGAGTCTTTTGCGGGGGTAAGAAGATGACAAGGAAGACTCTTTAAGGTGGTGTTTGGCAGAGAGAGAGAGAATGAGAGAGAATGTTGAATGAAACTATGAAACTTATGAAAGAGACTACTGAATGTTGGGTTGTTTAATATTGTATTGAATGGGGTGATTATTTTAATATTAAAAGAGAGGCGTGTATTGTATTGATAGTAATAGTATTGGGGTTGATCCATGTAATGATGTAAGATTTCTATTTCCTCATTTTCATTTTCATTTATATTTTGATGTATATATAATTATATTTATTAATTATTAATATTAAATTACTCCCGATTTATCTTCCGATTAATCCTCCGATTAATCCCCGATTCGGCGATTAATCCTTGCAAGATCATGTAACCGATCTTGTCCGATTATCGAATTCTACAACACTGATTAATATACAAAAAAAGAAAATCTTAAAAAAGAAACAACCTCTAAAGATTTACGTCCACGAAATCTAATACTAAAAAATTACTAGCATAATACTTGTTTTATCATAAAACATCACTGCAACTCAAGAACTTTTTACTCATAATCTGCGTTATGACTTAAGGCGATCGTTAGCCATATAAATCTTCTCGCATATGACCATTTCGAGAAGCACATCCTCTACACTCAATTAGTCTTCTTTAAAGAAGAATTTGTCTTGTATATTGTTGATTCTTCCTAACCTCATGATCAATCACATTACTTCTATTTCTAAGTTTAATATTCTTGAAATTAATTAAAAATACTATATAATTTTAGATTTTATCTATAGAATATCAAATTTTTATCCGGATATCTTAAAAAGTCAGGGCTTTTATTCGGGCCGAACCGGGCTTTATTCGGGCTTTTTAAAAGTCCGGGATTTTAACCGGACTTTTCGGGTTTCGGACCGGGCCGGGCTTGATGAGAAATAGGAGGCCCATCAGGCCCTCGGGCCGGGTCGAACCGGGCCGTGAGAAATGGCTATTTTAATCATAATTTGAAATCAAAATGCCCAAAATATCACAACCCACAAAAATGACCATTACTATCACACAATCACGCAACTATTATATGCGTTAATAATTTTTTTTTTAAATCCTTGTTTTCAATTGGGCTAGCAATATTGGGCTCATGTAGTGCTGTTGGGCTTTGTGCCTGCACGTAAAAAGAAACGCATGCTTTGAATGCATTTAATTTTTTTTTTCTTTACAGAAAACGAATGTAGATCTTGCGTTTTCAGAGTCGGTGTTTGTATTTTAAGGTGAAGACGCATTATTATGTTATGTTTTTAAGAAACGCAAGTTTATGATGCGTTATTAAGTGATAAAAAAATGGCTATTTTTCTAGATTGTGATATTTTGGATTATTTAACTCCAAATTATGATAAAAAGGGCCATTACTTTTTTTGGGCCGGGCTTTTCGAGCTTTTTTTCGGATCGAATCAGGTTTTTTTGAACATCTCCAGCTATGAGGTTAGGCCTTCGAGTGCTGTTCTTGAATCTGGAATTGACCTTTCTAAGCATTTCAAGGAGTTTATGCATGTGGGTTCTTCGGCTTTTAATGGGAGAGGTTTAGCTATTCATGTTGTTGATCAATGGAGATTTAACTTATGTTTACTTTATTTTTAATATATGTACTGTAGACTGTAGTCTGTATACATATTATATATAAAAAATGAGTTAAGTTCTATGGAAATCAGCATTTGAGTAGAGACCGTGGAGACCATATACATTATGCACTTAAAACATTACAAAACATATATATTTGCAAGGAATGTTCAATTAACAATATTATTTCATTCAAAATCTTAAAAATCATATATGATTTACAAGCAGAACATGTTTTGGAGAACAATACGTTCTGCAATATTTTGTTTGCAGGACATACATGATTTTCAAAATTTTTAATGAAATTTGCATGTAAAACATATATGATCTTCAAGATTTTCAATGAAATTAATAGTATAGTGATTTTCATAGAATATGATTTTCAATGAATAAGTTTTTACAATGTTTTGATTGACTGGTCTCCGGTCTCCACTAAAAATGTTGGTCTCCATAGAACTTAACCCTATAAAAAATATATATTAATATTATATATATAATTCGGGTGTTTCGGTTTTAACCGAAATTATTTATGGGAGAACCGAATCGAACCAAAATAAATTTCGATCCAAATCAAACAAATCGAACCAACTGAAAAAGGAAAGTTTTGGACCGAATCGAATCGAAATGATACGGTTCGGTTCGGTTTTGCTCACCCGCCGCCTACAATACATATAAATACATATAGTGTTTGTTGTAATATGAATTCAAAAAATGATTTTTGATGTTAAAATAGAATTTAGATTTTAAAATATCATTAATTAAATCTAAATTTAGCTATATTTCAATTACCTAAATTTTAAATTCAAAGTTGTATTTGACACCATTATTTTAATTATCCATTTTTCTCCACTTGCATGCTTATGTGGAAATTATAGATGCATCTATTTTTGATTCTATATTGAAAACTAACTATAACATTTTTCTATTTTAGAACAAGTACAATGCAATATTAAAATAGGTGCTATTTCTATAATTTAACATCTATAATGGTACACACTACACAGTTCTTCAATGCAATGTTATACTATATATGCATCTATAATTGCCATAAGGGCATGCAAGTGGTAACATGGAGGGAAATGAGTAATTAAAGTAATTGTGCCAAATATAATTTTGAATTTAAAATTTAGACAGTTGAAATATAACTATATACAAATTATAAATTTTATTTTAACATCAAAAATCATTTTTTAGCTTCACATCATAATAATAATCACATTTATTTTAGTATTAACATTGAACTTGCTTTTAGAACCAATTAAAACATTACATTGAAATTACATTAAAATGATGTATTCTATAATTAATATTATATTAGAGCATCTCCAATGACGTTAGCTAAAAATGATTGGCTAAATTACATAAAATATTGATTATGTAAAATTTGTCGAACCTGTAAGACATTGTGTTCCGAGGGTATTGGCTATAATGATTGGCTATATTTTAAAAATGGTATATTATTAATATTTCAAGTTGTTATTAATGGACTATATAATTTTAATATAGAAATAAGTGATGTGGCAATTCACTACAGAGAACTGAGTTTCGACATATATAGCCAACATAAAGAGATTATCTATAATTATAGACAAGGGTTTTATCCCATTGCAACGCAAAAAAATTTACACATTCTTTATAATTCTTATTTATGATAATTAATTTTAAAATTTAACCAAGAGCTCTCTCCAATTGGAAATGCGCTTGTGGGGACGAAGATGAGGATGAGGATTCATCAACAAGAGGAGGTGAGGATTCACCGTCATCATCAATCAGAGATAGTTTATCCCACATCTCCTCAGTATTTTGAGTTTACAAGCTAAAACTACAGCCAACGGGGTGCCGAACCCGGTAAACGAACAAATAGTCTTATAAAACTAGCACCTTTTTACCAATGCACTGGACTTACCTAGTGGAAACATGTTTGGATTCAAATTTCTTATTTGATCTTCTAAAAAAATCCAAAATGTAGTAGGACCAAATTGACCCACGGGGTGTCCAAAAGCCATTATTTATTTCAGTGATTGCAAACGAAGTATAAGAACCCTATCTACCTCTCTTGATTAAACCAATCATCTCATTGCATAATCCGTTCCCTAAACCCCACAAAGATCAAACAAAATGAAAAAACACAACGGCTATATAAATCATTTTGTCCAAATTTACTTGGTCATATAGCCACACTTCTTGATAGACCAATTTGCCCCAATTCATTATGACCCCTTTACCATGTCAGCTATTTATACCACACGATGCTTGTCTCTCCATCTAGGCCAAATGTCACAAAGTTACACCCCAATACCCCCTTCAAATATTTTAGAGAAAGGGAGAAGCCATATATATTTCAAAATAATAAGAATATTGGAATTCCGAAACACAATGACAAATCCCAAATCTCACGATTGTTGATTTATATTACAGTTTACATTTCTCAAATTACTCTAGAGAACCATTCATAAAGAAATAACTAGAATTATTAAAGGACAAAACTGAAACTGTCTACGCGAAGGCTATCAAAATGAATGGATACATCACAAAAGATGTTAATGCCTAGTTGGTGAACCATTTCCAGATGCACCATTGTCTACAAGTTCAGATATATCACTCTCAAAAAAGGCAGAGTGGAGAGCCCTGACACATTGTTCTGATTCACTATCATTTACGATCAAGGATATATTCACCTGGTTGAAATCAAAATATACTTTTGGATTAAGCGAGCTACAACAAAAAATATATAGATGGATAGAGATGAATGTATCTAAATGCGAGCATGTGAGTGCAGAAATTTATCCAAATATCTTGTGCATCTTACCTTGGATGCACCTTGAGAAATCATCTGAACATTGACTCCATTAGCGTGAAGGACATGAAATGCCTGTTAAAAGCACAAGAGACAAACGCTAAATACTACAAGAGAATTATTTATATACGAGGAAGATATCTTGACCCAGAATATGTATCACTTGGCTAAAATTACACATAGCAATCTTATGACGTATACAATAAGAAGGAATCAGTAGCTGGTCAAATTGACCTAAAAACTGTCACGTCTAAATCGGAACATAAAGGACCAAATATAATTTTTTTCCTCCTCAGATAAGTTATGAGGAACAGAATAAACACGATCAAGGGATCTGACCAACACCAAGAAAAGTTTCGTAATCATACGAGTCATCCTGTTTTTGCTGGTAGGCCAATAGTCTAAACGACAAAACCAAATTGGTTTTGATATATCAAGCAAAGAAGTGTTAGAATGCTGCTATGGCAGCAGATTATGCTGGAACATGTAGCAGGAGATTTAACTCTATGTAATGTGCTTTTCAAACAATAATTTACTCTACAAGAAAATCGTTCTTTCCTGAAAACAACTCGATGTCAGTTGTGCAAATAAATGGCACCTTTTCCAGGTAAACTCGTTCAAGAAAAAAACACTGCATTATATTTCGATGCCAACAGTATAGAAAATCATCGATCAATATAACAGAAAAAACTGTGACATTGAATTATTTATAGGCTTTTATAATACTCATAAAGGTAAATGCTATTACCTTCTCCAGTATCAGCGAAGACCTTTGAACATTTCCGATGAGCGAGATGATAGATCTGTGTTGAAGGAGATTTACCACTGCAATTTTCTCAAGTTCTTCTACAACATGATCGAGTTCCTGCTTAACGAATGGTGAAAAAGGCTTACTTAAATCTCATGATTTTGTTAACTGAATAATATACCAAATGATGTTGAAAACATTATATATTCAAACAAAAGAGTAATGAATCTGATTATGAAGCAAAATAATGATTGACTGGAGTATAGCTCTGTTTGCATGTAGCCCATGAACTGTATTAACATTAAGAAGGATATCGTACGCTTGCCTGCTGAATCAATTCCCTGCTCCAAAGCTTTGAAGGATCCAGTGTCAAGGAAATACTAACTTCACTCGTGGCTACAACATCGACAGAAATGCCCAAATCTTCAAAAATCGAGAATACCTTATACAAAGACCATAAAAATATTTCATTAATTATTGTTATGATGTGGTCATTATAAATTACAGCCATGCTATCAATTTACAACACTATAGTAATTTGTAGATTGTAATGACCCAACAAACATCAGATGAGACAATAGAAACCAAAAGGAAAAAGCACAAAACATTCTGTACCTTAGCAAGGAACCCAAACTGACCAAGCATACGAGTGCTAACAATGTCTAACATTGTTACATTCCTTTTCAAAACGATGCTAGTTAGCAATGCCTGTAAATGGATAAGATAAAGAGGAATACATCACACTTCTACTTCACAAATCTATATATTTTGAACCATATCTTGATACATACTTTTCTCATGTCTCTTTCTCTAGTTATCAAGGTTCCTGGAGCATTACGGTTGTAAGAATTTTTAACCCTTACAGGAACATCTCCCTCTCTAGCTGGCCTCATAGATTGGGGGTGCAGCACCTGCGATCAAATAAAGAATTTTTAAAAAAAAATTCAGTAAATTCATTCAATTAAAGAAAAAACCTTTCTGTTTAGGTGGCCTGCTTAATTCTATAACTGCTTTTCTCATAAGTAGAAAACATAGCAACAGAAACAATAAGGAGTGATATTAGGGATGATTGACCACAGTGATTAACTACTGAGCCCAGCTCAAAAAACTAGAAGACATACCTACCAGTATAATAAATGATAACATACTATTTGGCTGGGCCCTGAGTAATATTATAAAATTCCAAAACATAGTAAAATATGTACTCTATGCATTATAATTTATAAATGAGAAGAAATTGCAGAAAGAAAAAAGAATCAATAACTAAGACCACAACTTACTCAACTATATAACATTAGGACTATAAATACTACAGTGGACTAAAAAAAGAACACCACCAGCTACACGGTAAAAACTATTGAAAGTAACAATCTTAAGCAACAAGTTTCCACTCAGTATGTTAAACAGAAGGTCAGTTATCAAAAGCACTTGTAGAAAGAATACTAACTTTGTTATTTTTCATTTACGTTGTTTACTTTCTTTGGAGTTGGGGCTAATATTATGATTTATAAGCTTATTTTGCTTTACGAATTTAAAGGCTTACAGCCTACTTCAAACTTTGACCCTCCCAAGGATGTACCAATTTAAGTACTAGAAGGAAATGAGACCATAGAGAATAGTACTCAGCCCTGATTACAGATTACTGCCATTGTAACCCATGCAAGAACAGCAGACAATGTATATTCCTATAAAGTTAGAGGAGTGAAGTAATATAACACCTGAGCTCCAAAATAAGCAAGTTCAGCTGCTTCGTCGAAAGTCAAATATGGCACTGGCTCTGCGTGTTGATATATATTAGGATCACAAGTTAAAACACCGTCAACATCTTTCCAGACCTACAAAGGTTACAGAAACAGCTTTAATGCATGTATACATGTTGTATAATACAACTATTCACCGACAAAAATATTCCTGCGAAACAATTGTCTCCCCAAACCTGAATTTCTCGCAACCCCAATGCTTTACCAATGGTTGTAGCCGTCAAATCACTACCACCTCTGCCTAATGTAGTCACTGCACAGGACTTCCAACCCTAACAATAAAAAATCAATATACCCCATTGTTAGCATACACAAATAACCTCATATAACTCGTATACAAATCTAAGGCTACTATGGCAGATATTAATATATATTACATGATTCTTGTGCAATATTTCATTTTCTTTTCCAGTCTTGTACTTAAAGGAGAACCCCCAAACATTCTCTACTTCCATTTCTTAATTATATATAAATAGTAGATAAGACCAGAGGGAAGTGACCAGAACAAGGGGTAAACACCTTTCCAAGAAAGCCAGTGACAACAGGAATGGCGGGATCAGCAATCCAATCACCGTGTAATCTCTTTGCAACAGCTGGATAAGTTGCTTCCAAGATATCCGCATTTGTGAAATCATCTGTTGTTATAAAACCAATTGCAAATGCATCGTACTGCAAATTATTCACACAATTTCAGATAAGCCATGATAAAAAAATGTTGTGTGAAAGATAACCAAATGTACAGGAGAAATTTGACAATCAAGTACATAATGGTGATCAACCAATATCACAACAAACAGATTACTAATTTCAATTATAAATTATAAATGCAGTTCATAATACGTAATATCTTAAGTGAATAGGTTGAGAAACAACTAAATTCCTTCTGGATACCAATATGCAGTGGAAGGACTCCACAATCTAAATTCTCAGCTAAAAATGTATACCCACTTTAACCTCTGCTCCCAAAATTAACGACTTAGGAAATTTTAAATTTATAAAGTTGTAAGAGTTTAGCTACGTATTCAGTTATAAGAGTTTCCATCTGTAATTAAGCTATTAAATCTAGTATAAAAGGATGACATACTTGGCGGGCTTTGACACCAATCTTGTTCAAATATGCGGAAAATATTCTTGTGGACATGCATTCCCCGAATGATACTAAAAAGTCTCTGGTGCGTAGAGTCAACTCTTTCATCATAGCAATCCCACTCAGAAGTTGTTCCAATTCCTCTAAGTGTGCTGCGAAAATTTACAAAAGAGAACTAAGTACTAGCTAGGTCACAACATAAACTCAGTAAAAAAACATTACAGGATTAGTGAAATAAAAACTCACATGAAATTGTGGATCTTTCTATTCCGAGCTCAACCACAGTCCTAATTACTCAAATATAAAACAAAATTATATCCGAATGAATGCACCGTAACATACTGTACATAGACTTAAAGTAAAAAATAGAAACTACAAAAGAATATAAACGGAATACTTTTACCTTAAATGTAATTCTTTCAGATTGGTCAGCTCATCAATATCTAAGACATTAGAAACACCGCAACTGACAGCCTTTTCTCCAGCCTAAGATACAAGACAACAAATTTTCATGATACTTTGCGGAAGAATGTATAAAATATAGCCATAGCCCAACAATGGGCAATAAAAATGGCAAAGTAGTAATACCATTAATAGATTGTTGGTTGTCTTTCCCATAGCAGAGAGAACAATTACAGGCCTCTCTTCTGGAAAGCTAAGGATAAGTTCAGCTACCTCCCTCATCCTCTCCGCCGAGGCCAGTGATGATCCACCAAATTTCATCACACATGTTAATTCATTAGCTACTCCTTTGAGTTCTTGACTTTCTGTCTCACTTCTACGAAGCACATCTACATTTCCTCCCTCACAGCAGATACTTAAAACTCTTCTCCCACATGACCTCTTTGGAGCTGTGCATGATCCAACAACAGAACCCACAGATGCGGCAAAATTAAGGCTATGTCTTCGCCACATAGGTTGGCTGTTCAGAGCTCTCATTGACAAAGCAGGTGATGGTAATATAAGTCCACATAAATCCATTGCAGTCGCCATGACACAGTTATAAGAATATAAATGTTCCTTAATTATATAAAATAAATTCGACGAATAATGCAAACTATGTGATTCCCAGCAGCGGAGAGCCAAATCCTTTCCTGGCTCTCCCTGCTAAAAGTTTTCTCTCAGCTGACAAGCACTAATTCACGTGTATAGTGTCCTGCAGAAAATAGTTGAGAAGTAATTGTTAATAAGCTGGATTTAGCATGTTCCGTCAATCAGATTTATTGTTTCTAGCTTTCTAAAGATTAAAGTGTATTAATTTCGTCCCTTTTCTTGGACTACATCAGCTCTAGTGTGTGATTTCTTTAAAGTAGTTAATATTAATCATCTAGTGATATTTCAGCATAATCTTTGCATTTGTACATTTGGGTCATCAAAAACAAAATTCACAAAATGTGTACAGAACGCACACTAATAGAGAACTTGTGTATTGCAACCTTCAAAAACAAATACAATCATATCAAGCTATTTTTTCGTGAGTATCGAACAAAGAGTCCTAGACTTTTCTTAGTAGAGGGTGATAATCATATACTAATAACACATTATATTACGTTTTTTGTTACTGACAAATATCAAACCCTGAACCTTTCTTAGTACAGGGGTCGATGGCCACCTACGACAACGACCAAATTTCCCTCTAACGCTTAATACATATATTACATCTGCATACATAATATAATTTTAACCAGACTAGACTGCGTAATACTTAGGCTAAAAGGTCCACCGTGACACCCCATTCATCCTGACCACACACATTACATCCAACAGTTGGACGTAGGTTGAGCAGAAATCCAACGGACCACCCGAATCCATCGACTAATTACCGAGAGACAACAAGAAGCAGCCACTAACGAATAACAAAATGTGGCTCACAAATTAATCATCAAATCAACCAGTAAAATCATACAAACACGGCATACACATAAAATGTAATACAAACTGAACTAGATCGAGAAAAATATAAAATAAAGATAGGTAAATTCGAGATAAAGACAAACAAGAGCAATAATTAGAATTTAGCAAACATATCAATAAGAAACAAACAACACAATAGCTAGAAATGAGAAAATTTAAATGTAATTTACATACCGTAACGGGAGAATTGAGAAGGGAGTTATTTAGGGTTTGAGTTGGGAGCCGCCGGAAAATGGAGACTGGAGAAAAATACGACAAGGAGGAGCTTTGAAGAGTCTAGCGAGTTATTTCTGAGACGCGGCGGCGCTTCATTTTATACTGGACTATGTATGTATGTATACATAACGTGTTTCATATTTTCCTATATTTTATTTATTTCAGTTTCCCCCTTTTTCATTTTCCAATGTGCTTGTATTATTGTAGTTTTTGATTTTTCTCCCTTTTTCTTCTTTTAACTTTTTCTAATTTATTACTAGTAGATATTGTTATTGAAATCGGCCCATTTCTGAGAAAAATTGCCGATAAATCGACTAAAAATTGGTCAAAATTTTGGAACCGATTCGATCGATTTTGCAATAATCACCGTTTTTTCAACCGAATTACTCGATAAATTGTAAATCGGTACCTCAATCGAATAGTTCCTATTTTCGAAATTTAAAATAGATTAGTAGTACATTATTTTTCTTCCAAATTATGTATCCTTTTCCAGTATTTGACTGTTTGATGGTAATTTTCCCACTGTTTATATGAACTAGCATGAAAACCCGTGCGAGGCACGGGACATTTTCTAGTATTGATTCTAAATAATCGGAAGCGGTAGTTAATTTGAGTGCTTGAGGGAAATTGTGCATCACAAATTTTCCGAAATAGTTTTACTAAATCTTGTTGCAGAATGACAATGTCTTGCCAACACACGGAATTGATAGAAAGTTACAGAAGGTCTTTTTTAAGACATTAGATAAAATTTATTTGATGGTGTGTAAGTGCTCAATGGAAGTAGTTAAGGCGAGTTTCTGCTTCTTGTTGGCACTGGTGTCGATGGAGGTCCAACGTCCGTGTAGTCCGCTAATATGTCGATCCGGAAACAACCGCCAGGGACCTCAGAAACGCCTACAATTTGCTCAGCTTCTTTGTTGAATAATGTTATAATTGTAGATCCAGATTGATCCTCAACCTGCGCCACAATCCTTAACCTGCATAAAATGCAACTTTATTTGCGGGAATACATTCATTGAATGCGTGATTTATTTAAATTTCAACGTGGCATGTGAATATCTCGAGGACATAATGTTATTTTGTGTGTGTGTGAGGACGATCAGTTAGAAATAAAAGATGGTATTATTGTGTGTGCAGTAAAATTTTTTATTCAAATCTTGGAGGGCGCACGAGCACAATTTGGACAATGTGAAAAAAGTAACATATAACATGAGCCATGCCTGGTTCATGAAATGCTGTTAGAATATAATTAAATGTTAAAATACAATTCATGCATGATAAAAGTTATAGTGGTTTCCTAATTACCCTTTGTGAAAGTAAGCAAGAATTTGGTTCTAATGATGTGTAACAGTGAAGTAAAATTTAGCATGTTATTAATAATGGTATTAAGTGATCGAGTTTAAACAGAAATTGTGAGTGTACCATATAAAAATTAAAAAAAAAATTAGTAAGAAAATAAGTAGATAAACAAAGCCATTTATATATTAGAATATATTTATAATTTCATAAATTGTAAATAAAATAAGTAATTTAATGTCATTTTTGACAAATTAATTACCTCAGTACGTAAGTGAAAAATATAATTAACATTGAAATAAAAAAAGTTAGAGTATACAAATTTATTATAGTATTTTTTTATGTTCTTGAGACCATGTATAGTTATTAGCTTTACATATCATGCATGGCATTGAGTTTAAGTATGCAATAGTAAATTTTTTTTTTTGAAACAAAGTCAAAAATATTAATGTTTCCACATAACACAATTTTGGGTTGT
This sequence comes from Kitagawia praeruptora, assembly GCA_037693485.1. Classification (NCBI taxonomy): domain Eukaryota; kingdom Viridiplantae; phylum Streptophyta; class Magnoliopsida; order Apiales; family Apiaceae; genus Kitagawia; species Kitagawia praeruptora. Next base: position 119,642,277 of record CM075345.1, on the reverse strand, counting down.
TAAACATTCATTTTGATATCACAAATATATAAATTTACATACATACATATTAATAAAGTTAATAAAACTTGTCATAAACATTATGCGTGAAACTAAAATAATATAAAATTACAGAATGATTGTTCAATGTTATCATGAATTATTGTATAATATATTTGTAATGGTATACTAAATCCTCGTTACCACTTAAATTCAAAATTTTTGAATAAGTAAATTAATTTTTTTGGATATTGTCAAACAGACTATTACATATTTACATAACACATATTAGGCGTACATAAAAAAAAAATACATATCTAAGATTCATAAAATCGCCTAACCCCTAGAAATTTTAACACATTGATTTCATACTTACGATCAGATTATACAATTTATATACACGTTACAAATATTAAACATAATTTTGGATACTAAAATTTGGTATTTGACTGCTATCGGAAAGTAAGGTACCTGTGATCAGTTAGAACCGCATTATTGGTTTTTCTCTCTGATTTGCCACAGCTTTTGACCATATCAACCACATCTAGGCATAGACCAAAATAAGGGTTAGGGCCAGATGAGTAGCTATTGGAGTTAAAATATTTAAGTTTGAAAGGTTACCTATTAACGTAGCAACATTCCCGACCAAGTTCTTGGTACCAGCAGCAAAAGCTTTCAATTCAAATTTGCATAGGGGAATGATGTCAGAGTCCACAGCTTTTTCAATCTTTGTCTTGTAGAAAAAGTTGATCGAATAATCCGCATCAACCTCTGTCTTGCTTGGGGCCTGCTAAAACCTTGAAGTTTGATATGGCATAAAGCTCTTCATCCTTAAGCATTGGGACTCAGATTAAAATCTTAAAAAAACACATATAAAGTAATGAACTGCAATGTAATGACTCAATAAACTTTCTCTATCGTCAAGTTTTCGCTATCGACTCCATGTTCAGAACGTTGCAGTATTCAATTCCCTATTAAACTGCAAGGGAAAAAAATTAAAACAATAAGCTTAGCAAGCACCGATATCCACACTCTTATAATGTTAAGAAAGTTTAGAAATACAGGGGAAGTAAAAATAAGTAGAAACTTTAAAACTGAATTAGCAATTCGGATTACCTTTAGAAAAATCAAAATGCAGAGAACAAACATTCCTTATTCTCATTTATTTTGTAGTTCATAGGCGACCAGTGACATTTCTATTACCAATTCTGTGGAATAGGCATGTAGATGTATCAGAAAATCAAGATTTCTTTGTTATATATGTATATACCTTTTCATCTAAATAATTTCTCACATACAATTTAAGCTCAATTATGAAGCATATTATAAGAAAATTTTAACAATAAATTTTCTTTTTGTAGTATTCCCTATATGTTGAGGGAGAAAAACTCACAACTTATACTGATGGTGTAAGCTACAATCCTAGCAGGCAAGACCAGCTCATTCAGTTGTACTCCAATTCCATTATTTCCCACTTGAGTGTTTAGTTTTGAACTAAAGAGCAAGACCACTTCATCCGCATTTGGGCTAAGTGGATTTCAGTTAAACCTTCAGAAAATTCCTTATAAACAAATGAAGTTTTAGTCTTTAGAGGCTAAAAATTAGCACCAGAATGAATGCACACCTTAAATGTAAATAGCACTAAAATATGTATGTGTCTATATATGTATCGATTTATTGATCGTCGAGATTAAGTTAAGATCTATAGCTCAAACAACTATTAGAAAGAGCTTACATTTGTTTTTTTATTCAACATTAGCATAACTTAAGAAAAAGGAAACTTTCATACGTTCTATTGGGAGCATGCCATGTTTTGGTACTTGGTAGGAATTAACTTAAATAAGACATATGATTTAGGGCTACATGAAATACTTGCAACATCAATTAGCATAAAAAGTAATAAGGTATAAGCTTTATGGTGTCCTTTAAAGCTCCAACATAACCAAAAAGGATACAACTTTTAGACAATTATTAAATTTAATTAAGGTATAAGTCATTTTATACAAATTTTGAAGGGATTAAAAAGTTACATGTTTAGAAAAGCTCAGGTCCGCGGTGAAAAGAAACAACAATTTTGTTATAAATTTTTAAGAAGTAACACAAACTGTCACCTAAATTGTGGCACATATTTGACCAATCCACGCATTTTAGATTTATCATAAAGTTTAGTGCACACTTACCACATAATTCAATGAACATTCAGTTCCACAATGATAGGCTTGATGTCCATGTTTTATTGCTGCATAAAAATACAAATTATAAATCCTGCTCTGGTAGACTCATTTAACAAATAAATAGAAATAAGCTAACACTACAACCTCCACTTAAGTGTGATTTATTAGCGTTGTACAACCAAAGAAGATCAAAAAAAATTTGATTTAAAAGCCTAAGGAGTTAAATTGATAGGTGCACATAAAAGAGAGATAAATTATTAAATTAGCTTACAGATGCATACACAATTCATTCTCGCTGATCTGCGTCTCATCTATAAAGCAGCCGGTAAATTGATAGGTGCACATAAAAGAGAGATAAATTATTAAATTAGCTTACAGATGCATACATAGTTCATTCTCGCTGATCTACGTATCATCTATAAAGCAGCCGGAAATAACAAGTTCTCCATGGCATCAAAAATAGATTCCCCTCTATTGTTGAAATCGATGTCCTTGGCAGTGAGTACACTAACAGCAAAAGACAATTAGAAAGTCTACAGTTCTCTGAATTAGAAGTTTGGATGATATTCTGCATAACCAGCACTAGGGTGCGACAATCCTGCCTCAATGCATAACTGAGATCGCTACTGGCTGAATTTCAGTCTTTAGCTTCTCCGGATAGCTGGTCAGATAGCTAAAGGTACTGATTGATATTGATGTATCTTAATGTAGCAAGTATACACTGTACCTTGCAACCCCAACTGCAAAAGTACAACCCATGTTTTTTTTCAATATTTATGGTCAAAGATATGAAAAATAAGAAAGTACTTACAAGCTACGTAGCCTATCAACAGCTTGGCACTATTGTCCCACTGAAATCTTAAAAATATAAAAATTTTATATTTTTCATTTTCCCAAAGAAATTGATAGAAAAATACCTAAGTTCTGAGCAATAGGATTCGAGTAGATGGGGGGAAGCTGGGTGAACAACATCTTATAGTTATAGATACTCAATATTCCCGCCCAATGTATCCTTTCAGGTAGCAGGTTAGGTTCTAAAAAAGAGTTGTCAAAACAGGAGAAGAAGGGTTAGAAGTGGAAGAGATGAGCCGGTGAATCCAAGAGGCTAAAATCTTAAGTCCACCTTATCATTCACACAACTACAACCTCGGACAATGCCTTCACTAGTTCAAGTCTTGTAGTTCTCTATAACAGCAAACATAATCTAAGAGACTACTGTATTTTAGAATGATGTTGAGAAAATTCAGAAACACATGCAAGAAATGGCTAGAACTATCTTAATTTAACGTAGAGCTAACCTAGTTATACACATAATATTCTGTTCCTATTGTCTTCCTAGAGCCTAGAAAAACTGTAGCGCCGTTATAATGATTCTCATAACTAAGCGGTTACAGTAAGATGCTAACAATCATTCATGTGATTTTTAGGCTTTTTGCCATTCTGAATTTCAAATTTAGGTGGACGCCTGAATATGTAGTAATATGCGTGCATGAGAGCGCAAAATTTGATGAAACCACTTAAAAGAAAGATTGAAATCCAAATAATACGCATACCCAAACAAGTAGGCAGAAGCAACCCAAATTGGGAGTTCTTATGCTGATAGTTTTCAAATACCGAGATGACTTGATAGCAGAGCTTCAATCAAATTCAGTAGGTCGAATTTTAAAAACAATTTTTTTGTATAGAAAATGATATCTTTCTTTCTTTCAGCAGTCTCTTTAATCTAAAAACCATGGTACCAAATAAGCAAAAAAAGAAAAGAAACACATTCAATATGAGTGGAAAAATTAAGAAACATGATATTTGAAACTTCACTAAAAAAAGCACTCAACATAAATTAGGGAAGTTTGCCCGATAATCTAACCAACCACTTCAAGAACTTCAAGATATGAGAGACTTGATTACGATGTTCAAAGATAGAGCATGGTAATTTACTGTTTTGAAAACAGTAATTAGAATACAACTTTGGACAAATGTCTTGTAGCAGATAAGTAAATGGAAGGCAGGAAAACATAACATATACCCGAAAATAGCTTTCAATCAGTTAAGAACTTCTACATATGTACCCTTCAGTTCCAACCCAATGATAGCAAAAACAAAAACAAAAATCAAATTATCAATCAAACAATTACAGCAAGACAAAAATAAGCAATAAATAACTTGACAAATCATAAGCAGTCGATACTGATGAATCATGATGTATGTTAATAGATATACAAATCGCTTTGTTACTGTATATACGAACTACGAAAAGAATGAGATATAGATGCCCTAAATTAGAATTGACACTTTATGTAGTTACAAAGGTCTTACGTGGCTGATCAGGGCATGCTTACATCAATTATGTAGATGATGATGTGGATGCTTAGGTGAAAATAACATATAAGACATCAAGATAAGTGTCATCTTCAAAGAAACACAATAAAAAACCCATCTTTACAACATCAAGTACTGCAAACACGATTACCAATCGCTCATGCCTAGCTAATGTAATCATACTATCAAAACTACTCAACTAAAGTAATTATCATGCCAAATAAACCATATTCTACATGTGCGATCACTGAGACATGCTTAAAAATAAAGATATACACACAACAATTACAATTAACCAAATTGAGAATGAATCAGGTTAACAGCTCAAGTAATAAATTAACCAAAAAGAAGCAATCTTTTTAGATTGTCCCTAAATACAATACCCTAAACCAACAATTCTTTCATAATCAATGCTTATTTCACCAAGCCAATAGATTTTTATTCAGTAAAATTCTAGCGAATTCATGAAACTAAACCAGACAACAAGAAAAAGAAGCTTAGACGACGCAATTACATGGAAGGCGTGTAGAATTCAATAATTCATTCATACCTACACGATAAGTATATCCCTTCACGATTTCACGATTCTCTATCTATTTCCCAAACCACAAAAAGCTCTGGCACACAGATTGATCCTCTACTTTTGCTCTCAAGCTCGTGTTTGGGCTGCTTGTGTAGGAGGCAGCGACAGTTCATGTGCGCAGTCTACAAAGGGTAAAATGTCTTTTAACATATAATAAAATGTCTCATGAATTCTTTCTAATAAAATGTCTTCAGGTTTTCAGACATAGATTTATGCTTCATATAAAACTTTGTTTGAGCAAAACTAAAGATTGGTAATTGGTTCTTAACAGGCTTTTGCACCTGGGGTACATTTTTTCCTGATTATGTGCTACAATTTTTTGAAAAAACAGGCAGAAGTTTAAAGGAATTATGCAACAGTCAAAACTCATCACTCATCATCATAAACGAATAATTATAACAAAAAAACCTAAGATTGAGACGCTCCCCCAAACCAGGCTAACTACGGAATCCACATATTACCCAAAACATAGGCCCAAAAAGCGGCATCAGAAAGCAAAACTATATGAGAGAAGATCACGCAAATTACCTGGGAGTAGCGGAGAATTCGGTTGTTCATCCATACGAACAGGTAAGTCAACTGCAAGAGAAGAGTCTCTCTGGAATGCCTGAGAAGGAAATGTAATTCTGAACTTTAAAACGATTAACAGGTACGACAACATTTTTAGGAAAAAAACAGGTACTACAACATTAAAACATTTAACTCTAGAGATTGACCTTGATGTGTGGGTACACGCATTTGAATGAAAGAACTACTTGTCTTTCTGGGCAGCCACTAAAGTGGGTCATGAATTATAGATGCGAGACTAAACAAATTTGTATGGATAGTTACCAGCAAAAAGATATATATCATTAGCAGCAAGCACCCAATATGTTTTTGTCCATGTACCCGGAATTACAAATTGAAATCATAGGGCATAACCAGAAGGAGAATGAGAACATGATGATAAAATTACTTGGCACAAGGGAAGAATTGAGCCGTTCGACCATACCCACACGTCCAGCTTATGCCACCCAGTACCCAACGATCAACTCCCGATACAAGAAGACGCAAATGAAATCAAACCGGCAAAAGTGAGCACAAAATAGTTAAGTTTGGGGTTGGATTGGATCACTTGGACTGTCAACCGTTCATACGAAGTAAATGAGAATGGGTAGGGTAAATCTGACTTTTCATGTGCATTAAAAAATCTCAAGATTTTTTTCTTATGTTGGCGTATTATATATAGAATAGATTTCCATTTAATAAAGGATGTTGACACATGTACATCCTAAATTTATTTAATTCAAAATATACTAAAATTTAAAAATTAATTAGAATGTACATAAATTTAGTATTTGCATATATCAATATCTTTAAAAAAAAATTGTTTCATATTCTTTTTTGACTTGCTTGTGTTTGCTTTTCACAAGTTTATTTCTTTTAACAGTTTTGATTTTAAATATGAGTTTATTCTGAAGAAGTTCCTAAATAATTTTCCAATGTGATTATGTTTGCTTCTCACTGTTTTTTTTAACCAACTATTAACAACATAAAAATTATCTACTGGAGAAATTTCGAAATAGTACTTACTATTTCCAAAATTGAATGACAAATTACAAGAAATATTCATTTTTATTTTGACAGTATAGTAAAGAGCATATGCATTATAAATATATTTAATAATATAGTAGAGAGCATATGCATTATCATACAAAAATTTTAGTCATTGTGAATCTGTGATGCCATTGGTACAAAACTCAAAAAGAATTTCCACCAAGTACAGTATAACAAGAATGGGATTTTCAAAACTACACTCCATAGACAAGGACATTTGGCTGTCTATATATGATATTTTAACATTTTAAGTGTTTCTGTACCTACACTCCAGGTGACCAACCAACGTTAAAGATCAACTACAATATAAAATCATTCCCCTAAAAGAAAACCAAAATACTAGCACTGTGTTCCCGAATCTAGGATAGAAAAGAAAAGAATAGAAAATGATAAATTTTCTCTTCTCTTCAAATCTTTCCAAAAGTGGGAAGAAGATTTTTGTGACAAATATATAAAGAGTTTCTTTCCTACTCTTTAGCTTTCTTTTTCTTTCTTTCCAAATAAATGATTCAGGAACAAGTTGTGGAAATATATTTTTCACCTTTCTTTTCTTTTCTTTCCAAAAAAAGTTTCTGGAACACAGTGTAGGTGTGAGCAACAATATAAGAGAATAGAAAAGGAACACTGGAAAATCCAAGAGATAATCCAGGAAAATATCATCCCAGTGGTGCAGTTGACTGAGAAGGAAGTTGAACCCAAGCAAATTCCTCTTTGTAAGCCGTGCTTTCATCACAAGAGGCTTCACATGTATAAATGACTATGGTTGACCAATCAAGAGAATTCACATCATTTTGCACACCAAAGTAGTACAACAGCTGCGGCAAAATCTGTATGCAAAACGTACAGTTTAATCACTGACAAATTAAGATGTAATATAGGTAACAGCTCAAGTTCCAAGTAAGAAAAAAGATAGAAGATAGCTCTACATACCTGTAGCTCAAAGCAGCGAGGTCCACCACAGTAGCTGCATTTAGGAACGTCGGTCTGTGATGGCCGGCCACTTGACATGGGCCAGAGAGGTCTGGCTCTAGCATACCTGCTATACCTGTTATACATTTACATATTAATAAATATCAAAAGTACACTGACAATTTATAAGTTCGTCAAGTGAAAATAAGCTAATAATTATACAAGTATACTGACAACTTATAAGTACGTCAACTTATAAGCTAATTATTATACAAGTGAAAATAAGTGAGAAGTAGAACAATCACTAAGCTGAATCCTAAGTAGTACAAATTTTCAGTTTTAAAGTAGCTATGCATAGCCCAGAAAAAGGAGCCAAAAACATATCACTTGCGCCTTTAGCACAAGTAATTGGCACAACATGGACTTGCAGTTGGGCCAATTCATATGTTCATACTATCAATTAAAGAGCCAAGAATCTCTGCGGAACAGCATCTCCACTATTCTTCAGTAGAGGTAAGGTCTGCGTACATCTTACCCTCCCAAAATCCTGCTCTATGAGCAAGATACACTAGGTATCTGGTTTGGTATATACTATCAATTCAAATCATCACTGAAACTTGAAAACTAACCTTTCAATTGTAATTTGCTTGAAGCAAGTGATGTGAAATTTCTAACCCTTGTATGATTTACATTCCGTGATACAAATTAGGGGTGTACAGACGATCCGCTCAACCGCATAAACCGCTCGCACCGCTCGCAACCGAATCGCATTTTGTGGATAATCGCGAAATGTGGATTGGTTGCGGATGTAATTTTTAATAATCGCTCATTTGCGGTTTGGTTGCGGTTGTATATATTCAAAAATCGCAAAATCCGAACCGCAACCGCAAACCGTAATATATAAATTATATTTAAAAATATATATATGTTATATTATATAAATTAATAATTTAAATACATATATGTTTATTTATTATGTGATTCAATATTTTGTTCTCTTGTTATGTATTTAACTATTACCAGACTTTCTGTATATTTACTTTTGCCTCAAAAATGATGATCAGGACCTATTATGTGTAATGTTTATTGTATTTTGAATTTAATATTCTCACGTTATTGTTTATTTTTATTTGGTGGTTGAACCGCAATCCGAACCGCAACAACCGCATTTTCGCGGTTGGAATTGATGTGGTTAATCGCAACCGCAAATCTGGTTGTGGTTGAAGTTTTTATAAAATCGCTATATGCGGTTTGGTTTGACTTTTAGTCCAAAACCGATTCGATCCGAACCGCGTACACCCCTAATACAAATCATACAACAATATCTAAAACTTGTAAGCTGCATACTGGTCCTACCCATTTTTCTTTAAAGCAGATATTCCATCGGTACATTTATAATCATAACTAAAGAATCAAAGTTCTCCTTTTATCATGTTTTGCTTCATTCTTCTGACAGAAGAGAAAGCTTGTTAATTAGTGGTAAACCAATTACCTCAAAACTTGCTCCGGGACCCTTGAAACTCGCTCCTGGAAAGTGGCCCAGCTTTTTTTGTCTGCATCTGCCTGTTTATCAAACATAAAAAAAAAAAATTAGTAATATCCAACCAGCCATATAGATGTACATGACAAACAGCTGGGAACAGAACCAAACCTCAAAACTGTCAAGAAGTGAATTGAATCCTTCATCCACGTGGCCAACTGATGCCAATGCAGTAGCATAACCACCATTCTCAGACATCATATCGATTTCGGGTTCATCCTCGTGAATTATCTCAAACTGTGGCCAAATAGTGTTACTTGCAACTGTTTGAGAATTAAAAATTTTAATCAGCTGGATGATAATATTACACCAGTATCACCATTAGTGAATGTAAAGTGAAATGAATTGTTGCATTCAAATTTCAAGGACATCATTTGCAATGTTCATAACTTAATGTACATTGTACAGGCTCCAACAGTGTAGAGAACGGCACCGATATGGACATAACAATCAAGAGCATGATAAAGATGAGTACTGGCATTTAGTATGTATGACAGAAACTGAAACTAGATCTTCCAATATGACAATATGCCTCTTAGTTACCGTCAAGTCTAAATATTGACTATTATCAGTGGTAGTATAAGTTGTATTGCTAAACTTTCTCTGTTGCTGCTCTACTCTTACCAGAGCTAGAATTAGTGTGCTGAGGATCAACGGACAACTTTCGACATTCTATATTATGACCTATGCGCCAGTGAGCAGCCTGTGTAAAGCATTAATTACAGAACCTAATAAGACAACTGCCAATAATATATATAATAATGAGAGATAATTTGACTTAAATAACCTGATGCTTCTCAGAACAGTAACGTGCACTTTTGCAATTGCCACAAACACTGCATCCTTTCCAGGTCCCGCACCAACTGCATAATTCAGCTATAACAAGAAGGAATGCCAAAAATATCACAAGGATGCTATAAGAATGTAATATGTATCACTGACAAAAAGCTAATGCATCAATTCATTTCAATACGAAATCATCTGGTATTTGTGCATTATAAAAAACAAATAAGAAATATAAACTAAGTTAAAAATGCAATTTTTTTTTTCATTACATGGAGTAAAACTTTACTTGCTCTGCTATTATGCCCTAACCTGGTTCCAAATCAAATATCTTTCTTCGCAGTGTATGACCCATTACACATCGGAGATGGAAGATAGATAATGGAAATTAAGATACTTAAATTATCTTACTGATGATGTTTTAAATTATCATACTGAGGATGTTTCTTATATTTAGAGAAAGAAACAATGAAAGAAGAGCCCTCTTGTAAGTAAATAAAGCAGATAGCTAAATAAGTGACCAAAGCTGCAGTACCTTTAACCTCGGATGGTCTGTCTGCCCCATTGTGTTTTGGGGGTTCATAGGAGTAAAACTGATTGGAGCGTGGCAACTGGCAACGGAACACCTTCACACTTTGGATTTGAAACATTAACAGATATTAGTTGCTAAATTTGACGGTCTACTCATTAACACTGAAAGATTGTACAAATAAAAATGAAGGCATTAACATATGAATACCTTCTAGATGGATTATCTGAAGGACGTTTCCACTGCTCATGTTGATCTTGTAAAAGACACTTCATCGACGGACACATGAATATAAATAAAGTTCGGTGAAATGTTGAATACTTTTCGAAAAGGGGTGCATATACCTACAAGTCAGTGACGATAAGAACTATCAACAAACACACAGAAATCAATGAAGATATTATCCACCAACAATCAGAATGCTTAACTCTTTCACTTTACATGCACAACAGGTTTAGAAACCTAACAAGTGTTACAAAATGAAGCAAACAATTGACCCCAATATTCTCAAACAATTAACTTGAGTTTAAATGCGATAGTTTCCCTAAAGACAAGTTTACAAGTTTGTAGTGATTTATTTTCAAAACCAAACATTGAGCTTTGAGAGGACTTATTAACACATAAGTACGATATATCTGTTAATTATTAAGTCCTTGTTTATATACCTTAACGTTTTATAAAAGTTGGCAACTACTTGACATAATCCAGAAAGAAGAAAGAAAGGGAAAAAAAAAAAAAAGAGGAGAGATATAAGAAAACAGTGCCTTTATAGACATAATTGTATTAATAACAGACATCCTATATCAAAATTTGAGTATTAAATTTAATTTTTCTCAAACATAATCCAATATCTATATTATTCTATTATAAGCGAACAAAGATATATTTTGGTTGGTTGGTTAACATGGTGTACCAAATAATAACGACCGTTAGATCTTAGAATAAATAGATGAGAACCGTTAAATGTAAATTAGAAAATATTCTATATTTTAATATCTTAAATATTATCAAAGGTCTAAGATTCGAACCCCGTCAACAACATATCATCATTAAACATGTACAGTTTCAATTCTAAAGACTCAAACAAAGATATATTTGTTGAATCTCATCAATCACATATTATCATATCTTAAATATAGGCTTCTACAATTCATTTTCTTTCTAAGAAAAAACACATTAAAATATAAATAATGAAATAACAAACAATAAAAGCTGCAATTAATAAAATAACAAATATAAAAAGTAAAAGGTGCGATGCACTAGTAATTAATTATTAACAAATTATGTTGTGTTCATACACACATGTGACATGTCCAAAAATAGGACAAGGTCATCATGTCACCATCTTATCGGTCTCCTCGGGAGCCTCTCGGCTTGAGTGTCTCGGCCAGAGGTCTCCTTACCAAATCCTCATTGAATTTTATTTTTCCAGTTCTGGCCTCCTTGGGAGCCTCTCGGCTGGAGCCTCTCGGCCAGAGGTCTTCTCGGGAGCCTCTCGGCTGGAGCCTCTCAGCCAGAGGTCTTTTCGGGAGTCTCTCGGCCAGAGGTCTTCTCGACTTGAGGTTGTCGTCTTGCGATCGTTCTCACTATCGGGCCTTTTTAAAAGAGAAAAGGCTTGTTGAAGCAGGCCTTAGCTTTCTTCCCTTTTGAGGGTAATTACGTTTTCAGTTAAATGTCATGGACTATGTTTGTTCTTATTCCGATGTTCTTTCCTTTTATGTTTCAGTTGCTGCGGAACTGGACAACAGGCCGGAGATGGCGGAGATCCCCATTGGGAGGATGACAAAGCAAGCGGAAAAAGCAAAGAAGCCAACTGCTCCCAGGATCCCGAATTTCTTGGCTCTTAGGGAAAGAGATCTCGAGATGCTGATGGGGGCCTTAGGTCTCCTTTTATCCCGTCTTGGGGTATTGCGAGCAGGATTCCGTCCTGGGGTGCCTTGCCTTGGCCCTGGACTAGTCTAAGTGCTCTATCACCCCTACTGACCGTCTAACGATGTCCATTGGGGATAAACTTGAAGAGTCTGAACTTCTTGGGGCTCAGGCCCTCTACCAGGTACGTCATCTACTTTTCTGGATTCGATGTCCATGACCAACTTGATGTATAAATGCCTTAACAAATTTTATGTTTTGAGGCCACTGCCTACTTTCAATCCACTGCCACTCAAAGTCGGGCTTTCCGGGATGAAAATGTGGATTTGAAGAAAGAGAAGCCAAGGTTTTTGGAGGAGAAACAAGATTTGGAGTCCAGAGCCATCCGAGCTGAGGCAGATGCTCACTCCTACCAAAGGCAATACGATTCCCTGTACAAAAAGAGGGCGGCTGAGTTCAACAAGTTGGTAGAAGCCTATCAACAATCGGATGCCTTTCTGAAATTCATGGATGAACACGACGATGAGCTGCGCCCTGTGAACATGTCTATCGGTTGGAACAAAGCTGTGCAGGTTGCCAAACTTCTTTACGAAGAACTGGCCCCGGTCGCCACCTTTCCAATAAAGAACATCAAACCAAAAATGGTGAGAATCTGGGAAGGACTTCGTGTTCACCATGTGGGGGACATAACCCCGATGTTGGAACCTAACCCACCCTTTCTTGGTACAAACAGAGTTTATGACTAAAAAGATACTTTGGAACATTGTGGTGCTCAGAGGGATATTCAGGTCATGATACCTTAGAATGAAAATGATAAGGATCCTCCAGGAATTAGGATAGAGCTGGCAAGGGTGAACCTAAAGCTCAACCAGCAATCTTATGATGAAGGGGTGGACAGGAAATCTAAACCCAGCATCCAAGGCACCTTTGTGAACACAAAGTCTCTCAGGATGCCAGTTGCAGCATCTGTCACCTAAACCGGGCATACGAACCTTGATTGGGAAACTGTATGTATTTCTTATCTTCTCAACATCACGCTCGTTCAGTTTACATGCACTCTGGAAGGAGTCTAACTCCGAGCTATTGGGAAATGCCCCCGCCATGGTACTTAACAAGTCTAATAGTGAATTAAAACGACGATCAATATACGAGGGAGACCAAATCTCATTCTTACCTTTCAGAGACCGAGCTTTGCTCCTCTTGGCCATTACCTCGGCCATGGATACCTGGGGTGCTTGATTGCTGTCTGCCATCTTGAGAATTTGAACTAGAGCTTGAAAACCTAATAAGTAGAGAGCTAAAAGAACTTGAGAGAAAGTTTGAGAAATGAAGAAGTGAGGAGAAATGAAGGATACTCCCCTTCTTTTACAGAAAAAGTGTGACCTGCTACAACACGTTGAAACTCAGGCCGGTTTGCTTTTACAGGTCATCTATCGTTTAAAATCTCAAAAATGGCAAAAAATTGTCGTTTATAAATGAGGAGATCGTTATAACTCGTGTATTTTGGAAAAGAAACGAGAATTGTTTGGCATGGAACTATGACTAAGGGGCTTGGGCCCTGACCAATATCTCCTTTAAATCCACAATATTTATAAGAAACCAAATGAAATTTTGGTATTAACTGGTCGCTTTTATAGATTCCAAACCAGATATATCTGTATGTTTCTTTTGGTACTAAGGAATTAGGAGGGTGATTGCACGCAAAATTTTAACCCTACTTGTTGGAGCTTAGAGGTAGAGAGACTGTTCTCGTATATGGATACCAACAACTATACAGAAAAAAAGTATGTTTATGTATAGGCATTAATCAAAATAGAAACAAAGACATTCTAGAAAATATTCTGACAAACGAACACTAACCAAATTGATAACGTCTGCAGATGAAACCATGATCAAGCAACAAAAGTGTATAGTAGGACAAATATACAAATAGGAAAAGACCATATGAAACTGTAGGCAGGGGATAGCGAAAAAAGGATCAAATCATGTGAGTTCATTCAAACTTAAAAGGAAGAATAACTACAAATTAATAATGTCAAAAATATCACAATTTGAACAATATGGCCTAAAAAGTTCCGGAAATGTCCAAATTATTACATGGAATATTCATTTTCAAAGTGTATAACAGGTGATAGGAAGAGAAATGCATGTTCAACACATATTTAAAATATGCACTTAGAAGATCTCCAATATGCACATCTGAGATACTTTTATTCAAAACATACACATATAGATCTGTGTATCATCTAATAATTTAAGAGCTACACATCTTAAATATGCATATTACCTGAAGAAGATGTTATATACTATTCGAAGGCATATCCTGTGGTAAAAAGGGCTGTTCTTTATTTGCTCTATTTTGGGAATTCATTTTCAAAATATAGTACTAATTAAAGAGGCAATACTCACTTTAAATCATGTCCAGCTTAATGCATTATGTAACTAAAAGCCTCTAACTACACCAGAAAAACTTTTTTCTACTATACTGATTCGAACAACGGATAGTTTAGCTTATAAAATACAGAGCAACAAACATATAATCTTTAAAACAATAGGAAGATTATATCGTTTATTTCACAAGATAAGCAAAATATGACTGTTGGTAGAATATCAAGTGCTAAAAAAGCTTAACAGAATTCTTGAGTTTTCCGAAATGGCAGGCATTACCTGAAGCAAAAACTGCAAAGGATCACCACAAATGCCACAAACAGTAGACTTACCGGAAGGAAGATTAATCGGATCCAACCAAGCCTATATCACAAATAACCAAAATTACTAATTAATCAACAATTATAAATAAATAAACATCACAAATTTAAGAATTTAATATAAATTACCGGAAAGCCACCAGCTTTGCTAGGGAAAAAGTGAGGAAGAAGTGACCAATCATTTTTCGGCTTTTCGACAAGTCCTAGCATAACTACACTTTCATCGTCTTCGTCTTCTTCATCGTCGTCGTCTTCGGATAACTGAGTGATTTGATTGGGGTTGTTTTCAACTGGAGATTCGTCTTCCTCGTCATCATCGAGAGATGTGATTCGGAGAGTTCGCCGAAGATTCTCGACGGAGGAAGAATCTCCGGTAAGGTTGTTTTGACGAGACATTTTGTGGCGAGTGAATGAATAATCGGAAAGGTCAAGAAAAAACTGCAATGTAGGGTTAACTTTGTATAATCTACTGAACCAATTTAGAATGTTTTCAATGTGACATTTAGTCGGAATAGACTAGTATGATAAAACCGCATGAAATAAAATTGAATAAAAAAATTTACAACTTAAATATACAAACCTTAATTACTAGTAATTTCTTTTATATTATCCAAGTTTATACAGGAACTTAAATAATGGCATGCCTTAGTACAGGTCCAATATCCAAAATATTGTCCAGTGAAGCAGACCTAAAGAAAGTGTTTATGTTCATCTAAGTTTTGATCTTGGAAACTAAATGTAATAGGAGTTTTTAAGATCACAGTAGGGCTTGCCTAGCATATATTCACATAATTAAATGTATTTTTATTTATTAAAAATTTATTTTAGAATATCGGTTCGGTTTGGGTTTTAGAATATTTATATGTTAACATGTCTTTGTGTGTTGTTTTATATTTAAATAATGTAGTCAATATGTTTAGAAGACTAATACACTATAACTACAGTAAATTGAAAGTCTTTGTGTGTTATCATATTAGCATCTGAATCATGGATATAGATTAGCAGGTATTGTGTGCACGTTAAATATGGACTAACTCAAGAACATTCTATAGGGACGAGTGTCAGCGCATAATCTTGTCTCTCATAAAATAGAAACTATTATTACAGGGGTCGATAGCTACCTATGACAAAGACCAAATATCCCTCCAACGCTTAATACATATATTACATCTGCATACATAATATAATTTCAACCAGACCAGACTGCGTAATACTTAGGCTAAAAGGTCCACCGTGACACCCCATTATTAAACCACCTTGATCCTGACCACACACATTACATCCAGCAGTTCGACATAGGTTGATTCCCTATCAGTAGAAATCCAACGCTGTACCGTGACCAAAATCTATCGACTAATTACCGAGAAGCTACAACAAGTAGCAACAAACTAATAACAAATTGTAGCTCACAAAAAATATTCATCAAATCAACCGTAAGGAAATCAAAATATTCACAAACTAATATCGAGAACAATATAAAACAAAGATAGATAAATTCGAGATAAAGACAAACAAGAGCACTAATTTAGATTTAAGCAAGAATATCAATAAGAAACAAACAACACAATAGCTAAAAATGAGAAAATTTAAATGTAATTTACATACCGTAACTAGAGATTTAAGAACAGGTTTGTTAGGATTTGAGTTTAGAGCCGCCGTGAAATGGAGAATGGAGAAAAATACGACAAGGGAGGAGCTTTGAAGAGTTATCGAGTAATTTCCGAGACGCGGCGGCGCTTCATTTATACTGGACTACCAGTCTACCAGTGTTATAAGAAGGGATTAATTGCTATTCGGGAGTCAATCGAAGTCTGATTTTGTTATAATTGGATCAAAAATTTATTTTTTTTAAATTGGTTAATAATTGATACTAAAATTGATCAAAAATAGATTAATTTGGTCAATAATCAGTATTAATTGTTCAGTTTTTTTTTAAGAAAAAAATAATTTAAAAATTCAAAATTAAAAAAAAAATTGAAAACAATAAAAATCTTATAAATTGTATTATAGAAATAATCCTTTCTTTGGTAGTTCCCGAAATTGAAGTATGGATAGAAATCGGATAAAGTTCATATAAATCATAAAATTCCTTACCGTCTGACAAGAATATCATTTTTTACATCTATACTATATTATAATAAGCAAAAGGGGTATAATTTGTAGTTGATTATTTTTGGTTATCCTCATTTTTGGTTATCCCTCACTTATCACCGTTAGATCAGCAACTCAAATAAATCATGACCGTTAGATTTAACAATACTAAAATACTAAAAATTGTTATATGCAGAGGTCCAAGGTTCGATTCCCGCCAACAACATATTAATTTATATTTAATACTAAAAATTATTAATTAGATTTAACAATACTAAAATACTAAAAGTTGTTATATGCAGAGGTCCATGGTTCGATTCCCGCCAACAACATATTAATTTATATTTAATACTAAAAATTATTATATACAAATATGTAAGGTTCAAATTCTTTCAATAACATATTAAAATTAATATTTATAATATTATATTATATTATAAATAAATTATAAAATATTAAAAGTAACCCGTGCTTTGCACGGGCTATAAGCTAGTATGGGTAATAAGTATTTATGCATATATTATCCATTTTTCAAAGGAGTAACAGGTATTATTTTGTTTTGTTATGCATTTGACAAATGCCTAATAAGGGTATTTATTTTGTTATGCATTTGCCAAATACGTAATATGAAAAAAAATTTATGCATTTAACAAATGTGTAACAGCTTGGTTGTTTTTGTCGCCTATTTTGCAAATTGTTATTTTGATAAAAAAAAAAGTGATAAAAATGTTATTATTTCGTAGAAATCTTCACCATCAACTATTTAATACTTTTATATTATTTTGAACATATTAATGTATGCAAGTGAATTAAATTATTTATTTTACAATTTTGTTGTTTTGTGTTTCAAATTTTTCAAAATTTTATTAAATAGTTGCTTAGATCTATATAAATAATTTTATATATATATATATATGAGTTGCACTCCATAACAAACAATAAAGAACACCTTATATCTAATAGATCAAATGCCCCTGGCGGGGCCACCCAATACAAAAAGTTCTTATTTTTTTACTCTCTATCCATCCATCATCTCAAAAAAAAAAAAAATGTTACTGTTCATGATGATGACGTCATCAGTGACGTCATCATGAACAGTAAAAATTTTAATTTTTTTTTGCTAGCTTGATAGAGGTTAAAAAAATAACAATTTTTTGTATTGGGTGCTCCTGGCGGGGCCAAAGGATCTAATAGATCTAAGGTTTTCTTTATTGTTTGTTATATAAGAGTGTTCTGTATGGAACAAAGGTCTATATATATTTATTAGTGACTCAATTAATTCTCGAATATTCGATTAATCATTGTTCCATGATTTTATCAAATAATTCTGATTCCCGCTTTTTATAATATTGTGAACTATGTATATATAACGTGTTTCATATTTTCCTATTTTTATTTATTTCGCTCTCCCCTTTTTCATTTTCCAATGTGCTTGTATTATTGTAGTTTTTGATTTTTCTCCTTTTTCTTCCTTTTAACTTTTTCTGATTTACTACTAGTAGTCATGGTTCTAAAAATCTTCGATTTAACCGATTAATCCCCGATTAATCCTCTGTAAGGTAAACAACCGATTCGATTTTTGAAATCCGATTAATCCTGTGAATTTATTTAAAATGATATGTTTAACTATAAATTAGGCTAATATATTAAATATTATTATAATATCCGATTAATACTCCGATTAATCCTTCCGATTAATCCCCGATTACCCGATTAATCCTAAATCGGCACCTCAACCGATTTATACCGATTACCGATTTTTACAACCATGCTAGTAGTACATTATTTTTCTTCCAAATTTCGTATCCTTTTCCAATATTTGACTGTTTGATTGTAATTTTCCGCTATCTATAATTTTATATGAATTTTCATTTAAAAAAGGATGTTGATGTATGCACATCTTAAATTAATTTAATCAAGAATATGTTTTAGTCTAAAAATTAATTAGGATGCTTATAAATATGTTTAGGGGTCATTGTTCCATGGAGAACCATCTTACGTGGAGAACCGTGGAGAACCACTTAAAATGCATTAAAATTGCCTTTATATAAGGGTCCCGCACGGGTACCTTCACAAAAAAATCTTATAATTCTACCCTCTATCTATTTACAAAAAAAAAAATTAAAATTTTTTTAAAAATGATAATGTGGCAACAATTTTTTAAATTTTTTTAAAAAAAATTAATTTTTTTATGAATGGATAGAGAATAGAATTATAAAACTTTTTTGTGAAGGGGTCCGCCAGGAGCTTTATATAAAGGACAATTTTAATGCATTTTAAGTGATTCTTGGTTCTCTATAAAGTGGGACTCTTAGTTTAGCATTTGCACATATGAGCGTTTTTAAAAATTGTTTAATATTCTTCTCCGACGTGCTTTGTTTACGTTTCACCGCTTATTTCTTTTAACAATTTTTTATATTAAATATGAACTTATTCTGAAAAAGTTCCTAAATAATTTTCCAATGTGATTATGTTTGCTTCTCACTGCTTATTTTTTTTAACAACTTAACATAAAAATTATCTAATGGAGAAATTTCAAAATAGTACTTACTATTTCCAAATTTGAATAACAAATGGAATATTCATTTTTATTTTGATAGTATAGTAAAGAGCATATGCATTATAAATATCTTTAATAATATGGTAGAGAGCATATGCATTATCATACAAAAATTTTAGTCACTGTGAATCTGTGATGCCATTGTACAAAAAGAATTTCCACCAAGTACAGTAACAAGAATGGGATCTTTAAAACTAAAACAGTAAGTTGAAGTAGTAGCTATTAAAAATTTTAGAGCTTAATCAAGAACTTGAAAAATCAGATAAAAAGATCTCATCCAAATGGTACAACCGTATAATTGGCCTTTTCATTTGGTATCATCCAACATTTTTGACTTCCAAGTGGTACCACTGTACTTTTGGCTTCATCCATTTTATACCATAAACGTTAATCAAACGTTAGATTATTCTTAATGGTACCACTATACAATTGGTTTTTCCACATAGTGTCATTCAATATTTTTTGACTTCTACGTGGTACCATTTTTCTCACTAAAATCAATTTTTTCTTGGAATTTTCACAACTTATCTATATGCTTTGTCTGTAATAAGTCATTGATTCACTAACTATCACTACTTCTGATAAACAATCAAGTCATTCATTAGACTCGGATCCAATTGTCCAATCATAATAAACTTTGATCAATAGTTTAAAATATTAAATTAATATATGATATATAGAATCAACCCGTATGAACATATACATATATAATGTGTGCTAGTGAGAGAATCAATGACTTATTATAAAGTAAAATGTATAGATAAATTGTGAAATTTAGAGGAAAATTTGATCTAAGTAAGAGAAAAATGGTACCACGTAGAAGTCAAAAATATTGAATGATACCATATGGAAAAATCAATTGTATAGTGGTACCATTAAAAATAGTCTAACGTCTTACTAACGTTTGCTTGACAGAATGATATAAAATGGATGAAGCCAAAAGTACAGTAATACCACTTGGAAGTCAAAAATGTTGGATGGTACCAAATGAAAAAGTCAATTGTACAATGGTACCATTTGGAATATCCCTAAAAAGTATAACAAACTAGTCATGTACGTAGTTGTAGACTGACTGTACAAACTCCAGGTATACCTTTCTCCCTTCCTTAAGAATTATAGTGTATATTTCTTCTATCTTCTTCATCTTCTGTACCAGGGGGAGATGAGTAGATACACAATCCCTTCCTTAAGAATTATAGTGTATATTTCTTCTATCTTCTTCATCTTCTATACCAGGGGGAGATGAGTAGATACACAATGTGGGAGTTAAATCGCTACAAAATACAGCGGCTATGAGAAACCAATCACATTTAAACCAGGTATCCTTCATTTATCTCTTTATCTTTTTGAGCATACGTCAAACAAACGAATGTGTCACAACTGAAGATTTTTTCTTCATCTCAAAGAATGTACATAAGAAAGAATCAACTTAGTGGTTCCTCGAGAAGTCCACATTTGGCAAGAACCTGAATTCTACTTTAAACTCTTTGTGGCCTAGTACGCTCACCTTGTATGTAAACTATTCGTGCAAGTTGATCATAACCTGCAAGGACTCCGGCCCCTGCTACACCAAGAAGCATGTTTGCACTTACTCCACGAAATAGTGCATTGAAACCTTCCAGGCGAACTATCTCTCGAAAAGCATGTAAAGGATTACGGTACTTAATTGGTTGCCCAGAGGTTAGCATCATTCTGCGCCGAACTGTGTCAAAGGGGTACGCACACACCCCAGAAACTGTTGTTATGCTCCATCCTAGGAAAAAACTTGCAAAGAAATTATCCTGCAATTTGAATTTAAGATCAGCAATCTAGTTCTGATAATAGGAAATTATGCAAATATATCAAGAGATAAAAAAACATGATCCACACCAACTAATCATAAAATTATAATAACTTGGATGATGATGTGGAGCAAGGTATGCTGGGATTGTTGGGCAGACATAAAATGTAAAAGTTTAGTGATGAAATATTCAAACTGGTGTAGTATGATAAAAGCTCGTGGACCTTGTTTTAGGAAAACAAAGAAAGGGAATTCGAATGCGGAACATCATACCACACACATTTAACTTTTCACAAGGAGAATGTACTTACTTGCAAATGTCCAACTAATATAACAGGTTTCAAGGTGTCATAGAGCCCAAAGTACAAGCCTCTGTAGAGAGTAATTCCTACTATTGACACTCCGAATCCTCGATATAGGCCCTTGATGCCATCACTTGCCCATGTTTGACGATAAACATCAGCCAATCCTTTGTATTGACGCTGACCACTAACTTGACACCACTTTGAATCAGTTCCCAAGCGAGTGCGTGCATAATCAAGGTGATACAGAAACAATGAAGTGGTGGCACCAGCAGCACTTCCTGAAGCAATATTTCCAGCAAACCACTTCAAGTACCCATCCTTCTCTTTGGAGCATCCAAATAGGCTCTTGAAGTAGCCTTTGAAAGCAAAGTTGAAGGACTACGTACAATCCAGAAAATTGTCTTTAGTACCAACATTCGGCCAGATGCTTGTATACAAACACTTCAATAATCATTTTAATGGAAATACCTACATTTCTTCAAGAGAGTTCATAAGAACATATCAGAATATTACCTGTGATGGCACTTCACAGACACTCTTAGACATTAATTCAGTACCCATTGTGCCCATATATAGAAACAAAGGAAGGTGTTTCAGTGTCCTACTTTCAGTGAAACCCAGATTTCTATGAAGTATTGAAGCCCATAATCAGAATCAGAATATTCAGTAAGCTCTCATTCAGAAAATAAAGACCAGATTACCAAACACTTAAAAAAGGAACTGGATATGAAAAACATCCAAACAGGACTAAATATTCTCTGTTAGATTATGCGGATAGCCTACTGTTTATGGATCTTTGAAGCAATTTATGCCCGTTGTGGTTCACTGATTTAGTTTTAAGTGCTATGTGTCATAGCGATGTTGTAGTTTAAAGCCAATCCAAAAAAAACAGCTAAAATAAGGCTGTAGGAAGAAAACACAATTATAGATGCACATGTACTTAAATTAAAGCATTCACACTAACATTTCCACAGGCAATGAATAAAAACATATGAGTCAAACTTTAAGAAAGCAGAATCGGCGTAGAATATATTATAAGCAAATTTGGTACAATGAAAAGTAGTCACCTGAGTTGGAAAATAGCGTATGACATTTGCCTGGTGACCTCTCCAGAAAGACAACACACCCTCTTCTCTCAAGATTCTTCCGAAGCAATCACCAATACCCGTATAGGGCCTCTTAAGCTGTCCCCTTTTCAACAATTCTCCTTGATTTTGCAATAAAAGTTTGACTCTCTCAATCGGGGCAGCTGCGCTCTTCGATACTATAGCTGCCATCCCTCCCATCATAAAATCAACCGAAAATCTTTCCGACTGTGGCTTCATTCCCAACCTCTCCCCTTTCCCAAGTAGGCTGTACAAATACAACACTAAATGCACTTAAATCACAGAAATCCTCATACAAACGCAAGAAATCATTTACAATAAACACATTTTCCTGCTGCATTTAGTAGCTATTATAAGCCACAATATATCTCATTCTAAATCGAGTAGACAACCGCAAGAAACCTTAAATATCAACATGGGCGTGTGATCATCAATTTTTTTTTTTTTTTCTATTGGGATATTCTTGATAAAAACTAAATATAATCAATGACCCAGATCAACTGGGAATCAAAAGATTCAATCTTTATCTTCATAAAAGTAATCCAGGCTCATTCTTACATTATATCACTTCTTATTATCAGCAATTGATGCCCAAACTAAAAATCTTGGGATTGATAAAATTGCACAGCATTGGCAAGAAAATGAAAATATAAAAAGCAAAATTAATGAAAAAAATATATAATGGTAACCTGTTGGGGGCGCCAGAAAACAAACGTAGGGAGGGGGGGGGGGGTGCCGGGGAGATAGAGATGTTTGTTGTTCCCAAGATTAACCAAAGCAAGCAGGAGTAGCGCCTATTTTCGAGCAATTGCAGATTGAAGCCTATAGGCAGTTGGGCACCTAGATTTTTGGAATTTTAGAGTCCATATATATCTTTGTCCCCATGTCAAATTATTGCTGCTAATTTCTGTTTTGACATGCTAAAATTTTATTTCTAACTTTTTTTTTTGAAAGCAAAATTTTATTTCTAACTTAAAATTAAAATATTTACTACTATGTTTGTGGACATTATTATTTTGGCTCACCTTATATATAAAGACTTATGGACTTATTTTCGGGTAAAAATTTTATATTTTGATAATTTTTAATATACAAGTATTTAATGTATATTTGATATTCAATAAGTTGAAAAATAAGTTGGAAAGTTAGAAATCTTAACTTTCAACTTAAAATAAGTTGACTCATTCTGAAAAATAAGTTACCAAAACACCCCCTTAATAATGAAATGATTAGTTACCCATCTTTCTAGAAATTTAATATTTGAGGGGCCAATTGTTAAATTTGGATGATTAATTCTAAATAGATTAAATTTTTGGATGATTGACTAATAAATCTGAACGTTGAATGAATGAAATCATTTGATAATTAATTTTTTTGAATAATTTAAATATAATTTAAAAGTTAATTATTAACTAAAAAATAACTTTTTAACAGGATTCCTTGGAAAAAATTGTCGCATTAATGTATAATGGAAAAAAGTAATGGATGCGATTAATTTTTATACTATAAATCTTTATAGAAATAAGTTAAATAGAAATAAAAATAATTCATCATATTTTCAATAATTATTATATAACTTTTTGATATTTATTTACAAAAGCACGTATTTGGAAGACGAGAATATAAAATACAAAATGATAAAAAGAAGATGAATAAATAAATATGAAAACAAAACAAGAAAATAATATAAATATAAATAATGTGATAATAAAAGAATAAAGAAACAGGTTAGTTTGAACCGTCCAGATAATTGTCCACAAAATTTTGGATTACAATGGATCGTTCAGATAAAAGAATTATTAAACAAATAAATTGAATGGTAGAATCGTCCGGCACCATTCAGACTATAGAGATGTTCAAAAAGTCTTAAACTCGAAATTTGGCACTATCGGATTCGAAAAAAAACCCGAAAAGCTCGGTCTGGTTCGGCCGATCCGAGGATCTAAGATGGGCTTCCTATTTTTCCCGAAATCTGGCCCGGTCCTAAACACGAAAAACCCGATTATCCGGGCTTTTAAAAAGCCCATAAAGTCCGTGCTTTTAAAAAGCCCTGACAAAAGCCCGTTCAGCCCGGATAAATGCCCGTTGTTTTTAAGAAATTCGGATAAAAATACGATTTTTATAGATAAAATCTAAAAATATATAATATTTTAAATAAAATTCAAGAATTTTAAACTTAGCTATACGATGTGAAGGATCATGAGGCGAGGAAGAATCGACAATATGCAAAACAAATATTTCTTTCAAGAAGACTTATTAAGTGTAGAGGATGTGCTTCTCTAAATGGTCATATACGAGAAGTTTGTACGGTGTGCTTCTTATGTATTATGGATTCTAGAAGTTCGGGGGTGTAACTCTTTAAAGATTGTTTCTTTTGTAAAGATTTTCTTTTTTCGTATATTAATATATTAGTTTTGTAAAAAAAGACAAAAATTACGTATATGTAAACTAAAAAAAGGTCTGGATAAAAGCCAGGTCCGGCCTGGCCCGGGGGCCTAAAACGTGACTCATATTTTAATGAAAGCTCGGCTCGGCTCGACCCGATTTTTAAAAAAGCTCGGTCCGACCCGGTCCAATTCTTAAAAAGCTCAAAATTTTTAAAATCTGAATAAAACCCGATTCGAAGGACTTTTTATGCATCTCTAATTCAAGGGTTCTCAAATGGCCTCTGAATATATGTTGTTAATGTAATAACATTTTCATGGCCATCTTTGGGTGATGGCCCTAAATACCCACCTAGCAAAATAAATGACTGAAATACCTATCGGCGGAGAGGTTGGCCCTATTTACCCACGGAACACGCATGCTTGGCATGCGTGTTCCTACACGCATTCAATACAAGCGTGTCCTTCACAAATTCACATTCCGTGCCTGTGAACAGTAAGTAGGATACGCATGTTGAACATGCGTGTTAGGATATGTGCATGTCCAACATGCGTATACGGTGGCACTGTTCATCATCCCCAACCCCCGTCGACGTTGCTTTTTCCGACCAAAAATTTGACACAAGCTTACCCTCTTTCCAGGCATTGATCAATAACATAGTATATACCAAATTGATCGCCTCTTCATCCTCTATAACCCTGTAATCGTCATTTTTCATTTATGTCGCCGGATTAAAAACACCCAAATCGAGCTTTATGTCCGATTTCTTTTTCCGATTTGATCGTGTACGCGCCATAAATTAACAAATAGATATGGTAAAATGAAGAGGAAACTGTGGGAATCATTTTGATGTTCTCAGTGTTTGTGGAGCTTGCCGGATTATCAAGAACGGTGTTAGGCGATTTTTTGGGCAATTTTTGGTCGCCGGAGCTGATAAACATTTTCTGAGGTGATGACGTCATCACGCATCTTGCAGATACGTGACCTATGATATGCATTCTTTGAATGCGTATTCTAGATCACGCATCTACAAGATGCGTGACCCGTGGGCAGATAGGGTCATCCCTCGCGACAATCAGTATTTCGGGTCTTCTGTTTTGCTAGGTGGGTATTTAGGACATTTTCTCCTTTTCGTACGAGTTATTGAGTTAAAAAAATAGAGAAAGATGTACTCCCTCCGTCCCAATCAATTCTTAACCTTTCTTTTTACTCTGACACA
Source organism: Kitagawia praeruptora (assembly GCA_037693485.1). Classification (NCBI taxonomy): domain Eukaryota; kingdom Viridiplantae; phylum Streptophyta; class Magnoliopsida; order Apiales; family Apiaceae; genus Kitagawia; species Kitagawia praeruptora. The sequence continues at coordinate 119,615,845 of CM075345.1, read as the reverse complement.
CATTTTAAGGTGCAATTTAAGGGTAGTTCCATAATTTATTTTTAAAATTTTCTTTTTTTGTATAAAAATATAATGTATATATTTTTATACAAAAAAAAAAAAATTTTAAAAATAAGTTATGGATCTATCCTTAAAATACACTTTAAAATGCGTGCCAAAAAATGCATTCTGAAAGGTAAAGATTCAATTGGGACAAATGGGGACAGAGGGAGTATATATTAAATTTTTATAAAAATCTTAGAGATTTTTTAGGAAGTTAAAGAGTGTTTTGCTTTCTTCAATTCTAAAAATCTCTATATGAATTTAGCAAAAAAAAAAAACTTTAACCTAATATTTTATAACAAATTATAAAATACTTTTTCTCTTTATTTTTACTTTCCCCTTAATGAATTCAAGTTGTTTTTATAATATAAAATAAAATGACGGTGAACACAAAAAAAAAAGAGTTACAGATGAAAGTACACTAAATCGTTAAAAGCTAGTAATATATATTAGGGTGATGGCCCTAAATAATCATTTTTCAACTTAAAAAATCCAAAATATTGAAATTTAGAAAATTGGTCCTATTTATCGATGGAATACGGCATTTCGTGTTAAGCAACATATGGATACGGCGTTTCGTGTGCCGTATCAACAACTGATACGACATTTCGTGTGAAGCAATAACGAGATACAGCGTTTGGTGTAGCGTATTAGGTTAAAATTTTAATGCCCCTGACGGGACCTGTAAGAGTATCAGCACTGATACGGCGTTTCGTGTGAAGTATCAACGCTGATACGGAATACCAAATGCCGTATTAGCTGCTGATACGGCACACCAAACGCCGTATTAGCCATTGTTACTTCACACGAAACACCGTATTAGATCGGTAAATAGGGCCAACTATATTCAAATATGTTTATTTTGGTAATTTTCTCTATATATTATAGTATATTTAGAGTGATTTTTTTTATATAAAAAAATGCTCTAACTTGCGAGAGTATCACTAATAAATTATTAAATCATTCTTAAATATAATTTAAAATTTTAATTTTATTGATTTAACATGGTTCACCTTCAACAATGTTTTTATATTTATTTTTTATTAAATGTATTTTGAATTCATATGTGATAAAGATAGTAAAGGGAAAAAGAGAATGTCTTGATGAGTATATTATATAATACTAGCCTAAAATCCGTGCTATGCACGGATTTTTTTTATATTATATAAAAATTTTCATTAATTAAAATTAAATTTTTTAAAACATGAATTTTGGAGGCTTACTTTTTTATATGAGATGATTTAATAATAATTATATAAATGTTATTCGTGATATTTCTAGAAAAGGAGGGATTTAGTTAGAAAATATAGAAAAAATGACAGGTTTTAGTTAAAAAGAATAATCAATTAATTATTAGTAATTATAAAATTATTACTTCATTTTATTAAATAGAATGTCCGTGGTATGATTAGAAAAATAGAGAATTTAGTTAGTGAAAATTAAAAAGATTATAAGTTCTAGGTGAAAAAGGTAATTGATTAGTTTATAGTAATTATAATTGAATTACGTTATTTTACTAAATACAATTGCTCGTAATGTTTTTAGAAAATGAGAAAATAATATTGTCCGTGGTATTTCTATTATAAAAGGAATTTTAGTTAGAAAATATAGAAAAGATGATATGTTTTAGCTGAAAAAGGTAATCGGTTAATTAAAAATATTATAATATTATTAGTTTATTTTATTAAATAGAACCGTTCGTGATATAATTAAAAAAAATTTAGTTAGAGAAAATAGAAAGATAACGTGCATGATTTATGTGGAAAAAGTAATTGATTAGTTTATAGTAATTATAATTTAATTATGTTATTTTAAGAAATAAAATTGTTCATAGTTTTTAGAAAATGAGAAATTAACGCTACCCGTTATATTTCTAGAAAAAAAAGGAATGTAATTAGAAAAAATATAAAAGATGATATATTTTAGCTGAAAAGGTAATGGGTTAATTATTAGTATTATAATATTATTATTTTATTTGTATTAAATAGAATCGCCTGTAATATAATTAGAAAAATGGAGGTTTTAGTAAGAATAAAGAAAAAAGGTAACGTGTTTTGCTGAAAAAAAGTAACCGTTCATGATATAATTGGAAAAAGAGAGATTTTAGTTAGAGAAAAGAGAAAAGGTAACGTGTTTTGACTGAAAAAGGTAATTGATTAGTTAATAATAATTCTATATAATTATGTTATTTTTTAGCTGAAATGATAATTGGTTAATTATTAGTATTATAATTTATTATTATTTTTATTAAATAGAAACGCCTGTAATGTAATTAGAAAAATGGAGGTTTTAGTAAGAAGAAAGAAAAAAGGTATCGTCTTTTGCTGAAAAAGGTAACCATCCATAATATAATTGGAAAAAGAGAGATTTTAGTTAGAGAAAAGAGAAAAGGTAACATGTTTTGACTAAAAAAGGTAGTTAATTAGTTAATAGCAATTATATATAATTAAGTTATTTTTTTAAACAAAATTGCTCGTAGTGTTTTTAAAAAGGAGAAATTTTAGTTAGATAAAATGTAAAAGATATTCTATTTTAAATGAAAAAGGAAATTATTTAGTTATTGAAAAATAGAAAAGGTTATATGTTTAAAATGAAAAAGGAAATTGATTAATAAATGAGAATTTTTAGTTAAATAAAATATAAAAGATATTGTATTTTACTTGAAAAAGGAAATTATTTAGTTCTTGAAAATAGAAAATATAATATGCGTAACTGAAAAAGGAAATTGATTAGTTAATAGATCTGTAATTGAGTAAGGGTAATTAGATAAATTCAATAGGTACCGTTGAACCAAATTTTTAATGTTTCGGCTTTTATATAATAGTACTAGGTTAAAACCCGTGCGATGCACAAAATTTTTTTAATATTATATTATAATTTTTTATTAATTTTTTTTAAATATGAATTTTGAAGGCTTAAATATTTAAATGAGATGATGATCATAATTATATAAATGTTATCCATGATATTTCTAGAAAATGAATGATTTTAGTTAAAAACAATATAGCAAATGTGATAGTTTTAGTTGAAAAGGTAATAAGTTATTTATTAGTAATTATAAAATTATTATTTTGTTTTATTAAATACAATGCCCGTGATATAATTGGAAAAAGAGAGGATTTAGTTAGAGAAAATTAAAAGGTAATATGTTTTAGGTGAAAAGGGTAATTGATTAATTTACACTCCTTCCGTCCCAAATTAAGCGACCTTGTCTGACTTTCACGAAGATTAAGAAAAAGGTAATAAGAAAAGAGTAAAGTTAGTTGAAAATTGGGTAAAGTGGTGGGACCTATCAATATTTAATAATAGATTTGAGATAGTGGAGGAAGTTATTGGGTGTAATAGTGTTTATTTAATAAAAAATGAGTATAAAATAGAGAAGTAGTGGGTGTAATAGTGTAAAATAGTGTTAAAAAATAGTAAACATAGTTTGTTCATTTTTTTTAGGCCGTCCCAAAAAGGAATAAATGTCACATAAAATGGGACGGAGGGAGTAGTAATTATAATATAATTATGTTATTTTACAAAATAAAATTGCTCATAATATTTTTAGAAAAATGTTGAGTATTGAATACGGTAAAAGAATACAGAGGGGGGGTGAATGAATTCTTGAACTTTTCTTGTTCGAGTCTATGTAGCAAATAAGTGTTTGTGTGTGCAAGAGTGAAGGTGCGGATAAAGAACAACACAAGACACAATATCACTTTAATCTAATGTATTATCAGATAAAGGTTGCTACAATTTGTGAATACAAATGTTAGTATTCCCAGCTTCGTTTTTCTCAGAGAGATACAGCTTGTAGTGCATGAAAAACTTGACTCACAAAGTTACAAAGTTAATGACTAAGGAAGTGAGGCTGTATCCTTATAGAACATGGATACACCCTACTTACTACAAATAAGGTAGCTGAACAAATTACTTTCTAGTCTGTCTATCCTTTTTGAGTAAGTGTCCAAACGGTTACAGATTTGACTTTGTAAAGCCTGTTCAGATCCACTTCTTTAGCCTTTTGTCTCTTCTATATCTCTCCAAGCTTCCTTGTAGGATTTCCAGAGCACGTTACAGATTGTGGTCCATAAAGTGAATTGGCTTGTTGCAGGTTTCTGACTTATACAATTTCTTCAGTATTTTGTCTCCAAGAATGTATTCGAGAAGTGACTAAATGGGTGATTCGAGAACTTGAATTGACTTGATCGATAACTCTGAGTTCTCGAACACTGTTATATTGACATATCGAATAGCTCTTTTCTTCAGGATTCCTTGAGTTGTCGAATAGAACACTTGACTTGTCGAATCCTTGAGATATCGAATAGCTTTATGAGTCCTTGAGATATCGAATGGAACTTTAACTTGTTGACTCCTTGAGAACTCGAATACTACTTTGACTTGTTGACTTCCTAAGTTCTCGAATAGAGTACATAGACATATCGAATCTCTGAGATATCGAATGAGATATCGAACAGTGTATTCAGAGATATCAAATAGTGTCTTGAGATATCGAATCCCTGACTTCTCGAATGCTGGACTTATCGAATAGACAAATATACTTCTCGAATTGGTACTTAGGCAAATTCTTCATTTCTTCAAATCCCAAATGTGATTATTTGATAGTCTTTATCTTCTTGCTTGAGGCATGAACCTTGGAACTTCTTTCAAGCATTATTCTAGACTCTATAAGTACAGTTACTCAACTAGGATTTGATGCCTACTACAAGTACAATACAAACAGAAACTCTACAACTAGAGGTTCCCTCAGTTAAGAGGTCATGTAAGTAATGCAAAGCATTACAAACAATTAGGCTTGTTATTAGATGTATACAGGCATGCCTCTGTAACTAACAATCTCCCCCAAATTGTGAGTGAGACCTTTAGTCACAATTTCATGTCTGATAACAAGCCTAACATACATAAAGATAAAACTTTAACAGTACAGGTATGTAGATTGTTTGAGGAAAGTACATAGAAGTGTTCTTACAAGTTACGAGAAACTACTAGCCATATCCTTTTGGGTTCATCTCTTGAGCTTTGGCTTGCAGATTCTCATTTTTCATCTTCTCTTCAGCTTCTTTGGATTTCTTCTTTGCATTTTCCTCCATGGCAAGAATAATGTCTTCCATTGTAGTGAGTTCTTCAATTAGAGGGGAGCCTGATAAATCCTTAAGTACTTCATTCAGCTGTTTCTCATAATAGGAACTGATGTAGTCCATTCTAATCTTTACATTTCTACCATATTTCTTGTACTCAATGATGTAAGGATTAAACTTGACTCTACACAAACCCATAGCTCTCAATTCATCAGCCTTAGTTTCCATTGCAGCAAACTCCTCCTCCCTTTTCTTTAGTAGCTCCTCACTGTTCTTTCTCATTTCTGCCTGGTGATCTCTCTTCATTTTGACAAAGTCAATTAGCTCCAGCTTCCATACCCTTTCCACTCTGTCTTCAGAATCCAACATTGCAATTATTCTTTCTATGTCATATAGCCTGCCCCAGTGCTGACATGTTCCTTGTCTGAATTTCTTCTGTCTTCCATCAGTATATTTTATTTCAAGAAAGTCATCAACAATGGCAACATGATAGATTCTTTGAGCCCATATGAACTGCAGTTGGTCTTCATCATAGATTTCATCCAGAGGTGGTAGGTTCAATCCTGGAATTATTGTCAGTGCCTTTGACTTCGATATCTTCACCCTTTTTGCAGTATGCTTAAATTTACTCCTCCTTGAATGATTGCTAGGCAGAAACTTATGACCCTTGTTGATAGACCATAGTAGTATTCCATTAGCAGTTTGCTTTCTGAAACATACACATGGTTTCTTGACTTGAATCTTCTCCTCTTCTTGAGGTGGCAAAACAGTTTCAGAAGCCATCGAATCAGATTTTGGTAGGTCATTACTAACAGTATTCACCCTAGACTTAGAGCCTTGTGTTGTGGTGAGGTTACTGCTAGCAATGCCTAAGGCTTGCTGTTTTCCAATTTTCCTCTCATAGACTTTTCCTTGGTCATCGCCATCTTTCTTATTCTTGTCATCCTTCTTCTTCTTCTCATCTTCATCACCCTTATCTCTCCTGTGATGTCTCCTCCTCCCATCACTTTTGTCTTCAGAGTCATCATCCTTATTTCTCCTAGGTTGAGCCCTCTCTGGAGTTTCACCAGTTGCTATAAAAGATCTGAGAATGTGCAGTGCTTCAATTTCTTCAGCATTTCTGGTTCCAACCTTCTTCTGTAGTTGATCAATGATAGCAATGACCAGTCTGTGATTTCGAGAAGTGAGATCATGGGGAATGACCAATTGCTTGATGTCTTCAATTTTGGTGCCAGACTGATAGATGATTGTCCATGGCTTCTTGATCACTTCTGGCAGCCTTGAAGGTTGGCCATTCCTCAAATCATCAAACAGACTTTTGTTGTTCTCATTTCTCTTCTCAATAAGCTCAAGTATGGCATCTATCTCTGAGTGTTTTAGGGCTTGTAGAGTCTTGTATGTTAGATGCCATATCTTTGATTTGGATATCATCACTATCTCCTTGAACCATAGATTATTGACTTTCTTGGGGATGACAGTGATGTAGTCAATCTGCTCCTTCAACTCCCTCAGATAGAACTGAGTGTCACCAGCCTGTTCCCTTGTGGCTTTCAGAAATTCCAAGAAGGCTTTATCATGATAAACATTTGAGTTAGCAACTTCTTGTAGCTTGGCCTCAGTAATTACTTTGACTTCTATAGGCTTGGCACTTTCAGATATGGAGGATGGAGGTTTGTCAGATGGCATACTCCCTGCAACCACTGTGGTTGTGATAGATTGCTTCTGGCCACCAGGAGTAATGACATGCATAGTTGGTAGAGTAACAACTGGCAGTGAGGTAGGAGTGTGACACCCCCCAAATCCGGGGTCAGAAGATTTGGTTGTCACGCGAAAATCCTCAAAATAAAACATCTGTTTAATAATAATCATCACTTGTGATTGTCCAACACTGGAAATATAAGATCTGTGACCCCAACATACCAAGATCTTTTAAGGTTATAGGGCTAGAAACAAGAATCCAATTTCCATTAAATACAGAAAAAATACTCCTTCTTTGCAACATAGGCGTTTTCCCGGTGTTAAAACACCTCACAAGTAAACCAGCAATTCCTTAAACAATACTTTCATCTCCAACCTTCTTCATTACAATCCACAAATAATACTGCATTCATTTCCAACCTTCTTTATTAAACATTTACTTATCTCCATTGACAACCTAAATCAATACCCACCAATTAATCCTTGTGAAAATAAACGATATCACCATCGTTGACATTAAATCAAAGAAAACATCGTCTACTCTTAACGACATCTTATAATATAAATCATATAAACAATTAACACACATTAACTATATATATATCGATCAAAACTCGATTTACATCATAACCCTCGATACTTAATACCTTAATAATTCACATTGCACGTAAAGAGACTCAGTAAATAGATCACATAATCACATAGCACGTTGATCAGATCATAAAAAGATTTTATCCAATATTTTTAAAACAGAAAACGGTTCAAAATCCTAATTATCGGATATAACCGACTCAATAAAAAGGTTTGGTAAAAAGTCGATCCAAATTTAAAAGTTGAATTTTAACTTAAAACTATTTTTATAAGAACCGGGTCATTTTTCTAATTCCAGAAATACTTTTCTCGTTGAAAACGGACAAACGGTTTAATTAATACGCAATTAATAAGAAAAATTCAATTAATAATTAAATTAATTGAATATTCAAATTAATTATTTATTAATCAACTCATAAAAATAATAAATCTTTTATAATAAAGAGATTTAAATTCAATGAAGTCAATTATATATTTAAATAATAATTAATTAATATAATTAATCAATTAAAATGAATTAATCAATTAATTAAATCAATTAAATTATTATTTAAAAATAATTAACTAATTAAATTAAATTTTTAGAAATTAAAATAATAATACATAAAAAAAATCTGAATTTTAGAATTTTTTTATAAAAATATGACCCAAAAACATTTTTCAGAAAATGTTTTCAGATTTTTAAGATCAAACGGTTACTATTCATCACCATCTTCACTGTTCTTCGTATGAATGCTTCGAAGAACACCACCTCCAACAATGGAGGTTTTCCAGAATCCGGTGACCGGAAACTTTTCCGGCGAACACTAAAAACGCTCCGGTGAGCCTCCTTTGGACACCAAAACAACACCAAATCGTTGCCAATCAACCGGGCAATAACCACACAACAATATCATCAAGAAAATCCGACCAAAACAACCCAAAAATTATAAAATCCGGCGAGCTCTAAGAAAATTCCGGCCAAAAATTCGTTTTCCTTCATTTCTAAACCAAATCGCGTGTTTAACATCACAAAATGAAGCTTATAACTCATACAATCTTTCCCCCATAACCACTAACGCAAACAATTAACACACACAACGGACTATTGATTCAAAGTTTCGGTTAAAACTTTAAAACTCGAATATCATAATCCGGCAATATAATGATGCAATTGACCACATAAATCGACTCCAAATGATCATATAAAGCTATTGGAATCATCAAAACAACCGGAAAATCACTCAATCAAAAAGCCCCAAAATAGGCTCAAGAACCCTAATTTTCGAATTGAACAAACTATGGATTCAATGATGAAATTGATCATGTAAATGAACTCCTGGCATCCATATGAAGCTATTAACATCATCAAAACATCTGGAAAATCTCAGAAATGAAAAACCCTAATTCTAACATGAACCCTAATTTCTGCAGATTAAAGAAAAAATCATATAAAATCAGAAAATTACCCTCTGTTGAAATTGATTGCAGATACAGAAACTAGAGGTCAAGAGCTTTGATTCGAGTATAAGAACAACAAAATCCGATATCAATAACACCTTCAATTTCAGCTTTGATCCTCAAGAACAGGAGAGAGAAAATATTTTTATTTGTTTATAAAAACTGATTTTTATGATTTATTAATAAAAAAATTAAATCTGATTTCTATTTATATTAATCAAAAATTAATACCCCAAAAATATTTTTAGCCCCCAATTAAAATTATTAAGCCCTAAAAATAATTTTTATGGGATAAAATGTAAAATTTTTATTTTTAAACAAATACAATATATATGTCAAAATTTTCCAAAAATTATGAACATTACAAAAATTACAAAATAATGCATCTTTAAATATCCTAACATTATATAAAAATAATTTTATCAAAAACAAGGCTTCAGATTCAGTATAGGGGCTGGATCCGGAAATTAAAATGCAAAATAACTGTATTCTAAAAATATAAAAATTACAGAAAAATAGAATAAAATAATCTATGCTACACAGAAGTCACATAACACGTATGGGATAATTTTCCTATTTAATAAAAATCATAACGCGTTTAAATGCATTAAAAATAAACTTACACACATTAAAATCAACTAAAAATATATTTTAATATAATAAATTACACGAAATTTTCCGGGTCGTTACAGACTTCCCCCCTTATAAGGATTCCGTCCTCGGAATCAGCTAAGACAACTAGTAGGGTTCCTTAACTCCTTCATCATCAACACTTGCTTTACAAAACTGGGGATAGTGTTCCTTCGTAAACAACTTCTCCAAAATCTCAATTCAATTATAGGGTCTCTATCTGACATAATTATCACTGGAGTCTTACAACACATCATTATTCGTTTCAAATATGGCTCGACCAACTTTCTATTAACATAATATCCTTGATAGAGAGAGAGAGAGAACTGATTCCATTGGCATGTCACTGATATTCTAATCATTTTAGGACTTGCTCTTGCTCTTGGCGATTCCGTTGCGAATCAAATTTCTATCAGCGAATTTCGCTTATCCTGACCTGATTGGCATACCCTTGAAATTCAATAGAGATAACAAAAATCATGAAATTTTGAAGAGAACAGATTCCATATCATAGCAAATGTCTCACAATTGTGGTTATGAATTTATGAATTTTTAAAGCAACCTGATTTGAAATAAGAGAATAACTGAGAGATCAATATGATCACATGAACCCGACGTTGTGTGTCTTAGCTCCGACATTTACAATTAAAGGTGATCAGCCTTCTTGTAATACACAACACACCAGTGATGGCGTCCCATCCAACTTCTATCACACAGACAGATATACCTGGTGTCCCCTATAAATAGGGTTGTTCGTCTCAGTAGGATTAGAGAAATATGAAAGGAATTCCAAATTTGTTATTTTTCGAAAAGAAGAACCAGGAAGAAAGTACCGAACAAGTGGTACTATATTGCAAATAAGGTTATTAATCATTGGAGAAAACAAAAAGTTGAAAGTCTCAGAAATTTAAAAATAGGTTTCATAGTAACCACTGAAACAATTGAGATTCAAAATGGAGATTGAACACAAGTATCAAAATGTCACTGTTTAGAATAGGAGATATATCTTTTAACAAATACCTCTTTAGGAGGGATATCAAAATAATTCATAGAAAGAAAGGGTATTGCCAAGGTCACTACTTATGCCTTCTTTGTCAGCTCCTTCGATAGCTTGTCATTCAATTTTAAGCTTCTTCATCTCCACGTTTTAAGGATATCGATACCGTACGTTGTCGTTGACTCGTAATAATCTCTGAAGATTCCACAACAGCCATCTCCATCCGCAAGGCGGGCTATCCAGCTCAGCACAACCATCTTAAAATGAGTACTCCAATCTTAACTTACTAATTGGTACTATATCCAATAGTCCAACAGGAACTCTATATGAGCTCTGACGTTCCTTACTTAGCTATACACACTCCTACACACTCTCGTTTCTAGTTTACTATATCCTCAGCTCTGATACCAACTGTGACACCCCCCAAATCCGGGGTCAGAAGATTTGGTTGTCACGCGAAAATCCTCAAAATAAAACATCTGTTTAATAATAATCATCACTTGTGATTGTCCAACACTGGAAATATAAGATCTGTGACCCCAACATACCAAGATCTTTTAAGGTTATAGGGCTAGAAACAAGAATCCAATTTCCATTAAATACAGAAAAAATACTCCTTCTTTGCAACATAGGCGTTTTCCCGGTGTTAAAACACCTCACAAGTAAACCAGCAATTCCTTAAACAATACTTTCATCTCCAACCTTCTTCATTACAATCCACAAATAATACTGCATTCATTTCCAACCTTCTTTATTAAACATTTACTTATCTCCATTGACAACCTAAATCAATACCCACCAATTAATCCTTGTGAAAATAAACGATATCACCATCGTTGACATTAAATCAAAGAAAACATCGTCTACTCTTAACGACATCTTATAATATAAATCATATAAACAATTAACACACATTAACTATATATATATCGATCAAAACTCGATTTACATCATAACCCTCGATACTTAATACCTTAATAATTCACATTGCACGTAAAGAGACTCAGTAAATAGATCACATAATCACATAGCACGTTGATCAGATCATAAAAAGATTTTATCCAATATTTTTAAAACAGAAAACGGTTCAAAATCCTAATTATCGGATATAACCGACTCAATAAAAAGGTTTGGTAAAAAGTCGATCCAAATTTAAAAGTTGAATTTTAACTTAAAACTATTTTTATAAGAACCGGGTCATTTTTCTAATTCCAGAAATACTTTTCTCGTTGAAAACGGACAAACGGTTTAATTAATACGCAATTAATAAGAAAAATTCAATTAATAATTAAATTAATTGAATATTCAAATTAATTATTTATTAATCAACTCATAAAAATAATAAATCTTTTATAATAAAGAGATTTAAATTCAATGAAGTCAATTATATATTTAAATAATAATTAATTAATATAATTAATCAATTAAAATGAATTAATCAATTAATTAAATCAATTAAATTATTATTTAAAAATAATTAACTAATTAAATTAAATTTTTAGAAATTAAAATAATAATACATAAAAAAAAATCTGAATTTTAGAATTTTTTTATAAAAATATGACCCAAAAACATTTTTCAGAAAATGTTTTCAGATTTTTAAGATCAAACGGTTACTATTCATCACCATCTTCACTGTTCTTCGTATGAATGCTTCGAAGAACACCACCTCCAACAATGGAGGTTTTCCAGAATCCGGTGACCGGAAACTTTTCCGGCGAACACTAAAAACGCTCCGGTGAGCCTCCTTTGGACACCAAAACAACACCAAATCGTTGCCAATCAACCGGGCAATAACCACACAACAATATCATCAAGAAAATCCGACCAAAACAACCCAAAAATTATAAAATCCGGCGAGCTCTAAGAAAATTCCGGCCAAAAATTCGTTTTCCTTCATTTCTAAACCAAATCGCGTGTTTAACATCACAAAATGAAGCTTATAACTCATACAATCTTTCCCCCATAACCACTAACGCAAACAATTAACACACACAACGGACTATTGATTCAAAGTTTCGGTTAAAACTTTAAAACTCGAATATCATAATCCGGCAATATAATGATGCAATTGACCACATAAATCGACTCCAAATGATCATATAAAGCTATTGGAATCATCAAAACAACCGGAAAATCACTCAATCAAAAAGCCCCAAAATAGGCTCAAGAACCCTAATTTTCGAATTGAACAAACTATGGATTCAATGATGAAATTGATCATGTAAATGAACTCCTGGCATCCATATGAAGCTATTAACATCATCAAAACATCTGGAAAATCTCAGAAATGAAAAACCCTAATTCTAACATGAACCCTAATTTCTGCAGATTAAAGAAAAAATCATATAAAATCAGAAAATTACCCTCTGTTGAAATTGATTGCAGATACAGAAACTAGAGGTCAAGAGCTTTGATTCGAGTATAAGAACAACAAAATCCGATATCAATAACACCTTCAATTTCAGCTTTGATCCTCAAGAACAGGAGAGAGAAAATATTTTTATTTGTTTATAAAAACTGATTTTTATGATTTATTAATAAAAAAATTAAATCTGATTTCTATTTATATTAATCAAAAATTAATACCCCAAAAATATTTTTAGCCCCCAATTAAAATTATTAAGCCCTAAAAATAATTTTTATGGGATAAAATGTAAAATTTTTATTTTTAAACAAATACAATATATATGTCAAAATTTTCCAAAAATTATGAACATTACAAAAATTACAAAATAATGCATCTTTAAATATCCTAACATTATATAAAAATAATTTTATCAAAAACAAGGCTTCAGATTCAGTATAGGGGCTGGATCCGGAAATTAAAATGCAAAATAACTGTATTCTAAAAATATAAAAATTACAGAAAAATAGAATAAAATAATCTATGCTACACAGAAGTCACATAACACGTATGGGATAATTTTCCTATTTAATAAAAATCATAACGCGTTTAAATGCATTAAAAATAAACTTACACACATTAAAATCAACTAAAAATATATTTTAATATAATAAATTACACGAAATTTTCCGGGTCGTTACAAGGAGGCTCATCAACCTTTGTTTTTCCTTTGCCTGGCACATGAGTTGGAGATTTATTTACCCTTTGGTGATCACCCTCTCTTAACTTTATCCCTTTTTCCTTGGGTTTCTCCCCCTTAGTATTTGAATTCCTTGTCCTCTTCTCCCCCTTAGGCTTGTTGTCAGGCACAGAGGCTTTAGAAGTGACCTTTGGGGTGGAAGATGCTTCAGGGAGAAAAAGACCCATATGCTTCATCATAGCAGCCAACATAGATTGTTGATGCAGAAGAACATCAGCTGTGGTGGTTGATTGAGTGTCCAACTGATCATTGAGAAGTGCAACCTTGCCTGTAAGATGAGCATTGGACTTAGTGAGAGTAGCCACCTCCTTTTCAAGAGTATCCACCTTAGTGAATAGCTCATGTGCCCTGAAACCAGAGAGTGATTGATCCTTGAGTCTTTGGACTTCATACTTGGTCATGTCATGAATAGGGACCTCAGTCACTAGCCTGTCTCCATAAAGATTTTTGAACATTGTCCTCAGCATGGCAGTGGATTCTGTAGTCTGATCAGATAGAACCTGAAATTGATGCCCCAGACCTGTGACAGAATCTTTTAGAAGAGCCAAACCATTGTCCATCTTGGTGCATGTAGACTTGCATTCCAGAATGTCCTTGATGACTAACTCCAAATGGGGAAATTTGGAGAGGAATTCTCTTTTGACTTCATTGACTTGGTGGATTGTGGCTGCAACTACTTCATTCACTTCTGATTGCAGGCCTTCACCAAGAAAGTGTGCAGCCTTCAAGATTCCCTTGTAGATGTCATTGACAGCCTCATACACATCACTGGGAGTTAGAGATTTGGCATTGGACCCCAGTGAAGTGATGTATTCTTCTCTTAGATGTTGGAGGCCTTCTGAGAGAGGTACAGAGTATTTGCTTTGTAGCCAAGCATCCACATTTCCATCTCTTGCAGATTCATCTGCTATTTTCTGTTGTTGCTGCTCTACATCTTCTTTATGGCATAGCAAGATGGCTTCATAGTCAGAATTGGGTAGGTTTGAGGTGACCAAGTTTTGGGCAATCTTTATAAACTCAGGAATCTGATCCACAACCAAGCTTTGAAGTGCTTCAACCGTCAATTGTGGTGGAACAAACCCTGATCCTGAAGCACTGTCATGTTGCACAGGCTTCAACCATTGTGACAAGAAGTCAGAGCTAGAGCTAGGCAAGCTAGACTCCTCAGTTACAGATGTAACTTCTGCAACCGGATGGATTGACTCTCCTACTGGTGTCTCCACAGAAGTGGGATGAGGTACACCAGTAGTTGACACAGGCACAGATTCTCTAGTGAAAACTAGTGGAACCTCTGTGTTTGTGATGGTGTCATTAGGAGATGCCCCAGCATGCATTCCCTCACCATCTAAATGTGGGTCCTGGGTGGTGAGCAAAGTGTCATGCACTAAGTCACTTGAGTCCATTGGCTCACCAAGAGAAAAGGATTCTTGGTGATCAATGCCTTGCTCTTCAATTTCTTGAATTACAGGCTCCAAAGAAATTTAAGATGAAGATTCTGGAAGAGTAGTGTGTTGTAGAGTAGATTTTGGCAACTCCCCCTGAGAGATAGAGGGAGTTTCAAGTGTGATGTGCTCTCCACTCAGTGTAGTGCCAGCCTTATCACTCCCATGTGCTGACTCAATACAAGAAGGTGCACTGGGGAGGATGCTTGATTCTATAGATGCACCCTGTTGAGAGGACACATCTAGTGAGCTGTTTGCCCCTGATTTTACAACTTCAGCCATTTATGTGACTGAAGAGGTGGTCTTAGTTTTCTTCTTCTTCTTTGGCCTTAGTAAGGGTGACTCTGGTTCCTCACTTTCTAGACCTAGTTCAACAGCTAATGCTACTTCAGATAGAATATTTAAGGGTGCAGACATTACTTCCTTTCTCTTCTTTTTACTAACATCACCCTTTTGAGAGGATGATGCAGTTGGCTCAGTGATTGGTAGAGTGTTTGGTTGAGAGGGTTGGTTAGCTAGCCCTGGGTTAGCATTTTGTTCTACTTTCTTGGGCTTAGCTAACTCAGACTTAGAGGCAAATATTGGCATGTTGTGGGGGTAAGTTCTAAACAGACTCTCCATATGGGGAGTTATGTTAAGTCTTACATCCACATCATTCCTAGTCTCCAAATTACCAAAAGTTAGTTTGGTCATGGATTTAGGATAGCCTATTCTATTTTTATTCATCCCATCTAATTCAATCAATTTATCATCTAAGAAATTAAGGACAGATTGAATAAAACGAGGGAAGAAAATTTCATTACCTCTCTTGGCTGAATTCTTACCAAGTCTCCCATACAGCTCCTGCAGAATGATGAGACCAACATCTATCTTCTTTCCATAAGCTAAGGCATAGCCTATTTGCTGTGCAGGAGTACTGATTTGGTCATAGCTAGATTTTCTTGCAGTGAAGACTTGAAGAAGTGTAGCAAACACATAACTCCATTCCTTCCTCAAATGCTTCCTGTTCAAGTGCCCAAGACTGATTCTGTCTGCATATTTGATGAAATCAAAGAAGTCTTCCAATTCAGCATTTGTAGCAAGTGGGTCATACACCTCTCCTTTGGTACCCATCCCAAGTGCCTCATTCATATCCTCTGTGGTGATAGTGAGATTTTTGTCTTGAATCTTGCAGTAGATGATGTACGAGGATATTGCAGAGTCAAGAGCCACCATCTCCACTGTAGCAGACTGCCAAAACTGTTCTAGAATGTCGAGATACAGAGTTGGGTTAACAGATAGAGCATTCTTGATGTACGATTCAGACATCCACTTCACAAAGCACTTGAAATTGGCGTTGGGTGCTTCAACATCACTAGTTAGAGCAATGAAATTGGTGTTGAACTTTACTGTTGCCATTTGTGTGAGAGAGAGAGAGAGAAGAAATCGAAGGTAGAAGAAGAAATTTAGCTTTTGCAGTTAGGGTTTCATAGGTTTTGGGAGTTTGGATGCTTGAGAAATCGAATGAAATGAATCGAATAGATGTGAAGTTGTAAGAGTATGAAGTACTTGAATTGTCGATTAGATGTATGTTCTGTATCGACAAGTCAGGCATTCGAGAAGTAGAAAACAACTATTCGAGAAGTCAAGAAAGGCTTATTCGATAACTCAAGCAGGGTGTAACTCACAGCTGGCAGTTATCTAACTTAGAAGTAAATCTAAATTAGGTAAAATATGTTTTTATGAGTAATTCTGAATTCTGAATAAAAATCCAAAATCGGTTAAAATTCAGCGAGAAATCAGCCTTTTCAAATGATTCGAGAACTCAAATATAGTATTCCAGAACTCATTCAATCGAGAACTAAAACACTATATTCGAGAAGACACGAAAACCTCTATTCGAGAACTCTAAAATACTCTATTCGAGAACTCGAGAGTGCTCTAATGAGACTTGTTAGAGATGTCGAATAGTGAATCACTTGAGAAGTCTGACTTGTCGAATTATACTCATAGAAACTCAATTTTCATTATCTTTTAAAAATTTACCAGCCATATTCATTCACGAATATTCTAGCAAATTAAACAGTGATTTTCTCAAAATTTCATAGAAATTTCAAGTTAACAAGAGAATGTGATTTTCCAAATATGCAACAGATTTGAAATATTTATAAATCATATTTCAGCCAACATTTACTCCAAAAATATTGAGAATTTAGATAAAGTAAGTGTTTACTGCTGCAACAATCTATATGATGTATTCACCTAGCCAGAATCTGAAGAATTCAGCATTCCAATCTCACTAACCAACCTTGTGAAGGTGGCTTCATCTAATGGCTTAGTGAATATATCAGCTAGTTGTTTATCTGTAGAAACATAATGCAACTCAATAGTTCCATTAGTTGCATGTTCCCTTATGAAATGATATCTGATGTCAATGTGCTTTGTCCTAGAATGATTGACAGGATTGGCAACTATAGAGATTGCACTTGTGTTGTCACACATGATTGGAATTCTTTCCAACACAAGTCCATAATCTCTAAGTTGATTTCTAATCCAAAGCACTTGAGCACAGCAACTTCCAGCAGCTATGTATTCAGCCTCGGCTGTAGAAGTTGACACAGATTGTTGTTTCTTGCTATACCAAGAGACTAACCTTTGTCCAAGAAACTGGCAGCTACCTGAGGTGCTTTTTCTATCCACTCTGCATCTAGCATAATCAGCATCAGAATAACCAACCAGATTGAACCCTGTGTCCTTAGGATACCATAGTCCCAAGTTTGGAGTGCCCTTCAGATATCTAAAGATCCTTTTTATAGCAATCAAATGTGATTCTTTTGGATTTGATTGAAACCTTGCACACAAGCATGTAGCAAACATGATGTCTGGCCTACTTGCAGTGAGATAGAGTAGAGAACCAATCATGCCTCTATAGACTGAGATATATACTTTCTTCCCTTTAGCATCTTCATCCAATTTAGTGGCAGTGGCCATGGGTGTCTTTGCAGGTGAGCAATCTTCCAAGTCGAACTTCTTCAATAAATCCTTGATGTACTTGGTCTGACTGATAAAGATACCATCCTTCCTTTGACTGACTTGCAACCCAAGAAAGAATGTCAACTCTCCCATCATACTCATCTCATATCTGCTCTGCATGAGTTTAGAAAATTTCTCACACAGCTTCTCATTTGTAGAACCAAAAATGATATCATCCACATAGATCTGAACTAGGATAAGATCATCACCATGCTTCTTGTAAAACAGTGTCTTGTCCAGTGTGCCTCTAGTGAATTGATTCTCAAGAAGAAATTGTGATAAAGTCCATACAGTGCCTTAAGCAGTCTGTAAACAAATTCTGGGAAGTGTGGATCCTCAAAACCAGGTGGTTGTTGCACATAAACTTCTTCTTCCAACTCTCCATTCAGAAATGCACTTTTGACATCCATTTGATATACTTTAAAGTTTGAATGAGCAGCAAATGCCAAGAATATTCTGATGGCTTCCAATCTAGCAACAGGAGCAAATGTCTCATCATAATCAATGCCTTCCTGTTGAGAGTATCCTTTTGCAACCAACCTTGCTTTGTTCCTTATAATTACACCATCTTCATCCATCTTATTCTTTAGAACCCATTTTGTTCCAACAATGGTTCTGTTCTTTGGTGCAGGCACAAGTTCCCATACATTGTTCCTTTCAAATTGATTCAGCTCCTCTTGCATAGTAATAATCCAATCTGGATCCAACAGTGCATCATCAAGTCTCTTAAGCCCAACTTGTGATAGAAAACAGCCATAGAGGCACTCATTCTGAGTTGCTCTCCTAGTCCTTACTCCTGTATTAGGATCTCCAATGATTTGCTCTGCAGTGTGTGATCTATCCCATTTCCTTGAGTGCTCAGTCTGATTTCTCATTCTTGATGTTGCTTCATCATCCACATCATGGTCATTCTCATTTCCTCCCCCTGTGAAGTTGCCACTACTCACAGATGTGTCTTGGATGCTTGTTTCTTCACTATTGATTGGCACAAATTCTTCTCTTGTATCATCATTCACTTGAGTTTGTTGAACTCGAGTTTCAACTTCAGTTTCAGTCTCTTCATCAGAATCATCTAGATTATCAAACTTCAATGGATCTTTATCTTCATCATTGGCTTCTTCTAGTCCAGGTAGTTTGCTGTCATCAAATGTCACATCTGTGTTTTCCATAACTTTCTTTTGACTGATGACATAAACCTTGTATGCAATTCTTTCCATAGAGTAGCCAAGAAAAATTCCTTCAAATGCTTTTGCATCAAATTTTCCAACATATTCAGAATTATCCTTCAATACAAAGCATTTGCTTCCAAAAGTATGAACATACTTTAGAGTAGGCTTCTTTCCAGTCATCAAGTTATAAGGTGTCTTTCTAGTGTTTTTGTTGATGAGGGTTCTGTTCTGGATATAGCATGCAGTGCTCACAGCCTCAGCCCAAAAACATGTAGGCATTTTTGCATCAAGTAACATTGTTCTAGCAGCCTCAATTAGAGTTCTATTCTTCCTCTCAACAACTCCATTTTGTTGTGGAGTCCTTGGAGCTGAGAATTGCTGAGAAATACCATTCTCTTTACAGAATGCTTCAAGTATGGCATTTCTGAACTCTGTTCCATTATCACTTCTCAGTGCAATCACACTTGCATTGTTGGCCTTTGCTTCTTTGTCAACTTTCTTTATATGCTCAATGATTACTTGTGGAGCCTCATCTTTTGATGCCAGAAATTCCACCCATGTATACCTTGTAAAATCATCAACCATCACCAAGGCATACTTCTTTCTTCCTAGTGACATAATATTGACAGGCCCAAACAAATCCATATGAATGAGTTGTAGGGGCTTGGTTATAGATGTCACTGTCTTTGTCTTGTGGCTTGATCTTTTCATCTTTCCTTTTTGACAAGCCTCACACACTCCTTCTTGACAGAATTCAAGTGTGGGCATGCCTCTCACTAACTCTCTTTTGACTAGAGAATTAATGGCTTTGAAGTTCAGGTGTGATAGTTTCTTGTGCCACAGCCAACAATCTTCATTTGATGCTTTTGAGTAGAAGCAACAAATTTTGTCCTTGTTTGCAAAATCCATATTAGCTACAAACAGGCTTCCCTTCCTTACTCCAGATAGAGCAAAATCACCAGTCTTCTTGTGGGTGATCAAACATTCATCTTTGTCAGAATCCACCTTGAATCCCCTATCAGTAAACTGACCAACACTTAGCAGATTATGCTTGAGCCCCTTGACTAGTGCTACATCTTCAATGATGACATTACCAACTTTCAACTTGCCATATCCCAATGTGTTACCCATGCTATCATCTCCAAAAGCAACCATTGGGCCAGCCTTTTCCTCATACTGTGATAGCAGGGCCATATCACCAGTCATATGATTTGAGCATCCACTGTCCAAAATCCACATGACCTTCTTTTCATTTTTTTTGCCCTGCAAACACAAAGGTATTACTTCTCCTTTGGTACCCAAACAAGTTTGGGTCCATGTGACTTAGGAACAGTTTTATCATAAACATCATGCTTGTCAACTTTCTTGGCATTAGTCTTCTTATCACTGTTAGAAGTCTTAGAACCTGAGGTTTCAGACTTAGGTGACAGAGGTACCTTCCTAGCTTTAGGAGGACTCGAAGACTTTGACCTGGTGTAGTGTGTGTGAGAATTGTGACTGATACAACCATCAATGAATTGCCTTCTCAGATTGAAACAACTAGTCATAACATTCATGTTGCATGGCATACAGTCAAATTTATCACAAAATGGTGCATCTCTATGTCTTAGAGGCACAGAATAATCATAGAAAGGTTTAGATACACTACCAGCAGGTTTCTTGCATGCATGAGTTAAATGATTGGTACTGAAACAGTTCTGACAAGTTTTCCTAGGGGCATTAGGCATATAAGCATAGTTGTTATCTTTGTTAATCCCTAACTTGCCATTTCTGTTCTGTTTCTTCTTAGTCACCTTCTCCTCTGATTCACTCTTTCCAGCTGAAACAAACTTAACAAACTTCTTGGGTCTTATCCTATCACCTACTGGCTCCTTGGTCTTTGACTTGACACTCTCACTCTTGGAGGATGCTTGTTGTTCACTGGATTGTGCCTCATCCTCATCATTCAACATTTGTTTGATGAGTAAGGCATCCTCATCAATTTCAAATGTTGATTCCTTAAAAATTGGATTTTCAGTCTTTTTCAAAATGCGAGGCACTTTCTCATGAACAACTGTGTCATCTTCAATGATAGCATAGCCTTTTCTCTGTTTGAGAGAGTCATAGTCAAGTCCAATAGCTGCTTTGGGTTTAGCCTGAATTTTCTCACAGTAGGATTGCACTAGACCAGATGAGTTCTTAAATGTTTTCAGTTTGAATTCATTTTCAGCTAATTCATCCCCAAGAGCCTTTTCAACTTGACTAGCACATAAAACCTTGTTCTGCAAATATTCAACTTCTTTCTTAAGGTTTTCTACCTGCATAACAGTTAGCTCAAGTTCCTCATTCTTTTTGGTTAACATTTCATTTCTAGTAGACAGTTTAACAATCTCTTCATTAGCAGCAGTCATGCTAGTATGAATGTTAAACATTTCAACAGATAGTTGTTCAATCATGCATTTATACTCTGAAACAGACATGTCTATAGTAGTGAGAGATGGTACCTAAGGGTCTGATGGAGATGTGTCATCCTTGGAATTGGCCATCAAGGCATAGTTGCAGAATTCTTGTTCCTCTCCATCACTGTCAGAATCATCCCAACACTTCCCTTCAGCTATGTAGGCCTTACCTTGTGTCTGCTTTTTCTTGCATTCACTGGCAAAATGCCCTAGGTCATTGCATCTATAGCATCTTACAGATGACCTATCCACATGGCTGGTTTTAAACTTATTCTTGTTTGGTTTCACAGGTGCCTTGCTCTTATTGAATGAATGGTTTTGGGTTTTGGGTTTGAAGGGTTGATTCCTTTTGAATCTGATGTTTGGAAATTTTCTGGCCATGAAAGCATATGAAGTGTTTTCCATCCCATCTAGTTTTTCAAGAGTGTAAAACTCTTCTTCCTCCTTCTCCTCAACAGGTTCACTTACCTCAGGTTCAGTTTCTTCCTCTTCTACTACCTCCTCTATCCTTAACTGGCTTGTAGATGCTTCTAGGTCTTGAATAGATTTGTTGACAATCAAGGCACATGATGTGTTTACCATTCTGCCTTGATTGGCTTGGATAGCCCTTTTCTGAAGCAACTCAAGCTCATGAGTTTTTAAAACCCCATAGAGCACATCATATGTAACTTTGTTTAAATCTCTTTCCCTTAGAGAAATGACCCTTTGCTCTAGATGGTTTGGTGAGGATAGCAGAAACTTCATATATAACTCCTTGGTACTGTAAACCTTGCCATTCATCTGCAACTCAGTAACTAGCTTGTGAAATCTCTCAAACATCTCAGTAATACTTTCCTTGGGCTGTGCCATGAAAGCTTCATACTGTGTGACCAGTATCTGTTTCTTGTTTTTCTTAACCTCATCAGTTCCTTCACACAACACCTCAATGTGATCCCACATTTCTTTGGCAGATATACATGATGCAATGTTTGCAAACATTGACATGTCCATGAAATCAATGATAAGCAACATGAGGTGGCTGTCAAGACCAACCTTCTCCCTTTCTGATTCTGTCCATTTTGATGGATCCTTGGCCTCATAAGATCTTGGGATAGTTGTGGTTCCAACAGTCTTCTCTGGTATCTCTTGTTGAGGAACAAAAGGACCATTCTTGAGAATCTCAGGATACAAAGGATGAGAGGCTTTGATGAACAACATCATCTTTATCTTCCAGATGTTGTAATTCTCTTTGTCAAACTTCGGGACCTTCACCGTTCCTGTAGTCTTTGGTGTATTCGAACTCATGATCGTTTTTCTATTTTTGAATAAACAGCCCGCTCTGATACCACTTGTTGAGTATTGAATACGGTAAAAGAATACAAAGGGGGGTGAATGGATTCTTGAACTTTTCTTGTTCGAGTCTATGTAGCAAATAAGTGTTTGTGTGTGCAAGAGTGAAGGTGCGGATAAAGAACAACACAAGACACAATATCACTTTAATCTAATGTATTATTAGATAAAGGTTGCTACAATTTATGAATACAAATGATAGTATTCTCAGCTTCGTTTTTCTCAGAGAGATACAACTTGTAGTGTATGAAAAACTTGACTCACAAAGTTACAAAGTTAATGACTAAGGAAGTGAGGCTGTATCCTTATAGAACATGGATACACCCTACTTACTACAAATAAGGTAGCTGAACAAATTACTTTCTAGTCTGTCTATCCTTTTTGAGTAAGTGTCCAAACGGTTACAGATTTGACTTTGTAAAGCCTGTTCAGATCCACTTCTTTAGCCTTTTGTCTCTTCTATATCTCTCCAAGCTTCCTTGTAGGCTTTCCAGAGCACGTTACAGATTGTGGTCCATAAAGTGCATTGGCTTGTTGCAGGTTTCTGACTTATACAATTTCTTCAGTATTTTGTCTCCAAGAAGTGACTAAATGGGTGATTCGAGAACTTGAATTGACTTGATCGATAACTCTGAGTTCTCGAACACTGTTATATTGACATATCGAATAGCTCTTTTCTTCAGGATTCCTTGAGTTGTCGAATAGAACACTTGACTTGTCGAATCCTTGAGATATCGAATAGCTTTCTGAGTCCTTGAGATATCGAATGGAACTTTAACTTGTTGACTCCTTGAGAACTCGAATACTACTTTGACTTGTTGACTTCCTAAGTTCTCGAATAGAGTACATAGACATATCGAATCTCTGAGATATCGAATGAGATATCGAACAGTGTATTCAGAGATATCGAATAGTGTCTTGAGATATCGAATCCCTGACTTCTCGAATGCTGGACTTATCGAATAGACAAATATACTTCTCGAATTGGTACTTAGGCAAATTCTTCATTTCTTCAAATCCCAACTGTGATTATTTGACAGTCTTTATCTTCTTGCTTGAGGCATGAACCTTGGAACTTCTTTCAAGCATTATTCTAGACTCTATAAGTACAGTTACTCAACTAGGATTTGATGCCTACTACAAGTACAATACAAACAGAAACTCTACAACTAGAGGTTCCCTCAGTTAAGAGGTCATGTAAGTAATGCAAAGCATTACAAACAATTAGGCTTGTTATTAGATGTATACAGGCATGCCTCTGTAACTAACAAAAAAGGAGAAATTAATGTTGCCCGTGATATTTCTAAAGAGGAATTTTAGTTAGATAATATAGGAAAAAGATGATACGTTTTAGCTAAAAAGGATAATCGTTAATATTAGTATTATAATATTATTATTTAATTTTATTAAATAGAACCGTCCGTGATATAATTGGATAAAGAGAGTTTTAGTTTGAAAAAATAGAAAAAGATAACGTGAAAATTAAAAGGTGACATACTTTAGGTGAAAAATGTAATTGATTAGTTTTTAGTAATTATAATTTAATTGTTATTTTACTAAATAAAATTGCTGGTAATAGTTTTAGAAAATGAGAAATTAATGTTACCTATGATATTTCTAAAAAAAAAAATTTAATTAGAAAAAAATAAAGAAGATGATACGTTTTTAGCTGAAAAGGCAATCGATTAATTAATAGCATTATAATATTATGATTTTATTTTTATTAAATAGAATCGCCCGTGATATAATTTGAAAAAGAGATGTTTTAGTTAGAGAAAATAAAAAAGGTAACTTGTTTTGGCTGAAAAAGGTAACCCGTGATATAATTGGGAAAAAAATATTTTTGTTAGAGAAAAGATAAAAAAATTAATTTATTAGTTAATAGTAATTATAATTTATTTTTAATTAGATAAAATATAAAAGATATTATATTTTACCTGAAAAAGAAAACTGCTTAGTTATTAAAAAAAGGTAACATGTTTAACCTGAAAAATTAAATTGATTAGTAAAGTAAAAATTTTAGTTAAATAAAATATAAAAGAAGATTTTTAAAAGGCAACCCGCGATATAATTGGAAAAAAGAGATATTTTAGTTAGAAAAAAGAGAAAAAATAATTTGAATGAAAAAATTAATTAATTAGTTAATAGTAATTATAATATGCTTTTTAGTTAGATAAAATATAAAAGATATTATATTTTACCTGAAAAATGAAACTGCTTAGTTATTAAAAATAAAAGAAAAGGCAACATGTTTAACCTGAAAAAGGAAATTGATTAGTAAAACAAAAATTTTAAAGGTAACATGTTCAAACTGAAAAAGGAAATTGATTAGTAAAGCAAAAATTTTAGTTAGATAAAATAAAAAAAAGATTTTATCTGTAATTAAGTAAGGGTAAATAAGTAAATTCAATTGGTACCGACCAACCAAACTTTTAATATTTCGGTTTTAATATAATAGTATAGATAGATAAGTTAAAATGGATAATGAAGCTATTAAAATTGAGAAAAGAATTTTTTTAGTAATTTTAGAACCTTTTTATAATGACTTTTAACTTCAAATTTGAAGATGACTTTTTTGCTTAAAGCTCTTAAATTTACTAAATTTTTTCCTCTATTCGTAAGAGCTCCTATCCATCCTAGAGATGTGAGATTTTTTTTATGCAGGATCTTAAAAATATTATAAATAATATGATTGTTTTTTTTTTTTGATAGGCAAAGATGTTATTATAATAAGCCATAAGGCCAGGCATGGTACAACCATTGATACAAATTTTCACTGAATTACCACTGATACAATTGCCACTGAACATATTACTACTGAAATCTGGTCTTCAATAAATATCTCTGAACATCCTTCCACTGAATTTGATCTTCAATTTTTAGTAATGCCAAATACCAAAAGAGCAATTTGAGGATCACTGTTCAGAACCTGTGATTTAATTATAGTTGGTTTCTAGATCGCATCAATCACGATTTACGATCTAAAGACACTATAAGAAAATTATTCGGCCTTAGTTGTAATTATAGTTGGTTTAAAGATCATATCAATCACGATAAACGATCTAAAGACACTATAAAAAAACTATAGAACTTGAGTTCTATATATAGTTGGTTTCTAGATCACATCAATCACGATTAATGATCTATAGACACTATATTAATTTAGAAGCCGAGTTTTATTATAGGCGGTTTGTAGATCAAATAAGTTCAGAATGACAATCTAAAAATACTATAGAGATTTAGAACCAGGATTCTAATTATAGTTGGTTTTTAGGTCGCATACTACCACTGAAAATACCACTAAATGATATGAAACCCTAAAAGCGACCTAAAGACACTATAAAAAGTTGAACCTGAATCCTATCTATAGTTGGTTTTTAGATCGCATTAATCCTTATTAGTGATCTATAAACACTATAAAGGCTTGGTTTCTAGATCGCATTTGTCAAGAATGATGCTCTAAAGACACTATAGATTAAGAACCGGGGGTTCTAATTATAGTTGGTTTTTAGAACACATCAATAAAGAATGACGATCTAAAAACACTATAAAAATTATGAACCTGCAATCTCTTGTTGCTGCTTTTTGCATCTGCCAACAATCTCCCAATCCACCTCTGAAGCTTCTACAGAAACTGTCTGATCCTCAAATGACAACCACTGTTATTGGGCAAAAGGGTCTCGTTAAAAACCCCGCAAGAGTAAAACCCAATGGAAAAAAAACTCAAGGGGGGAAAAGAGTGCCCTCTCGCTGAAATACTGATGAACCCATTATATTATATTTTTCATGTCAATTTCAATAATATTCTTTATTTGACTCCTAATTCATATTTCAAATTTCACTATAACAAAAAATTAAATTGAAACATGTGTAAGTAAATATTTAATTTTTATAAAAAAATTAAGAACTATACAGTGACTCTTAAAATAGAGAAAGAGAAAATAGGTTTTCAAGTTTTTTAAAAGTCACTAACATTCTCTTGAAACTTCATTTTTTGTATATTTTAATTGAAGAGTTTGTTTAAAGAATTGCTGGGAGATGTTCCAAAGTCCCGATAAATTACAAGCCCCCGTAACTCAAATTTTGGTGCCCTAACAATTATATTTGTTACTCCCTCCGTCCCAACAGATTGTTTACGTTTGCTTTTTGCACAAATACCAAGGATTAGGATTAAAATAAGTGAAGTAGTAGATGTAATAGTAATTTATTGTTAAAATAAGTGAATTAGTGGATGTAATAGTGATTTTATTGTTAAAATAAGTGAAGTAGTGGGTGTAATAGTGTAAAGTATTGTTAAAATAAGTGAAGTAGTGGATGTAATAGTGTTAAAACTTACTATTTTAGGAAACGTAAAGAATTGGTTGGGACGTCCCAAAAAGGAAAGTGTAAACAATTGATTGGGACAGAGGGAGTATTTGAGAAAAAAAATTCTTCTAATAATTTTGTTAGCAAAATCATCTCAAGTATTTGATATATTTATGTACTAATATGCTTTTATTTTCCTACATTTTATAAATTTTTTCTTCTGTGTAAAACAAAAAATGTGCGGTTAGACCGTTTGGCAATGACTTATTATAAGTCCACAAGGCTTTAAGTGCCTTTTGCTGCGTTTGGCTACATAAGCTTTAAGTCGACTTTAAGTTAAAAAACTGCTTTAAGTCATAAGTTCCATCTAGGTACTTTTGACTTATGACTTATGGAGAGTTTTTTTTTTTTTTTTTCACAATTCTTGTAAATTTTAAATATTATAAATTTTAAATTTTTTTAAATCAAATTTCACTTTAAGTCAAAATTATTAAACCCCCATTTAACTTTAAGTAAAATTACCCAAACACATTCATTCAACTTAAAGTAAACAACTTTACTTTCTCATTTAAGTTAAAAAAATCTCCATTAAGTCAAAAATAACTTATTTTAAGCAATTCCAAACGGACTCTAAATTTCATTTGTTGCAATACCCCATTCGAAGTATAAATGACTTAATCTCAGGCTCTGGCTCTAAACTAATGTTATATACGAAATTTATATTAAAGAAAATGGATTCTCTCTATCCATTTTCTTTTTTACATATACTAGCCCCTAACCCGTGCGAAACACGGGCCGGACGAATACGTGTAAATTATCGATAATAAATATAATTAATTAATATTATTTTAAAATGTATTTCTAAAAAAATTAAATGATAAAAATATATAATAAATAAATACTATTAAATTATGTAATTATAGGAAATTGAATACGGGTTAAATTAAAAAAATTTAAAATAGATAAATAAAAAAATATAATTAATAAGTTTTATTTAAATATAAACTTGTAAAGAATTGAATGATAAAAGTATATAACAAATAAACGCTATTTAATAATGTGGTGATAGGGAATCGAACACGGGGTGAAATTAATGAAATTAAATTAAATAGATAAATCTTGTATAATTATGTAGTTGGAAGAAATCGAACCCCGAGTTAAGTGATAACCAAATTTGGTACTTTGGTATTTTGGTACTATTATTACCATGTACCATTAAAACATGGTTTTGCATATAGAGTAATTACTTTCAATATCAAACAAAATAAGCAATAAATAGTGAATTTTTTTGAGGATTCTCTCAAGAGACTAAAGTTTTTTTGGGGGGGGAGGAGGGGGGGGGGGGGGGAAATTTTACTCCCTTCTTAAATCTTAAATTAAAAACCAATTTAAGAGTCTTTATAAATGCAGGAGATGCTCAGAGGAAGTTATCTGACCATAGTGATTCTGAGGGGGTTTAATTTTTCACTCCACATAAAATTTTGAGCCCCGGTGGTGTCACAAAATGTTGAGAATCCCGGTGGTGTTATCTGACCGTGTGGTATTCTTTGGTTCTTAATGAGTCGCATGTGATTTTTTGCAATGATTTGTTATCTAATGATGAAGTGATTTGTACGTACGACTACGAGAGAGGAGATGTTCGGTTCATAAGTCTGGTTAATAAGAATCGCAATCAGATGTGCTGGTTAAATTGTTATGCAATGCAAGCATTTCACTATTTGTCATGGTCATGGGTACACCTTATTTATTTATCATGATAAGCGAGTGCATCTAGTTTACCTATAATAATTGAAGTTTTAACCACAAGTTTAAGGTTTCATGCCACATGATTAGTCCAGGGCAACACATATTACATAGTACATACCAATTTTCGATATGAAAAATGGGAACAAAATTTACATTGTTCATAGATACTACCAGGTGCTTTTATCTTTAGTAAAACATTACCCAAGTTTTAAAACTTCTGAGTTCTGACCATCAAGAAAACAAAACTACTAGTTAAGAAAATAAAAATTACAAATCATTCATCGAACTCTGCTGTTAAATGTCAAGTCAAGGAAAGTTGGAGAACCGTTGTTCGAATAATATTCCATTATATGCAGATGCATATCCACAGCTAAATTGCGCCATGAAATCCAGCCGAATCTAGAAGAACTGCTTTGATCTGATCAGGCAAAACGTCCTCGTTCTCACTGCATTGCTGATGAACAACACAGGATTAGTAAAACTGCACAACGAACTAAACTTTTTGTAGTCCTCCAATATCCATCAAGAATAATAACAAAAAACAGAAGGGTAATAGGTGCACACTTTTCCCCTCAGGGGTATACATATGCCACGCAATGCGCGCTGGCTAAACTCTAACTATATTCCGCATTTTTAGATAAGAAAAATTGTCATTTAATAGATTACTGAAGTCGTGCAACGCGTGTTGGTTAAATTTCAACTTAATTAACATTTCCACGCAATGTGAACACATTTGCGGGAAAAAGAAGAAGAAACAGTGGTCTAATTTGCCAAGTAAATCAGATTTTTCACAGTGCTGCTCTTTTGGATGCAACAGGCTCATAGCACATATCGCTTTCGCATTGCATCCATTATTAACATGTATCATATGGCTGAGCAAGTAGCTTTCCACACATGCAAAGGGAAACTCTTTAGAAGTCGAGAAGTCCAGCCATTAATTGCATTATTGCATATGCAAACACATAAAAATTCCAACATTATTATACTTCAACTATGGTACCCCTTTTTCCTTTTACATGTGATATAGAGTAATATGGACAAAGAAGAGTTGCCTATAGAATTTCTAGCTTAATATTAGCACCTAGTGTTATGCATCTGCCCACAGGAATCTATAAGACGATTTATATATGCAATTGCAATTAAGATTTAATCTCTAAGTGTTAAAGGGTCCTAAAATAATTATTAACTATATAGAAGCTTGAATACAACCATCTTTGCCCTACCTCAGCACGGAATACATCCATAGCAAACCCATTGAAACAGCTGATGACAGCTTGCTGAATGTCTAACCCTAGGTTGTCAAGGGCCCTCATGGTGGAAAGCAAGAGGCCAGGCCTGCGTGCACAAAACATGTGGATGTTGACAGCCCTCCCTTCTCTTGCCCTTACCTCGACCTATCAATGCAGCAAACCAGAAACATGAGCTTAATTCGCAGCTTATGTAATACATTAAATATGGTAGCTTTAAACTGGCTTAGCCCAAGGTGATTGATAAAAAATGTGGTGCAAGTAACAGAGGATTGAGGTCAAAATTCTGGCAAGGAATCACTCTTTAACTTATCTGGTCATAAAAGGGACCATTGTGGGACACTTCAATAATAGGGACATTTCAATAATAAGCTGGTCCTGTACAAAAATGGAAGGATTCCCAATATATGGCTCAAATCATTTATGATAGTATTCAGACTACACATAGTGAGTTGCACCAATTATTAGCCTAACAGCTTCCCTTCCCGCTTACCTTCGAATTGCAAAATCCCCCCGCCACCCCTCCCTCTAAAAACATGACTTGACAAGAAAATAGTGTTTGCCTAGAATATAATGTAAAACTTTGAAGAATTAGTACTAAGGTACAATTAGACCGAATGGGAATACGCTTCAAAAAAAAAAATTATATTCAATACCGAAACAACATTCCAATTCTCCCCCTACTACTCTTCAGGAGCGTATTATTAACACTTACCCTTGCAGATGTGCTTTGTGGACTAGGCAGTGAACTTGAGTATATTTCTTCCTTCACAGGATGTGGGTGGGTAGTAGGAGTGCGAGTCAATGGGTTGTAACTTGATGCTGGCGTTACCGAAGCGCCAGGTGGAATCGCCTCAAGTTCATTATGAAGATCATTTATCCTCTGCAGAAGATCCTTCAAATAATCAATAGCATCTCCGAGTATGGAAGCTCGATCCATCTGCAACAAAATAAATACAATTAACTTAAAAAAGTTTGCACCTAACTCATACTCCGTAAATGTTATGAGGTATTTGGTTAATGATTCTATTAAGAAACACAACTGCAATATCCTTAGCAAAAGAAAAATTCATGTCATCCTACTTGCTCTAGAAACAATGATGACAGGAGCACAGGTGTGCACCCACACACAATGCATTTTCATGCTGCATACCTGCAACTTTAGGCAGCTTCTTTTCTAGTTTCAACATAAACATGCCCTTGAGGTGACAAACAAATAAATGTAACAAAGTTATGAACTAGCAATACATGAACAATTACTAATAACCATGTCAACTGAGCACACACAATATTTATTCAAACAAACAATATTTTTTTGCATATAAATAAAGTGTCATCATAAACAACATTTAGCAAAAGTATACTACATTAATATAGAAATTATACATAGTTAGGATATAGATTCACCTTGCTGATCTTCGGAACAACAGACCTAAGCATGTAAAGCCTATCATTAAGCTTCTTCCTCCGCCGTCTCTCAGCCATCAAATTCTTAGCAGGAAATCCCTTCTTTTTCCCCTTCCGATCTCCAACCTTAACCGAATTCGAACCATCCCCATCCTCATTCTCATTTTTAGTATCAAACTCATCCGAATCATAATTAAAAGAACCCGAAACCCCCATACTCCCATCATCAAATTCATCACCATCTTCACTCACATTCCTCATCCTCTTCCTCCCTAAACCCTCAATTCTCCCTAAATTCCCCAGTTCACCGGAGCCTTGTCGTAAAGCAGCCCTCTTTTGAAAAAGAGTTGGCACTGCACCCACACTTGCTGAAGCCTCAAGTGGCCTTAAAATCTCACTACCATTACTCCTATTACAAAACACACCATCGTCATCAACACTACCATCTACTAAACAAGACCCATCATACCCAACCGGGTTAAACCCGACACCAACCGGGTCATTCTCAAACCGGGTCCCACCAAACTCCAAAACTGAACCCATATCCAAATTAGTCACAGAACTCAACCCGTTTGTGAAATTGGGGTCACAACCCAGCTGAAACCCATGATCATACGAAAGATTAAGCATTGGAGAAAAGCAAGATTTGGGCTGAAAAAACTGAGAATGTGAGTGTGATGGGTCAAGAGTGAACGGCTGTGACTGAGAACAAGAAGAAGATACAAAATCTAAATTACTACTACTATTCCCAAGATAATTATTAGAAAACCAATCATTTTCGAGAAGTGATTTAAAACTAGTGAGAGATGAAGAAGAAGAAGCAAAAGGGTTAATTTTTGTGTCTATACATGTATCTAATACTTGTTGTTGTTCATTGTTGGTGTCTTGAGGTGGCAACCAAACGACGTCGTTTGAAGTGGGGAGCATTTTGTTAAAAAGAAAAGTGAAGGAAGAAAAGGAGAGGAGCTTTTTAGAGAGGAGTTGCAGGGGTTGTTAAATGATGACCACTACGGGGTTATCTTGTTCATTTTGTGTGTATATATGGATGCTTGTGTGTATATGTGTGTGTAATCTTCACAGCTGCTTGTTGGATACTGTTTTCAAGGCTCTTTACAGCTTTGCTTTCGTATTGCCTTGGGGACCAAAATGAAACGATGCAAAGTAGTAAATTACTGTCTTGCCCTCAATCTGTTTACTACTTTACTGAACTTTCCTTCTGATTTTACTTTGATTTCCTTTCTTTCGTTTTGGGGGTATTCGAAAGTTATAGGTTTATAAAAAAGTTACGGAGTACGAGTTTTGATCATTTTAACTCTCTAATATTAAGATTTGTTATTTAGCAGATTAAAATAGTTTTTTGAATTTAAAAAATTATTTAAAGGATCTTTTTAATTAGAATATTATTATATGTCTAGTTTTTTTTTTTTGCCACAATTATATGTCTAGTTAATATATAAAAAATTAATTAAAAAAATTAATTATCAAACAATTTAATATAAAATAACTAATTTAATTCGCTACTCAAAACAGTCTAATAACCGATACTTAGCAAATTGTCAACAGGACCTTCTGCTACTTCGGTTTTTTTGAAGGGAAGGTCGGTGTGACACATTCATGTAAGGTCTTAACTCTTTGTGTGTGTCTTAGGATTGGGTACTTCATCCGATCCCGATTCGATCTTCGTCCGTTCAGATTAGTAATTCGGGAAATTTTATGAATTCAAAACGGAGAACGGAAAATATTTTGTACAAAATTCGAAGATCGGGACAGGATCGGGGATTAGGGGATCCCGACCCCGATTCCTAATTTTAATATTATTTAAAATATTTATATATTTATTTAATTAAATTATTACAAATAAATATATTTAAATAAACTTTTAATAGTAAAATTTAAATTTAATTATAATAATTTGATTATGTCTTTTTATATCAATAAATATTTATTCAAAATGTTTTTTAGAATAAGTAATTAAATTTGAAATAAATATTAAGTATATGTTATGATTTAGCAAATTAATTTTATTAAAAATTTATTAAAAAATGTATAAAATTTATTTTTTTAAATGTTAAAAATCCCCGATTTCCAGCGAGATCTCTATTTCCCGTTTAGAATGGGGATTAGGAGCAAAATATTTTTCATTCGAGAATCTAAACGGATTCGAAAAGCGGGTATGGGTTCAAAGATCGGGAACGATCCCCAATTGACCCGACCCCATCCGTAGTGTGTGAGAGCACAAACTTAATTTACTGTTATTTATTGCATACAAGTTCAGTTTTAGTTTAACTATTCGCAGAAATATTCTTCACATTTTGTTAGTTTTAAATATTTATTTTAATTTCTTGATTATCAAATACATGTAAACTTCTCAAATTTAACTTATATTTACACAGACAATTTACTTGGCTGTAAATTTTAATTTTACCTTAAATTGAACTATGTGTATTCAATTGGCCATTTTAATAAAAATAAATAAATAAATGCAATAATATTTAGAATTCAAATTGTAAAAGATATTAAAGTTAACTTGGGTCAAATTAAGTAATCAAATTCAAAATTTGTAAATGTTAGAATTCAACAAAGGTTGATTGATCACGTGAACCTACAATTGCAATTGGCACAACTCAATTCAATTCCTTCATCTTGATCCCTAAGTTCTGAGGACACGAAGAAATCAGTTTTTGTACAACTTTTGTTTGAGCATATTTATTTTTAATCAGATTTGATACTTTTTTGAAAATTTTATTATGGTTCTAGACATCATTCCAAAGTGATACCACTGATTTCAGAACCTAAACTTGCAACTTGGGAGGGTCAAAATATTATTTTTTACATGTAGGTAACTTAGAGGCCGTTTGAGATTACTTAAAATAAGTTAATTTTAACTTAATAGAGGTTTTTTTAACTTAAAGGAGAAAGTAAAGTTGTTTACTTTAAGTTGAATGAATGTGTTTGGATAATTTTATTTAAAGTTAAATGGAGGTTTAATAATTTTGACTTAAAGTGAAATTTGATTTAAAAAATTTTAAATTCATACTATTTAAACTTTACAAGAAATGTGAAAAAAAAAACTCTCCATAAGTCATAAGTCAAAAGTAACTAAATAAAACTTATGACTTAAAACAATTTTTTAACTTAAAACCGGCTTAAAACCCGTGTACCCAAAGAGAGCATTTTGTCCAGAAATTCGAAAGCTCCTTAAAGGAGATGTAGCCAAACAGGCTGTTGGTATGTCACAGTTGTTTTGGTTTTATCTTTGTTGGGGAATTTGTTCACTTATTAAACATTTTATCATCCAATTCTACGTTTACTATTCAAAAGAGTACCCTAATCTCAAAATTTACTATTCAAAGACTATTTCATTTTTACTACAATGGGAGGGAGAGTACGTAAAAGAATGGTGCATGAGTGCATGTTAGTCCAGTCGTAAATAGCCAGGAAAGATGGAGTAGTAAACTAGAATAAGTTTGGTAAGTTAAAAATCAGGATTCTCGTGACTTGCCTCATTCACCGCACCTACCCCACTTTACGTTACTCTCCATCTCTTCCTCTACGGCTCTACTTGTAATCTTGTATGCATGTATGGGTTGCCTGGTGTCACTACTCTCCTACTCTGACCTCTTATCTTTTTCTCCACCAATAATTCATTCAATCCCTCTTTTCCTTATCCCTAAATTTCATCTTACTTGCTCAGTCTTAACTAATTTAACTACTTAAACCTTTCTCTACTTGAAGAGATTATTATGAGATGTTTGATTTATGATTAATGAGTCAATTAATGTGAATCAAAGTGAGAAAAATTGAAGTGTCGGGATAACATCCGAGTCCAAAAAGGATCCAAATTTCCCTTCTATACCTAATATTTTTATTTATTTAAATATTAAAATTGTGTGTTATGATGGGTCAAGTTCGGACAAGATCGAACACTAAAGGGCCCTTTGTTAATAACTTAATCATACTGAATGGAATCTGTTGACGGAGGAATTTGGTAACAACAAAGTTCGAGGTACTTCGCCGGAAACAAGATCTACAGCGGTGGTTCTTTGCCGAAAAGGGTGGTGGCTGTTTGTGATTGGTGGCTGAGATTGATAGGGTTAGTGGCGGCTATTCAGAGCTCTCGACTTCCAACCCCTCAATCGGCCTACGTACCCCGGTATTTATAGGGGATCAAGCCATACGTAATTCTTGGAGAGCAAGAAACCCAAATGGGCTTGGATAACGAACCAGCTTCCGGAATGTTCTACTATGAGGCCTAACCACAAAAGGCCCAAGGCTCATCCTGGATTTCAAGACTTCACAGATAAGGAAACTTCCCCCGTCGAGGACTAGTCCTATCCGCTACCAGCTATTTCTTGATTTCAAGGATGCAGGTATAGCCGTGGTTTACCCCAAGTGCAGAACGCATCCCTGTCCCCCGAATGAGAAGCACCCACCAGATAGCAGGACAGGTGATCCAGAGCTTTTGGGTGCAAAGTGCAGGATTACTCCAAAGTTCCCCAATGAGGACGCGCCCATTGGCTACAGGAACAGAGCTCCCAAAGCACACACCAGAAAGTCCTCATCTTTCCACCTTAGGGCGCACGGATGCCTCCCTTAGCGTCTAAGAAGGGTCCTTATATCCAGGCAAACCCCTGGAGGCCTTCTGCGACGGACATCCCCCTCCTGAGATACGACAGGAGGGAATTCTTCAATAAACAAATACAAAATCGACATTATAGATATTCTGAAATTCCATCATATCCCAGGGCGCGACCTAGACCCCCCAGGGCGCGCCCTAACTTCTAGAAATCCCTAATTTGTTCTATAAATTTCCAAATTGAACCCGATACCGACCCGAATCCATCTTGAAAATACTCAAACCGAATTTTGGCTATAACAGAATCGTTCGGGCTATTCAGATTATTTGGGTGATTGTTTTTGTGCTGGACGATTGGAAATTTTCTGGACTAGACAACAAATTTCTCTGGACGACTGGCTTCGAAAATTGTAGGTAGACTCGTTCAGATTTTCAGATTAAGGATAGCCCAATAACCTATTGTAGCCTATGCAATCAAAAACTAGTCATTACTTTTAAAATTGATGTTTTTTGACCAAATTTCTTAGTTAGTACTCCTTTAATTTCATTAATATTATCCATAATAAAAAATCTACATTCCATTTAGTAATATTAAATAAATTAATAGTTATCAAATAATTATATTATTTTCAGAAAAATTAACATCATTAACACATAATTCATCATATTAAATAAATGTGGACAATAATTTTGGAACAAACGAATTTAGAAATAATGGATAATATAAATGGGATAGAAGGAATATTTTTATTTCATTTTTTTTTTGACAAGAATAACTAATTCATAAATAAATTGTTCATAATACAATATTTGAAAAAAAGAAACTTTTTTCATTAAAGAAAATTTATCGTCACACAAATTGCCCCCGAATGTTTAGATAATAAAAATTTGAAAAAAACACCTAAATGCATATGTTATACTCCGTATATAAATATGAAAATAATTAACTGTTCAGAAAAATATTTAACAAATGACATCACTCATCCAGCATTCAGATTATCGTTCATTCAGAAATATTAACTATCCAGAAATAATGATCCAGATTTAACAAATGACCCCTAAAACCAATTGACACAAATAACCTAATGATCTAGTCTTTAATTCATACGAGCTTTAGCCCG
Source organism: Kitagawia praeruptora (assembly GCA_037693485.1). NCBI lineage: Eukaryota > Viridiplantae > Streptophyta > Magnoliopsida > Apiales > Apiaceae > Kitagawia > Kitagawia praeruptora. The sequence continues at coordinate 119,578,464 of CM075345.1, read as the reverse complement.
TGCAAAGCACGGGTTACTTTTAAATATTTTTAAAATTATATGATTAAATAAAATAGAGTATAATAATTTATTATAGATATAATTTAACTTTGTAATATTAATTAATTAAATTATTAGTAATAATAATAGTTATTTAATAAATGATATGTGTTGATTAGAATTAATAATATAAAATCTTAATGCAAATTTGTTGTTGATGAGATTCGAATCTTGGATCTTTAGAAAAGAGATTTAAATATAGAATATTTCTTATTATTAGATCTAACGGCTACCATCTATTTACTAAATATCTAACGGTTACTATTTTTTTAGATGGTTGAACCAAACAACCAAATTATACCTTTGTTTTCTTATTATAGCCCTAAAATAAATATCATCAATTAATGCAGTTTACAGACATTATTTTACAGTTCTTCTAATAATTTTTTTAAAAAAATTAATATAATTTTTTGGAAGACGTTAACCAACCAACTAACTAAATATAATATTTTATTTCTTAAATTTATATAATATTTCATTTATATTTTAATAATTATGTATCTCATATATATTACTTAATATAATATTGGAATAATATATATAGTATTAAATAACAATTGCATAATTATATGATATATTGTTCGAATTATGACTATATTTTGTGCTTTGCAGGGGTTACTTTTAAATATTTTTAAAATTATATAATTAAATAAAATAGAATATAATAATTTATTGTGCCATTATGGATATAATTTAATTTTGTAATATTAATTAATAAAATTATTAGTAATATTAATAGTTCTTTAATAAATGACATGTATTGTTTAAAACTAATAATATAAAATCTTAATGTAAATTTGTTGTTGACGGGATTCGAACCTTGAATATTTAGAAGAACAATTTAAATATAGAATATTCCTTATTATTAGATCTAACGGTTATCATCTATTTACTAAATATCTAACGGTCACTATTCTTTAAAAAGTCGGTTGAACCAAACAACCAAACTACCAATTATCCCCTAATTTGCTTATTATAGTATAGTAAAATCATTAGTAATAATAATAGTTATTTAATAAATGATATGTGTTGATTAGAATTAATAATATAAAAACTTAATGTAAATTTGTTGTTGATGAGATTCGAATGTTGGATCTTTAGAAGAGAGATTTAAATATAGAATATTCCTTATTATTAGATCTAACGGCTATCATCTATTTACTAAATATCTAACAGTCACTATTTTTTTAGATGGTTGAACCAAACAACCAAATTATACCTCTGTTTTCTTATTATAGCCCTAAAATAAATATCATCAATTAATGCAGTTTACAGACATTATTTTACAGTTCTTCTAATAAAATTTTTTAAAAAAATTAATATAATTTTTTGGAAGACGTTAACCAACCAACTAACCAAATATAATATTTTATTTCTTAAATTTATATAATATTTTATTTATATTTTAATAATTATATATCTCACATATATTACTTAATATAATATTGGAATAATATATATAGTATTAAATAACAATTGCATAATTATATGATATATTGTTCGAATTATGACTATATTTTGTGCTTTGCAGGGGTTACTTTTAAATATTTTTAAAATTATATGATTAAATAAAATAGAATATAATAATTTATTATGCCATTATGGATATAATTTAATTTTGTAATATTAATTAATAAAATTATTAGTAATATTAATAGTTCTTTAATAAATGACATGTATTGTTTAAAACTAATAATATAAAATCTTAATGTAAATTTGTTGTTGACGGGATTCGAACCTTGAATATTTAGAAGAACAATTTAAATATAGAATATTCCTTATTATTAGATCTAACGGTTATCATCTATTTACTAAATATCTAACGGTCACTATTCTTTAAAAAGTCGGTTGAACCAAACAACCAAACTACCAATTATCCCCTAGTTTGCTTATTATAGTATAGTATAGATAGATTGTTAGTTACAGAGGCATGCCTGTACTCATCTAATAACAAGCCTAATTGTTTGTAATGCTTTGCATTACTTACATGACCTCTTAACTGAGGGAACCTCTAGTTGTAGAGTTTCTGTTTGTATTGTACTTGTAATAGGCATCAAATCCTAGTTGTGTAACTGTACAAATAGAGTCTAGAATAATGCTTGAAAGAAGTTCCATGGTTCATGCCTCAAGCAAGGAGTTAAAGACTGCCAAATAATCACAGTTGGGATTTGAAGAAATGAAGAATTTGCCTAAGTACCAATTCGAGAAGTATATTTGTCTATTCGAGAAGTCCAGCATTCGAGAAGTCAGAGATTCGATATCTCAAGACACTATTCGATATCTCTGAAGACACTATTCGATATCTCTGAATACACTGTTCGATATCTCATTCGATATCTCAGGGATTCGATATGTCTATTACTCTATTCGAGAACTCAAGAAGTCAACAAGTCAAGATGGTATTCGAGTTCTCAAAGAGTCAACAAGTCAAAGTTCCATTCGATATCTCAAGGACTCAGAAAGCTATTCGACAACTCGAGGATTCGATAAGTCAAATGTTCTATTCGACAACTCAAGGAATCCTGATGGAAAAGAGCTATTCGAGAAGTGGTTCGATATGTCACTATAACAGTATTAGAGAACTCAGAGTTATCGATCAAGTCAATTCTAGTTCTCGAATCATTTACTTAGTCACTTCTCGAATACATTCTTGGAGACAAAATACTGAAGAAATTGTACAAATCAGAAACCTGCAACAAGCCAATGCACTTTATGGACCACAATCTGTAACGTGCTCTGGAAAGCCTACAAGGAAGCTTGGAGAGATATAGAAGAGACAAGGAGCTAAAGAAGTGGATCTAAACAGGCTTTGCAAAGTCAAATCTGTAACCGTTTGGATGCTTACTCAAAAAGGATAGACAGACTAGAAAGTAATTTGTTTAGCTACCTTATTTGTAGTAAGCAGGCTGTATTCATGTTCTATAAGGACACAGCCTCACTTAATAACTTAGTAACTTTGTGAGTCAAGTTTTTCATACACTGTAAGCTATATCTCTCTGAGAAAAACGAAGCTGAGAATACTACCATTTGTATTCACAGATTGTAGCAACCTTTATCTAATATACATTAGATTAAAGTGATATTGTGTCTTGTGTTGTTTATTTATCCGCACCTTAATTCTGCACACACAGGCACTTATCTGCTACACAGACTCAACCCAAGAAAAGTTCAAGAATCCATTCACCCCCCCCCTCTGTATTCTTTGACCGTGTTCAATACTCAACAAGTGGTATCAGAGCGGGCTGTTTATTCAAAAACAGAGAAACGATCATGAGTTCGAATACACCAAAGACTACAGGAACGGTGAAGGTCCCTAAGTTTGATAAAGAAAACTTCAACCTCTGGAAGATAAAGATGATGTTGTTCATCAAAGCCTCTCATCCCTTGTATCCTGAGATTCTCAAGAATGGTCCTTTTGTTCCACAACAAGAGATACCAGAGAAGACTGTTGGAACCATAACAATCCCTAGAGCTTATGAGGCCAAGGATCCATCAAAGTGGACAGAGTCAGAAAGGGAGAAGGTTGCTCTTGACAGCCACCTCATGTTGCTCATCATTGATTCCATGGATATGTCAATGTTTGCAAACATTGCATCATGCACGTCTGCTAAAGAGATGTGGGATCACATTGAGGTGTTGTGTGAAGGGACTGATGAGGTTAAAGAAAACAGGAAACAGATACTGGTCACACAGTATGAAGCTTTCATGGCACAGCCCAAGGAAAGCATCACTGAGATGTTTGGAAGGTTTCACAAGCTAGTTACTGAGTTGCAGATGAATGGAAAGGTTTACAGCACCAAGGAGTTAAATATGAAATTTCTGTTGTCTTCACCAAATCATCTGGAGCAAAGAGTCATTTCCCTTAGAGAGAGAGATTTGAACAAAGTCACCTATGATGTACTCTATGGAGTCCTAAAGACTCATGAACTTGAGTTGCTTCAGAAGAGGGCTATCCAAGCCAACCAAGGTAGGATGATAAACACATCATGTGCCTTGATTGTCAACAAATCCATTCTGGACCTAGAAGCATCTACAAGCCAACTAAGGATAGAGGAGGTGGCAGATGATGAAGAAACTGAAGCTGGGGTGAGTGAACCTGTTGAGGAAAAGGAGGAAGAAGAAGAGGAGTTTTACACTCTGGAAGAACTTGATGGGATGGAAAATACTTCATATGCTTTCATGGCCAGAAAATTTCCAAACATCAGATTTAAAAGAAATCAACCCTTCAAACCCAAAACTCAAAACCATTCAGCCAACAAGAACAAGGCACCTGTGAAACCAAACAGAAATAAGTTCAAAACCGGTTATGTGGATAGGTCATCTGTAAGGTGTTATAGATGCAATGACCTAGGGCATTTTGCCAGTGAATGCAAGAAGCCTAAAAAGAAGGATAGAGACTATCTTGAGCTAGAAGCTAAGTATGAGGCCCTTCTGAAAAAGCAGACACATGGTAAGGCCTACATAGCTGAAGGGAAGTGTTGGGATGATTCTGAGAGTGATGAAGAGGAACAAGAATTCTGCAATTATGCCTTGATGGCCAACTCCAAGGATGACTCATCCTCATCTGATTCTCAGGTACCATCTCTCACTACTATAGACATGTCTGTTTCTGAATACAAATCCATGATTGAACAATTATCTGTTGAAATGTTTAATATTCATACTAGTATGACTGCTGCTAATGAGGAGATTGCTAAACTGTCTACTAGAAATGAAGTATTAACCAAAAAGAATGAGGAACTTGAGCTAACTGCTATGCAAGTAGAAAACCTTAAGAAAGAAGTTGAATATTTGGAGAATAAGGTTCTATGTGCTAGTCAAGTAGAGAAGGCTCTTAGGGATGAATTAGCTGAGAATGAATTCAAACTTAAAACTTTCAAGAAATCATCTGGTTTAGTGCAATCCTACTGTGAGAAAATTGAAGCTAAACCTAAAGCAGCTATTGGACTTGACTATGACTCTCTCAAACAAAGGAAAGGCTATGCTGTCATTGAAGAGGACACAGCTGTTCATGAGAAAGTGCCTCACATTTTGAGAAAAACTGAAAATCCAATTTTTAAGGAATCAACATTTGAAATTGATGAGGATGCCTTACTCATCAAGCAAATGTTGAATGATGAGGATGAGGCACAATCTAGTGAACAGCAAGCATCCTCTAAGGGTGAGAGTGTCAAGTCAAAGACCAAGAAGCCAGTAGTTGATAGGCCAAGACCTAAGAAGTTTGTTAAGTTTGTATCAGCTGGGAAGAGTGAATCAGAAAAGGAAGTGACTAAAAGGAAACAGAACAGAAATGGCAAGTTAGGGATTAACAAGGATAACAACTATGCTTATATGCCTAATGCCCCTAGAAAAACTTGTCAGAACTGTTTCAGTACCAATCATCTAACTCATGCATGCAAGAAACCTGTTGGTAGTGTGTCTAAACCTTTCTATGATTGTTCTGTGCCTCTAAGACATAGAGATGCACCCTTCTGTGATAAATTTGACTGTATGCCATGCAATATGAATGTTATGACTAGTTGTTTTAATTTAAGAAGACAGTTCATTGATGGTTGTATCAGTCACAATTCTCACACACACTACACAAGGTCAAAGTCTTCAAGTCCTCCTAAAGCTAGGAAGGTACCTTTGTCACCTAAGTCTGAAACCTCAGGTTCTAAGACTTCCAACAGTGACAAGAAGACTGACACTAAGAAAGTTAACAAGCATGTTGTTTATGATAAAACTGTCTCTAAGTCACATGGACCCAAACTTGTTTGGGTACCAAAGGAAAAGTAATACCTTTGTGTTTGCAGGGCAAAGAAAGTGAGAAGAAGGTCATGTGGATTTTGGACAGTGGATGCTCAAATCATATGACTGGTGATATGGCCCTGCTATCACAGTATGAGGAAAAGGCTGGCCCAATGGTTGCTTTTGGAGATGACAGCATGGGTAACACATTGGGATATGGCAAGCTGAAAGTTGGAAATGTCATCATTGAAGATGTAGCACTAGTCAAGGGCTCAAGCATAATCTGTTAAGTGTTGGTCAGTTTACTGATAGAGGATTCAAAGTGAATTTTGACAAAGATGAATGTTTGATCACCCACAAGAAGACTGGTGATTTTGCTCTATCTGGAGTAAGGAAGGGAAGCCTGTTTGTAGCCAATATGGACTCTGCAAACAAGGACAAAATTTGTTGCTTTTACTCAAAAGCATCAAATGAAGATTGTTGGCTGTGGCACAAGAAACTATCACACCTGAACTTTAAGGCCATTAATTCTCTAGTCAAAAGAGAGTTAGTGAGAGGCATGCCCACACTTGAATTCTGCCAAGAAGGAGTGTGTGAGGCTTGTCAAAAAGGAAAAATGAAGAGATCAAGCCACAAGTCAAAGACAGTGACATCTGTAACCAAGCCACTACAACTCATCCATATGGATTTGTTTGGGCCTGTCAACATAATGTCACTTGGAAGAAAGAAGTATGCCCTGGTAATGGTTGATGATTTTTCAAGGTATACATGGGTAGAATTTCTGGCATCAAAAGATGAGGCTCCACAAGTAATCATTGAGCATATAAAGAAAGTTGACAAGGAAGCAAAGGCAAACAATGCAAGTGTGATTGCATTAAGGAGTGATAATGGAACAGAGTTCAGAAATGCCACACTTGAAGCATTCTGCAAAGAGAATGGCATTTCTCAGCAATTCTCAGCTCCAAGGACTCCACAACAAAATGGAGTTGTTGAGAGAAAGAATAGAACTCTAATTGAGGCTGCTAGAACAATGTTACTTGATGCAAAAATGCCCACATGTTTTTGGGCTGAGGCTGTGAGCACTGCATGCTATATTCAGAACAGAACCCTCATCAACAAAAACACTGGAAAGACTCCTTACAACTTGATGACTGGAAAGAAGCCTACACTGAAGTATATTCATACTTTTGGAAGCAAATGCTTTGTACTTAAGGACAATTCTGAATATGTTGGAAAGTTTGATGCAAAAGCATTTGAAGGAATTTTTCTTGGCTATTCTATGGAAAGAATTGCATACAAGGTTTATGTCATCAGTCAAAAGAAAGTTATGGAAAGCACAGATGTAACATTTGATGACAGTAAACTACCTGGACTAGAAGAAGCCAATGATGAAGACAAAGATCCATTGAAGTTTGATAATCTAGATGATTCTGATGAAGAGACTGAAACTAGAGTTGAAACTCAAGTTCAACAAACTCAAGTGAATAATGATACAAGAGAAGAATTTGTGCCAATCAATAGTGAAGAAACAAGCATCCAAGACACACCTGTGAGTAATGGCAACTTCACAGGGGGAGGAAATGAGGATGATCATGATGAGGATGATGAAGCAACATCAAGGATGAGAAATCAGGCTGAACACTCAAGGAAATGGGATAGATCACACACTGCAGAGCAAATCATTGGAGATCCTAATGCAGGAGTAAGGACTAGGAGAGCAACTCAAAATGAGTGCCTCTATGGATGTTTTCTATCACAAGTTGAGCCTAAGAAACTTGATGATGCATTGTTGGATCCAGATTGGATTATTGCCATGCAAGAGGAGCTGAATCAATTTGAAAGGAACAAAGTATGGGAACTTGTGCCTGCACCAAAGAATAGAACCATTGTTGGAACAAAATGGGTTCTGAAGAATAAGATGGATGAAGATGGTGTAATAATAAGAAACAAAGCAAGGCTGGTTGCAAAAGGATACTCTCAACAGGAAGGCATTGATTATGATGAGACATTTGCCCCTGTTGCTAGATTGGAAGCCATTAGAATATTCTTGGCATTTGCTGCTCATTCAAACTTTAAAGTTTATCAAATGGATGTCAAGAGTGCATTTCTAAATGGAGAGTTGGAAGAAGAGGTCTATGTGCAACAACCACCTGGCTTTGAGGATCCACATTTCCCAGAATTTGTCTACAGATTGCTTAAGGCACTGTATGGACTTAAGCAAGCTCCAAGAGCATGGTATGATACTCTATCACAATTTCTTCTTGAAAATCAATTCACTCGAGGCACATTGGACAAGACACTGTTTTACAAGAAGCATGGTGATGATATGATCCTAGTTCAAATCTATGTGGATGATATCATTTTTGGTTCTACAAATGAGAAACTGTGCGAGAAATTCTCTAAACTCATGCAGAGCAGATATGAGATGAGTATGATGGGAGAGTTGACATTCTTTCTAGGGTTGCAAGTCAGTCAAAGGAAGGATGGTATCTTTATCAGTCAAACCAAGTACATCAAGGATTTATTGAAGAAGTTTGACTTGGAAGATTGTTCACCTGCCAAGACACCCATGGCCACTGCCACTAAATTGGATGAAGATGCTAAAGGCAAGAGAGTAGATATCTCAGTCTACAGAGGCATGGTTGGTTCTCTACTCTACCTCACTGCAAGTAGGCCAGACATCATGTTTGCTACATGCTTGTGTGCAAGGTTTCAATCAAATCCAAAGGAATCACATTTGATTGCAATAAAAAGGATCTTTAGATATCTGAAGGGCACTCCTAACTTGGGATTATGGTACCCTAAGGACACAGGGTTCAATCTGGTTGGCTACTCTGATGCTGATTATGCTGGATGCAGAGTGGATAGGAAAAGCACCTCAGGAAGCTGCCAGTTTCTTGGACAAAGGTTAGTTTCTTGGTATAGAAAGAAACAACAATCTGTGTCAACTTCTACAGCTGAGGCTGAATACATAGCTGCTGGAAGTTGCTGTGCTCAAGTGCTTTGGATTAGAAATCAACTTAGAGATTATGGACTTGTGTTGGAAAGAATTCCAATCATGTGTGACAACACAAGTGCAATCTCTATAGTTGCCAATCCTGTCAATCATTCTAGAACAAAGCACATTGACATCAGATACCATTTCATAAGAGAACATGCAACTAATGGAACCATTGAGTTGCATTATGTCTCTACAGATAAACAACTAGCTGATATATTCACTAAGCCATTAGATGAAGCCACCTTCACAAGGTTGGTAAGTGAGATTGGAATGCTGAATTCTTCAGATTCTGGCTAAGTGAATACATCATCTAGATTGTTGCAGCAGTAAACACTTACTTTATCTAAATCCTCAATATTTTTGAAGTAAGTGTTGGCTGAAATATGATTTATAAATATTTCAAATCTGTTGCATATGTTGAAAATCATATTTTTATTAACTTAAAATTTCTATGAAATTTTGAGAAAATCACTATTTGATTTGCTAGAATATTTTTCAATGAATATGTCTGGTAGATTTTAAAAAGATAGTGAAAATCAAATTTTTATGAGTGATGGGTATAGTTCGATAAGTCAGACTTCTCGAATGATTCACTATTCGACATCTCTAATAAGTCTCATTAGAGTACTCTTGAGTTCTCGAATAGAGTCTTTCTGAGATATCGAATAGAGGAATGATTGACTTCTCGAATATAGTAACTGAGTTCTCGAATGACTGAGTTCTCGAACACTATATTTGAGTTCTCGAATCATTTGAAAAGGCTGAATTCTCGCTGAATTTTAATCGATTTTGGACTTTTTGTCTAAAAGTTTAATTCACTCATAAAAACACATATTATTTAATTTAGAATTATTTCTAAGTTAGATAACTGCCAGCTGTGAGTTTCTATCTGCTTGAGTTATCGATTAAGCCATTCTTGACTTCTCGAATAGTTGTTATCTACTTCTCGAATGCCTGACTTGTCGATACAAAACTGCTAATCGACAATTCAAGCACTTCATACTTATACAATCTCACATCTATTCGATTCATTTCATTCGATTTCTCAAGCATCTACACTCTCTAAACCCCTGAAACCCTAGCTACGAAAAGCCAAATTTCTTCTTCAACCTTCAATTTCTTTTCTCTCTTCTACACAAATGGCAACAGTAAAGTTCAACACCAACTTCATCGCTCTCACTAGTGATGTTGAATCACCAAATGCAAATTTCAAGTGCTTTGTGAAATGGATGGCTGAGTCATATATCAAGGATGCACTCTCAGCCAACCCAACTCTATATCTAGATATTCTGGAACAATTCTGGAGTACTGCTATTGTGGAGGTTGTAGCCCTGGAAAACGCAATCACTTCATATGTCATCTACTGCAAGGTTCAAGATAAGGAAATCACTATCACTACTGCAGACATGAACCAAGCACTAGGACTACAACAAGAGTCATTTGACAGAATGGCCACTAACGCAGAGTTGGAGGAATTCTTTGAGTTCATAAACTACTCAGATGGGATTAACCTTGGAAAACTAAACAGAAAGAATCTGAGAAAGGAGTGGAGTTATGTGTTTGCAACTCTTCTCCAAGTCTTCACTGCCAGGAAATCAAGCTTTGACCAAATCAGTGCACCTGTGCAGCAAATTGGATATGCTTTGGCCTATGGAAAGAAGATAGATGTTGGCCAAATCATACTTCAAGAATTATATGGGAGACTTGGTAAGAACACAACCAAGAGAGGTACTGATATTTTCTTCCCTCGCTTTATTCAATCTGTACTTAATTATAAAAATGCTTCATTGATTGAATTGCCTGGGATTGATAAAAATAAAATAGGCTATCCTAAGTCCATGACCAAACTCATTTTTGGTAACTTGGAAACTAGGAATGATGTGGACGTAAGACTGAACATAACTCCCCATATGGAGAGTTTGTTTAAGACTTACCCCCACAACATGCCAACATTTGATGCAAAATCTAAGTTAGCACAGCCCAAGCAAGTAGAACAAAATGCTAACCCAGGGCCTGCTAACCAACCCTCTCAACCAAACACTCTACCTCTTACTGAGCCAACTGCATCATCCTCTCAAAAGGGTGATGTTAGTAAAAAGAAGAGAAAGGAAGTAATGTCTGCACCTTTAAATATCTTGTCTGAAGCAGCATTAGCTGTTGAATTAGGTCTAGGAAGTGAGGAACCTGAGTCACCCTTACACAGAACAAAGAAGAAGAAAACTAAGACCACCTCCTCAGTCACACAAATGGCTGAAGTTGTAAAATCAGGGGCACACAGCTCACTAGGTGTATCCTCTCAACAGGGTGCACCTATAGAATCAAGCATCCTCCCCAATGCACCTTCTTGTATAGAGTCAGCACATGGGAGTGATAAGGCTGGCACAACACTGAGTGGAGAGCACATCACTTTTGAAACTCCCTCTATCTCTCAGGGGGAGTTGCCAAAATCTACTCTAAAACACACTTCTCTTCCAGAATCTATCTCTGAAATTTCTTTGGAACCTGCAACTCAGGCAACTGAGATGCAAGGTATTGATCATCAAGAATTCTTTTCTCTTGATGAGCCAATAATTTCAAGTGACTTAGTGCATGACACTTTGTTCACCACTCAGAACCCACATTTAGATGGTGAGGGAATGCATGCTGAGGCATATCCTAATGACACCATCACAAACACAGAGGTTCCCCTAGTTTTTACTAGAGACTCTGTGCCTGTGTCAACTGCTGGTGTAATTCATCCCACTTCTGTGGTGACACCAGTAGTAGAGTCAATCCATCCGGTTACAGAAGTTGCATCTGTAACTGAGGAGACTAGCTTGCCTAGCTCTAGCTCTGACTTCATGTCAACATGGCTGAAGCCTGTGCAACATGACAGTGCTTCAGGATCAGGGTCTGTTCCACAACAATTGACGGTTGAAGCACTTCAAAGCTTAACTGTGGATCAGATTCCTGAGTTCACAAAGATTGCTCAGCACCTTCTCACTGCAGACATGCCAAATCCAGACTATGAAGCTATTCTGTTATGCCATAGGGATGATGTGGAAGTGCAGAAGTCAAAGATCATTGATGATGCTGAGAGAGATGGCAACATAGATGCCTGGTTGCAAGGAAAATATGATATTACTCTCGATGAAGCACTTCAGTATCTCAGGGAGGAATACATCACTTCACTGGGCTCCAATGCAAAATCCCTGTCACCTGGTGAAGTGTATGAAGCTGTAAATGACTCCTACAAGGGTTTCCTCAAGGCTGCACACTATCTTGGCAAGGGAGTCAAAACTGAAGTCAACAGGGTGTGTGATAAGACAGCCACTTCAGTAGCAGAAGTCAAGAGGGCCTTTGATGCTAAATTTCCTCAACTGGACAGTGTGTTCAAGGACATCAAACACTGCAACTCTACCTGCACTCAGATGGACAATGGGCTGGCTGTGCTAAAAGATGCTGTCACAGGTCTGGGGCATAAATTTCAGAATCTATCTGACCAGACTACAGATGCCAATGCCATGCTGAGGATAATGTTCAAGAATCTCTATGGAGATAGGCTAGTGACTGATGTTCCTGTGCATGAATTGTCTAAATATGAAGTGAAGAGACTGCAGGATCAATCTTTATCTGGTTTTAAGGCCAATGAGCTATTCACTAAGGTCAACACTCTTGAGCAGGAGGTAGCCACTCTCACCAAGACCAATGCTCATCTCACAGACAAGGTTGCATTGCTAAATGATCAGTTGGACACTCAAGCATCCACCACAGCTGATGTCCTTCTGCATCAACAAACCATGTTAGCTGCAATGATGAAGCATATGGGTCTCCCTCTACCTGATGAATCTTCAATCCCAAAGGACATTTCTACAGCCTCTGTGCCTGACAACAAGCCTAAGGGGGAGAAGAAGGCTAGGAACTCAAATTCAAAGGGGGAGACAAAGGGAGAGAAAGGCATAGTAATCAAAGAGGGTGGTCAACAAAGGGCTTCTAAGTCTCTAGCAAATGTGCCTGGCAAGGGAAAAGCCAAAGTAGATGAGCCTCCATCTATCTTGCCAGTTGTCACCTTACCAACTGTGCACATCACTACTCCTGGAGGACAAAAGCAATCCATAACTACCACAGTGGTTGCAGGGAGTATGCCATCTGACAAACCTCAAATCTCTATATCTGAGAGTGCCAAGCCTGTAGAAGTCAAAGTTGTTACTGAGGCCAAGCTACAAGAAGTTGCTAACTCCAATGTTTATCATGATAAAGCCTTCTTGGAGTTTCTGAAAGCCATAAGGGAACAGGTTGGTGACACTCAGTTTTATCTGAGGGAGGTGAAGAAGCAGATAGACTACATCACTGTCATCCCCAAGAAAGTCAACAATATATGGGTCAAGGAGATAGTGATGGTTTCCAAACTAAAGATATGGCATCTAACATACCAGACTCTACAAGACCTAAAGCACTCAGAGATAGATGCCATACTTGAGCTCATTGAGAAAAAGAATGAGAACAGCAAGAGTCTGTTTGATGATTTGAGGAATGGTCAACCTACAAGGCTACCAGAAGTGATCAAGAAGCCATGGACAATTATTTATCAGTCTGGTACCAGAATTGAAGATATCAAGCAATTGGTCATTCCTCATGATCTCACCTCCAGAAATCACAGACTGATCATTGCTATCATTGATCAATTACAGAAGAAGGTTGGAGCCAGAAATGCTGAAGAAATTGAGGCACTGCATATCCTCAGAACCTATATTGCAACTGGTGAAATTCCAGAGATAGCTCAACCTAGGAGAAATAAGGATGATGATTCTGAAGACAAAGGTGATGGGAGGAGAAGACATCACAGGAGAGATAAGGGTGATGAAGATAAGAAGAAAAAGGGGGACAAGGATGGAAAGGATGATGATGACCAGGGTAAAACATATGTGAGAAAGAGTGGAAGACAGCAAGCCTTAGGCAATGCTAGCAGTAATCTCACCACAACACAAGACTCTAAGTCTAGGGTGAATACTGTTAGTAGTGACCTAGCAAAATCTACATCTATGGCTTCTGCAACTGTCTTACCATCTCAAGAAAAGAAGAAGATTCAAGTCAAGAAACCATGTGTATGTTTCAGAAAGCAATCTGCTAATGGAATACTACTATGGTCTACCAACCAAGGTCAAAGATTTCTGCCAAGCAACCATGTCAAAAGGATAAAGTTTAAACATACTGCAAGGAGAGTGAAGCTATCCAAATCTAGAGCCCTAACAATCATTCCACGATTAAAGCTCCAGCCACTTGATGAAGACTTTGATGAAGAGCAACTGCTATTTCTAAGAGCTCAAAAGATATGCTATGCTGCAATTGTGGATGATCACCTTGTAATCAAGTACACTGATGGGAAAGAAATGAAATTCAAACAAGGGGGTTGTCAACATTGGGGTAAATTGTATGAGATAGAAAGAATCATTGCATTGCTGGATTCTAAGGACAAGGTGGAGAAAGTATGGAAGCTGGAATTGATTGACTTTGTGAAAATGAAGAAAGACTATGCTGAGAAGATAAGGAAGGGCTGCTATGAGAAATGGTTAGAAAGGGAGAAAGAAATTGATAGACTGGAGATTGAAGCAGAAAAGCTAAGGGCAAAGGGATTGTGTAGAGTTCAGTTTGATCCCTATGTGGTGAAGTATAGGAGGAGAAATGGAGATAATGTCAATATAAGAATGAACCTACTCAGTCACTATCCTGCCAACATTCTGAAGCCAGTGCTTGAAGATTTCAAAAACTCTATTATGATTGAAGAATTGGATGCTATGACAGAAATCATGAGAGCAATAGATGAGAATGCAAGGAAGGAGAAAGAAAGGAAACAGAAAGCATATGATGATCTACAAGCCAAAGCAATGGAGATGCAATCAAAAGAAAATGGCTAGTACCTCATCATACTGTAAGAGTATTTATCTTGTAATTTCATTTATGTGTTCAATCAAAATACATACCTGTACTTTTAAAGTTTTATCTTTATGTATGTTAGGCTTGTTATCAGACATGAAATTGTGACTAAGGGTCTCACTCACAATTTGGGGGAGATTGTTAGTTACAGAGGCATGCCTGTACTCATCTAATAACAAGCCTAATTGTTTGTAATGCTTTGCATTACTTACATGACCTCTTAACTGAGGGAACCTCTAGTTGTAGAGTTTCTGTTTGTATTGTACTTGTAATAGGCATCAAATCCTAGTTGTGTAACTGTACAAATAGAGTCTAGAATAATGCTTGAAAGAAGTTCCATGGTTCATGCCTCAAGCAAGGAGTTAAAGACTGCCAAATAATCACAGTTGGGATTTGAAGAAATGAAGAATTTGCCTAAGTACCAATTCGAGAAGTATATTTGTCTATTCGAGAAGTCCAGCATTCGAGAAGTCAGAGATTCGATATCTCAAGACACTATTCGATATCTCTGAAGACACTATTCGATATCTCTGAATACACTGTTCGATATCTCATTCGATATCTCAGGGATTCGATATGTCTATTACTCTATTCGAGAACTCAAGAAGTCAACAAGTCAAGATGGTATTCGAGTTCTCAAAGAGTCAACAAGTCAAAGTTCCATTCGATATCTCAAGGACTCAGAAAGCTATTCGACAACTCGAGGATTCGATAAGTCAAATGTTCTATTCGACAACTCAAGGAATCCTGATGGAAAAGAGCTATTCGAGAAGTGGTTCGATATGTCACTATAACAGTATTAGAGAACTCAGAGTTATCGATCAAGTCAATTCTAGTTCTCGAATCATTTACTTAGTCACTTCTCGAATACATTCTTGGAGACAAAATACTGAAGAAATTGTACAAATCAGAAACCTGCAACAAGCCAATGCACTTTATGGACCACAATCTGTAACGTGCTCTGGAAAGCCTACAAGGAAGCTTGGAGAGATATAGAAGAGACAAGGAGCTAAAGAAGTGGATCTAAACAGGCTTTGCAAAGTCAAATCTGTAACCGTTTGGATGCTTACTCAAAAAGGATAGACAGACTAGAAAGTAATTTGTTTAGCTACCTTATTTGTAGTAAGCAGGCTGTATTCATGTTCTATAAGGACACAGCCTCACTTAATAACTTAGTAACTTTGTGAGTCAAGTTTTTCATACACTGTAAGCTATATCTCTCTGAGAAAAACGAAGCTGAGAATACTACCATTTGTATTCACAGATTGTAGCAACCTTTATCTAATATACATTAGATTAAAGTGATATTGTGTCTTGTGTTGTTTATTTATCCGCACCTTAATTCTGCACACACAGGCACTTATCTGCTACACAGACTCAACCCAAGAAAAGTTCAAGAATCCATTCACCCCCCCCCCCTCTGTATTCTTTGACCGTGTTCAATACTCAACATAGATAATAAATTCAAATGAGCAAATGTTAAGATAAATATATGATCCTGATATATTCAACTCCAACTTCTAATACCTATTTCTGAAGAACTGGTAATTTAACAAACTTTCAATCCATTTATCGAGGGTTACCCATTTTATAATACAAATTAACCATAATACGTGCGCGGCCCTGTTTGACCTTCCTATACGCATGTTGTATATGCGGGGGCTCTTGTAAAAGACACGCATGAAACTCATGCCTGAACAGCAGATCAGGTACAAGAACACGCATGACAAACAAGCATGGGTGCCTTTGTACCATTTTTTTTGCTAAATATATATTTGCGGTTTATTCATCGTGCTGAAAATTTTTAAAACCCAAAATGGAAATATTGAATCCTAAAGATTAACTGTTGAACCCCCAAGAGAATATAGATAAAATTTAAAATTTTAATAAAAAATTGAATATTTCTTACTAAGTTCGGCGGTCTGATTTTTAAAAAATCAGGGACCTGAATATTTCTAAAACCCGTTCTGAATATTTCTAAAACCTAAAATAGAATTGTTGAACCCCAAAGATTAACTGTTGAATCCCAAAGAAAATAAAACTAGCTTTTCCGCTAAACGGTAAATCGGGCCACTTCTTATGGATAATGGGTATTTAGGATAATTTCTCTTTATTGAGCGTGTTAATATTTGAATTAATTAATTTATTGTATAAAAAATGGTAAATTATACCCTCACAACCTCTCTATCACTTAAGATTGCATATAATTCTCGTCCTCAGTTTACTTCATTTTCGTACTCTTCATTTTGTTAGGAATTCCCGTTTCCTGTCTTTGCGTAAATTAAATACGGAGATTATAACAATCAATAATAATAACAGATATTGACAGATGAACACCAAGATTTATACGTGAAAAACTCCCTTAAGCCAAAGAGGTAAAAAAACAACGGGACCTGCTCCGAATGTTTCCACTATAATGATAATAATGATTACAATATTCTCTCTCAAGTTTACGAAGTAACACTTGAGGCACAACTGAATAGAAACACAGAGATTCACTACTCCTTCGGTACTGGACCGGAAAACCTGGACGAACTCCCTTTGTAGCAACTACAACAGCTGGACGAACTCCTAATGCTGCAGCGGGACAGATTCCGATGGCTGCAGCCTGACACTCACACAAACTTCCTCGAAACGAAAGAATAGAGTAGCACGAGGGCCCCCTATCCTGACCTGCTTGAAACTACCACAAGGTAAGTTTCCTACTAGACGGACTATCTAGCAGCTATATATACTAAGAAGTATGAGAGGAAGAAGAGATTTTGGTGTGTTAACTAATGAAGGGGGAAAGGGTATTTATAGGAGGGGAGTTAGTAGGTGGGGGGGTTGGTGGCATGAGGGGTAGGTGGTTTAGTTTGACAAAGAAAAAATTGGCTGCCTAATAATAAAATCGGCAGCCTAACAATCTCCCCCTCTTTTCAAACTCACAGCTCTTCACTTGCAGTCTTGCACTCCATACCTGCACCCCGCTTGCACAGCTCCAACTTTTCCCGTGGAACGACCTTCGTCATCATATCAGCCGGATTCTTATCCGTGTGTATCTTCTCTATCTGTATCACCCCATCTTCAACCTGTTCCCGTAGCCAATGGTAACGTACATTAATATGCTTAGTACGACTGTGACAAGTAACATTCTTGCTCAAGTCAATAGCACTCTGGCTATCACAATACAACTCAAAGTTGTCTTGCTTCTGACCCAATTCTTGGAGAAACCGCTTTAACCAAACCAGCTCCTTGCCTGCTTCACAAGCAGCAATATACTCTGATTTAGTTGTTGACAACGCAACACACTTTTGCAACTTGGACTGCCATGCTACAGCTCCCCCCGCAAAAGTGAAAAGCATCCCTGACGTGGACTTCGTCCCATCTGGATGTCCTGCCATGTCAGCATCTGTAAAACCTTCCAAGACTGGTTCACCGTGTCCATACTTCAAGCATAACCCGGAAGTGCCCTTGAGATATCTGAGAATCCACTTAACTGCTTCCCAATGCTTTCTTCCTGGATTTGACAGATATCTACTCACAACTCCAACAGCATGAGCAATATCTGGTCTTGTACAAACCAATGCATACATAAGACTCCCCACTGCAGATGAGTAGGGAACTTCTCCCATATCCTCCTTCTCCTTGTCTGTTGATGGACACATTTTCTTATCCAGTTAAAAATGTCCCGCCAATGGTATGCTAGCTGATTTAGCATCATCCATATTGAACCTTTTCAATACCCATTCAATATATCCCTGTTGTGAAAGCCACAACCTCCGAGTTGTTCTGTCACGAACAATCTTCATCCCTAGGATTTGTTTTGCTGGACCCAAATCTTTCATATCAAAAAACTTGGACAAATCTTCTTTCAGCTTGCGGATCATGTTAGCATCTTGGCCGACCACTAACATATTATCAACATAAAGCAGCAGGATAATGAAGTTACCGTTAGGAAACCTTTGCACATAAGCACAATGATCGGATGCAGTTCTCTTGAACTTATGATTCCTCATGAATGAATCAAACTTTTTGTACCACTGTCTTGGCGCTTGCTTAAGCCCGTATAAACTCTTCTTGAGTTTACAAACCATGTGCTCCTTCCCTTTCACTTCAAATCCTTCTGGCTGGTGCATGTAGATCTCTTCCTTCAAATCTCCATGAAGGAATGCAGTTTTCACATCTAACTGCTCAAGCTCAAGATCCATGCTAGCCGCTAATCCGATAACTGTTCGGATTGATGTCATCTTTACAACCGGAGAAAAGATTTCATCGAAATCAATGCCTTCCTTCTGTGCAAAGCCTTTAACCACCAAGCGTGCTTTATACTTTACAAGCTTTTCATCATCCCTTTTTACTTTGAAGACCCATTTGTTCCTCAAAGCCTTCCGTCCTCTCGGAAGTGTAGTCAACTCATAAGTTTCATTCTTGTTTAAAGAATCCATCTCCTCTTGCATTGCTTTCAACCAACAATTGCTTTTTTTATGAGTCTTGACTTCCTCAAAGGTCTCGGGGTCCCCCTCATCAGCAATTAAGATATACTCGGATGAAAGATATCTTCCTGATGGTCTCCGTTCTCTCGTAGAACGTCGTGGTTGAGTTTCTTCAGCTTCAGGCTAAGGCGGTAGCTCCCCCTGCTCAGCAGCCTCATCATCTGCCGTATCATCTCCATCATCTTCTAATGTATCTGGATTTCTAGCTTGCCTTGGTTGTTGAGTGCTCCCAAAATTCTCATAATTTTGAGACTCATGGAAAACCACATCTCTGCTCCTGAATATCTTCTTCGATTCAGGATTCCACAACCGATACCCGAACTCTGGATCCCCGTAGCCAACGAGAATACATGGAGTTGATTTATCTTCAAGCTTTGTTCTATGCTCCTTTGGGATGTGTGCAAAAGCCTTGCATCCAAACACCCGCAAGTAGGAATAGGAAACATCCTTTTCTAACCAGATCTTCTCTGGAATCTCAAAATTTAGAGGTGCCGATGGAGATGGATTGATCAAGTAGCAAGCTGTTCTTACAGCTTCTCCCCAAAATGACTTTGGAAATTTAGACATTTTCAACATGCATCTGACTCGTTCAGCAATGGTGCGGTTCATTCTTTCCGCAACGCCATTCTATTGTGGAGTGCCAGGAACTGTTCTTTCATGTCGGATACCATGCTTTGCAAGATACTCTTTAAACTCTTTTGAAGTGTACTCCCCCCCCCCCGTTGTCACTACGAAGGCACTTCAGTTGTTTCCCTGTTGATCAACCATGACATGAAACTTCTGAAAGTACTCAAACACTTGATCTTTGGATTTGAGTATCTCAACCCACACCTTTCGAGATGCTTCATCAATGAAGGTAACAAAGTACCTATTTCCGCTTAAGGACTCCACCTCAAACGGACCACATACATCAGAATAAACTCTTTCTAACAGCTCCGACTTTTTCTTCAATGGATTGCTAAAAGATATTCTATGTTGTTTCCCGAATAAACAATATTCGCACGGCTGCAATGCAGTTCCTTTAGCAAATGGAATGAGGGATTTCTTTGCTAGAATCTGCAGCCCTTTCTCGCTCATGTGACCAAGCCTCTTGTGCCACAAACTTGCTGAAGCTTCATCTTCAACTGTATTCAACTCATTTGAACACATCGTCACTTGTGTCTTGTACAAAGAGCCACAAGTGGAACCTCTTGCAACCACCAACGAACCCGTAGTAAGCTTCCACCTTCCACCACTGAAGGTATTTACGTACCCCTGCTTGTCTAGCGCCATGCCAGAAATCAAGTTGAGCCGTAAGTCCGGAACATGCCTGACATCTTTCAAAGTCATTGAACAACCCGTGTTTGTCTCAATACAGATGTCACCAATGCCTGCGATCTTTGACTGATCTGAGTTACCCATTCTTACAGTACCAAAGTCCCCTGACTTGTACGTCGTAAAGAATTCCTGAGTGGGTGTTGCATGATACGTTGCTCCAGTATCTATCACCAATTTGACCTTCTGATCATCAACATGTAAGCATTCTTCTTCCCCAAAAGAAAGGATCACAACATCTTCTGTCATAGCAGCTGTTGTACTTTTCTCGGCATGTTTCCCTTGCTGACCATTGTTTTGTTGCTTGAGCCAGGCCCTACAATCCTTTTTGTAATGACCCTTCTTCTTACAATAGTAGCATTCAACATTGGCATTTGATTTGCCACCAGAATTCCTAAAATTCCTGCTTTTACTACGCCTTCGGTTTGTCTCCCTGTAGTTGCTTCTACCCCTGTTCTCAGTAACAAGAGCCTGGGAATCTTGGCTGACTCCTTGTACCTTTCTTCTCATGGATTCACCAAGGATACTCTGCTTAATTGATCGCAAAGTTAGTTGCTCAGTTGGTACAACATTAGCTACTGTCACCACTAGCGTATCCCAACCTGATGGTAAAGTATTGAGAAGAAATATTGCTTGGAATTTCTGTTCAAACTCCATCTTCATATTTGATAGTTGATTTAACAACCCTTGGAATTCACTCATATGTTTTGACATGTTGTTCCCATCCTGGTACCTCATGTTCACCAGCTGACGAACTAGAAAAGTTACATTTTCTGAACTTTTCTCTTGGAACGTAGACTCTAATGTCGTCCAAAGTGTATAAGCGTCTTCTTCTTCAGAGACATGATGATACTCCGAATTATCAATCCATCGACGAATGAGACTGATAGTTTTCATGTTCATCTTCTTCCAGTCAGCATCAGACTTTGCTGTGTTTGACTCCTTTCAGCTCCACCGGATCAAACAAGTCCTTACTATAAAGCAAATCCTTTATTCTGCTTTTCCACATCGGATAATTTGAAGCTGTTAAGCTTACCATTACACTGGAAGAATCATCCATTTTAATTTACCAAAGACTATGGGAATCTCACTTAGAACCACACAAGTTGGCCAGGAAAGTGGATGTGTTTGGGGAGCCTTCCGTATTAGTACGGCGCTTTATCAAGTAACCACTGCGCACAAAGCACTTTCCTAGACACCAACAACGTGGGCCCCAGCTCTGTTACCAACTGTTAGGAATTTCCGTTTCCTGTCTTTGCGTAAATTAAATACGGAGATTATAACAGTCAATAATATTAACAGATATTGACAGATGAACACCAAGATTTATACGTGGAAAACCCCCTTAAGCCAAAGAGGTAAAAAACAACGGGACTTGCTCCGAATGTTTCCACTATAATGATAATAATGGTTACAATATTCTCTCTCAAGTTTACGAAGTAACACTTGAGGCACAACTGAATAGAAATACAGCGATTCACTACTCCTTCGGTACTGGACCGGATAACCTGGACGAACTCCCTTTTTAGCAACTACAACAGCTGGACGAACTCCTAATGCTGCAGCGGGACAGATTTCGATGGCTGCAGTCTGACACTCACACAAACTCCCTCGAAACGAAAGAATAGAGTAGCACGAGGGCCCCCTATCCTGACATACTTGAAACTACCACAAGATAAGTTTCCTACTAGACGAACTATCTAGCAGCTATATATACTAAGAAGTATGAGAGGAAAAAGAGATTTTGGTGTGTTAACTAATGAAGGGGGAGGAGATATTTATAGGAGGGGAGTTAGTAGGTTGGGGAAGTTGGTGGCACGAGGGGTAGGTGGTTTAGATTGACAAAGAAAAAATTGACTGTCTAATAATAAAATCCGCAGCCTAACACATTTCACTTGTCATTCGCATTCACAACTACAATTTAAATGCCTCCTATGTGATACGATTTACTCACTTGGAATTCTGATTTCATAAAACAAAATTTCTATCCAAACACAAGTACTTGAGTTTTAATTTTTGTTAATCGAATTTATTAAGTATGAATCAAACATTTCCTACATTTTACCGGGTAGATGGGCATGCACACGTGCGAACTTGTCATTTATGTATATGTGATGTGGATTTTCTCAAGAAAAATATACGTGGATTGCCCTAACCAATAATGCAAATTTCGTAACCTTGAAACTTAATCATGTATTTTTTTTTTTTTTTGAAACTTAATCATGTTGACTGGGCGAGACTCCTTTTCGAATTTTCTGAATATCTACATGCAGAAATCAACTAGGTGGTCCTGGTCTATGTACACTAATTAAAAAAGAATCCTCTTTTTAAAAATACTTTTTGAATTTTTTTTTTTGAAAAACTAGCTAGCACACATTAGTTTTGCCAAATATTTTCCAACCTATAAAATGTGAAATAAATCTTTATATAGTAGCTTTCTTACTTGGATTTCACACATTGTAATTGGGCCAATTTTTTTTCGACCCACTGTAGATTACCTGGTTAAACATTTAAACCCGCTGTACAACGTTTTTCAAAAATAGCATGTGTGGTTCTCGCAAGGTGGGCTTACTTAGCTGGGCCTATATTGCAGGTTCTGACTACTAGGATCGAGCAAATAGCAGTTCGCAAGTCATATTCAGTAACCAATGCCACACGCTGTGCATGTGTGTAGTTTCTCTCTCTCTCTTTTTTTTTTTTTTTATAGTTACAAATTACAACACACACGCACATCCCAGGATTCGAACCTTGACATCTTTTAGAGAAGCCGAGAGCTCAAACCACTACACCAACACACGCACCCGCATGTGTATAGTTTCTAGTTTTATTATCCGGAAAATGTTATTTACGTAGCTCTATTTTATTTTTCGAAGCAATTTTCATGTAAAGATCAAATTGTCCTTGAACATCACACTTATCAGGTATCACTATGTAGAAAAACATAACATGAATGTACAGTTTGGTCCTTGACTCCTTGTAATAAACATTGCTCCGTAAATAAAAATATAGCTCCGGAAATAACATTTCTCACCTTTGTTTACTCTACAACTTAAACTAATGCAGATAAATAACCTCGTGATACACAGTAACAGAACCTTCATTCGATTGTCATTACATGTAAAGTTTTGCACACATACGTAGATAGTAGCATCCAAAAGTTCGTACACCTACACATGTTGATCAGGAGTGGGGAACTTGAGATTTTTAAAGCAAGTGAATCCTCCATCTATTACAAGGTTATGACCTGTTACAAACTTGGCTTCATCAGATGCCAAGTACAAAGCAGCCCTGGCCACATCTATTTCTTCGCAAATTGCTCCCTTCAATTCCCCCAATCCATTCACTATTTCTCTAATTTGTTCTTGGGTTGCACCCCGAAAAAACTGTGAAATCTGCTCGATCACTAATGGCGTTGGGATGGGACTTGGAGAAATGCAGTTAATGCGCACGCCATATTGACATAATTCACTAGCCACTGACTTGACAATGCCTGGAATTGCAAACTTGGATACAGTGTAAGGATGTGGGCCAAGTCCGCCAAGAATTCCACTAATGCTAGCTGTGCATAATATGGAACCTGAGCCTGCTGGTTTCATTACTCGAGCGGCATGTTTTATTCCGGCTATGATGCCACGGACATTGATATTCATGACACGGTCGAACTCATGTAAGTCAAGAGTATCAATGCCAGGTGGAATTGCAGGGCCTGCAATGCCAGCATTATTGTACATTATGTCAAGTTTCCCGTGGAGGGCCAGAGTGGTGTCTACAGCTGCAGCTACCTCAGATTCTATCGACACATCGCACCGGATAAAGCGGGCTTCGTGGCCCAACTCTGTGGCAGCTGGTGGACCAAGTTGGTTGTCAATGTCAGCGATCACAACCTGGGCTCCATGTTGGAGGAATTCATGGGCTGTTGCCTTGCCTAGTCCACTTGCACCTCCGGTTATTAAGGCGACTTTGCCTTCTAGCCTTTTACTATACATGCATATATAATCATAATGAGTAAAAGTATATACATATACTTCAAACAATGAACTCGAATGATAGAGATGTCAATTACACCCCATAAGTATTTTTGAAATAGATAGATTTTCGATTCCATTTAAAATTGAGGGTACAGTTGATGAGCAATTTAATGCACATTATGAGAAAAACTACCTTAAATTGTAGTAGCTACATTGAGGGAGTATATGAAAGGAACAGAAAGAATTACAAGCATAAAAGAACAGACAAGAAGTTTTTAAGTTTAAAACACATGTATTTAGTGCTGTGAAATTTAATTAAGTCCATTACACTTTCTCATGTACTGAGAAACTTGAAAAAATTATTTGCCTGATCTTGTGAGCGAGTATTATATAGCAAGCTGGTCCGAAGACTGGTTATTACAAAAAAAATATTAAGCATATAGGAGTATATACTTAGTTATTAGTAAAAGTTAAACATCAGTAGAGAGAGTAGTAAATTAAAGCAAAATCGCATAAAACTAACATGTAGAAAGTGATGAATGCTCTCCGATCTTGTGCAACTTAAAAATGGATTAAATGCTGATAACAAATGTTTGCAAAGTAATGTTCTTAAGAGTTGTGTCCTTGGTCGTCCCTCAGCACAAGACTTGGAATGAGCTTGAATTGATTTAGTACAAAAATTTGATAGGAGCTGAAGTGAACACTTAACTGCTTTTTAAATTATGGTCAATCGAATCTGGAACATGGTCAATCCGAACCTGATTCTGCTCATGCTTGTAGTTGTAGACTTGTAGTCATATATATTTGTAGACTTAATTTGTAGTCATATAAATATCTTGAATTCTTTTTGAAGAAAATAGTCATATATATCTTGGAGATAGGCATGCACTGGCACTGTATTAAGGATAAGTATACAACTGACATCATATTGATAAAAGTTGGACTTGACAGAAAAAGCTGAAGGAACTAGAAATGTACCTGCTTCCTCCATGGCCACTAGCAGAAAGACAAGAAAAACGTGATCTGAGTTCCTTGTGAATCAACTCTGATTTTCCTCTTCTTCAAAAAATCAACACAACCATGAATCAGAAAAATGCATGTATAATTTCATAATATACAACAGCACCACTGCATACAGAAAAACCAAGCTTTATAATTATTGCATACCTGCTAAGCAACTTAATCATGTTGATTCCCTTCATTTTCTGAATTGCTCGATCTACTTGGATCTAGCCTATGTACACACACACAGAGTATATTATACTGAGAGTAAAGAGAGGACAAGAGAAGAAATAAGAGGAGCGTTAGAGAAAAGTTATTGCAGGCTAGGTGTAAACTTATTGGACGCGCATCTCCATGCAAACTAGAGAGAATCTATAGGATATATATATAGAGTGAGGAAATGTAGATCAACTTTCACAAGACTAGTTTAGGTCTGTTGTAACAAGAGAGAGTTATCATTGGCAGCCAACTATTTAATGCCAAGTCTCTCACTCATTCGCAGCCAACTATTTAATGCCAAGTCTCTCGGTTGCAAAAGCACGTGGCGGAACCAGAATTTTCAAAAAAATCGAGACTAAAATAATAGATAAGAACGAAATTTATATAACATGGATAATGTTGTAGTAATTTTTAGCAACCCTATAATTAATTTTTTTTTACATATTTCGAAAGTTTGCCGAGATTACAAACTAGATTGCTCCTAATGTCTCTGGAGAATTGAGTAATGATAAGTTATGCTCCCAGCTAGGAACGGCAATTAAAGAGAGGTCAACTTAAGCTTAGTTTTTTATAAGCAACAACAAGATTACAAAAATACAGAATGAGTATTACTTTATAGCAGCATTGATATACATGTATGAAATGATATCTATATGAGACTTTTGTTGAACATTAGCATGGCGTGCCGTCTTTTTCTTTTTGCCGGGTATGTGAATATGAATCTTATAAGTCTGATATAAAGGGGTTTTAAAAGACTACTAGGATCCATCAATGGTTAGGGGAGGGACCAGTAAACAGTGATTTACCCGACATAATCTTATGCCGGTGGATATTTGTAATAATGATTGTAATTTTATTAATACTTACAGTCTGATTCTTTGGGGATTAGAGATGTAATTCGTGTTTGTCAAATGTACATTCGATATCAGAATTTTTAAGGAATCGAAAATAAATTTATATATAATACTAAAATGGTTACATTCGAACTTTAAAATTCATAATAGGAAGGATCGAGGAAAATATCGTCGAATTAAGATTTCATTGCAAGTATAATTGTAAAGATCTATACTAGCTAGTAACATAATCATTTCTTATTTGAAAAGAAAGGAGGGAGGCATGGATTATTATAGAGATCAAGGGACCACAGATGTATTATACTTGGCATGGCATAGCATAGGAGGATTAAGAAGCATTATTTGAAGCATTAGCAAAAGGCATCCAAAGCAAAAAGATTATAAGTGTATACACATTAACAATGCTAATGCCTGTCACTATGCTGAAACTGTGGAGACAAGTGTTAGACAACCCCAGAATACAATAATAGGAGTACTATGTAAAACTCTTAGTAGCAGCTGCTGCTAGCTGGTGCCTGCAGATTGAGATTTGTTTGTTTCTAAAACTCTCTTGCTGCTAATCAATATTCACTCATAATGTATTGACATGACCAACTCACATAAATTTCTTCTTCTGTTTTAACTTAAATAATATCAGACTCTTTATATGATATAATGTCTACGCAAACCAGATCGCAGATACGAATGTATGCTTAGAATTGTCCGCAGTTTAATTCTGTATTCTGTACATCTATACTATTTTATAATAAGCAAAAATGGGTATAATTTGTAGTTGGTTACCCTTTTTTGGTTATCCCCACTTTTGGTTATCCCTCATTTATCACCGTTAGATCATCAACTCAAATAGATCATAACCGTTAGATATAATAATACTAAAAGTTGTTATATGCAGAGGTTCAAGGTTCGATTTCCGCCAATAACATATTAATTTATATTTAATACTAAAAAATTATATATAAAGATGTAAGGTTCGAATCAATAACATATTTAAATTAATATTTATAATATTATATTATATTATAAATAAATTATAAAAAATTAAAAGTAACCCGTGCTTGCACGGGCTATAAGCTAGTACATATAATATTCGAGGCGAATCACAATTTTTGGTTTTGCAAAAATTATAATATGATTGCACTTGAGTTTGATTTGCCTGTCATCGAATGGATCCGTATTAAGTACTGTAACATGTTGTAATACTAAAAAAAGCAATATTAGAGGACAAGGAAATTCAAGCCTCAATTTGCTCACATTTTTTAAAACGAGAAAAGTAGAGTAATATCTAGAGTAAAGTTCATTTTGTGTACCTGAACTTTGGCGAAGATACCACTTCGTATACCATAGTTTCAAAACTGCCACGGGTAATATCAAACAAGCTAACTACTTAAAGTTTGTGTATTACTGTCTATTTTACTCAAACGGCGTTAAATTGCCCGGGGATAGTATTGTCCATTCTAGCTTATTTTTGCCGCGGCTTGAGCGAAATAGGTGGGAATTGCAGCTATATAAACACAAGAGCATCCCCCATTCTTCTTCTCTTCTAATTGCAAACCCTAATTGACTCCACAAACTGAAAAATGGCTGCCAAACCTCGTACGGATGAAGAAATCGATGCCATCTTGGACTTTGCTTGCTACTGTGACCAGATGAATGTAATGAATACTCAGTGGTTTGGGCCAAATGCGGGGAGGAGATTCAGGGCATGTCCGAGCAACTTTTGTGGCTACCAAGAATGGATTGATGAGGAACTTGGCCCTCGCACCTTAGAGATTATTAAGGAGTTGTAGGAGTCACATCTGGAGAGGGAGGAAAGGTATAGGCGCAGGATGGTTCGTATGAGAGAGAGACATCAAGCTGAGATCTTGCAATTGAAGAAGAAGCATCAGTTTGTAGCTATTATTGGGTTGTATGTGCTTGTCAATTTGATGATGAACACAGTGAGAGATGACACTGAAGTTCAGGATGATGACTACGATTCTGTTGATGAGTGAAGCTTTGGTTAGATTGTCCTAGGGCTGTTAGGTCTATTGAATGTCATTGTCTGTTAAGCTTTGGTATGTATTATGGCAGAGGTTTGTTAGGATTTAAGCTTGTTAAGTCATGTATTGTCTGTTGAATGTTAAGCTTGTTAAGCTTTGGTCTGCAATGAAACCATGTTCTTAACTTTATTGTATGTTGTTGTTATGTTCCTTCTTTGTACATAAAATCCAAATGTAAGTGACAATAAACTTGGTAAATAAAAGACAAGGTGTTGTTTAAAGTGCTTAAACATTGCACCTAATAATTACAAAAGAGACCATTACAAGGTTCCAAAAGAGACCATTACAAGGTTCCAAAAGATACCATCACAAGGTTCTAAAAGAGCCATACTGCAAAATGGATTATACTAGTACCAAAATACATAATTATCAAAATAACCCTAATGAGTTAAATAGATCACAGCTTCCAAACTGGCTTCTGTTTGAGCCTACTTTCACTTTTCTTTCTTGCTAGCTCCAGGTTCTTCAAATTTGTAACATGGCTGTTGTTCTTAGTTGTAAAGCTGAGGGGTTGCACACCAAGAGGGTTGTTGGTAGCTTGAGAAGTGTTGGCTATTTGAGAAGAGTTTGAGTTGGTAAACACCCCTCCCTGGCTGCCTTCCCCTAATGTTGAGCTTCCTACATTGACCTGTGCAGGAGTTGTGAAATTCCCTTCTGTTCCATTGTGATCCTCTTTGGCCTTCTTGGTCTTTTTGTTGGTCTGTTTCTCACATCCATTAGCCCTGTCATGTGCCTGTGAACAAAAAAGCATGTGCATTCAGTTATCAAAGAAAAGAAAACCATACCCTAGCTGGACAAGAAGAAATTGAAAACCATACCCTAGCTGGACAAGTCCTTGTGTTGTGAGAATATTCAGTGCAATAACTGCACTTCACCTTGGTGTTCTGTCTTTTTAACCTAATTGCACCAGGTGTTGTTGCATCATTTGCCTTATTCCTAGATTTTTTTGGCCTTCCTGTCTGAACCTTGACCACAGGGGGTTGTGGCCTGGGATAATCAGTCCTAACCCATTCTTCTTCACCACATATGGGTTCAAGGGTGTGGCTGTAGCAAGCAATGAAGGTGTCCTTTGAATAGCATTGATGGAAAAAATCCTCATAATTCCTTTTTGACCATGTAATGCAAGCACATGCATGGTAGCAGGGTATTCCACTCAATTCCCACTTTTTGCATGCACATTTCTTAGCTTCCAGGTCTACTACCATCTGATACCCCCCTTTTGACATGGTCACCAAGTACTTTGCCCCTAGACCAGATCACATGGCACCCTTTAGTCATTTTAACAGCCCTGACAGACATGGTAATATACACATTAGACATGCTTTTAATGTGCAATAAAGACAAGATAGAATACTGTAGGAAAAAGCTTACTTGTCTAATCTCCTCATAGCATTTGGACAGATAGGGTTTGTTAGTCACAGAGGCATGCCTGAGTACATCTAATAACAAGTCTAATTGTTTGTAATGCTTTGCATTACTTATATGACCTCTTAACTGAGGGAGCCTCTAGATGTAGAGTTTCTACTTGTTTAGTACTTGTAAGAGGCATCAAATTCTAGCTGTGTAATTGTACTTAAAAGTCAGAGAATAATGCTTGAAAGAAGATCCAAGGATCATGCCTCAAGCTTGAAGATAAAGACTATCAAATAATCACAGTTGGAATTTGGAGAATGAAGATTTGCCTAAGTACCAATTCGAGAAGTGTTTTGCTCTATTCGATAAGTCTAGCATTCGACAAGTCAAGGATTCAATATCTGTAAAGACACTCTTCGACATATCTGAAAGTCAACAAGTCAAAGTGTCATTTGATAACTCAGAGATTCGACATGTCTAATACTCTATTCAAGAACTCAAGAAGTCAACAAGTCAAAGTGGCACTTGAGTTCTCTAAGAGTCAACAAGTCAAAGTTTCATTCGATATCTCAAGGACTCAAAAGCTATTCGACAAGTCAAGTGCTCTATTCGACAACTCAAGGATTCCTAGAGAAAAGAGCTATTCGAGAAGTGATTCGATAGGTCAACTTTACAGTATTCGAGAACTCAGAGTTATCGATCAAGTCAATTCTAGTTCTCGAATCAAACACTTAGCCATTTCTCGAATATACTCTTGGAGACAAAATACTGAAGGAATTGTACAAGTCAGAAACCTGCAACAAGCCAAGGTGCTTTATGGACCACAAGTTGTAAAGTACTTTGGAAAGCCTACAAAGAAGCTTATAGAGATGTACAAGAGACAAAGAGCTAAAAAAGTGGATCTGAGCAGAACCTCAAGAAGTCAAACCTGTAGCCGTTTGGATGCTTGCTCAAAAAGGATAGACATACGAGAAAGTAATTTATCCTATAACCTTATTTGTAGGGGTTTTATGTCAAACAGGCCACCCGTTTCACTCAAAACTATCAATTAGACCACCCATTCTAAAACTATATCATTTAAAACATTAAATTCATAATAAATATCAAAGTGGCCACCCATTATAGTACTTGGGAAGTAAAAGTAATTTTTCATCGTGTTCTACACATTTTTCTTGAATGCTTCCATAACCTAACGAAAAATTGATGATTCTAGTATTTCTGATAATATATTTAGATTTTTAAAAATTCATTTACTATTTATTTTTTATTTTATTGTCATTTTCCTTGTTTTAATTAAAAATAAATTGTATATAAACCTTTTAAATTCTAAATAATATTATAAAAAATACTAGAATTCATAACCCTTTATTTGATTATAGTAGTATTTAAGAAAAATGTGTAGAACTCGATGAAAAATAACTTTTACTTCCCGAGTACTATAATGGGTGGCCACTTTGATATTTATTATGATTTTAATGTTTTAAATGATATAGTTTTAGAATGGGTGGTCTAATTGATAGTTTTAAATGAAACGGGTGGCATGTTTGATATAAAACCCTTATTTTTATTTGTAGTAAGCAAGTTATGCTCATGTTCTATAAGGGCACAACCTCACTTCTTTAGGAAAAAAGTTTTTCACATACATTCTAAGAGTACATCTCTCTGAGAAAAACGAAGCTAAGAATACTACAATTTGTATTCACAGGTTGTAGCAAATCTTTATCTAATAAAATATTAGATTAAAGTGATATCGTGTCGTGTGTTGTTCATAATCTGCACTTATATCTCTGCACACACATAACACATATCTTGCTACATAGCTCAACCAGATTCAAGAACAAGAAAAGTTCAAGAATCCATTCACCCCCCTCTATATTCTTTAGTCGTATTCAATACTCAACAGGGTTCAAAGCATAACTATGAATCATTTTGTCCCTTCTTTTTTGGCTTCTTGTCATGACATCTATGTGTATGGCTTGTAGCATAGACATTATAGGAAGATCTCTATGCTTACCAATACTGCTGTTGAAGACCTCACATTGGTTATTCACAAACTGATCAGATTTTAGAGTCATCCTAAATGCACTTGTAGTCCATTGAGTTCTAGGTTTTTCAGCCAACCAGTCATAACACTTCTTGGACAACTGTAAAAAAAAGACAAAGTGGGGTAATTGCAAACCAACTGGGGTAATTGAAAAATATTTGAAAAGATAATGTTAAAAGACATACCTTTCCTAATTCCTTCATTTGCTTATTGTAGGTGTAATCAGTGGTACCCTTGCTGCTTTCCACAAGCACTGCCTCGCACCAATTCCTCTGTGGTCCTTCCACATATTTCTGTACAAGTACATAATACAGAACCTATGTTCTGCATTAGGCACTATGTTCTCAAGAACATTTATTAAGCCTTTCTACCTGTCAGAAATGAATGTCCAACTACCATCATTAACAATCTGCAAATCTTCAACCACATTCTTTAAAAAACCAATTCCAGCTCAGAATTTTCTACTTCTACCACTGCCCAATCCACAGGGTGAAGGGTTTATATGCATATACGGAAGCGTAAAACGCAAATTTAAGCATATATCGCATATATATACATACGATTCATGGATAAAAGATGAGATTCATAATCTAACCTTTAAAATTGATGATAGATGATGTCAATAGCCTCCTAGCAGTTGCTCCTCGGTATGTGAAGCGCTCCACAAGTATCCACCAAGAAACAGATCTGATTGAAGGAGGAAAAAGGGTTGAGAGAGAAATAGGGTTTGCCTCGGTTAAACTTACGTAAAAAGGCGTGAGGCTAATAAGGTTATAATAGTGTATTTATAGGCAAAATCTTAGCTGATATTTTCCTATAAAATAATATTATTATTAACCCCAAAAATCAATTAATCTCATTAATGAATTTAATTATGATTAAAAAATCTTTTAATCATTAATTCTTTTTCTAAACACT
Source organism: Kitagawia praeruptora (assembly GCA_037693485.1). NCBI lineage: Eukaryota > Viridiplantae > Streptophyta > Magnoliopsida > Apiales > Apiaceae > Kitagawia > Kitagawia praeruptora. Next base: position 119,545,595 of record CM075345.1, on the reverse strand, counting down.
TTAGAAAATAATTCTCTCACAAGATTTAATTTCTTAAATTAAATCCTTAATTAGTACTCCCTCTGTCCCCCTCATTTCTTTACAGTTACTATTTTGAGGTGTCCCTCTCATTTCTTTACATTCCAAAAATAGTAAGTTTCTCCCACTATTATACCCACTATCTCATATATTTAACAATAAAAATACTATTACACCCACTACTTTCCTCCACTATCTCAAATCTATAATTAAATATTAATAGGTCCCACCACTTTGCCCATTTTTCATCTAACTCTACTCACTTTTTACATATTTTCTTGGTCTCCGTGTCCATCCCCCATGTAAAGAACCATGAGGGACGGAGGGAGTAATATTAAGAACTCTTCTTAATTAATTTATAATCAATTAAATCTTATTTAATCAATTATAAAATTGCTAATAAATTATTTATTTCACAAATAAATAATTAATAGCCATTATTAATTAATTCCTCCATCAATAAATCAGTCTCTTTTATTGTGTGACCCTGTAGGTTCAATATTAAGTCGGTAGTAGAAATAAATAAAAATAAAACTATTTTATTATTATTATTTATATGAATTCTTCTAATTCATTAAATATAATTAATTAAATAATTAATCATATTTATTCTACATCGTGATGGATACTTCACAACATATCGCGACTATCCGGATAATATGAATGCACTGCTTAGAATACCTAGAACCTAGTCAGTGAATGGTTAGCGTACAATAAATTCCTTCTACCCTACAATGTCCCGATTAAATACAAGGCATGGATCTTGTGTCAAGCCTATCTAATTTAATCATATGATTTTCCTATTCATTATGCTTAGTTCCTTTTAATGCAAATTAGAAACTTCTTTCTAATTTCATTCACTCTGGCCAGAGATTCCTGAACTAGCATTAGTGGAATAACATAGGACATTCTCTTCTTTCACTGGAAGGGGCAGATCCTTTATTGATCAATCACTATCTCCGTGTACAAATTCATATGCCCAGAAGAGCCCTAATTATTGTCCCTGAAGACTAAGAACTAAACCAAAGCATATTTCAAATGTACACAAGATGACTATGATTATCTCAAGTCTAAGGACACTTGTACAACCATCACTATATGAACAACTACTGACACGTGAGTGAACTCCATTAGTTGTTCAACTATTCGAGTCATGTTCAGTGAACTTATTCTCTAATAAGCACCTACATACTAGCTATAGTGTCAGCACACAAATGCCTATGAGAACAGACATCCTTCATATAGAAGCAAGCAAAGTATGTACCGATCTTTACGGATTAACTAACTACCAATTAGTTATCCTATGACCAGGAACAATTTAAGTTTACAGTTATTATCTTTTAGATCTCACTATTACAATCTCATCATAATTCTAAAAGCTTTACTCAAAACTATGGTACATCTAATTTAAACACTTTAAATAGATAAAGCCCGTAATAAAAACAAACAAGTCTTTTATTAATAGAAATGAAATTAAGTAGATTACATAAAAGTTCTTCCTAACACATCATACAAGATTGGTTTATGACACTTTCACTTTCAATCTCCCACTTGTACTAAAGCCAATCACTCTGGTATCTAATACCCATTTCTCTTTATGACGATCAAAGTGATTTTGAGAAAGTGGCTTTGTTAATGGGTCTGCTATGTTGTTATGTGTGTCAACTCTCTCCACATTGACATCTCCTCTTGCAACAATCTCCCTAATTAGATGAAAGCGCCGCAGGACATGCTTGGAACTCTTGTGAGATCTAGGTTCCTTAGCTTGTGCTATTGCCGCATTGTTGTCACAGTACAACACTATGGGCTCCTCTATGCTAGGAACAACTCCCAACTCAGAAACAAATTTCTTCATCCAAACAGCTTCTTTCGCAGCCTCACTTGCAGCTATATACTCTACTTCCACTGTGGAGTCAGCCGTTGTGGGCTGTTTGGAACTCTTCCAACTAATAGCTCCACCATTTAGAGTAAACACATACCCTAACATGGATTTACTATCATCACTTTCTGATTGAAAACTAGAGTCTGTATAACCATCTATTTTCAACTCAGATCCACCATAAACAAGAAAAATATCCTTAGTCCTTCTCAAGTACTTAAGGATGTTCTTCACTACTTTCCAGTGTTCTTCACCAGGATTGGACTGAAATCTGCTTGTCACACTAAGTGAGTGGGCAACATCAGGCCTAGTACATAACATCAAATCTGCTTGTCACACTAAGTGAGTGGGCAACATCAGGCCTAGTACATGATAGATCCTATTGCAGAAGCATAAGGAATCTTACTCATACGCTCTATATCCTTTGATGTCTATGGAGACATTTTCTTGGAAAGAGAAATTCCATGGCTCATTGGAATGAGACCTCTTTTGGAATTTTCCATGCTAAACCTCTTTAGCAATTTTTCGATGTATGTACTTTGGGTCAGGCCTAACATTCTCTTTGATCTATCTCTATAGATCTTCATTCCAAGAATGTAAGAAGTCTCTCCCAAGTCCTTCATGGTGAAGTTCTTCAATAGCCACACTTTGACTGATTGTAGCATCGGTATATCATTTCCTATAAGAAGTATGTCATCCACATAAAAAATAATAAATGCCACCGCGCTCCCACTAGCCTTCTTGTAGATGCATGGTTCATCCATGTTTTTGATGAAATCAAACTCTTTGATTATCTCATCAAAACGGAAGTTCCATGTACGAGAAGCTTGCCTCAATCCATAAATGGATCGATGAAGTTTACAAACTAGATGTTCCTTTCCTTTAGAAACGAAACCTTCTGGTTGTGTCATATACACATCCTCTTCAAGTTTCCCATTGAGGAAGGCCATCTTCACGTCCATTTGCCAGATTTCATAGTCATAGTAAGCCGCAATTGCAAGCAAAATCCGAATGGATTTGAGCAAGGCTACAGGCGAAAAAGTTTCATCAAAGTCAATCCCTTGTCTTTGTTTGAATCCTTTCGCCATAAGCCTGGCCTTATAGGTCTCTACCTAGCCATCTGCTCCAATCTTTCTTTTATATACCCACTTACACTCAATAGGATTTACACCTTTGGGTGCCTCAACCAGAGTCCATACTTGGTTGGTATACATAGATTCCATTTCGGATTTCATGGCACTCTGCCATTTCTCTGAGTCTTCACAACTCATAGCCTCGTTGTAGGTCATAGGATCTTCATCATCAACGAGCGTTAACTCATTGTCATTCTCAATGACAAGGCCATAATACCTCTCAGGTTGGCGAGACACTCTATTTGACCTACGCACAGGTTGTTCTACAGAAGGATGATATTTCTGAACAGGTACTTCCTTTTGAACCGTAGTAGTTTGTGCTTCTTGAACTTCATCAAGTTCAATTTTGCTCCCACTGTTCTCTTAAAGGATAAACTATTTCTCCAAGAAGGTCGCATGTCTAGAAACAAACACCCTTTGATCGGTGTAGAAGTAATATCCCAAAGTCATCTTAGGATATCCCACAAACCTATATTTTACGGATCTGGATTCCAGCTTTTTAGGTTCAAGCTTCTTGACATAAGCTGGACATCCCCAAATCTTAACATGTTTAAGACTTGGTTTCTTTTCTTTCCATATCTCATATGGGGTTGAAGGAACAGATTTGGAAGGTACCTTGTTCAGTAGATATGCTGAAGTTTGTAAGGCATAACCCCAAAGGTATACTGGAAGATCGGTATAGCTCATCATGGACCGAACCATGTCCAACAAAGTTCTGTTCCTCCTTTCAAACACTCCATTCAATTGTGGAGTTGCTGGAGGTGTCCATTGAGATAGTATACCATTATCTTTGAGATAATCCAAAAACTCCCCATTTAAGTATTCACCTCCTCGATCTGATCGAAGAACTTTAATACTCTTTTTGGTTTGTTTTTCTACTTCATTTCTATACTCTTTGAACTTTTCAAAAGCTTCGGACTTGTATTTCATTAAATACACATGTCCAAATCTGGATCGATCATCCGTGAAAGTAATGAAGTATGAAAATCCTCCCATGGCTTGTGTTGACATTGGTCCACATACATCTGTGTGTACCAACCCTAACACCTCTGCAGCTCTCTCTCCATGTCCAGTAAATGGAGATTTGGTCATCTTACCCATGAGACAAGATTCACATACCGGATATGATTCAAAATCAAAAGGTTCAAGTAACCCATCCTTATGCAATGAACGTAATCTTTTCTCACTAATATGACTGTTCGCACTTATTCACGCAAGAGAACGTGGTCAACAAGTAATATATAGTAAATAGGATTCGTTCCCACAGAGACTCAAATTGTTCGTTATGTTCACTTATGCACCAGCTTATGATTTACACTCACTGCCAAGACAATCACAAATTTGGTTTTGCTTAACTAACGATTAAATATCAACTATGCCAATTACGAGAAAATTACTTAACGACTTATAATAAACAGACATGGGATTTCAATTTCATTAACCACTTCATCTAGAATCTTATGCCCTTTAGCCTAGCATGTGACCGAGTTGATTACTGATTAGATGCACTAAACTGATACACACCAACTTTCGTTGTGCATATACCACCCTACTGATCATCCACAATTGATATAAGTCAAGTAGTCACCAAATATGTGTAGTCCCTATATGTCTATAGCAATTGAACACATACCGGTTTAAAATCAAGCATCCATTAAACCACATAGTCAAGGCAAGACGGTTAGAATTACACCACAAATTAATACATGTTCTTCACATGCATAAACCTATGCTAGCATGAATTGTTCTAAACCCTAGATCCACTTTCGCATTCACTAGGATTAAACAAACAATTACAAGTGTTCGCGACTCACTTATAACGAATAAGCATAATCATACTAGGCAATCAATACAATCAATCACACACCAAGGCATAAATAACACTCAATTACTAAAATCCATAGAAAAATCCATTAAAACCCCATGATAACGATTTAGCCCATAATCGACCTCATCGCCATTCTAAAAATCAACAACTAATAATAAAAGAAGAGAGAAATAAGTTTAGAAATAAATCCCCAAAGTAGAAGAGTACAAAGGTTCCAAAGAATAATCCTTGCTTGTCACTAGCTTGGAGAATTTCCTTGAAAATGTTCTTGAAAAATAGATGAAAAGTGTTGATAGATGCTAAAGAAAAAAATAGAACAACGATACTAAATTGAGAGCCGTGTTTTTAAGCCTCCCTCTTACATATATAGTTGCCCTAAAATAAATAGGCCCAACAGATTATGACCCGGCAAAAAGGAAATAAAATTCTGAAAGAACCCTCCTTGAGCGCCACAGCGCTTGATATGCGCGCCATTGCGCCTAAGCCTCGCGACCGCGCAGCTGCGCCTCAACCTCGCGCAACAGCGCTTGAGGATCCCTGGAATTGCTCTTCGCGCGCGCTATGGCGCCCCTGCAAGCGCCCTTGCGCCTCAGCCAACGCGCAACAGCGCCCAACACCGCACTCCTGCGCTCGATAGCCCCTGGATTGCATGCCTCTCGAGCGCTGTAGCGCCTTAAACAAGCGCTATGGCTCCTCCTCATCCCTGGACATGCTCACAGCTTCAAACACTTAACTTATTTTCCAGCCTTGAATTTCCTCCAAAAGCTCTAGATTAATTTCACACCACCATATCACCAATTTAGCACCATAATGCCTTCACGATTAAACCTACACAATTTACATAAAAACATATTAAATGACAACGAAACTTGAGAACTTGCAAACGATTAAAGTCCAAACGGAAGGTAAATAGTGGATATAAAATCCACTTATCAAACCCCCAAACTTAAACCGTTGCTTGTCCTCAAGCAATGCAAACTCAACTTAAATGATGCATGAATAAAACTAAAAATGAAATGTCATGATACTACGAACATGTCCTAATGCAATGATCCCACAAAAGTTACCAAATCCAACTCAACAAGCAAACGCCTCAAAGAATGCAACAACTCCAAACAGAGCTCGACTAAGGCCCCGTATACTAACAATACATGCTCGGAAACGTGGTGTGTGCATTTCTCACTAAGTATACTCTCGAAACTAGATAAAAGGCATAACTCATCCTTCGCCAAAACAATCACATGTTTATAAACAGAATAGACTTTAGACACTCCATGACTCAAAGACACCGCCATCATCATTCAAGGTAGACAAGGATTCATGCTTTACTATACAAAACGACACAAACATCATATATACATGCTTCTTGACCGTGCAATGGGTGAGACCCCTAAAGGCTTATACAATAGTACCCATGTAACAAGCGTTAGGTTAGTGGATCCCAGACCGAAAAAGTCTTAGGTCACTAGGCATAAAATCCCCTAGAACTTAATTGCTCGAGTACTAAAGAGCTCTCCCTAGCCAATTAGCATACACACACTCTCACAACGCTCATTTTTTATACTCACAACTCTTTTTTTTTCTTTTTTTTTTCTATTATTATTTTTTTTCTTCTATTCTGACTCTTTTTTTTTTCAACATGGGTGCACTATCTCACCCTCCTAAACTACTCATATTAAATATGAGCCGGCTACTAGCCATTTGACGCCTAGCCGTTATTACACTACTACACGACACAATACTTAGCATGAAATCTCTGTTTTCCCCCAAACTTATACTTAAGTGCTCCTACGCCATCGAGGGAATAACGAAAATTCTAGATATAAATAAGTGATTAAATCTCAACAGCCAAACAAGGTATGACTCGATCTAGCCCAAGAGCACATAGTGAGACCGTGAAAAGATTGTGTTCCCGACACATGCAAGTCAATTTCATAAGTACTTAAATCAACCCTCTATTCATTGTCATCACACTCAAATTAACGTCGACCTATCGAACCAAAAACAGACACTAAAGTGGAATCATATGAAATGCATGAAATGCATGAACAACATAATATTACAATCCTAATTAAAGCTATATGACATGGCATCCTAAATGCAATCTAAATGGCATAGCAAAGCTAAATGCACAAATACTACATGAATATGCATGAATATGCAACTATATGCAATGCAATGACTCTTGATACCCTAAAATCACCCCCAAACTTAAAAATTGCAATGTCCTCATTGAAGGTAAAATTAAAGGGTACAAGAGATACTCCCCTAGTCGTCGGCATCTCCACCCTCCTCGGGTGGTGTGTCTGGTGGTGGATAGACGTGGTGCGCTCCGAAGATGGGCCATGTGACCTGAAAACCCTACTGCTGATACACTCCATCCAATGACTGAGTCAAGTCTGTAGCAAATCTGTGTAGCATGGCATTCGTAGTATCCTGACGCCTCAACATGCGTCTGAACTGAGCATCACTGAAAACCACAGTACCCTGACTCGTCTATGCCTGAGAAGGTCCCGCTCTGTCTAGGTGTGGCTGTGGAGGTACCTGCTCAACCGGTGGTGGATCACCACCTCCCTCAAAAATCTCAACATAACCAAGACCCCTAGGGTGAGGAATACCACCCGGCCACTCCGCCATCTTATTAATAGTCGTGTGCTTAATAGAACCCCTCGGCCTGAGCAGCGTCTCATCACTATGCCAACGAACACCCACATGAACACACAACTCAGCAATAATGACAGCATGTGGGATCCCGCCTGTCGTACCACCCCGCAAGAACTTCAAGATATTCTGATAGACTAATTCACCAAGATCAATATACTTCCCATTCAAAATACCCCACAAAATGATGGCACGATCAACATTAACCTCATTAACATGGGAAGTAGGCATTACGCGAGCACAAATAAACAAGAACCAAGCTCGGGCATACCTAGTCAATGCAGCTGCAGGAAACGTACTCGGCGTGGTTGAACCTACCTTATACTTCCAAACCGTACCCGGGATACACATCCCCGCCATGATAGCATCTAGGTCAACATCATCCCTAGTTTTCTGCCCCCAATCCTCAACATTTCTAGGCTTCGGTGATTGAGACAAAACATGCCGGATATACCCAGGCTTATAAGCAACTGCTTGTCCCCTAACCATAGTGATTCCATTCTTGTCATCCTTGGCATTGGTATAAAATTCCCTAACAATGCTCAAGGGAACTGCCACAGGCTTAGTACAAAACATCACCCAACCTAACTCCCTCACCATATCTCTCAATTCACCATCCTCACTCGAAGGCTCAAAACCCCTCTCCTGAACAACGGCCTTCGTCAATAAATTTTCAAACTCATCTTGAGCCGCCTTAGAAACAAATTTATCCACATCATAATTTGCCTCCACCTCCTCCTCCGAACTACTACTACTCACCACACGTACTCTTTTGGGAGCCATACCACTCTTTGAACAACACAATTTCAAAAAACACCAAAAATCCACAATATCCCAATTCCAACAATTCAATTCACTAAATAATTAAATTAAGAGAGAATATTACCACTTGAATTGAAGATGAGAACCTTGAAAGCACTCCCCCAAACTTGAATTAGAGAAATTTTGAAGCTTGTATGGAAGTTGAATGATTTGGAATAAAGAGGGGATTTGTGTGTATAGGTGATTATGTAGAGATAATTAGTGGGATAGGATTTGAGATGGGTGTGGAAGATGTAGGATTTGAATTTAAGAAGGGGGTGAGGTATAGATTTTTGGGTAGAGAGAATTTTAGGGTTAGGAGTATAAGAGATGTGGGTGTATGTATGGTTTCGGCAATGGGGCTGTATAACAAATGTTTCACTATTTTTTTTTTATATACAGGGAAAGCGCAGCTGCGCTTGAGGAAGGCGCCCTTGCGCGCAAAACCTCCTGGAATTAGCATGGATGGGCGCTATTGCGCATGAGAAGAGCGCTGCTGCGTGAGTTCTCTCCTGGAAAGACAGTTGCGCCAGGCGCTGTTGCGCTAGAGAGAGCGCTGCTGCGCTTGGCATCCCCTGTTTTTTTTTTCTTTTTTTTTTCTTCAATAAACAACATAAGAATACCAAAGCGTGGGTTGCCTCCCACGAAGCGCTGCTTTTACGTCAGTAGCTTGACGTGACTTCCATGATTTACTCAGTAATTGCAAGAACCGCGGTTTCAGCCCCACGATTCGATACCTCACCAAAGTACGGTTTCAATCTCTGACCATTGACTTTGAATGACTGATCAGGTGATTTCTCAAAAATCTCAACCGCTCCATGCGGAAACACGGTTTTTACAATAAAGGGCCCTGACCATCTCGACTTAAGCTTTCCTGGAAATAGACGAAGGCGAGAATTAAATAACAACACGGGTTGGCCAGGAACAAATACCTTGTTGACTAAACGACGATCATGCCATCTCTTCACTTTTTCTTTGTAGAGTTTATTGTTCTCGTATGCTTGCAAGCGAAACTCGTCCATCTCATGGAGTTGCACCATTCTCTTCTCACCCGCGGTTGTAAGATCGAAATTTAGCTTCTTCAAAGCCCAATAAGCCTTGTGCTCCAATTCCGCCGGTAAATGACAAGCTTTCCCGTAGACAAGCTGATATGGTGACATACCCAAAGGTGTTTTATATGCCGTTCGATAAGCCCAGGCGGCTTCATCGAGTTTCAGAGACCAATCCTTTCTTGAAGGACTCACCACCTTTTCTAGAATACGCTTGATTTTCCGATTAGACATTTCAGCTTGGCCATTGGTCTGAGGATGGTATGCTGTAGCTACCCGATGATTGATATTGTATCTGGCCATAAGATTAGTGAACTTGCGATTGCAAAAATGAGTGCCTTCGTCACTGATAATGACTCGAGAAGTGCCAAATCTGGTGAAAATGTTCTTCTGAAGGAAATTAAGCACGACTTGGGCATCATTTGTTGGAAGTGCTTTGACCTCAACCCATTTAGAGACGTAATCAACGGCTAGCAAGATATATTGATTGTTGCATGAAGAGATAAAGGGTCCCATGAAGTCAATTCCCCAAACATCGAAAATTTCCACTTCCAACATTACATTAAGGGGCATCTCATCCCTCCTCGATATGTTACCAACACGCTGACAACGATCACACCTTAAGACGTACTGATGAGCATCCTTAAAAAGAGAAGGCCAATAGAACCCCGCTTGAAGAATCCGAGCAGCAGTCTTTTCACCTCCATAGTGGCCCCCATATGTCGTGGCGTGATAATCCCTCAGAATAGCCTCTGTTTCACTATACGGCACACATCTTCTAAGAATCTGATCAGCTCCCTGTTTAAACAGATATGGTTCGTCCCAACGATACCATTTAACTTCATGCAAGAACTTCTTCCTTTGTGCATAAGAAAATTCGGGTGGAATAACTTGACTAACCAGAAAGTTCACAATGTCTGCGTACCATGGCTCCTCTTCTTGCACCCTAAACAATTGCTCATCCGGGAAGAATTCATTAATGATGGTACCGTCTCGAGAGGATTTACCAGAGTCCTCCAGACGAGAAAGATGGTCAGCTACTTGATTCTCTGTCCCTTTCCTGTCCTTAATCTCCACATCAAATTCTTGTAATAGAAGTACCCAACGAATTAAACGAGGTTTGGAGTCCTTTTTAGAGAGCAGATATCTAATAGCCGCGTGATCCGTGTACACCATTACCTTTTAATCGCTAGCATCGCACATCATAGCGAAAGGTTCACTCCAATCGGGAGCAATGATCACTGGTGCTGAAACCAATTTCTTTTTCAGAGTCTCGAAAGCGGTCACACATTCTTCATCAAATTTAAAAGGAACATCCTTTTCCAAGAGCTTACACAACGGTTTGGAGATTTTTGAAAAGTCTTTGATAAAACGCCTGTAGAAACCTGCGTGACCAAGGAAACTGCGAATCCCTCTCACTGAATTAGGTGGTGGAAGATTTTCAATTGTCTTTATTTTTGCCCTGTCCACCTCTAGACCTCTCCGTGACACCTTGTGCCCAAGAATAGTTCCCTCATGCACCATGAAGTGGCATTTCTCCCAATTAAGCACTAGATTAGTCTCCACACATCTTTTCAGAACCGCACCCAGATTTTTCAAACATTCATCGAAAGAGAGACCGATTACAGAAAAGTCATCCATGAAAACTTCTACAGTCTTACCAATCATGTCTGAAAAGATAGCCATCATACACCTTTGAAAAGTGGCAGGTGCACCACACAAACCAAAAGAGACTCGCCGAAAAGCAAATGTACCAAATGGACATGTGAAAGTCGTCTTCTCCTGATCTTCAGGGGCAATACAGATTTGATTATACCCAGAATATCCATCCAATAGGCAATAGTACTCCTGACCTGCAAGTCTGTCCAGTATCTGATCGATAAAGGGCAAAGAAAAATGATCCTTCCTAGTGGCCTTGTTCAATTTTCGGTAGTCCATACAGATTCTCCAACCAGTGACTGTGCGAGTAGTGATAAGTTCATTCTTCTCATTGGTGATTACCGTCATGCCACCTTTCTTCGGCACACATTGAACTGGGCTTACCCATGAACTATCAGAAATGGGATAGATAATCCCTGCATCCAACCACTTGATAATTTCTTTCTTCACAACTTCTTTCATGATTGGATTTAGACGTCTCTGATTTTCCACTGTTGGTTTACTCCCTTCTTCTAATGGAATTTTATGTTGACAGTAAGCCGGACTAATCCCCTTGATGTCTGCTATGGTCCATCCAATAGCTGATTTGAACTCTCTAAGAACTCTCAAGAGCTTGTCTTCCTCAGAATCTGACAAGTTAGCAGCAATAATCACAGGTAAAGTAGATGACTCACCAAGAAAAGCATACCTTAAGTGATCAGGTAGTGGTTTGAGCTCTAGAGTTGGAGCTTCTTCAATGGATGGTTTCAACCGCTGATGTGACCCCTTCAATTCAGATAGACCTAAAGATTCCACTGGTCTCTCGAATTTCCTTTGCCATGGAGTAGCATCAAGAAGTAGCAGTTGCTCATCTATCTCATCTTCTTCCAATAAAGAATCACTAATCAGTGCTTTTTCCAATGTGTCGTTCAAGAGCAGATGCTCAATTTTTGATTGCAGTGCTGACTCCACCAAGTCTATCTTCAAACACTGCTCTTCTTCACTTGGAAACTTCATAGCCTTGAAAACATTGAAGGTGACATTTTGATCATGCACCCTCATTATGAGTTCCCCTTTTTGCACGTCAATCAAGGTTTGCCCCGTGGCCAAGAATGGTCTCCCAAGAATGATAGGGATTTTCTTATCTTCTTCAAAATCAAGTATGACGAAATCCGCTGGAAAGATGAGTTTGTCCACTTTTACCAGAACATCTTCTACAATTCCTCGAGGGTAGGTAATTGAGCGATCAGCTAACTGGAGTGACATGTTGGTAGGCTTAGGCTCCGGAAGACCAAGTTGCAAGAAAACCGAATAGGGCATGAGGTTGATGCTTGCCCCTAAATCACACAAACACTTGTCAAAAGACAAATTTCCAATGATGCACGGTATGGTAAAACTCCCCGGATCCTTCAGCTTAGGTGGCAACTTTTGTTGCAAGACAACACTGCACTCCTCCGTCAAAGCGACGGTCTCTAACTCCTCGAGTTTCAATTTCCTCGAAAGTATGCCCTTCATGAACTTGGCATAACTTGGCATTTGTTCAAGTGCTTCAGCAAATGGTAGATTTATGTGCAACTTTTTGAACACTTCCAAGAACTTTGCGAATTGCTTATCAAACTTCTGTTTCTGAAGCCTTTTAGGGAATGGCGGAGGCGGATAAACTTCTTTGCTAGCTTCCATAATTTTTGAACCTGTTTTCCCATCTGATTTCTCCTTTTCTTCCTCACCTGATGCCTTCTTACTGACCGGAAGAGCTGAATTAGAAGACCGGATAGACCCCTCAGACGCGCCCGCGCCCAAATCACTGTTCACAGCATTTTCAAGTTCTTCGTTAAACTGCTTTTTGACTCCCGGATCGTCTGTAACCTTTCCAGAACGTAACGTAACAGCATGAATCTGTTCCTTGACCTCCTTTTTTCCCGGATTTGCTTCCGTGTCACTAGGTAATTGCCCTTGAGGTCTGTTCAAAAGAGCATTGGCCAGTTGGCCCATTTGATTTTCAAGAGTTTTCAGAGATGCTGCTTGACTCTTGTACATCATTCGCAATTCTTCCATTTCTGACTTCTCATTAGATTGCCCATGACTCCCTGATTGTTGTTGATGAAATCCAGGTGGATTGTATGGTGGCCTTTGGGCATAGGGTTGTTGATAACCCGAATTGTTGAACTGCCTTGAACCATACTGCTGACCCTGAGATGGTTGTTGCATAGCATTCTGATTGTTGCTCCAACTGAAGTTAGGATGATTCCTATTGTTGGGATGATATGTATTAGGAGCAGGTTGTGAAGGCCTCTGATAATTGCTGACAAAATGTGCCGACTCACTAGAAATTGCACATTGATTAGTGTCATGAGCCCCCGCACACAATTCACAAACCATGGCGACTTGTTGAACCCCCACCTTAGCCAATGAGTCCACTTTCATGGTTAGAGCCTGTAGCTGAGCTGCTATAGCTGTTGTGGCATCCATTTCAAGTACACCTGCAACCTTACCTTGTGGAATACGCTGTGTCGGATTTTGATACTCGTTTGCAGCCATCATTTCAATCAAGTCATAGGCCTCTTCATAGCTTTTGGCCCACAGAGCTCCTCCAGATGCTGCATCGAGCATTGCTCGAGAATGACTTAGCCCATTGTAAAAACTATTGATGACCATCCAATTGGGCATCCCATGATGAGGACATTTCCGAAGCATTTCCTTGTACCTTTCCCAAGCTTCACACAGTGATTCACCAGAATGCTGACTAAATTGTGTAAGAGCATTCCTCATGGCAGCAGTCTTTGCCATAGGAAAAAATTTAGTCAAGAATTTTTGTGCCAGATCTTCCCATGTATTGATGGAACCTGCTGGAAGTGAATGCAACCAGCTTTTTGCTTTGTCTCTCAAAGAGAATGGAAACAACCTTAGCTTGATAGCGTCCTCAGAAACTCCGTTGGTTTTGAAGGTGTCACAGATCTCAATGAAATCCCTGATATGCATGTTGGGATCCTCAACAGGTGAACCCCCAAACTGGACTGAGTTCTGGACCATTTGGATCGTGCCCGGCTTGATCTCAAAATTATTTGCAGCAATAGCCGGCCGCACAATACTCGACTGAATATCATTAATCTTGGGCTGAGAGTATTCCTTCAGCGCCTTGTTAGCTGCCATTTTTTCAGTAATTTCCAACTCTTCTTCACTTTCTTCCACTAATTCTTCTTCGTGCTTCTCTTCTTCCAGATTTTCTTTACGAGCTTGAGATCGAGTAAGCATACACGCTCAAGATAGTACCTGAGAAACCCAAAAGTAAATGAATGAGAAAAACGTCCGAGTCAGTGAATTTAATCCAAATTGATGATAAGATCATAAACTAAACAAACAATGAACCGAGTCCCCGGCAGCGGCGCCAAAAACTTGTTCGCACTTATTCACGCAAGAGAACGTGGTCAACAAGTAATATATGGTAAATAGGATTCGTTCCCACAGAGACTCAAATTGTTCGTTATGTTCACTTATGCACCAGCTTATGATTTACACTCACTGCCAAGACAATCACAAATTTGGTTTTGCTTAACTAACGATTAAATATCAACTATGCCAATTACGAGAAAATTACTTAACGACTTATAATAAACAGACATGGGATTTCAATTTCATTAACCACTTCATCTAGAATCTTATGCCCTTTAGCCTAGCATGTGACCGAGTTGATTACTGATTAGATGCACTAAACTGATACACACCAACTTTCGTTGTGCATATACCACCATACTGATCATCCACAATTGATAGAAGTCAAGTAGTCACCAAATATGTGTAGTCCCTATATGTCTATAGCAATTGAACACATACCGGTTTAAAATCAAGCATCCATTAAACCACATAGTCAAGGCAAGACGGTTAGAATTACACCACAAATTAATACATGTTCTTCACATGTATAAACCTATGCTAGCATGAATTGTTCTAAACCCTAGATCCACTTTCGCATTCACTAGGATTAAACAAACAATTACAAGTGTTCGCGACTCACTTATAACGAATAAGCATAATCATACTAGGCAATCAATACAATCAATCACACACCAAGGCATAAATAACACTCAATTACTAAAATCCATAGAAAAATCCATTAAAACCCCATGATAACGATTTAGCCCATAATCGACCTCATCGCCATCATGGGTTCAATTGATAACATAATTCTAAAAATCAACAACTAATAATAAAAGAAGAGAGAAATAAGTTTAGATATAAATCCCCAAAGTAGAAGAGTAAAAAGGTTCCAAAGAATAATCCTTGCTTGTCACTAGCTTGGAGAATTTCCTTGAAAATGTTCTTGAAAAATAGATGAAAAGTGTTGATAGATGCTAAAGAAAAAAATAGAACAACGATACTAAATTGAGAGCCGTTTTTTTAAGCCTCCCTCTTACATATATAGTTGCCCTAAAATAAATAGGCCCAACAGATTATGACCCGGCAAAAAGGAAATAAAATTCTGAAAGAACCCTCCTTGAGCGCCACAGCGCTTGATACGCGCGCCATTGCGCCTAAGCCTCGCGACCGCGCAGCTGCGCCTCAACCTCGCGCAACAGCGCTTGAGGATCCCTGGAATTGCTCTTCGCGCGCGCTATGGCGCCCCTGCAAGCGCCCTTGCGCCTCAGCCAACGCGCAACAGCGCCCAACACCGCGCTCCTGCGCTCGATAGCCCCTGGATTGCATGCCTCTCGAGCGCTGTAGCGCCTTAAACAAGCGCTATGGCTCCTCCTCATCCCTGGACATGCTCACAGCTTCATGCACTTAACTTATTTTCCAGCCTTGAATTTCCTCCAAAAGCTCTAGATTAATTTCACACCACCATATCACCAATTTAGCACCATAATGCCTTCACGATTAAACCTACACAATTTACATAAAAACATATTAAATGACAACGAAGCTTGAGAACTTGCAAACGATTAAAGTCCAAACGGAAGGTAAATAGTGGATATAAAATCCACTTATCAATGACCTAGCCTACAGTGCCATAAATAAGTTGGATTTTCATCATCTTTTTTCTTTTATTAGTTTGTTCAATTGCAAGTAAATTATTATCTAAGCCACATACATATAAACCATTATTTAAAGCACCACAACCATAAAGAACATTATCTCTAAGAATAGAACATTCATTATTCTTAATAATAAATGAAAAACCATCCAAATCCAACATAGGAATAGAGACAATATTTCTCACAATTGAGGGAACGTAATAACAATTATTCAAAATAATAGTCTTGCCCGTAGGCATATGTAAACTAAATGATCCTACAGCTATGGCTGCAACTCTTCCTCCATTGCCTATTCGTAGAATCACTTCATCTTCATCAAGAGTCCTACTTCCCCTTAGTCCCTACAACGAATTGCAAATATGAGAACCACAGGCGGTATCTAATACCCAAGTAGAATTTTGACTTAGTGACAAATTCATTTCGATCATGAACATACCTGAAACAAAAGCGGTAGTCTCACTAGCCTTCTTCTTTTTCATCTCTGCAAGGTAAGCCTTGCAGTTCCTCTTCCAGTGACCCACCTTATTACAGTGGAAGCAAACAACTTTGCTCTTGGGGTCTTCTTTAGCCTTTGCAGGATTAGGCTTCTCACCACCCTTCTTCTTCTTGGGAAAGGTCCTCTTCCTTTTCTTGGAAGTAGAGCCTTCACCAATAAGAAGAACAGAACTCTTCTTTGAAGGAAAGTTCGACTCAGCAATTTTTAACATGTTATGGAGTTCAGGCAAGCTACCATCCATCTTATTCATGTGAAAGTTCACAACGAACTGCGAGAACGAATCTGGAAGCGATTGCAAGACCAAGTCTTGGCTTAGCTCCCCATCCATGACAAAACCAAGTTGCCCCAAACGTTCAATCAAATTGATCATCTTGAGCACATGGTCATTCACAGATGTCCCCTCCGCCATCTTGCAACGGAACAACTCTTTCGATATCTCATATCGAGCTGTCCTCCCCTCTACATCATACAACTCTTGTAGATGTACAAGTATAGTGTAAGCATCCATTTTCTCATGTTGCCTTTGAAGCTCAGAGTTCATAGATGCCAACATTACACATTGGGCAACATTTGCCTCATCCATCCAAGTGCGATAGACATGATGCTCATCACATGGTGCATCATCAGCAGGGGTTTTTGGCAATGGTGAGTTTAGCACATAATCCAACTTCTCAGACTTGAGAAAAATTCTCAAGTTTCGAAGCCAATCAGCAAAATTGGGACCAGTCAATTTGTTAGCATCAAGAATGCTATGGAGTGATAGTGCATAAGACATGATATATAGAATGTTAGATATAATTGATGTGATTTAATGTTAGTGTTTAAGTGTTACAGGGAAAAAGAGTTTAACTTGTTAATGAAAGCAGTCGTAGCAGAGTTTGAGTATACGCTGACAGCTGGAAGCGTAAACGCTGACAGAAGGAAGCGCAAACACTGCTGGCTGACAGAAGGAAGCGCAAACACTGCTGGCTGGGAGCGCAGCAGAGTTTGTTAAAGTCTGTCTACTGGAAGCGTCTACAGGTCAACAGAGATTGAATATTAATTCAAGATAAACATGGAAGCAATATCTTTGAAGATTGGATAGTTGTCAAAGAGATTGAGTTGACTTAGAAGACGTGTAGCAATCGTAATTGATATCAATTGTATAGCTTAATTATAGGAGAATCAATTAACGATTGTACGTAGCTGTATATCTTATAAATACAGTTAGGTTAACCCTAGAAGGGTAATCATCGTGAACGAATATCATTCATTGTAACCTAAGCAGCTCTCTGTGATATTTTACATCACTGAGAGAGGAATTATAAATTCCAAACAGTTTTTAAGTACTGAAACGTGTGTTCTTGTTATTCTCTCATACAGTACTTGATTATATATTGTGTATTCGACCTAACAAGTGGTATCAGAGCCAATCTGTTACTTTATTACAGTTTAAGATCCAAACACAATAGTAATCAATGGCAGAGATTTCTCCTCCATCAAGTTCTGAGAAAGCTCCTACTACTGTTAGTAGGTATGAGACAATTATGGTTCCTATACTTAAGCCAGCAGAGTATGCAATCTGGAAGGTGAAGATGACAATGTTTCTAGAGGCTACAGATCCAGAATATCTTGACAGAATTTATGAAGGCCCTCATAAACCTACAAAGTTAACTGCTGCTGTTGCTGGTGAGGAATCAAAAGTGATTCCAAAGGAAAAGAAAGATCTAACTGCTGAGGATCTTTCATCTATTGCTAAGGATGCAAAAGTAAGGCATTTACTTCACAGTGCTTTAGACAATGTTATGTCTAATAAAGTGATTAACTGCACAACTGCAAAAGAAATTTGGGATGCACTTGAGGTTAGATGTCAGGAAACTGCTGCTATCAAGAAAAATAGAAGGAACATACTCACACAGGAGTATGAGCATTTTGAGGCAAAGTCTGAAGAAACCATGACAGAAACATTTGACAGATTCTGTAAACTGCTCAATGATCTATCATTGGTTAACAAAGAATATGATCTAGAAGACTCAAACCTCAAGTTTCTACTTTCTCTACCTGAAAAGTGGGATGTGAAAATAACCACTATTAGAGATAACTATGATCTTTCTAATACTGAGATTGATGAAATCTATGGACTGCTTAAGACTCATGAATTGGAAATGGAGCAGAGAAACAGGAGATCAAGCAAGAAGTTGAAGTCTGTTGCTCTCAAGGTTGAAGAAAAACCATCAAGAAAGAAGGCAAAAGGAAAAGACTTAGTCATTCATTCAGAAAGTGAGTCATCAAACTCTGATGTTGACTCAAACACAGATGAATCATCTGATTCTGAAGATGATGAAGAGATGATGAAAATGGCTGCATTGATGGTGAAGACCTTTAAGAGGATGGGATTCAAGAACTTCAAGAAGGGAAAGAGATTCTCCAAGAATTACTCAAAGTCTGACAGGAAGAATTTCAGCAAATCTAAGGGAAAGGACTCCAAATCTGGGAAGAAAGATAAGTCTGAGATTCAATGCTACAAGTGTAAGGAGATGGGTCACTATGCTCCTGAGTGCAAGAAGGGTAAAACTGAAAAGGCACTCTATACAAAAGGCAGAGACTGGGCAGACACTTCAGACTCAGATGAGGAAGTTAATTATGCACTCATGGCTTCTACTCAGAATGAAGATTCTGAACTCAAGGTACCCCCAACTACCTATGCTTATAATACTGATAATATAACTGAATTGAGAATTTATCTTAAAGCATTACATATCAGTTATAGGGATCAGACTTTAGAGAATGAGAGAATCAAGAATGAGTGCTCTCAACTTAAAGAGAGAAACAAACTTGTTGAAGAAAAACTTGAAAACATGCAAAAAATTCAGAAAGAAAGAGATGATGCTGTTTTTATAGAACAGGAGTTGCTAGGTAAGTATAAGCAACTAGAATCTGAATTGGAGGATGCAAATCACATTATTAAAACTTGGACTGATTCTGGAAAAGACACTCATGAGGTTTTTCAAGCTGACACTGTTGGTTTAGGGTACTGTGAGGAAGATGAGCTTAGATTTCTAAATCATGTGAAAGTTAGGCAAACTCTTCCAACTAGAAAATTTGTTCACGGTACAGTTAAAACTGAACATGGAGCTGTTGAAAGTGAGCCAGTAAAAACCTATGCAAAACAAGTTAACATTGGTTCAATGACAGATAAACAACTTAAGCAAAAGCTTAAAGAGATAAAATCTGTCAATAAACAGAAAATGCCTAGGAAAAACAGAAATGGAAAGGTAGGCATAACATCAGGAAATAGGCCAATGCTTGCTACACTTGCACCTAGAAAAACTTGTCATAACTGTGGTAGTACTAATCATCTTGCCAGTTTTTGCAGGAAGAACAAAGACATTAATTCTTTACCCTCCAAATCTGGAGTGAAAAAGAATAATGTCAAACCTAGACCACAAACTCTGTGCAAACATTGTGGAAGTACTTGGCACTCAATTTATACTTGCAAGAATTATCATGCTATTTATCATAATTACTATGAACTGAAACCTAATCTGAAATGGGTTAAAGTTAATTCTGCAGGTGCTAAGACTGAAAATGTTAGTTTAAACTCTGATAATGACAAATCCGCTGCAAAAACTAACAGATTCAATAAAGCAAAAGGATCCAAGCAAGTCTGGATCCTTAAATCTAACAATCAGTGATTGTTTGTGATTGCAGGGCACAAGGGAAAGTACCCTAGTCGTGGACAGTGGATGTTCAGGACACATGACTGGAAATAAAGCCCTGCTATCAGAGTATGTGGAGAAGGCTGGCCCAAAAGTTTCCTATGGAGATGGCAACGTAGGACATACTCTGGGATATGACAATATTAATCTTGGAAGTGTCATCATCACTAATGTAGCTCTGGTTCCAGGACTCAAGCATGATCTTTTATCTGTGAGTCAAATCTGTGATAGAGGATTTCATGTAGATTTTCAGCCTGAATACTGTCAAGTCATAAGTAAGTCTACAGGGAAAGTTGATCTAGTTGGAAACAGACACAATAACATCTATGAAATAAAATTGTCAACAAACTCTGATGGCAAAGCAGTGTGTCTGTCAACAAGGATGTCTAGTGAAGAGAGTTGGAAGTGGCATAAGAAACTCTCTCATTTAAATCTAAACAACATCAATGAGCTGATAAAGAATGATCTTGTGAGAGGACTTCCAAAGTCCTTGCTAAATGTAGATGGCCTGTGTGATTCATGTCAAAAGGCCAAACAGAGAAAGGCTTCCTTCAAAAGCAAGTCTGAGTCTTCAATTGTTGATCCTTATCATCTACTACATGTTGATCTTTTTGGACCAGTGAATGTTATGTCTCTTGGAAAGAAGAAATATGCTCTAGTCATTGTTGATGAATACACCAAATACACTTGGGTGTACTTTCTAGCAAAGAAGGATGAAACTGCACTAACTCTGACAGAACATATAATGCAGCTGGACAAAGGGTCAAAGAATCAAGTGAAGATTATCAGAAGTGACAATGGAACTGAATTCAGGAATTTAACAATGGAAGAATTTTGCAAAAACAAAGGAATTAAAAAAGAGTTTTCTGCACCTGGCACTCCACAACAGAATGGTGTAGTTGAAAGGAAGAACAGAACTTTGATAGAAGCTGCCAGAACCATGCTTGAAGAAGCAAAATTGCCAACCTATTTCTGGGCAGAAGCTGTTCAAACTGCTTGTTTTACTCAGAATGCCACTCTGATCAATAAGCATGGAAAAACACCATATGAAATGGTGAGAGAAAAGAAGCCAAACCTGAAATATTTTCATATTTTTGGGTGCAAATGCTTTATGCTGAAAACTCATCCTGAACAGTTGACCAAATTTGATCTGAAGGCAGATGAAGGAATTTTTGTTGGCTATCCACTGTCAACTAAGGCATTCAGAGTTTATAATCTGAGAACCAGAGTGATCATGGAATCTATTCATGTGTCTTTTGATGACAAGAAAATAACTGGACTTGAAGATGTCAATGACCATGATCAACTACATTTTGAAAATGAAGATCTAATCTCTAACGAAATAAACTCTGACGGATCAATTCCAACAGACTCTGTTGATACAAACTCTGAACCTCTACTGGTAAACACAGAAGAAATTGTTAAACCAGAACAAAGGAGAGAACCAGTTGAGGGGGAGTATGAAGAACAAAACTCTGATGATTCACATTCTGAAAGTGAATCACATGAAAAATCTGGATCAATCTCTGATGATTCACATTTTGAGCAGTCACATTCAGGGGGAGCCTCAGAGAATGAAGAAAGACACCAAGGAAATCAGGAGAACATGGATCGAGGGGGAGGATCAAACTCTGAGAGAAGTCATTTGCCTTCAGCTAGGAAATGGACCAAATCTCACACACCTGATCTAATTATTGGTGATCCAGATGCAAGAGTTAGGACAAGAAGTGCAACAACAAATGAATGTCTGTTTCATGCATTCTTGTCACAAACTGAGCCAAAGAAAGTTGAAGAAGCTCTTAAAGATGCTGACTGGATAACAACAATGCAAGAAGAGTTAAATGAATTTGAGAGAAATGAAGTTTGGACACTTGTACCAAGACCCAAGAATAGGTCTATTGTTGGTACTAAGTGGGTATTCAGAAACAAAACTGATAGTGAAGGGGTTGTTACAAGAAACAAGGCCAGACTTGTGGCAAAAGGCTATTCACAGCAAGAAGGGATAGATTATGATGAAACTTTTGCTCCAGTTGCAAGGTTGGAGGAAATAAGGATGTTTCTTGCTTATGCTTCTCACAAGAAATTCAAGGTTTTTCAGATGGATGTGAAAAGTGCTTTTCTGAATGGAAAACTTGAAGAAGAAGTGTTTGTAGAACAACCACCTGGTTTTGTAGATCCAAAATATCCAGACCATGTCTACAGGTTAGACAAGGCACTCTATGGACTTAAGCAAGCACCAAGAGCATGGTATAAAACTCTGGCTCAATTTCTCTTAGAAAGTGGGTTCAACAGAGGTACAATTGATAAAACTCTGTTTTATTTCAAATCTGGAAGTGACTTGCTTTTAGTTCAGTTATATGTTGATGACATTATTTTTGGATCTACTAATGATAAACTCTGTAAGAAGTTTGCCAAGCTCATGCAGTCCAGGTATCAAATGAGCATGATGGGAGAGCTTAGTTATTTTCTAGGCTTACAGGTGAAGCAAACAGATGATGGTATCTTTATCAATCAAGCAAAATATACCAGAAATCTTCTCAAGAAGTTTGGCATGCTTGACTGTTCATCTGCAACAACTCCCATGGCAACTGCAACTAAATTGGACAAAGATACAGGGTCATCAGTAGATATGACAAGCTATAGAGGAATGATTGGCTCTCTACTCTATTTAACAGCAAGTAGACCTGATATCATGTATGCAACATGTCTGTGTGCAAGATTTCAGGCAGATCCAAGAGAACCACATTTAAAAGCTGTGAAGAGGATTTTTAAGTATCTCAAGGGCACTATAACTTTAGGGCTGTGGTATCTAAGAGAATCAGATTTCAAACTACTTGGCTACTCTGATGCAGACTTTGCAGGCTGTAAGATTGATAGAAAAAGCACCAGTGGAAGTTGTCAATTTCTTGGTGACAGACTTGTTTCTTGGTACAGCAAGAAACAGAAATCAATATCCACATCTACAGCTGAAGCAGAGTATATAGCTGCTGGTAGCTGTTGTGCACAGATTCTATGGATGAAGAATCAACTGCTGGATTATGGATTGAGGTATAGCAAAATACCTATTTACTGTGATAATCAAAGTGCTAGTGCTATGACAGGTAATCAAGTACAACACTCAATGACCAAGCACATCAGCATTAGGTATCACTTTATCAGAGAACATGTAGAGGAAGGCAATATTGAGCTCCATTTTGTGTCTACAGAACAACAACTTGCAGATATCTTCACAAAGCCATTGAGTGAAGCAACATTCACAAGACTGGTCAATGAACTAGGAATGATCTCTGGTTTTGACTAGAGATATTGGTTAGACTCAAAATTTTACTTGTGTAATGTGTTGTTCATTTTTCTGTAAATTGTTAAGTGTTATGTGAACTCTATTGATTAAACTCTGTGATGCATACTCTGTTAACATGCTTTTGTTTAAACACTGTTAAGCTCTGTCAGCATGATTGGATGTCATACTCTGTTAACATGTTTGATAAACTCTGTGAATTCTAAATTGATTATTGTCTAGATGAAAACACCAATGAAGAAATATGTATGAAGCATGATTCTCAGTAATCAAATCATGACTCTTTCTGAGTCACCGTGATCTAATCAGAACTTGTGCAGTAAGTTAACACAGCATGATACTGTTTCATATTTATAGCATCTCTTAGTTTATTTGGTCCTAAACTCTGAGTCTATGAATACTGTGTGCATTGCCTCTCGTAAATAACTTCTGATATTGATGAACTCTAAACTCTGATTAGTGACACTAAGTTCCCAAAACAAATACATGGTTCTTGATGATTCCTTGTTTGTACTTGTGAAAATTATAAAACTTGAGATGTGTCATTGTTTAGTTTAGTGAGTACAAATTCATGTCTGCACCCTGTGAGAATTTGAGCCAAGTATGTGATTGATACATTATATATCAATCAGATTTTATTGATGTGTGATGTTCATCAGTGAGTATGTTGCTCTAGAACTTGTTTTAAACCATTTTGAGACTACATGATATGTGTGTGCATGAAAATGATAAAGGCACTAGGATTTACCATCTTTCTCCAAACACTGTTCATAAATTCCACCCTTAGAAAACCCTTTGAGCCATAATAACTGCTTTGTTTAAACTGATATATCAAGAGCAGTTATATTCATTTGTATATTGAAGAGCAAACATGTGAGAGTTTCTCTACAAAGAAAAGTTTACTCAGTGAATATATATACATAAAAAAAATGTGTATATGCTGATCATCTTGTACAAATATGTACTAACAGTGCAACTGAACACTTTGCTCTATTAAATTGTTCAGTTCGTCATTTATTCATTTAATCCATCTCTTCTCACATGTTTGATTTTACTAAAATTACAACCCTGAATAAAGTCCTTTTGATTTGTGCATACGTGTACTCAAAGTAGTGTAGATTTGGTGGACATTCAAGCCTATGGTAGTATCTGCTTTTACTGATTGAATTTGAGTGAAAACACTTCACCTAAACACTTGTGTGCTTTGAGAGTTTGTGAGTTTATCAAATCCCTGGCATGTTACTCACTAAATGATGCTTTGATATCTATCACTTGATCTTTTTGTCTATAAAGACTGTGTGCTTACTTGGATAATCATGGACATCAAAGGGAATAGGTGTATTCAGATTTCTATATTTAAGTTACTAAGGAGTTTAGCTTTCATCACATAATCAGTGTTTAATATGAGAGTTTGTGCATTCGGTGTTTATTGATTTACTTTATGGATTTTATGAAATATTAGATGCTCTAAAAATTGATTTGGTAACCTCTGCTTCACACACATATATATTCACAACTGTGCAATTTTTGAAAGGGTTTCAGTGATAAGGTTGGAAAATTGACAAACACTGTTGGATTGTGTCTAGTACTCTAAGGTAAATTTTCATTGGGATGATTTGAAAATTTTGGAGTAAATAGAGTGTTTGACAACTGTTAATGAAAGTAAATGTGTTAAAGTGTCTTGGTAATAGTGAAGTGAATACAGCGGTGATAATTGCTTTTTACTGCGCGTGATTAATTGATCCGTTGGATGCATGACACGTGTCCCACTCACCCATTATTGTGTCCCACTTACACATTAATCTAGGAACTGTTGAGGGTTTTAATGCACAACCGATTGGATTTTTGTTTCTCAATTACAACTCTAATCATTTTTGTGTATCTCAAGTCATTTTACACATCCACTCATATTCACTTTACTAAATCACACAGTTTCTTCGTGTTATTCACTTGGGCATTTTCACAAACACTTTTCCTACATACCATTTTCACTGCCATTTTCTGCTCTATTCTTGATTTAATGGCTTCTAAACCTTTTACTGTTGTTGGTCTTCGATTTGTTCCTAACAACTTTGCAGCTCTACTCGAGAATGACCGTGCTCCAGAAGCGTTTCATCTTATATATGCAGAACTTTCTCCGCGACTCCGAGATTGGGCAAGCTTTGACTGAACCATCTATTCTATCTGCTTCTCAGATTACCACTTTCTGGCAAAACTCAAAGTATGTAGATGGAGGAGAGAATGGGACTCCGTCTATAATCTTTACTCATGATGAACAAGAGTTTGTGATTACTCCACAAACTGTTAGAGTGACCATGGATTTCGACACACATACCTCATATGCTGTTGTTTCTGAGCAAAATCTGCGGGAAATGCTAACAGAAATTGGTTACATGGATTCTCTTGCAAAGCTAGGCAGTGTCAAACGGCCAAATCTCAGAAAGGAATTGAATTTTTTCTTTGACTGCATTACAAGAACATTCCAGAAGAAAGTCACCAACTGGGATGCCATTCCTATCGACAGTCTGCAAATTGGATATCGATGAAGCTGATGTGATTCAGCCTTTTAAAGTCAATAAGAGAATATTCTTTGATATGACTAATAAGGATGCTGGTAAAGAGAACCTACCTGCCCTCGTTTTGCCACTTGCCTTGCAGAACTTTCTCAATCAACCCCAAGATCCACAATCACCACAAAATGATCCACAACAAACACAACCACAACAAATGCCTGAACCTTTGGCCACTGACCATACTGAAACCGTACACTCTAAACCTATCCCATCACCTGAAACTTCACAGGCACCTCTACACTCTGCATCATATTCTCCACCTTCATTTCATACTCAACCTGAAATCATCCCACCTTCAACAATCTCTGAACCTCCAGTCACTACTACTCAACCTCAACCACAATCTAAACCAAAAAGGCAAAAGCATACTGCCCTTAATACAAGGCATTCCAAGGCTAAACAGACATCTCCTGGAGCTGTTTATACCAGAAGAGTCATCAAAAGGGCAAATAGGCCTTCATCACCACTAGTTGAGGACAGCTCTATTGAAGAAGAAGAGGTAGTTGAAGTGCCTCAAGCAAAAAGAAGGAGGTTGATACTTGCAGAATCTGATGAAGAGCAAGTAACTGAAGCTCCAAAGGACATCTCTAAGGAGACTCCTATTGTTGAGACAGAGATTGTCACTGAACCTGCACTAACAGAGAATGAACTTCAAGCAGAAACTGGATTTCAAGCTGATGAACCAGTCATTGCTCCTATGGAAGATTTTGCTGAAAATTTTCAGACATTCTCTGTTGAAGATGAAATTCCAATTCCAACAACCATGGCTGCTACAAACTCTGTTGACACTGGTGTTGCAGATCAACCTACTGTGGTGTTAGAAGAAACAGAGGTTGCATCTCACACTGAGTTCATTTCTGATGCACATCAAGGCTCAGAATATGGTGAGGAAATTACTCAAGCACAGGTTGCACATCAAGAACAAATTGCTGTTGATGTAGTAGAACAGGTTACTCAAGTAGAACCTGCTACAGATCATAATGAAGAAGCTGCCTCAGTTGCAGATGATTCTGATAATGATTCTTCTGAATCAGTGAGTGTTGCACCTGTCAATGATCAAGTTCAAACTGATGGACAGAAAATAGGGGAGAAACCAGACTTTGCTGGACCTTCTGTCAGAGAAATTGATGATAATTATCTGGCAAAGCAAAGTGCAGATTGGTACAAAGCAGACTGCATCTTTCCTACTGGAAGAGCAGCTACTTTTCTCAAGGAAAATTCAAAGAAGATTTCAAATCCTGATGTTCTAACCTGTCTACAAGGAACAGTGATTCAGGTTAAGGCCTTGAATCACAGGTTTGATGACAATCAAAAAGCACTTCTGGATCTGAGAACTGAAGTTGCTACTCATGAGGAAAAATCTCACAGAGCCAATTCCAAGCTGTTTCAACAATTTTCCAAGGCTCAGGAGACTCTTACTGACAGATTGAGTAAAGTTGAACAGAATCAGCTTTTGCTGACTGAAAAGGTTGACTCTATTGCAAACTCTCTTGAGTTAATCACATCTATTCTGATTCCAGATGGTGATGATGTCAAAAAGGGGGAGAGAATTGTTAGAACTAAGTGCAAGCAGTCTCAAACTCTGTCAAAGAAAGATCATCTGGATGAAGAAGGTGCAAATTCAGATAAAGGGTTAAGAACTGCAAATCCAAGTCATGGACATGGAAGGACTACAAGGTCTACAAGATCAAAATCAAGTTCAATAGCAAATACAAATCTTCAGAGTACTTCAAGATAAAAGGATTTGTCATTCTCTGACAATCCACAAACAGATGAAGAGCTGGCTGCTAAGATTTTTCGTGAAGAAAATGCTGAGGGGGCTACACTTGAAGATATTCATGCTGAAGAAAAGCTTTTACAAGAAGAACATTTGAAGGCATTGAAGTCTGGGAAAGGAAAGAAGATTGCCAAAGCTTCAAGGCCTGCAAGGAAAGGAATTGAAATTAAAGAAAATTTATCTGGTATTCAAGAAGAAGAAGAAGAAGAAGAAGGAAAACTGATAAGAAAATCTTCTCTTAATGCTAAGTTGAAGCTGAAAGGAATAATGGGTGAAGAAGGCAAAGGTAAAAAGGTAGACACAACCTCTGTTACTACACAAGTTGTGAGTGAATCTCTACCAGTTCAAAGCAAACTCTTACCTGGGTTCTCTAGACCAAAGATTCCAGTTCCAGCACAAACAGAAGGGATTGGTAGTTATCAACATAGCATTGCTTGTTCAGGAAAGCCTCCTGGCAGGAATACTTCTGGCTTGGGTTCAAAAAGAGATTTGAGAATTAGTAACAGTCCAAGAGATCTCTCATCACTTATCTCTCCTGGTTCTGGTATTATTCAAGAGAATCTGGATAAACTGGAGTCAGTTCAACTGGTTCACCAAAAGAGTTTAGATATTCACTTCTTGTTGTACTTCATGGCAGATGGAACAGTGTATAGGGTGAATGAAGATGCTATCAAGCTCAAACTGTTTGAAGAACTTCAGTATGTTCTGTATATATTCAGGGTCAGAAATCGACGAACAGAACTCATTGCTAATTCCATAAGAGAATATATGCTGAGAGCCAAAGCCTTTACTGGATCAAAGACTACTGAAGAGTATGTGCCTAAGTACAGAGATTGGAATGGAAATCTTGTTGAAATGAGGAAGGGAACGGAAAAATTAAAGAGTGATCTGGGTGTTACAGTTCTTGATTTTAATTCTCAATCAGAGGAAGTAAAATTCAGAAGACTGGGAAATGAGATGAGGAGAAATAAAATCTATGATCTAAGAGCTGCTATCTATCAGACTGATGAAAGTGATCCTGAGTTAAGATAAATCAAGGAAGTTATGCAGAGAGAACTTGAAAATGCTGAGAGAAGACTGTTGATAGATTATCTCAGAACAACACCAGATCTTGAGGAGGTTAGGTAGACAGAATTTGTAAGTAATTCGAATTTTCTGTAGATTTTGTTAAGTCAAGATTAAACTCTGATTAAATGTTAAACACTGTGATTTTATTTGATTGTTTTGACATCATCAATTACTGTGAACTTGTACATTTTTTCTAATGAACAAGTTGGGGGAGATTGTTAGATATAATTGATGTGATTTAATGTCAGTGTTTAAGTGTTACAGGGAAAAAGAGTTTAACTTGTTAATGAAAGCAGTTGTAGCAGAGTTTGAGTATACGCTGACAGCTGGAAGCGCAAACGCTGACAGAAGGAAGCGCAAACACTGTTGGCTGACAGAAGGAAGCGCAAACACTGCTGGCTGGGAGCGCAGCAGAGTTTGTTAAAGTCTGTCTACTGGAAGCGTCTACAGGTCAACAGAGATTGAATATTAATTCAAGATAAACATGGAAGCAATATCTTTGAAGATTGGATAGCTGTCAAAGAGATTGAGTTGACTTAGAAGACGTGTAGCAATCGTAATTGATATCAATTGTATAGCTTAATTATAGGAGAATCAATTAACGATTGTACGTAGCTGTATATCTTATAAATACAGTTAGGTTAACCCTAGAAGGGTAATCATCGTGAATGAATATCATTCATTGTAACCTAAGCAGCTCTCTGTGATATTTTACATCACTGAGAGAGGAATTATAAATTCCAAACAGTTTTTAAGTACTGAAACGTGTGTTCTTGTTATTCTCTCATACAGTACTTGATTATATATTGTGTATTCGACCTAACATAGAATCTGAAAATGTAAACACATAACAACATAAGCATATATTTAATTTCATTATTCTTATTATACCAAGTGAATCGGGTCTTTATTCATTGGTGGCTCCCACTATTTTATCTAAGTTATACAACCCTCTATATGTATAACTAAGCATTCATAATGCCAGTGAGAATAAGAATCCTACTTTCCATTACATCACCTCGGTTGTGGCACGAAACGCAATGCAATGTTCCATAGGCAGACAACTCTTGTCAACTACATCTCATGTTATTCCTTATAATCTTTTAGCCTCTTGAATTATTGAGTATCGGTTGTGGCACGACTCACTCAATATTCTAAGTCAAGTTAAACCCAACATCTTGTATAATTAAATAGAATTCCAATAGCCCACGGCTGTAGCACGTAACGACCATTAGATCCCAATTCATTATACACATCGCATGTGATAGACAAGTATTTCTTATTTCGAAATCAAAGCCCTCGGCTATAGCATGAAACGACAATGATTCAAAAATAAGAACTATTTTCTACCATGTTGGAAGGCTATGACCGACACAAGCCCATTGTGTCATTGGCCAATTACTACTTGATATTATTTAATTTCAGAGGGATTATATTATGTTACAATCATAATCATATTATAAAGAGATTCTTCCTTTAAATTAAATATTTCAAATCAATAATCG
The DNA here is from genome assembly GCA_037693485.1 of Kitagawia praeruptora. Lineage (NCBI taxonomy): Eukaryota > Viridiplantae > Streptophyta > Magnoliopsida > Apiales > Apiaceae > Kitagawia > Kitagawia praeruptora. Next base: position 119,515,143 of record CM075345.1, on the reverse strand, counting down.
ATAATTGGATGATTCCCAGATCGGGGGGAGCATTGTCAAGAGGCGTCACTTAATACCCCTTTCTTATAGATCGAAATCCGTTTTTGACAGAATCATCCATTCTCTCAATATTGAAAATTCATATTTAATTACGTGTTTTGATAAGTGGATTTTATATCCACTCTTTGGCATTCCATTTGTACTTAAAGCGATTGCAAGTTCTCAAGTTTCGTGTTAGTTTGATGTGTTTTCATCTAATTTGTGTAGGTTGCATAGTCGGGCAGCATTGGTGGTGTTGGTGAAGTATTGGTGGTATTCAGTGAGCTTAAAGTAGAAATTACAGGAAGTCCAGGGCAAGAGAACTCGGGAATTTGAGCTCAATGCGCATTCATCACTGTTTTGGCCATATCTTGAGTTCTAGAAGTCCGTTTGAGGCCCGTAAGCTGTCCACGCGAAGAGGAGAGAAATGTCTACAAATCTGTCCAGGGGTGCACAAGCGCAGCAGCGCAGTTTCTGGGCACAGCAGCGCAGTTCTGAGCGCAGCAGCGCAAGTTTTGAGCGCAGCAGCGCTACCAGGTCAAGAGCAACAGCGCTGTGGAGCTGAAATTACAGGGATAAGCAAGAGCAACAGCGCTCCATTTAAGCGCAGCAGCGCTCGAGCGGTTTGATTGGCAGAATTTTATTTCTTTAAACCGGGTCGAATTGTGTTGGGCTTATTTTATTTGGGGCTTTTCCTGAGACTATTTGAGTATCGTTAGGAACCTAAAAACATATCTTTTATCATCAGTAGAGATCGTAATTGAATATCATCTAAAAACATTTTCTTAGAACAATTTTTCAAGAGGAGTTCTCCAAGCTAGTGACAAGCAAGGAGGCTTAATCTTTGGATCGTTTTTACTCTTTCTCATTATTGGGGATTTATTTCTAAACCTATCTCTCTTTTATTATTATTTGTTTTCTAGAATTATGTTATCAATTGAACCCATGATGGCGATGAGGTCGATTATGGGCTAAATCGTTATCATGGGGTTTTAATGGATTTTTCTATGGATTCTAGTAATTAAGTGTTATTTATGCCTTGGTGTGTGATGGATTGAATTGATTTCCTAGTATGATTACGCTTATTCGTTATAGGTGAGTCGCGAACACCTGTAATTGTGTGTTTGATCCTGGTGAATGCGAAAGTGGATCTAGGGTTTAGAACAATTCATGCTAGCATAGGTTTTTGCATGTGAAGAACATGTATTAATTTGTGGTGTAATTCTAACCGTCTTGCATTGACTATGTGGTTTAATGGATGCTTGATTTTTAACCGGTACGTGTTCAATTGCTATAGACATATAGGAACTACACATATTTGGTGACTACTTGACTTCTATCAATTGTGGATGATCAGTAGGATGGTATATGCACAACGAAAGTTGGTGTGTATCAGTTTAGTGCATCTAATCAGTAATCAACTCTGTCACATACCGGGTTAAAGGGCATAAGATTCTAGATGAAGTGGTTAATGAAATTGAAATCCCATGTTTGTTTATTATAAATTAATAGTTAAGTTATTTTCTCGTAATTTTCATAGTTGGCAATTAATCATTAGTTAATCAAAACTAAAATTGTGATTGCCTTGGCAGTGAGTGTAATCATAAGCTGGTGTATAAGTGAACAAAACGAACAATTTGAGTCTCTGTGGGAACGAATCCTATTTACCATATATTACTTGTTGACCACGTTCTCTTGCGTGAATAAGTGCGAACATGTTTCACAAACACAAGAATCTCATGATTGTATTCATAATATTAATATTAAACTTGTGAAACAATTTCACAAATCCTAAATAGAACTACGCCTTATGTTGATTTAAGTTCACCTAAATCTATCATCGCATGGTAAACATAGGTATATATCACATATATAAACATAAATGAACATAAAGGTAGGCATGTTATAACATATAACACAATTATATACATCTCTATGTATCATAAATTGCATTAATAAAAAACTAAACATTTAAAAAACATGCTTTAAAACACTATTGAAGCAATAAATAATTTTAAACTATTTTTACATAAATATTTGACCACACCATTAGATCCGTTTCGAAAAAACGAATCCAACAATATATTGCACGTCCCAAACGGAGTCTCCAAGCTCCCAGAAAAGGCAGAAGAAAAAAAAATGGCCCAAGATTGAACTGTCGCGCATTTCCAAAACGCGTGACCGCCTACAACGCCTTCCCTGTGACAGCCCCAAATCCGGGGTCATGAATTTGGGCCATCACGAACCAACTTCCATTCAAATTCAATATCTCTTGGGTTTTTTTTTTTTTTATAATTAATACTTATGCAATTGACCCCACAGTAATATACACACACACCAGTCATATGCTCAGAGAACAACATTCACCATAATAAGAGTTTAGAATTAAAAAGTTATTACAACCCAGAATCATACTTCAGTACATTGTTGAGTGATGCTTCTACAAGAAGCATTTCAACAACCAAATTTATTACAATCTTTCAAACTTACACACTTAATATACATAAGCCCACTAAACCCCTTGCGATGGTCATCTACCTCGGGGATTGATGCTAACGAGCTCTCAGAAGGTCGCCTTTCCCTTACCCTCTTGCGGGGCGTTCTGCGTAGTATTGGCATACCTAGCTGTATATAAATAAGTAGCAAGAGTGAGCTATAATAGCTCAGCAAGATATTATTATAACTAGAGTTTAAAAATGTGACCAAGTATACATGTATATACATATGTAAATGGTAAGCAGTTATAAACCTTAAGGAAGAATAAAACTCTTATTTAATAATACATCATCCACTTACTATTATAAGAAGGAAATCTAGAATAATACAGTATCAGTTTCTCTTCTTAAATAATATAACAATCAATATAATCTTTCAGTGTAATATCTCAGGATAATATAAATACTTACTTAAATCTCTTACTATCATCATCTCATTTCCTTCTTATGTAACAATTTTTTTTATAAATGAATATAAAATCAGTTTCTCTTCATCTATAACAATAATTCCATCTTTCATATCATTTCCTTTTTCAGTATATTAATCTGACTCTATCATTTATTCTTTATTCACATATTGTAGGGGTTTTCACTGTTGCCGAATACGTGAGGCACGATGATCAGTCGCCCTCCGTATCCGTCCCTTTTTACTACCGGTAGAAGGAGGAAGGTCTACCACTACATCCCCCTGGAGGAAGGTCTACCACTACATCCTCCTTCGGCAACTCTTGGGCCGAATTAAAATATTGATTGCTGGACTGTGCAGCACACAGCCTCTTACGCTTTTTATTGATTGATTGCTGGACTGTGCAGCACACAGCCTCTTACGCTTTTTATTGCCATCCCCCTTTTTATAAGATCATTATTCAATTTGTCAACACCATTTCACATTTCCATTTTCTCACTTTCATTTCCACATATCACTTACTCATCTCATTTCCATTCTCGCACATTATTTCTATAAAATATATGTATATATCATACACTAAAAAGAATGTTTATAATATAGCATTATAAACCATATAACCCTAGATAACAACTGATACCATTCTCTTTCATATCTCTTTTACCCTAGAGCATATTCGCTCTATTTGTAATCATCTCTATATTCATATTTCAGAAAACATATCCATCTCTCTTTAACCTCCCACAATCAAGAAGATATATTCTTTGCAATATAGCAACAAAAGCATCAAATATACATAAATACATCCCATGATATCATTATTATTCCGAAGATAAATAATTTTTAAAGTAGGGATAGAAGGATCTTGCCTCGATTTCTGTATCCTGACAGTAGGGCTGGTTCCTCCTCCGGAATTTCTATAAACACAAAAGGACCGTCATTAGAACACTACATCTCTTACTCACTATCCTCTTGTATAACAAAACCCTTTACACTTCAATGTATGTTTAACGTATTATTATTATCCCAAAGGCTCAAGAACTTAATCATTTATAAGCTCAATCGAAGTTTCAGGGGTTTTTACCATTTCCCCTAACAACCACACTCGACTGTAAAATTTCTTATAAATTTTAGAATTCGAATTTTAATGCAAGGTCAACTGGTATTAGTTCTTTGACCACACTACTACCATATCCCAAAATTTCGTGGCTTTTAAACATGTTAAAGTATGGTAACTATAACCTCAAATTTGGTACAATTACGATTTCTCGACTTTCGAACGTCTTTCACTAAAACTGACTTTTCTCCTAAACCGTTCATCAGATTTTAACGCACCTTATATCAAAACGATCTATGAGCTAAGCTCTATCATTTCATGGTCACTTAGGGGTCCAAACAGTAAGGTACCGTATGGTTACAGTGGCTAAAAACAGGGTAACTTCTGTTCTAACGAAAATCGGACATTATAACTGCTGTAATTTCATACTTTCCAAAATTTCACCACTCCAAAACCATCATCAAACACCATAATCAAACCCCACACCATGTGGACTACATTCCAGCCATGGTTCCAAGTTCTCAACACAAATCTCATATCAAATCCAACCATTCATAACACATATTCATCATAAACTTAACATTAACAACACTTAACTACTAATCACTTCATTATCTACTATAAATACAAAAGGGCAAGGGTTATTATACCTCCTTGAAGCTTGAAGAACACTTAATACTCCTTAATAATCCTTGTACACACCTTGAACAACCTTGAATTAGCTTGGATTAACTAAAGGAGCCATAAAAACAAAGATTAAAACTTGAAAACTACTATTCACTACTATTCATCTTGCACTTGAAGGATTTTATTACCTAGGCAAATGATGATGGTTGGCCTTCAAACTTTGAGGATATCACTTACTAACCTCCAAGCATCTCCACCATTTTTCCCATGATTTAATCTTGAAGAGAATTAGGGTTTTGAATTTTATTTTCTTTCTTTTTTCTTCTTTGGCCGAAAGTTGTCAACAAGAAGGGGAGAGAGCTTTTGTGTTGGTTTTGATCTCATCTAATCTTATTCTCACTTAATTTAGAGTGTAATGGAAGCTTGGTAAAAAATCTAGGTGCTAAAAGACTAATCTACCCTTAATTTGGTTTAGTGGAAGATGACATCATTAACATGATTTCATAATTCTCTTTTTCCTTGATTTTCTTTTCTAATTATAATGCTAGTACTCTTGGTAATTATAATGGGGTATGTATCCTTGTCATATTATAAATCTTGGTTGCTTAATCTCCATATTCGTCTAATTGTGGTTTGTTTCGAGTGTACCTCATTATCTCAGTAGTTTTGAAACCATTTACAAATCCAATTTCCCTTGATATTCTCTTAACTTAATAATTCCCCTGGCTCAATTCTAAATTCACTAATCCCTCAATATATAATTCTTATAATGTTTCCATGCTCCTTAATGTCCACTAGAAGCTTATTCGAAATCAAAATCCTCAAAATCCATGTTTCAGGAATTTCTGGAATCTAACGTCATTTCGAGTCACTTATTTCCATTGTACAATACTAATATGGTTTCTGTTTATTCATTTTATGTTTCCATTATAAAGTACCTATATACCATATCTCTAAATCCTCGAAATTTACTATTCATAGGATCACTGTAGCATTGCCAAAGTTAGGGTTATTACATCCTTCCCTCCTTAAAAGGATTCCGTCCCGGAATCACGTCAGAAATGTCATAGATACCCTTTTCATCTACACCTTATAACTTCTATATCACTTTCTCCATCCTTTTTCCTTCATAATATCTCTATCTTGTTTGCACCAAATACACCAACATAAACTTGCTTGTCATTCATCAACATTCCTCTTTTTAATTATGGGTATTGGCCACCACATTGGCCTCTCCTGACTGGTAGTGTATCTCACTTATGGTTTATCCCTATGTTGATCTCTATCATGACATAAAATATACATATTTCGCTCTTATTATATCTTGGCTCTGTAAAATCTTCCAGAAATCCGACTAGAATAAGATTCTTTGAAACAATTGTAAGAAAATATTACCTATAATATATATTTCCTGTTCGTATATAAACAAGTCTGTGGTTTACCCCCAAAATACTATTATTTTCCTTTTCATAGAATTTCTAACCCCTAACAGATACTGATTTTCCTTATCTAGATTATCAACCTACTTATACCATTCATTGACCACATTGATTCTTAACCAAACGTTTACACTAAAAATTTAAATACTAGAAAAATGTTCACCTGCATCTGTATCCGGCCTTCTCAATGCCTCCCCTAAAGTCATATTGTACACCCTGGCAGTAGGTTTATTTGAAGCAGTCACACTCTGTCCTGACGCAGACGACCCACCAAAACGACAATCCCTAGCAAAATGTCCTAATCTTCCACATTGATAACACTTCTGATCAGTTAATGGACACCTGTCCCGATAATGTCCTTTCTGTCCACAATTAAAGCAAGTTACTTCTAACATCTTACACTCTCCGATATGCTTCTTACCACACGTGTTGCAATCTGGCAATGGTGGTCGCGATTGTTTAGACTGAAAGGTTCCTGTGGATCTACCACCCTGATTCACCGTCTCACTGGTAGTCTTATTATTCCCTGACTTTCCTCCAAACTGGGGTTTTTGTCCTTTACCAAATTTGTTAAAATAACTTCCCTCACTTGAACCTCCCTTCTGACCTTCAAATTTTCTTTTCTTACTCTCTCGTCCTATTTGAGTCTATTCACTCTCAGCTTCGATAATAGATGCTTTATGAACTACCGCAGCATACTCGGTCAACTCAAATGGTGCCACTCTAGTACGTATCCATGGTTTCAATCCTTGTTGGAACCTTTTCGCTCGTTGCTCTTCAGTACGCACGAATTCTGGAACAAACCTAGACAGTTCAGTAAATTTCGTTTCATACTCAGCCACTGTTAGATTTTCCTGCTTTAGCTCCAAAAATTTTATTTCCATCTGGTTCTCTAAGTACCTAGGGGAATATTTGTCTAGAAACACCCTAGTGAAACGCTCCCAAGTTATCACTCCCGCTCCTTCCAGATTCTTTTGAGTTTCCCACCAGTAATTTGCCTCTCCCTTTAGGAGATAGGCTGCAAAAACTGTCTTCTGATCTTCCTCTACCCTCAGTATTTCAAAAGCCTTTTCCATCTCTTTCAGCCATGCCCTGGCTGCTACTGGGTTAGTGGTTCCCTCAAATTCTGGGGGTTTTAATGACTTAAAGGCACGAAAAGAGTTAGCTGCCTGGTTGGGAAGAACAGGTGGTTGTGGCGGATTCTGTGGATTAGCTAAATTCTGCCTCAATAATTCCATAAATTGGTTAAAAGGGTTACCACCCTGATTTCCTTGTTGGCCAGTCGATTCATCTTCTTCTTCTTCATGATCTTGTTCATTATGAGCGTTTTCACCCTGCCTATTCTGACTTGCTTCCTCTCTCTCATTTTCCCTTGCATTCATCCTATTATTACGCTTAGGCGGCATGATTCTGTATATAATAGTATTCTTCATTAATCACCCAAATTTAGGGTACAATATACATCATTTCCATATATGCACAACTATATCATTAGTTAATCTTATTTATGCATCCCAGTATTTTTAACTTCACACAAGTAATATTTAATTATAATACAACTTTGACAAATAAGCTTAGTACTTTTAGCACAATAACCTTTTCATTTAAGTCAATCACCTCATATAAATCAACATTTTTGAATCTCAACATTTAATATCAAAATACAATAAAATTAGGCAAAGTACATAAACTTCATTAATTTACATAATATTTTACAACTTGGGTACAACGTCTTTTACTACTAATATCATACATCATAAGGTACAAGGTTCGAAACCCCAAAAGCATAACTGTACATACTAACTCGCTATAACAAAAGCACTACTAGCTGTCCTCTAATCAGACTGGGATTAAGACAGTAAACAACTAACCTAATCCCCAAAATGACATCCACAAGATGACTAGTCTGATTAGTATCCAAAACTACTACTCCTAATCATGGTAACGACGCCCTGATAACGTCCCTGATCTGCGCTACCATAGTGGTGACTGTATCAACTATCTGAGCCCTCCATACTGGATCCTCTCTGTCTCCCAACATCGTCCTAATGTCACCGAGTGCCCGTAGCTCGATACTGACTATGCTCAAATTCAACCCATCTGGTATCACACCTCCTCCTCCTCTCGCCCTGTCTAACCTCTGTATAAGCGTATCTATAGTCCGACGGGACTCATCCAGCTGTCCCTGAAGGGCAAAGTACTCTGACAAGAAAATAGCTGGCAACTGGCCAGCTGGAAACATAGGTGCCTCCTGAGGTGGCATAGCATCTGGGGGAGGTACATCTACAAGTGGGGGTGCATCCACTGGTGGAGGTGGTGGTGCAAATGGTGGGGATGGAGGAACTGGCTCTGTGTCCGCATCCTCGGAAGGGTCATCCTCCAACTCATCCTCTGACATGATAAAGTGTCCCGGTGGAGTGAACTGCTCTGCTGGATCCTCAAAAGGGTCGGGGCTAGGTAGAGGAGATGGAACTGGGACAGGTGGGACAGGAGTAGGAGTCACGTGAATGTCCCTCCACTCAATCGGCTCCTCAGGTATAACAGATAACCTAGGCCTCTTACGTAAAGGCATCTCCTCCTCAGGAATATCCGTCCGCACTCGGGAAGGTCCGGCCCCATCAGGTCCTACATATGGTCTACCAGAATATGGCACTATGGCCACAGCATCCCTCTGCCTGCGCTCCTCAGCCTCCTCCCTCAGTCTCTGCTCATATCTCTCTCTAGCACTCGCCCGTCGTCTCTCCCTGAGGTCATCAATAGCATACTCTGGAACCTCTACACCTACCAGCAACAAGTCTCTAATCTCCTGCTCGGGTAGTCCTAGCCACTGGGGGTCTCGACTCGGCTCACCCATCTCTGCTCCCTATAATAAAACATAGAATTCTATTAGTAACGGTCTATAAAATTATAAACAATACTTAAAATAAATACTACCTGCGTTATACCACCCCTGAACTTGATGGAAGTTCAAAATTTAATATTATAAATGATACAATATTATTATCACTCTTGTTCCTGAGCATTATGACTCTTAGCTCTGATACCAACTGTGACAGCCCCAAATCCGGGGTCATGAATTTGGGCCATCACGAACCAACTTCCATTCAAATTCAATATCTCTTGGGTTTTTTTTTTTTTTTTATAATTAATACTTATGCAATTGACCCCACAGTAATATACACACACACCAGTCATATGCTCAGAGAACAACATTCACCATAATAAGAGTTTAGAATTAAAAAGTTATTACAACCCAGAATCATACTTCAGTACATTGTTGAGTGATGCTTCTACAAGAAGCATTTCAACAACCAAATTTATTACAATCTTTCAAACTTACACACTTAATATACATAAGCCCACTAAACCCCTTGCGATGGTCATCTACCTCGGGGATTGATGCTAACGAGCTCTCAGAAGGTCGCCTTTCCCTTACCCTCTTGCGGGGCGTTCTGCGTAGTATTGGCATACCTAGCTGTATATAAATAAGTAGCAAGAGTGAGCTATAATAGCTCAGCAAGATATTATTATAACTAGAGTTTAAAAATGTGACCAAGTATACATGTATATACATATGTAAATGGTAAGCAGTTATAAACCTTAAGGAAGAATAAAACTCTTATTTAATAATACATCATCCACTTACTATTATAAGAAGGAAATCTAGAATAATACAGTATCAGTTTCTCTTCTTAAATAATATAACAATCAATATAATCTTTCAGTGTAATATCTCAGGATAATATAAATACTTACTTAAATCTCTTACTATCATCATCTCATTTCCTTCTTATGTAACAATTTTTTTTATAAATGAATATAAAATCAGTTTCTCTTCATCTATAACAATAATTCCATCTTTCATATCATTTCCTTTTTCAGTATATTAATCTGACTCTATCATTTATTCTTTATTCACATATTGTAGGGGTTTTCACTGTTGCCGAATACGTGAGGCACGATGATCAGTCGCCCTCCGTATCCGTCCCTTTTTACTACCGGTAGAAGGAGGAAGGTCTACCACTACATCCCCCTGGAGGAAGGTCTACCACTACATCCTCCTTCGGCAACTCTTGGGCCGAATTAAAATATTGATTGCTGGACTGTGCAGCACACAGCCTCTTACGCTTTTTATTGATTGATTGCTGGACTGTGCAGCACACAGCCTCTTACGCTTTTTATTGCTATCCCCCTTTTTATAAGATCATTATTCAATTTGTCAACACCATTTCACATTTCCATTTTCTCACTTTCATTTCCACATATCACTTACTCATCTCATTTCCATTCTCGCACATTATTTCTATAAAATATATGTATATATCATACACTAAAAAGAATGTTTATAATATAGCATTATAAACCATATAACCCTAGATAACAACTGATACCATTCTCTTTCATATCTCTTTTACCCTAGAGCATATTCGCTCTATTTGTAATCATCTCTATATTCATATTTCAGAAAACATATCCATCTCTCTTTAACCTCCCACAATCAAGAAGATATATTCTTTGCAATATAGCAACAAAAGCATCACATATACATAAATACATCCCATGATATCATTATTATTCCGAAGATAAATAATTTTTAAAGTAGGGATAGAAGGATCTTGCCTCGATTTCTGTATCCTGACAGTAGGGCTGGTTCCTCCTCCGGAATTTCTATAAACACAAAAGGACCGTCATTAGAACACTACATCTCTTACTCACTATCCTCTTGTATAACAAAACCCTTTACACTTCAATGTATGTTTAACGTATTATTATTATCCCAAAGGCTCAAGAACTTAATCATTTATAAGCTCAATCGAAGTTTCAGGGGTTTTTACCATTTCCCCTAACAACCACACTCGACTGTAAAATTTCTTATAAATTTTAGAATTCGAATTTTAATGCAAGGTCAACTGGTATTAGTTCTTTGACCACACTACTACCATATACCAAAATTTCGTGGCTTTTAAACATGTTAAAGTATGGTAACTATAACCTCAAATTTGGTACAATTACGATTTCTCGACTTTCGAACGTCTTTCACTAAAACTGACTTTTCTCCTAAACCGTTCATCAGATTTTAACGCACCTTATATCAAAACGATCTATGAGCTAAGCTCTATCATTTCATGGTCACTTAGGGGTCCAAACAGTAAGGTACCGTATGGTTACAGTGGCTAAAAACAGGGTAACTTCTGTTCTAACGAAAATCGGACATTATAACTGCTGTAATTTCATACTTTCCAAAATTTCACCACTCCAAAACCATCATCAAACACCATAATCAAACCCCACACCATGTGGACTACATTCCAGCCATGGTTCCAAGTTCTCAACACAAATCTCATATCAAATCCAACCATTCATAACACATATTCATCATAAACTTAACATTAACAACACTTAACTACTAATCACTTCATTATCTACTATAAATACAAAAGGGCAAGGGTTATTATACCTCCTTGAAGCTTGAAGAACACTTAATACTCCTTAATAATCCTTGTACACACCTTGAACAACCTTGAATTAGCTTGGATTAACTAAAGGAGCCATAAAAACAAAGATTAAAACTTGAAAACTATTATTCACTACTATTCATCTTGCACTTGAAGGATTTTATTACCTAGGCAAATGATGATGGTTGGCCTTCAAACTTTGAGGATATCACTTACTAACCTCCAAGCATCTCCACCATTTTTCCCATGATTTAATCTTGAAGAGAATTAGGGTTTTGAATTTTATTTTCTTTCTTTTTTCTTCTTTGGCCGAAAGTTGTCAACAAGAAGGGGAGAGAGCTTTTGTGTTGGTTTTGATCTCATCTAATCTTATTCTCACTTAATTTAGAGTGTAATGGAAGCTTGGTAAAAAATCTAGGTGCTAAAAGACTAATCTACCCTTAATTTGGTTTAGTGGAAGATGACATCATTAACATGATTTCATAATTCTCTTTTTCCTTGATTTTCTTTTCTAATTATAATGCTAGTACTCTTGGTAATTATAATGGGGTATGTATCCTTGTCATATTATAAATCTTGGTTGCTTAATCTCCATATTCGTCTAATTGTGGTTTGTTTCGAGTGTACCTCATTATCTCAGTAGTTTTGAAACCATTTACAAATCCAATTTCCCTTGATATTCTCTTAACTTAATAATTCCCCTGGCTCAATTCTAAATTCACTAATCCCTCAATATATAATTCTTATAATGTTTCCATGCTCCTTAATGTCCACTAGAAGCTTATTCGAAATCAAAATCCTCAAAATCCATGTTTCAGGAATTTCTGGAATCTAACGTCATTTCGAGTCACTTATTTCCATTGTACAATACTAATATGGTTTCTGTTTATTCATTTTATGTTTCCATTATAAAGTACCTATATACCATTTCTCTAAATCCTCGAAATTTACTATTCATAGGATCACTGTAGCATTGCCAAAGTTAGGGTTATTACATTCCCAGCAAGCGTTACAGGCATGTAACGTATTCAACAGATGCGTTACATGTCTTCAGCCCTTTCTGATGTCATGCTGACGTCACGCTGACGTCACACACGTGTGGCGCGTGAGAACTGGGCGCGTGACCGTCACGCGCATATGTCAGTTGCGCGGTGCCTTTGTCCTTTCTTCTCAACCGACAGACAATAATTCACTCAGTATAATCATTCCAACACAGTACGAACACAAGTCAGTAAAGTAATCAGTATGATGTCTTACATCACAATCAGTCAGGCACTTATTTCCGTGCAACCAATCAAATAATTACACACATAATTCATCAGATGTAATTTTAATAATACGAATTTAATTGAAACAACTTTCAAAAATTCATAATAAATAATCTATACATCAGAAAATTATGAATAAAATATCCAGACGATCTACAACAATTGTAGAACCCATATCAACAGTCAAATATCACAGAAAAATTTATTTCAAATTAATTCATAATTAAATCAAAATAAACTTGTAAAATCCATAATAAATTTATACATCATTCAAAAATTTCGAAATTTTTCCACGAATATAGATGCATACAACCTACTGCTCTGATACCACTGAAGGGTTTATATGCATATACGGAAGCGTAAAACACAAATTTAAGCATATATCGCTTATATATACATGCGATTCATGATAAAAGATGAGATTCGTAATCTAACCTTTAAAATTGATGATAGAAGATGTCAATAGCCTCCTAGCAGTTGCTCCTCAGTATGTGAAGCACTCCACAAGTATCCACCAAGAAACAGATCTGATTGAAGGATGAAAAAGGGTTGAGAGAGAAATAGGGTTTGCCTCGGTTAAACTTACGTAAAAAGGCGTGAGGCTAATAGGGTTATAATAGTGTATTTATAGGCAAAATCTCAGCTGATATTTTCCTATAAAATAATATTATTATTAACCCCAAAAATCAATTAATCTCATTAATCAATTTAATTATGATTAAAAACTCTTTTAATCATTAATTCTTTTTCTAAACACTTTGGAAAATAATTCTCTCACAAGATTTAATTTCTTAAATTAAATCCTTAATTAATAATAGTAAGAACTCTTCTTAATTAATTTATAATCAATTAAATCTTATTTAATCAATTATAAAATTGCAAATAAATTATTTATTTCACAAATAAATAATTAGTAGCCATTATTAATTAATTCCTCCATCAATAAATCAGTCTCTTTTATTGTGTGACCCTGTAGGTTCAATATTAAGCCGGTAGTAGAAATAAATAATAATAAAACTATTTTATTATTTTTTATATGAATTCTTCTAATTCATTAAATATAATTAATTAAATAATTAATCATATTTATTCTACATCGTGAGGAATACTTCACAGCATATCGCGACTATCCGGATAATATGAATTCACTGCTTAGAATACCTAGAACCTAGTCAGTGAATGGTTAGCGTACAATAAATTCCTTCTGCCCTACAATGTCCCGATTCAATACAAGGCATGGATCTTGTGTCAAGCCTATCTAATTTAATCATATGATTTTCCTATTCATTATGCTTAGTTCCTTTTAATGCAAATTAGAAACTTCTTTCTAATTTCATTCACTCTGGCCAGAGATTCCTGAACTAGCATTAGTGGAATAACATAGGATATTCTCTTCCTTCACTGGAAGGGGCAGATCCTTTATTGATCAATCACTATCTCCGTGTACAAATTCCTATGCCCAGAAGAGCCCTAATTATTGTCCCTAGAGACTAAGAACTAAACCAAAGCATAGTTCAAATGTACACAAGATGACTATGATTATCTAAAGTCTAAGGACACTTGTACAACTATCACTATATAAACAACTACTGACACGTGAGTGAACTCCATTAGTTGTTCAACTATTCGAGTCATGTTCAGTGAACTTATTCTCTAATAAGCACCTACACACTAGCTATAGTGTCACCACACAAATGCCTATGAGAACAGACATCCTTCATATAGAAGCAAGCAAAGTATGTACCGATCTTTACGGATTAACTAACTACCAATTAGTTATCCTATGACCAGGAACAATTTAAGTTTAGAGTTATTATCTTTTAGATCTCACTATTACAATCTCATCATAATTCTAAAAGCTTTACTCAAAACTATGGTACATCTAATTTAAACACTTTAAATAGATAAAGCCCGTAATAAAAACAAACAAGTCTTTTATTAATAGAAATGAAATTAAGTAGATTACATAAAAGTTCTTCCTAACACATCATACAAGATTGGTTTAGGACACTTTCACTTTCACAGGGTACATCCCATCATTAGCATCTGTCCCAATGGCTATTAGGAGTTGACCCCCATAAGGTTCCTTTAGATGGCACCCATCAAGTCCAATTAGTGGTCTGCAACCACTTTTGAATCCCTTCTTAATAGGGCCAAAACAAGTATAGAATCTTTTGAATATCTTCTTCTCAGGATCAGCTGTGTCTTCTATCATCACTAAAACTGTTTTCTCAGGCATAGCCTTTAGAAGCTCATTGGCATAGTCCCAAACCTGACCATACTGCTCATTATGCTTGCCTCTAATTTTCTGCAGTGCCATCTTCTTAGCTCTTGCAATTGCATAAATACTGACATGACAACCCCAATCATTGATAACTTTTTTTAAGAATGAAGCCAAAGGCCAAGTAGGGTTTATCCTCACATCATTTTCATAATGATTGGCTATCCATCTTGAGTTAATCTACTTATGTTCAAAGGTTTGAATGCATGTATGTTTTGGCTGGTAGACTCTTATCTGGTAAGTGTAAGAGTTTGACATTTTTGCCCCATAGATGATCCATTTACAACCTCCATGAAACACAAATTTGACTCTTGAACCATAATTCCTCTTCTGAATTATCCCTCTCATGTCCTTGATAGCTTGCTTCTTGATAGCATCTCTAAGCACCTTTGTTGTGGGAAGCAATTGACCCAACTCAAACTGTGGATTGTCCATCTCACTTTTGGCATCAAATACTGGCCATCCTATCTCATCTTCATCAGTGGAGTTGGCAGCCATCCTCTCCTCTTCACTATCATAGAATATGGAGGCACTAGAATAATATGCATTTTCATCTGTCCCCATCTTTGTGGCACTCTCTTTCTCTGTGCTACGGCCAGCTTTCTCACCATCCTTCCCAGTACCCTCCTTAGTAGCTTTCTTTCTCTCCTTAGTAGCATTTTCACTTTGTTTACCAGCTTTCTTACTCTCCTTTGCAACTTTTTTGCTTTCCTAGCAGCTTTTGTAGTCTCTCTGGCAACCTTCTTTTTTGCTCTTTCATTCTTATAGTTAGCCACATCTTCATATGTGCTATCTTCATTTAAAGAGTCAGAATAGAATGAATCATCACTCAGTTCATCCGGTTGGTTTACCACAAAGTCCTCATCTTCTAAGTCATTGTCATTGTAGCTTGCATTCTCATCGTAGCCACCATCCTCATTGTAGTTTCCATCATGTTCAGAGTTACCACCATCTTGGTCATCAAACATCTCTCTAACAAAATCTCTATCATATTCAGCCTCAACAAATTCCAAGTCAGGATCTTGAGATGGAATATAGCTTTGTGATGCTTTTTGGCTTTCTGTACAAATAGACTGAAATTCAACTGCGAAAACTAACACCAATCTAGAAGGTGGCACCAGTTCATACATCTCCAAGACATCACTATCATTGTCTAAGGTCCAGAGACCATTAATACAATCAGTTCTAGGAAACTTGTAGTAGTATATTTGACAACCAAGAACCCCACACTGCTTTAACATACCACCCAGTTCTAACATGAACATCTTGTCTACATTAGTCAAACTCACCACCTTCATACTGCCTTGGATTCTCAGTCATTATCCCCCATGATACAGTTTTATAGTAAACAAATCAGGTGCTGGAACATTAACAAACAAAACAAACACAAGTGGGTATTGAAAACAGATCGAATAACACATAAACAACTGAATAAACAATTCAATTGGGACCATAAAAATAAAAAACCCTAAATCATTACAGACACCAATGAAACCCTAATTTAAATGAATATAAATCCCCCAATAACATGAATCAAACAGTAATTTATTTAAAACCCTAATTAAATATACATCACCCCTAATTATAAAAAAACCTAATTGCGAAAAGGATGCTTACAGATATATTGTGGAACCTCGTTTGAAGCAAATGCGTCTCTTTCTTCTCTAGGTCGAACAGCCCAAGCCATCGTCTTCTTTTCTTCCCTTGATTAAAATGAGTGTGATTAAAGTAGGTATCAGAGTACCGTGTTGATTAAAGTCGTGGAAGTAAAAAGGGAGGCGAAGAGAACACTGAAAGCCCGCGCAGAAATGGTACTTGAATGGACAATACTACCCCTAGGCAATTTAATGCCGTTTGAGCAAAATAGACGGTAGTACACAAACTTTAAGTAGTTAGCTTGTTTGGTATTTCCCGTGGCAGTTTTAAAACTATGGTATGCGAAGTGGTGTATTCGTCAAAGTTCAAATACACAAAGTGCACTTTACTCTAATATTTAAAAATCTTATTTGACCTCACATACTTGAATGGTTTGACGCAGATCAACAGCCTTAAGGCCTTTGTTAACAACTGGTTTGGTTCGAAATACACGAACTCAAACCAGAGAAGAAGAAAGCGTGTAAAATAAACATATACTCATGAAGTTAATTTAGTAATTACCATGACAGAACGAGTGTTTATTTTCATTAATAAAAGTCTTACTGCATGTACTAGTGGTTTTGCATATAACATACTTTTATAAAATCATTTTGCATTAACAAAAAATGTAATAAATTATTAATATAGTTTTAATCAACTTTCAGATGATAATGATATGTTAATCATTCATTGTAAAATTATCAATACATGTCGTATCTATTTTTAATTTTCTATAATAAAAAAAAATGTTAAATAAGATAGGGTTTTTTTCAAAACTATCCAAGTTGCAACAGATTTTTTCAAAATACAATTTACAATCTTTTTTTCAAATGCGTGTAACCTTTGCAACCTCTTTTTGCCTGCGTTTTAAGCTCATTTGCAACCTTTGTCACATGCGTTGCCAATTTTGCAACCTTTGCAACCTAAAAACCGTATTTTTGTAAACAGTTTCAAAAAGTTAGATAGTTTTGTAAATATCCCAGTAAGATAAATGTCATTCATAGTTAATAAATAAAATTATGTTAATATCTTTGAAATGTGATCTTTCAAAAAAAGAGAGAGTAAAAATATAATTCTGTTAAATTAAAATAAAAAATGCTCAAATAAATATAATTAAATCAAATTTATATGTATTGTAGTACTTGTCGTAAAATATATGTTAGATTATACTAATACAAATAAGTATGATATGTATTAATAATTTATACGATAAATAATTAATATATCATATGAAGATTGATTAAAATTATATTAATATTTTTTACATATAAATATTATGGTATGTGTTTGGGTGGTCAAAAATATATATGGATAAGATAATAATTGTATGGGTAGACAATTATTATATATGGTATGTCTTGATCACTAAGTTGGGTAATTAGTTGCCAAGAATGGGAAGATTTGTATAACAAGTATAAAAGACTGGCAGAACAAGTATGGTAAGTCTTGGTGGCTAAATTCTGGGTGGCTATATATACATAATCATATTGTATTTGTTTGATAGGTGAATACTTAAGAGATGTAGTATTATGTATTGTTTGAGAGATGTTTGAGCATTGGTTGGCTCAAGTAAGGGTGAGTGTTAGAATAAATTATAAAATCCATATAAGGCCTATCTCCAATATCTTAAGGTTTTAGACGAGTTGGTTACTTATCATTACTCTCTGCGATCCCCAATATTCTCAATATTTAATATGGACACGAAGTCAAGTTATGCTCCAAAATGAGCGCCCGTGATCCACTCTTCCACCCAAAATGGGCTTTCAAGTGAAGGGGGTGTTAGAATATAATATAAGATCCATATAAGGTCTCCCTCTAATACCTTAAGGTTTTAGATGAGTTGGTTACTTAACATTCTATCAGAACTCGATTCGCAGAGGTCCCAGGTTTGACTCTCTACGACCCCCAATATTCTCAATATTTAATATGGACACGAAGACAATTTATGCTCCAAAATGAGCGCCCGTGATCCACTCTTCGACCCAAAAATGGGCTTTCAAGTTAGGGGGAGTGTTAGAATATAATATAAAGATCCATGCGGGCTTTTGTCTAACACCATAAGGTTTTAGATGAGTTGATTACTTAACAGGATATCATTGGGGTATTATTGTTTTGATGTATTATTGATAACTATTTTGATTAATAATACAAGTTGGACGTGGGGGTTTACACGTCAGATAATGTGTGTGTTCTTGTTTTGTTTTTTACTTATTGATTTGATAAGAAGTACAAGTAATACTTGAATAATGTGTGACTGTGCTTTGGTGAATTTTATCAATTAATCAATTGGTTTTGTGTGCTCTGTATTGATGTTTGTGAATCTTGGATTGTGCAAGTACTCTAACAATAGATAGTAAGGAATATTACTGTAGTAAACACTCATAAACTTGTTTTAATAAATCAGTAAAAGATCATCTTTTGGAGTTACTCTAAGGGATCTTTAAAAAGAGGGAATGTTACTTTTAAAATAAGAAATGAATGAAATCTTCTAATGATATAAAGAACCACTAAGAGCAAATCCAAGAGCTCCTTAGTTGATTCCTAAAAATATAATAAAATAATGGTTTCTAGTGATTTAAGAACCTTATTTTGTATATCAACTCCAACAACATTCCCTATATTATTCTTTATTATTATTATAATGATAAATTTGAAACTAATTAAAGAATGAGATATGAACAAATATTGAAAAATGAATGTAAATGTTATGTCATATTTTTGGCATGTCTAATAATCTCCCAAATTTCTAATATTACTAATTATTAATTCAGATTAATAATAATTGATCTCTCTGAAACGAGGAAAGAATTAATCTCAATCAATCAAAATGGAAAATATCTCCAAACGATATTCTTCAAATCAGGAAGATATCACAACGCAAAGATTAAATCAGATAACATCAGTAATTGCCCAAATTAACGAAATTTATCCCTAAGTCTCTCAGGGATAGACACAATTTCACAAGAACTGCGTAGGATTGATCCAATATAAATTGGTACACATGAATCTTGGAAAAAGGGATCCGATACACAAGACAAATCGAGACACCTGCCGAGTCCAACCCATCTATTTTTTTACAAACCCTAATTTCCCAGAAATAGCTACATTCATATATAAATCGCTCTATTATTTCAGCACACCTCCGATTTCGTGTTGTTACGAAATTCTTCCAACAACATTTGACGCTAGAAGGAGGGGTTCTTTTGATTAATCGTGGAGTGATAAGTGGATTTATATCCACTTGGATCGCTTCATTTCGGCTTAAATTGATCGCTTGTATCTCAAATATTTGTGTGTTTTAATGTATTTTTGTGAGAATCGTGCAGGGTGTATCTCTAGGTGCAGGTATAGAGTTCAGTGATAATATGGTGTTTTTAGTGTCAAAGAAGCAAGTGCTTGGAGTTGCATTCGAAAGCGGAGGAGAAATCAGAAAAGGAAAGAAAACAGTCTGCATAATCTTTGTGGGGGCGCGGGCGCGCTCAAGCTATACAGGAACCGCGCGCGGGCGTGCGTGGCAGGTCTCCAGAATTTTATAGCGCGCGGGTGCACCGGTAGTTACCTATATGTGCGCGCGGGGCTGCGGCAGAATGACCAGAAAATTGTCAAAAGCCTATTTCTAGTGGGAAATTGCTTATTTTCTTCTCCTAATCATTATGGCAATTGCATGAACGGGTAGAAACTTCCAAAATCATAATTATACAAGGGAATTGCAATTCTAATCCGTTTAAAGATGGAATTTGCCGATCTTCTATTCCAACTCAAAGATGGCAATTGCTTGTTGAGGAGGCAACTTGGGGCTATAAATACACACCTTGGGGGACAGAAAATCATACACACACCAGAGTTTAGTCCAATTCGTTCATAGCACGAGATCGAGAAGCCAAGGCGAGGATTGTGACGACAAGAAGATCTAGACATAGTTTTCTTGGATTCCTTTGTTTAGGCGTATCTTTTGGATGCTTGTTATTTTCACGGATTTGTTCTCTAAACCTTGTTACATTATTGATTTATTCATCTTTGTTATTTTGTTTATTATCATGTTTTCATCAAATCCCATGGTGACGAAAGGTTCAATTATGAACTAATCGTTGTCATGGGATCCTAGCGGATTTATCTATGTAGCTTAGTAGTTTGCATGCCTTAAAGATTTATGTGTGGTGAATTCTTGATATCCTCGTATGGTTGTGTTTCATGTATTTAGATGCGTAGCTAACATCTAATTTGTTAATCTCTTACTAAATGAGAGTGGATCTTAAGATTTAGAACTTGCCATGCTAGCATAGGATATGTTGATGTTTTAACATCATGATTTATGGCGTAAATAGAGATATTATGCTCCCTTATGTGATCTAAGTGGATAACTTGTGCTACCCTTGTGTTTTAACATCAGTTTCAGTAGTAATTTTGAGAATCTTTGTGTGAGGCTTGGGAACGTTACAAGGAGATGCTTCGTAGGTGTCCACATCATGGCATGCCTGACTGGATGGTTATTAATAGTTTCTACAATGGGTTGGGAGCACAGTCTAGACCTATGTTAGATGCAGCGTCAGGGGGAGCTCTATGGGCTAAGAGCTACGATGAAGCTTATGATCTTATTGAGACGATGGCTGCTAATGAATATCAGAATCCAACCCAGAGGCTTTCTCAAGGCAAGGTAGCAGGTATTTTTGAAGTGGATGCAGCTTCAGCTATTGCAGCTCAGTTGAAGGCATTGACTATGAAGGTGGATTCTCTTGCAAATTATGGAGTTCAGCAGGTGGCTAGTGTTTGTGGGCTATATGCGGGCGCACATGAGATGAATCAGTGTGCTATTTCTCCTGAATCGGCACAGTTCGTGAGTACCTTTCAGAGACCTGCTGCACCAGTTCCAGCCATTTATCATCCAAACAATAGGAATCATCCTAACTTCAGCTGGAGCAACAACCAAGGTGCTCAACAACCTCAGCAGCCCTATCAACAGCAGTTTCAGGGATAGCAATCAAGGCCATTCAATCAAGGTTATCAGTAGCCGTATGCTGCAAGGCAACCATATCAACCTCCGGGATTTCAGCAGCAACCCCAGGCTAATATGGGGCAATCTTATAATGAAAAATCAGAAATGGATGAGTTGAGGATGATGATTAAAAACCTGTCAGTTTCTCAAAAGACCTTGGAAAACCAGATGGGACAGCTTGCAAGTGCCTTACTTAGTAGGCAACAAGGAACTCTTCCTAGTGATACAGAGGTTAATCCAGGCAGAAGGGAGGTCCATGAGCAGGTGGAGGCAGTTACTTTGAGATCGGCAAGGGTTACAACGGATCCTAAATCAGCAAATAAGGAAGATGAAGATGTTCAGAATCGGCAGATTGAAAAATTTGCAGTGCCAGAAATTAAGAAATCTGATTTAGTGGCTGATCAGCTTGATGGTGAGAAGAGCAAGAAACCTGTTGAAAAGTCTACTCTAGAGAAGTCTATAAAGAATAATCAGATCTATCCTCCTCCTCCATTTCCTCGACGCGTGCAGAAAAGTCAAGAAATACAGTTTCAAAAGTTTATGGATGTTTTCAAGAAATTGTCCATTAACATTCCTTTTGTTGAAGCACTGGAGCAGATGCCAAGATATGCAAAGTTCATGAGGGATATTTTGTCACGGAAGAGAAGGTTGGAAGATTTTGAAACAGTGGCTTTGACGGAGGAGTGTAGTGTTGTTCTGCAACAGAAGTTGCCACCTAAATTGAAAGATCCGGGAAGCTTTACAATTCCATGCACCATTGGGAAGTTGTCTTTTGACAAATGCTTATGTGATTTGGGAGCTAGTATTAATCTCATGCCCTTGTCTGTTTTCAAGCAACTTGGTCTACCGGAGCCAAAGCCAACTAACATCTCTTTGAAGTTGGCTGATCAATCTATCACGTATCCAAGGGGTATAGTGGAGGATGTTTTGGTGAAGGTTGATAAGCTCATATTTCCTGCCGATTTTGTGATTCTAGATTTCGAAGAAGACAAGAAGATTCCTGTAATCTTGGGAAGGCCTTTTCTAGCTACGGGTCGTACTTTGATCGATGTGCAAAAAGGAGAGCTTACAATGAGGGTGCAAGATCAGAATGTCACCTTTAATGTGTTCAAGGCCATGAAATTTCTGATAGAGGATGAGGAGTGTTTCAGTGTGGAAATAGTTGATACGGGTCAGAGAAAGAAGTTTGATCAGTTATTAAGCGAAAAATCGGACACGCACGTGCTAAAGCATCACATCAGTGATTCCATTGACGATTCTTCAGTTCGAGATCTCTCGAATGTCAAGCTCGGAAAACTTCCATCCCATTTGAGGTATGTCCTTCTAAATGATGAGTTAGTGATTTTTGAAGAGGGTCACGATAATGTGTTAAGAAGGTGGATAGTTGATGATGCGGTAGAAGAGTGTTCTTATCAATCAACTGTAAAGCATAAACACCTTAGAGGTGTGAAGAAGAAAAAGAAGAAGTCAATTGGAGGAAGAGGCAAAGAAAATTTTGGTTTAGAAAAGATGTGGGAAGATAGCAAGAAGGTTGTCAAACAATAGGTGAATGGTACTTCTGCTAAGGACGAGTCGAATGCGATCTTTAAGCCACCATGATTTGAATCATGCTTGTCCGGCTAAATGACGTTAACGACAGCGCTTCGTGGGAGGCAACCCATGTGTTTCGGTATTTTTAGGTATTGATATGGGCTAAAAGTAAGCCCTAAAGACACATTTAATGTGGCATTAATTAGACCCGAAATGGTCCAAACGTGGGGCCCACCAGGTGGGCCCAAACCCTATTTACAATATTAATTTCGTAATTAATATTAGGGATAATAAACAGCTCAGCAATAAGTGTCAGATAAGAACATTATCTCTACAAGGAGTAGCCTCCAAGGCATACACTCATACAAGGAAACAGACTCCTACAAGGAAGGGGTCTAGATCCTTCCTCAAGGATGACTTGTCCACCAAGTCACCTAACCCTACTACGATTTTAGGGCTTCTCAGCCTATATAAAGGGTCTAACCCCTCATCTTAGAACTACGTTTTGGCTCAATCCTCGAATAAGGACATACAAGCCACTACGTCCTAGGTGAGCCCTCGCCGCCATAGCCCCGAGGGCACCATCACCTAGAACTACGTCTTGGCTTGATTCTCTAAACACAGAGATACGTAGGCATTCTGTGAGGACCGTTTAAGTCTCAAACGCAGAAGCAGCCATTAAAGCACGAAGCTCACGTACCCTAGCATTAAATACAGCAAACCCTAGCCGCAATCTAATAACCTAGTTTTTATTCCACAACATTTGGCGCCGTCTGTGGGAAAACAACATCAACCATGGCAAACACGCGGAGAACTGTTCAAACTTCTGCTGGACTTCCTGTCACCACCGAAGCTGGTGCTCATGGAAGCCAACCACCACCTACTGGTACTCAAAGGGAAAATATCCCTGTCGCCACCACTCAAGGACCCGAGATCCCAATCTCTGTTGAAGGGACGAATCCCCTACAGATGGTTGTTCATGGAACTACTCAACTACCACCTGTAACCCATCCACTAATCTTGAACACCCTATCGGGTCTTCAACTTCACACCACTGATCTTCCCCAATATGCGAGTCAAACTCTAGGGATGCCATCTCAACCCATAGGGGGCACCTATCATGAGCCATACATTCCCCCTTATATTCGAGGTTTGGAACCCACGAATCAACCGCGTCGTACCCCCCTGATCCAAGATTATTCTGGACCTTATACCGATGACTCATCCTCTGAGGAGGATAGCCCTGATCGAGCCCCTAGAAGGAGGCGTGGAAGCAAGGAGCCTGTAGGCCGTGCTCGGAAAACTACTGGAGGACGTCCCCTTACTGCTATGGAGAGAATCCAAAAGCATGAGGCTAAATCCAGAAGTTGAAGGATATCTTGGCAAGAGAGCAACAGAGGCAAGGTAATTGCCCACCAACCGGAGCTGGAGGTGCTGAAATCCCGTTTGTGGATCTGGAAGAGCCCTCTAGAGATAGAACAAGACGTTCAAGGGTCGAAACCCCAAGGGGTGATCCCTATAAACTGACACAGTTGGGAAATCCCGACGATCCTACCCCACCGTTTACCGATGAGGTTATGAATGCCCATATTTCAAGAAGGTTTAAGATGCCCACCATCAAATCCTATGATGGAACAATGGGAACAACACGAACTCAAAAAAGAGAAAGACAGATCAAGAATATGACGTCAGGGACAAATATCCCCGTACAAAGGATTCTGAATCTCCCCTTAAAAAGGGAGGCCTTGAACCGAAGTTTTCTGAATATGCAAGGTTGAATACCTCAAGGAGTCAGATACTAATGGAGATTGAGAACGATCGTGAAGTCCAATGGCCGAAGCCAATGAGGACCGATCTGGAAAAACGAAATAAGAATCAGTTCTGCCGATTCCATAAAGAAGTCGGTCATGATACAGATGACTGCCGACAACTTAAGGATGAGATTGAGTTCTTGATTCGGAGAGGAAAACTCAGTAAATTCACCAAGGATGGGACTCAAGGAAGTCAGAGGGGAAACTCTGAAAGGAAGGAATACGATAGACAAGACAATGATTAAGGTCGTAACCCTAAGCCCCGAGGGCCAACTGTGAACATGATATTTGGAGGACCAACTGCTGCTGGGCCTTCCAGAAATTCAAGGAAATCTTATTCCCGAGAGGTAATGACTGTGGTCGGAGAGGTACCAAAGCGTGCCAAGACAGATGTGTCCATAAGTTTCGATGATTCTGATTTGGAGGGAGTGAAATTTCCCCATGATGACCCTTTGGTCATCATACCTGTGGTAGGCAATTATGAAGTTAAAAGAGTTCTAGTTGACAACGGGGCGTTAGTGGATATTCTTTTCCATGACGCTTTCATCAAGATGGGTTACTCGGACACCCAGTTAACACCATCGGATATGTCCATCTATGGTTTCAATGGAGTGGAATCAAAGGTAGAAGGCGCGATACAACTTCCCATGATAATGGGACAAGACCCGAAATCAACTACCCAGATGTTGAATTTCATAGTCATCATGGCAAGTTCGACCTACAACGCAATCCTGGGAAGGACGGGACTCCTTGCATTTAAGGCTGTAGCCTCTTCCTAACACCTGAAAATCAAATTCCCGACAAGAAACGGGATTGGAGAAGAATGGGGTGACCAAAGAATGGCTAGAAGCTGTTACATAGCCGCGTTAAGGCCTGACAGAACCGGGGGGCAAGTACTCCCAATTGAAGACATGGATGTCCGGGACGATGAGGGGAATAGGGGAAAACTAGCTGAGGATCTGATCTCCATCCCCTTGATCCCAGAAGAACCAGATAAGGTCACTTATGTCGGAGCTCTATTGACCGAGTCTTTGAAAGGCAAGTTGACTACCTTTCTTCAAGAAAATAACGACGTCTTCGCTTGGACAGCGGCGGACATACCAGGGATTGATCCCCAGTTGATAACTCACAAGTTGAATGTGGATCCTAATAGGAAGACCATAAAACAAAAGAAGAGGAACTTCGCTCCTGAAAGGCAAGAGGCCATCAAGCAAGAAGTTGATAAGCTCCTGGAAGTGGGCTTCATCGAAGAAATTCAGTTCCCGGAACGGTTGGCCAACCCGGTGATGGTCAAAAAAGCCAATGGGAAGTGGAGGATGTGTGTCGATTTCACAGACTTGAATGACGCATGTCCTAAGGATTGTTTTCCCTTACCAAGGATCGATGCCTTGATTGACGCTACGGCTGGGCACGAGATGTTAAGCTTCATGGATGCCTTCAGTGGCTATAACCAGATAAAGATGCACAAGGATGACACCAACAAGGAGCCACTTACAAAAGGCTAGTGAACAAAATTTTTGAACACCTCATTGGCATGACCATGGAGGTCTACGTGGATGACATGTTAGTCAAGAGCCTCGATAAGGTAGATTATATAAAACACCTTCGTGAGGCATTTGAAGTACTGAGGCACCACCAGATAATGTTAAATCCAACTAAGTGTGCCTTCGGAGTAGGCTCGGGAAAATTCTTAGGCCTGATGGTTTCCAAGAGAGGAATTAAGGCCAATCCCGATAAGATCAAAGCAATCCTAGACATGGAACCACCACGGACTGTCAAGGACGTCCAGAAATTGACAGGAAGAGTGGCGGCATTGGGAAGATTCATCTCCAAGTCAGGGGAGAAGTGCTTACCTTTCTTCAAAGCACTTAAGAACGTGAAAAATTTCGAATGGACGGCTGAAAGCCAAGAAGCCTTTGAGGCCCTGAAAAAGTACATGGTCGGAGCGCCACTGTTGGCCAAGCCAAAACCAAATGAAGTTCTTTATCTATGCTTGGCTGTCTCCAACATTGCACTAGGAGCCGTCCTGGTAAAGGAAGAATTGAAGGTTCAGAAACCCATATACTATGTAAGCAAGATCCTGCATGGAGCCGAGATAAACTACTCTACTATCGAGAAGTTTGCTTTAGCCTTGATAATGGCCTCGAGGAAGCTACGACCCTACTTTCAGGCTCACAAGATTGAGGTCCTGACTGATCAGCCTCTAAGAAACATCTTGCATAGTCCTAAAGTGAGCGGAAGATTGATCAAATGGGCTATTGAGCTAGGAGAATTCGATATCAAGTATAAGCCTAGGACGGCCATAAAAGCTCAGGCACTCGCTGACTTCATGGTTGAATGTACCATTGACAACCAAGAAGTCGGGGGGCATGAAGAGATAGTGGAAGAGAAGAAAGATAAAGGAGACTTGATGTCCAAAGAATACTGGGTGCTCTATTTTGATGGGGCATCAAAAACAAAAACAAGTGGAGCTGGTCTAGTTCTGCGAAGTCCAGATGGGTTCCTAGTCGAATATGCTCTAAAGCTAGACTTTCCAACGACTAATAATGAAGCTGAGTATGAGGCTCTGATAGCCGGTTTGACCTTAGCAAGGAAATTAAGGGTCAAGCACCTCAAAGTTTATGGAGACTCGAGACTTGTAGTTGCACAAGTGAATGGTGAGTTTGAAGCTCGTGAGGAAACTATGGCAGAATATCTAAGGATAGCCAAGGGTGTTATGACTCAATTCGAGGAATGATACATGGAACACATCCCGAGGGAGGAGAACATTAAGGCAGATGCCCTCTCTAAGTTCGCTTCCTCGGAGATAGAGAACTATGTTGGGAGTGTTTATTTTCAGGTCTTGAAGACCCCTACTATCAATGTGAAGTTGGTGACACCGATCGATGTGCAAAGCTGTGGGATGGATCCTATCAAGGCTCACTTGGAAACGGGATGGCTCCCTGAAGATGTCATGGAAGCACGTAAACTCTCGGTAAGAGCTCTAAGATACACCCTGATTGAGGGTTTGCCATACAAGAGATCTTTTGTGATCCCGTACTTGAAGTGCTTGAGGCCCAGGAGGCCAGAGAAACACTCGAAGAAGTGCACGAAGGGATGTGTGGGCAACACCTGGGGGGCAGAGCCCTTGCTCATAAAATACGTCCCCTTGCTCATACCAACGACTATTTAAGGGATGAACCCTCTAACAACATGAATTCAAGGAACTGAAACCTACTAAATTGGAGTCCAAAGAATGGATTCAAACCCTAAAGGGATGTATCCCCAATTTAGAGGGGTGACTTTGCTTACAATCGCAAACACCCTAACATGATTACGAATCTCTATAATGGTTTTACCATCACCAACAGGACAAAACCCAAGTTATGGGCTCCTACCCCTATGAGGGCTGAGGGCATGAATTACCATATGTTTAAATACTCATCATAAAAAATTCACTTGCAGGGATGATTATTCTCAACCTCGAAGGTCCGAAATAATAAATCTTAGCTCATGAAGCACGTTTGATACATCAATAGGCATGACAGCCCTTAAGGCCTAGGGTGGCCTCTATCAATGATTCGACAGATATTTTTAAGAAGATTGATGAAATTAGCACGTGAAGCTCATATTCAATCATTGAAACAAGATCTGGAAAGATCATAGAGTCGAAAGTCCCAAAGAGAAAGAATCCCCTCTGTTATTAACTCGAATTGTACTCCCGGAAGGACGAGGGTTGATACCCAAAAATTGAACCTAATGGCTTGGTGCGTTTAAGAGATCGTGATGATCCAACGAAAGTTTACAAAGAAATTCAAGATACCCCATGATCACGATCGATGATAGGGTGGTGATCAACTAAATCATATACGGATTTTCCAACACATCCTTGTTACAAGCAGTCACGGATGCTAACAAATGTAGCCACGTAAGGCATTTCCCCAAATTTTGGGGGGCATGACACAATGTTGGTATAATCGCTTACCTCCAAACTCTGCCGAGTCTCTCAAAGACTTGAGTAAGGTGTTAATCACCCAATTTGTCAATACAAGTGGTCAGGTAACCACCAGAGATGTTGACATCCATTAACTCACTAATCCTATTTGCCATTTGGGGAATTGATATACTTGGGCCATTTCCAATAGCCAGTGCGCAAAGAAAGTTCTTGATAGCAGCAATCGAATGCTTCACCAAGTGGATTGAGGCTAAACCTTCAGCCAAGATAACCACCAAACAAGTAATGCACTTCTGGAAAAGTGTAATATGCAGATGTGAAATTCCACGAATCCTGGTTACGGACAATGGAACTCAGTTTAACAATGATGAGTTCAAGAAGTATTGTGAAGAGAATGATATCCAATCGTGTTTCACTTCTGTTACCCATCCTCAAGCAGATGGGCAAGCTGAGGTTACAAATTGAATTATCCGAAATGGACTAAAGGGTTGAAACCCCATGAACCTAAGACATTCAGTCCAAACCCCATCATTCGATATGCTCAATGTAACGCTTGAAGCCGAAATAAGATCCCAAGTCTCGAAAAAGACCAGTATAATTTCTATGAAATCTCAGTGCATTATCATGGATGTTGGGAAGCATGATCAGCCATTTTAATCCCAGAAGTTCTTCAAGTCTTCAAGAAATCATCAAGGGATGAAGATCGAACCCAGAAAATCTTTAAAAAATGAAGATTGGGCCCAGAAAACTCTAAGCTCAAAGTGAGGCAATGAATTTAGGCCAGGTTAGGCCTAGTTCAATCAAGGCCCATGCTGGCTAGGCCCAAACCCCAAACGGGTCATGTCCAACAGAATAAACTCCCGAAAGGAGCACTCAAAATTTTAAAGTCGAATTAGTGCTAATTCCAAGTCGCAGAGGTAAAGTCGAAATTATACCACAAAAGAGATTTGAATGCTTCGATCTCACGGCGAAATGAGATCGTGAAAGGCCTTGGAATGAGGTCGAAAAATAAAGGTTTGAGCTCGCAAGTTTGAGCTCGAAAATACATGCAGAGGTAAGGTAAAACACGACGATCTACATCCCTGTACGGACGAAACCTTGAGGTCGTTAATAACCTACGGATGAGGTCGAAAAACAGTTAAAATGTGAGGCCCACGTCGAACAAAAGGCCGGAAATTAATTAGGTTTAGTCTTAAAGGCTAAACACCATGACGCAATCAAGGCCAAACATGGCCCAATCAAATTTCTGTAGAAATCCCAAAAGGCTGAAATGATTAAAAGTGGCCTAAAGGCTCTACAAAGCCCAAGTCAAGCAAATGACTCAAGAATGAAGGAACAAGTGATAGTAGGCTTAATAAATTATTTAGGCCCATCTTGGATCAAGCCCAAACTAAAGGCCTGATAAGGTCCAGACAAAAATGAATGGCGAAAGTTGATAACAAAGGCACGAAAGCCTAACAAACTTTTAGTTGGACTTGAGTAACAAGGCCTGTTAAGGCCCAAGTCAAAATCAATTAGGACTTCAAGATGAAGAGCCCAAATATGCGATTGGGTTCACGAGGAAAGGCCCCAAACTCTGATGAGTCTAAGGCCCGAAACAGAGGAAAGGCCCAAAGGTCCCAAACGAAGTTGTCTGAGGTCGAGACCAACGACCTCGTTTTGCAACATGTTTTCGAACTCGTTCAAACGACCAAGAAGTTGATTAAAGCCCTGGGTTGAGGTCATAAACGGCCTGAGATTTGAGGTCGTGGTTATATTAATTTGAGGTCGAAGCATCGAGCTCGTAGTTGAACTACGAATAGGGCTTGTAACGTGCGACCTGGGCATAGAAAAAGCTTACGCTGAGCTCGTCGCAACCTAGTCAAAAATGAACTAGAGAGAATAGAAATTTCTCGCGACCTCACTCCCAATTTGAGGTCGTTTCAACACCATCTGAGCTCGTCCATTCGAGGTCGGAAAAACACTGAAAATCCTGAAAAGAAGCCACGACTTGGCCCCCGTTTGAGTTCGTTTTTGAGCTCGAAAATGAACTAATCTCTGCTCGAAATTTCCAGGTCGAAAATGACTTAGAAAGTAAGAAAAATGGTTGCGACCTTGAGGCAGTTTGAGCTCGAATTTGAGCTCGGGTTTGCAAAATTTCAAGCCGAAACGATAATTTCTGAATAGTACTAGTCTTCAGCTCGACCCCAGCCAGGGGCTCTGCCCCTTGGACCCCGCCAGGGGCTGCCGCCCCTTGGACCCCGCCCGGGGGCTGCCGCCCCCGGACCCCCGCTGGCGCCGATTAGCACCGCTTAGTGCCGTTTAAGCACATATTAGTGCCGATTAGCACCGTTTAGCGCCGATTAGTGCCGTTTTACGCCATTCAACGTTGTTTAAACACTGTTTAAGCATTGTTCAAGGCTGATTAGCGCTGCCTGGTGCCATTTAACACCGCTTAGTGTCATTCAACATCGTCGTAAATGCGTCGGTCGCTCCACGCTTTACATTAAGATGATAAGTTGAAAATACTCATGTAAGAGCAATAAACCCTGACCCAAGTCTCATGTAAGGCCGTTATAACTTCAAGGAAAACCTGATCAGTTTTCCTAGAAGTTGGGGGGCAAATGATATGGGCTAAAAGTAAGCCCTAAAGACACATTTAATGTGGCATTAATTAGACCCGAAATGGTCCAAACGTGGGGCCCACCAGGTGGGCCCAAACCCTATTTACAATATTAATTTCGTAATTAATATTAGGGATAATAAACAGCACAGCGATAAGTGTCAGATAAGAACATTATCTCTACAAGGAGTAGCCTCCAAGGCATGCACTCATACAAGGAAACAGACTCCTACAAGGAAGGGGTCTAGATCCTTCCTCAAGGATGACTTGTCCACCAAGTCACCTAACCCTACTACGATTTTAGGGCTTCTCAGCCTATATAAAGGGTATAACCCCTCATCTTAGAACTACGTTTTGGCTCAATCCTCGAATAAGGACATACAAGCCACTACGTCCTAGGTGAGCCCTCGCCGCCATAGCCCCGAGGGCACCATCACCTAGAACTACGTCTTGGCTTGATTCTCTAAACACAGAGATACGTAGGCATTCTGTGAGGACCGTTTAAGTCTCAAACGCAGAAGCAGCCATTAAAGCACGAAGCTCACGTACCCTAGCATTAAATACAGCAAACCCTAGCCGCAATCTAATAACCTAGTTTTTATTCCACAACAGGTATGTTTCCTACTATCCCTTGTATTTACTTCCATTCAATGCGGACATTGAATCTTTTAAGTTTGGGGGTGGTTTGGGGGGTAAGTAGTGTATATGTAGTTATTTGTGTTTGTGAGTCATTGTGTTCATATAGGATATCATATTATGCATATTAGTAGTAATTCATTCCTGTTTGTTCATATTTTTGCATGTTTGTTTCATATAGGACATTCTGTTTTTTTTATTTTCGTATACCATGTGAGTTCATTTTAGTTACATTTCATGGCATGAATTTTTCATGATCCCTTAGGATGAGCTGATTCTGATTGGTAGGTAGATGTTTAATTGAGTGTGGTAATGATGAGTAGAGGGTTGATTTATAGTTCCTACGAAATTGACTTGCATGCTTCGGAAACACAATAATTTCACAGTCTCATTGGGTGCTTTTGGGCTAGGTTAGGGATGCTTGTTTGGATGTTTTGAGATTTAATCAGTTGATTATATTTAGAATTTTCGTTATTCCCTTGATGGCGTAAGAGCACTAAAGTCTAAGTTTGGGGGAAACCAGGGACTTAGTCCTAGTAACCTAAAGCCCTTGTGGTTTGGGATTGCTGACCTAACACTCGCTACATGGGTATTATTGTATATGCCTTTTGGGGTCTCATTCATTGCACGGTTAAATAAGCATGCATATTGTATATAGTGTCGTAGTTTAGTAATAAAGCATGAGTTTCTGTCTACCTTGGATAAGGGTGGAGGTGTTCCTAAGTTATGAAGTGTCTACAGTCTATTATGTTTATAAACCTGTGATTGTCTTGGCGAAGAATAGGTATGATTTTTGACCTAGTGTTGGGAGTATTTCTGATGAGCATTGCACACACGCACGTTTTTGTTCATGTATTGTTAGTATACGGGGACTTAGTCGAGCTCTACTTGGATTTGTTGCATTCTTTGAGATA
Source organism: Kitagawia praeruptora (assembly GCA_037693485.1). NCBI lineage: Eukaryota > Viridiplantae > Streptophyta > Magnoliopsida > Apiales > Apiaceae > Kitagawia > Kitagawia praeruptora. Next base: position 119,482,041 of record CM075345.1, on the reverse strand, counting down.
TTTGCTTGTTAGTTGGTTTTGGTGAGTTTGAGGGGATCCTTGCATATTCATATTAGTTGCATTCATGCATTGCATTGCATTAGGTTAAATGGATTTTGTGGGTACATTCACTATAGGCCCTCATGAGACCTTACTCGTCCACTAGGGCTGCCTAGGGGTTTAAAGGGCTTGTTGCATATGCCAAATGCAACCGTGATCACCTACGGAAGTGGTACTAGTTAGTTGTAATTGTTTATGCTTGAGGACAAGCATCGGTTTAAGTTTGGGGGTGTGATAAGTGGATTTATATCCACCTGGATCGCTTCATTTCGGCTTAAATTGATCGCTTGTATCTCAAGTATTTGTGTGTTTTAATGTGTTTTTGTGAGAATCGTGCAGGGTGTATCTCTAGGTGCAGGTATAGAGTTCAGTGATAATATGGTGTTTTTAGTGTCAAAGAAGCAAGTGCTTGGAGTTGCATTCGAAAGCGGAGGAGAAATCAGAAAAGGAAAGAAAACAGTCTGCATAATCTTTGTGGGGGCGCGGGCGCGCTCAAGCTATACAAGAACCGCGCGCGGGCGCATGCGGCAGGTCTCCAGAATTTCATAGCGCACGGGCGCGCCGGTAGTTACCTATATGTGCGGGCTGCGGCAGAATGACCAGAAAATTGTCAAAAGCATATTTCTAGTGGGAAATTGTTTATTTTCTTCTCCTAATCATTATGGCAATTGCATGAACGGGTAGAAACTTCCGGAATCATAATTATACAAGGGAATTGCAATTCTAATCCGTTTAAAGATGGAATTTGCCGATCTTCTATTCCAACTCAAAGATGGCAATTGCTTGTTGAGGAGGCAACTTGGGGCTATAAATACACACCTTGGGGGATAGAAAATCATACACACACCGGAGTTCAGTCCAATTCGTTCATAGCACGAGATCGAGAAGCCAAGGCAAGGATTGTGACGACAAGAAGATCTAGACATAGTTTTCTTGGATTCCTTTGTTTAGGCGTATCTTTTGGATGCTTGTTACTTTCACGGATTTGTTCTCTAAACCTTATTACATTATTGATTTATTCATCTTTGTTATTTTGTTTATTATCATGTTTTCATCAAATCCCATGGTGACGAAAGGTTCAATTATGAACTAATCGTTGTCGTGGGATCCTAGCGGATTTATCTATGTAGCTTAGTAGTTTGCATGCCTTAAAGATTTATGTGTGGTGAATTCTTGATATCCTCGTATGGTTGTGTTTCATGTATTTAGATGCGTAGCTAACATCTAATTTGTTAATCTCTTGCTAAACGAGAGTGGATCTTGAGATTTAGAACTTGCCATGCTAGCATAGGATATGTTGATGTTTTAACATCATGATTTGTGGCGTAAATAGAGATATTATGCTACCCTATGTGATCTAAGTGGATAACTTGTGCTTAAACCTTTATGTTTTCAAATTCTATAGAGATATAGGGTCTAAACATAATAGGTGTCTATTCATCTTCTATCTCTTTTGTGGATGTATGTTTAGTTTGGTATTCGTATACTGAGAAGTAGCGTTTACTTGTTTCGTGTTATTCGATCAGATATCAAAACCATCACATGTATTGATTAAAGGCTGCAACTCTAAGTGAAGTAGATAATGAAACTAGGATTCCATGTTTATTCTCATATAAGTAATTCGATTTCAATTTCTCATTAGTTAATTTAATTCTTAGTTTAATAATTTGCATCATAGTTTAATTTAGATAATTAAAAATCCCAATTTGATATTTGTCTTAGCAGTGAATTAAAACCATACATTGTTGCATAGGTACTAAACTTAATTAAAAACCAAGATCTCTGTGGGAACGAACTTGACTTATATCTATATTACTTGTGACCGCGTGCGCTTGCGTGATTTTGTGTTACCATGGAGGACGAAATTCATGATTTATGGTGTTCGAACATAATCAAAGTGGTTTTGACAGGATTGCGGGGGAGGGACATCAACAATCACAAAAATTAACATTGTTGCTGATGGAGGAAAAATTCATGACAGAAGCGAAGAAAAGATATCGAGAAAGAATGTTGTAGGGGTCCATGTGCGACAAGGTAGAGGAACAGAGGCTAAAGGAAAAAAATGGGCTGGAGTAAAAACAAAAAGAAATAAAAGAAGATATTGGTTTTACATGGGGGTAGCAACGACAATAAAAAAATGAGGAAGACAATCAAGCAACATCCAGATGATTCAGAATGATAAAAAAAAGAAAAAAAAAAGAACGAAGAAGACCACCACGTGAGTTAGCGTAGGGGTGAGCAAAAAAATTGGAAAACCGAAACCGGACCGAAAAAACCCGAAACCCACAAAAACCGAAAAAACCCGTAACCGAACCAACGAAATGGTTTGGTAACGGTTACGGTTTTTTCCCAATAACCGAACCGTTTATATAATATTATATATATATATATATATATATATATATAAGGTCTTGCTCAGGTGAGAACCCTCACTTATGGTGAGATATGAGATCTAATCCTATCCACTCATTTAAATACATTATATTCATCTCTAACCATTCATTTAATATTTTAATATTTTATATTTGGGTTTTCACCATCTTCTTCCTAATTCAACCACCCACACCACCGACAACCACCTCCGGCGACCACCACCACCTCCGGCGACCACCAGAAAATCACCACCGGCAAACATAAAATCACCACCGCCAAACCAGAAATCACCAACAGAAACACAATAATCACCACTCCAACCAACTGAAAACAAAAAATCATCACCGGAAAACGAAAATCACCATCACCATCTACACCTCTAATTTTATTTAATCACTGGATACACACTTGAAATTACCAGAAAATCAATTTTTCTCACAGACCTTTGGTCAAACACCTTGCACACACTTAACATAAGTTCATATCTTTCACATTTTTTCATCAGATATGCACTTTACTAACTCATTCCGCCAAATCACCATACATAGGTAACATATTAAGAGATCACATTAAGAGATCATATTAAGAAAAGAGTTAAGTAGAAGGACCAAAATTATAAAAAAAAAATGTTATTTTGTGGCCAGGAACTGAACATGTATGGTAGCTTGCAGTCATGATTTTAGGAACTCAATTATCACTTTGCGAATTGTCACAATTCAAATAGAAAAAATAAAGACAAGACATGTTTAAACTCAAACCTTTTCTCCTTTCTTGACGTATATTTATGTAAATATTAATCAAATTTGACGGAGTGTTTGTAGACTAGACTGTAATTATGTAAGATTCATGATTTGTGTTGTTGCAACTTGATTTTGGTGAGTAAAGTCTTGATTTTTAATGTGAAGAATTCCTAAACAAATTCTGAATTGACCATCTACACCTCTAATTTTATTTAATCACTGGATACACACTTGAAATTACTAGAAAATCAATTTTTCTCACAGACCTTTGGTCAAACACCTTGCACACACTTAACATAAGTTCATATCTTTCACATTTTTTCATCAGATATGCACTTTACTAACTCATTCAATCGCCAAATCACCATACATTCAACACAAAATTACCAGAAACATAAACGAAAATCACCAAAAATTGAACAAAAATTATTAAAATTTTATACATTATTTGTGATGAATCAGATCTGTAAACATGAATAAAAGAAATGAGTTCTTTGACTGGCCGAATCAATCGCCGCTGCTAAACACAAAGTCAAGCACGCCTGGCGGCGCCGGAGGAACGAAATGAAGGATTTAGAGTTCGCCAGAAATTGAAACTCGCCGGAAGAGTCAGGGCTTGAGGCGGTGGTCAAAATTTAGTGGTTGGTGACGACGTATGCGTGTATGGGGGTGAGGGATGTGTGTACCGCGTGTATGGTCGTGTTTGTGTAGAATTGGTGGTGATGGATTTGTATTTGGTGGTGATTTTGTATTCCTGTGGTGATTTTATGTTTTCCGGTGGTGGTTAATGGTGGCGAAGGGCAGGGGCGGCGGGGGAATGGAGATGGATGGAGGTAGGTCGTTCATGGGTGGGAGTGGGGTGCAGGGGGATGAGGGTGTTGTTTGTTTTGTGCGTGCGTCTGTGTGTGGTATGTGTGCATATGTGTATGTATAATTTAGGTGGCTGTGATTCAAAGTTGATTAAAAATTGTGGGGCTGAGATTAGATCTCAGTTCTCACAATAATAATGGGTTCTCATTTGAGCAAAACCCTATATATATATATATATATGTTCAATTAGAAACTCTTTTTACGTGAATAACTAAGTAACTCTCTTTCAGCCAAACACGTGGTACACGTACAGAACACAAATGCTAGAAACTGCAAACCTAATAACACGTGGTTTTGCAGTTATGTGATTCTTTTTTTATGTAAAACTAGACTATTACCATAAACTACAAAACTGTTTGCTTTAACATTCTTTTTTTTTTCCATTTTGTTTATTACGTAATTTAAAATTGTCTTATATTCTATAATTTGTTTTTGAATATTTTGTTTTTTACACTTTAGTATTTTTCTATGTATTCAATATTTTTATGTCTTGTAAATAAAAAATATGTAAATTTTATACAATTAATTCTATTTCTATTATAAACAAATTTTAAAAAGCATTTTTTTTCTAAATTTACATGTATATACAGAACATAATTTTAAATACTAAACATAATTTTAAATATAGAACATAGTTTTTAATTTGGCTAAATGAATAATTTTCAAACTAATTAAAAATATTAGAGTGTGATGTATTTTTAAAATACAGAATAAAATTTTTAAATACAAAACAAATATGTATTTTATTTTTTACACTTTAATATTTTTCTTTGTATTCAATATTTTTTATATTTTGTAAATACAAAATATGTTTATTTTATACAATTAATTCTATTTCTATTATAAACAAATTTGAAAATACAAAATATTTTTTTTTCCTAAATTTAAATCTATGTACAGAACATAATTTTAAATACAAAACATTACTTTAAATACAGAACATGGTTTTTAATTTGGCTAAATGAATAATTTTCAAGTCAATGAAAAATATTAGAATGTGATGTATTTTAAAAATACAGAAAAAAAAATTTAAATACAAAACAAAAATTTTACATAAATACATAACACAAATTTTGAAAACAGAACCTGGTAATTTTTGAAAACAGACCATGGTTTTTTATTTAACTAAAATGAATAATTTTTAAGTTGTTATAAATATTAGAGCGTGTGATGTTTTTTTGGCGTGTGATGTATTTTTTTGTTAAATTATTTATTGACAGTTATGTTGTACATTAAAGAAAATGGCAGTTACTACAATCCAACCACGCACGTGTATTTAACACATGGACTTACGTTTATTTAGGTTTTGATCTAGAGGTCTTTATTGAGTTACTTAGTTACTCAAATGTGTTGGTTCCCCATTGAGAAGCCCTATATATATATATATATATATATATATATATATATATATATATATATATATATATAGGGTCAAGTTCTATGGAGTACAGTTTAATTGGAGTACGTTGGAGTACATATACGTTCTGCACTCAAAATATTGTAAAATTTATTGTTTTGCAAACATTGTTATATGAATATCATAATTTCATTGATAATTTTGAAAATCATGTATATTTTGCAATATGTTCATCTTGAAAATCCTTTATGTTTTGCAATCAGAACATATATGTTTTGCAACCCAAATGTGTTTTGCAGAACAATTCATTTTGCAATATTTTGTTAGCAAAACATACAAAATTTTCAAGATTCTCGATGAAATAATGATGTTCATGTAATAAGATTTGCAAAATAATAAATTTTAAAATATTTTGAGTGCAGAACGTATGTGTACTCCAACGTACTCCAATTAAACTGTACTCCATAGAACTTTTCTCTATTATATATATATTAATAAGGGTGAAGATATGTACTCCAATGATGTTATCTATTATTATGATCATGTAAAATTATACAAAAGGGCTTTTGTGGTTCAATAAATATAGCCTACCAAAGATGCTTGACTATATATTTTTACTAAGGAGTTCATGGTTGGAGTGAATAATTTTTTACATAATCTCTAAAATGTTCCACCTAGATGCCACATAGATTTTTTAATTAAGGGTTTTACACCATTGGAGATGCTCTTAGCTCACTCTTAAATATATTATAAACAATTAAGCTCTTAACAAGTTATTATATTGATTTGTGTGTCAACTCCAACAATACTTCCTATAATCGCTCTTTATTTTATATTTTATTCATATTTCAATCCCACTGGGACAAACAGAAAAAGGAAATAAAATGAAAGGGATAATTTAATGTATCGGATCCTCCTGACTAAACTAGATACATGATGAAACTAGCCTATGTGCTTAACCTAAAGAGGCCAGCCCAGGTGATGACTACTAGTCTAACATATACCTATGTATTGGGCTATCATTACATTCTGCCAGTAGGAGATTAATTGAATTACTTCTGTTGATACCTACCATAAAAGACATAATATGTAAAAAAAGGATAAACGAGCTTACCTAGACACAAACATCAGAATGATTAAATACATTTATATTTAATTTATATAATATTTTTTAATTAGGTAGAAAATAAAAAAACCAAAAAAAACAGAAACCGACAAGCGGTTAACCGAATTGGAAAAAATCGTTCCGAATGGTTCGGTTACGGTTAATAGGAAGAAACCGAACCGAACCGACATGCACGATTTGGTAACGGTTTCCGGTAAAAACCGAGCCGAATCGATCCGTGCACACCCCTAGGTAGCAAGATCATCAGGCAAGTGTGGCAAAAAAGCAAAAAAAATGGCAAATTAACCATGGCGGGGCCTGCTGTACCAATCCGGAGATAAGTTTATTTATCTTTTGAATTTATATTCTATCAATTAAATATTATATTATGTTATGCACACATGTATTTCATGTTTTTAAATATTTTTCAAAAAAAATATTTATTATTTTAAATTTGTGTGAGCTATATTTTTATGCTTATAAGATTATTGTGATTTAGAAAATATCGTACGAGATATTTATGATTTGATGAATTGATTGTGGATTTATTTTATAACTCCGTACGAGATGCATTATTCTCAAGAAAAAAAATTATATATGCGAGACACATAATTTTGAAAAAGATTTTCTAAAAAAAGACATTATATTTATATAAAATAAATGTTGCGGTTTTTTTTAAATTGCATATTTATTATTGCATTTGAATTTGTAAAATATTTTTCATATATTTTTGCGATAATACATATATGTCAAAAATATTTTCAAACTTGCAAACTGAAATTGCCAAGTAGGGTAGCCTAGTGATGAGTCTATTAAAAGAACAAGGTCTGGGAGTGTTTACGTGACTACGTTGGTTGATCTTGTGCCATCGTATGAGCCTGTGGAGATCATGATTGATGCTTTGGGATTTGAAGTTAATTCTGCTGGGAAGTCATATTCTATTTCATGTGTCGTGTGGGACGATACAAAATAGAATTCACTTATTTATTATATAATTATATATTTAGCTTGCAAGTTTTTACCTTTCACTTGAAAGGGTTTTTCTTGCTTCAAGCACTTAGGATTTTATTTTTTAAGTTGGATCAGGATTTTGATGGGTTTCCTAGTTGGGTTCAGGTATTAGCTAAATTCCTAGCTGATATTGAATTTCTTTTAGATTCCTATCTGAATAAGGTTATTTATGTAGCCTATAAATACTCTTGTCTTGTAATCTTTTGGGAAGACGATATTGATAATAAAATTTTGGCTATTCGGTAGCTTTGAGAATCGAATTCAGGAGTGAATTCAGAGTTTGAGTTTTGTTTCTCCATTCGGAGATTCGGAGTTAGAGTTTTGTTTCTCCTTCTTCGGAGATTCAGAGTTTTGAGTTTTGTTTCTCCATCTTTGGAGATTCAGAGGTTACTTTATATATGTCTTTACTACATATTATTACGAGAACATCACGTTCTGTATCAATTTGGTATCAAGATCCAAGGTTTCACCATCAATTTCTTAATTGTTGGGAGATCTAGAGTTTTCTAAAAAAAAAAGATTATTGTTCACGCGCACTGTTCATCGATACTGTTCACGGTACTGTTCACGACACTGTTGCACGTTAATGGCAGGGGGTGAAGATTTAAAACTTGAAGGATCGGATGGAGATTTCTTGAAGTTAACTCTTAAAAATATTAGTGAGCAAATTGCTTATATGGCAGAGCAACAAGCAGAGATCAAGGCAAGTTTACGAGCTACAAACGAGAGGATTGATGGTTTACAAGTTACAAACAAGAGGATTGAGGGGGTTATTGCTACGGTAGAAAATACACCTCTTCGCACAGGCTTTATAAGAAACCCTCCACCCACTAACAACAATGACGATGATAAAAGCTTGAAGTGGGATGTACCAGAATTCAGTGGAGCAGGTGATGCCGAGGATTTCTTAGAATGGGTGAGACAGATGAAAAAAATCTTTGACTATAAAGGTTTTGATGATCAGAAGTCTTATAAAATTGCCAACATGAAGATAACAAGATATGCATCTGTATGGTTTGACAATTGGAAGAAGAAGCTTATGAGGAACAAGAAGAACGAGAAAGAACTCTTTCTGCTCAACAGGGACAAGAGTATGATGATGAAGATGAAACTGATTTTGAGCACGATAATTTTTAGAGATGGGATGATCTAAACCACGAGTTATTGAGCTGGAGGAAGAGAAGAACAACATTGGCCTCTTGAGAAGACTTCTTAGAACTGATTGCACACCCGTAGAAGAAAAAGAACAAATGGAGAACTTATTGCATACAAGAGCTGTAGTTGGAGATCGAACTTGTAATGTGATTGTGGACATTGGTTCTTGCGTAAACGTGACATCTTCTAAGATGGTGAATGCACTAAAACTTCCAACCCGGGACCATCCTAAACCTTATAAGTTGAATTGGTTGAATGACAACGAACCAATCAGAGTCAAGAAGCAAGCACTTGTGACTTTTTCAATAGGAAATTACAGAGACGAACTATGGTGTGATGTGGTTCCTATGACAGCTTGTTCACTTTTCTTAGGACGTCCATGGTAGTTTGATAGAGAAGTCATGTTGCATGGTAAAAAGAATGAATACTCAGTTTTATGCGGGAAAAAAGATTTAAACCGAAACCACTTCCTCCTAAAGTGGTTCATGAACCTGTGAAGGACAATATGTTGATTACTGCTGCTGAGTTTGAAAAGAATATAGAAGATGGTGCAATTGGGTATGTCTTATACATTCGTGAAGTTGAAAAGGATTCGCCTCATATTGAAGACTTGGAACTAAGTAAGCTGATGGATGAATTTGCAGATGTTTTTCCTGATTATCTGCCTATGGGATTACCTCCACGTAGAGGAATTGAGTACGACATAGACCTTGTCCCTGGGGCTCCATTACCCAACAAGGCATCTTATAGGTGTAATCCTTTAGAGTCAAAAGAGTTTCAAAGACAAGTTCAGGAGTTGATCGATAAGGGTTATGTACGAGAAAGTAAAAGTCCTTGTGCTTTACCCGCATTACTAGTTCCAAAAAAAAGATGGTACTTGGAGGATGTGTATCGATAGTAGGGCAATCAACAACATCACCATAAAATATCACTTTCCTATGCCTTGCTTGGATGACATGCTTGATGAACTACATGGGTCAACTATTTTCTCCAAGATTGACCTGAGGAGTGGATATCACCAAATGAGAATTCGATATGGGGATGAATGGAAAACTGCTTTCAAGACCAAACAAGGACTTTATGAGTGGATGGTTTTACCATTTGGCCTCTGCAATGCACCTAGTTCCTTTATGAGATTGATAAATGAGGTATTACGATCTTTTCTAAATTCTTTTGTTGTTGTCTACTTGGATGATATACTTGTGTATAGTGTTAATAGAGAACAACATTTAGAACACTTGCGAAAAGTTTTTATGGTTCTTCGAGAAAAAAAATTGTTTGGGAAGATGGAGAAATGTACTTTTCTAGTACCTAGTCTTACTTTTCTTGGTTATATTGTGGCTGGGGTCCTGGGGATGGCGTGAGAGTGGATCCAACTAAGGTAGATGCTATTTCCACTTGGCCTATGCCTAAAAATGCTCATGATGTTCGAAGTTTTCATGGCTTGGCCTCATTTTATAGACGGTTCATTCAAAATTTCAGCACTGTGACTGCACCACTTACTGAGCTGATGAAGAAAAAAGAATTTGAGTGGAATTCTAGTGTAAATAATGCATTTGAGGAAATTAAGAATCTTCTTTGCAAGACACATGTACTTGCTTTACCACATTTTAACAAAGTATTCGAAGTAGAGACTGATGCTAGTGGTCTTGGTATAGGTATCGTTCTTTTGCAAGAAAGACGGCCTATTGCATTTTTTAGTGAGAAGTTAAATGGTGCTAAACTTAATTACTCGACATATGATAAGGAGTTTTATGCGATTGTACGTGCTGTGGCTCATTGGGCACATTATTTGCGTCCTTCACCATTTGTTTTGCATTCCGATCATGAGAGTTTGAAGCACATTCATGGGCAACAGAAGTTAAGTGTAAGACATGCAAAATGGGTTGAATTTCTGCAATCCTTTACATTTTCTTCAAAGTATAAGGATAGGAAAAGTAATGTTGTTGCAGATGCTTTATCTCGGAGACATTATATGCTTACAATTTTGGATGCAAGAATTTTGGGATTTGAACATTTGAAGGAGTTGTATGTGACTGACCCTGATTTCTCTTCTATTTTTGCGACGCCGATTGATTCGTATGTGCTACAAGATGGTTTTCTTTTTAGAGGAAACAAATTGTGTGTACCGAAGTGTGGAGTTAGAGAATTATTAATTCGAGAAGTACGTGGTGGTGGTATTGCTGGTCATTTTGGAATACACAAAACATGCGACTTACTTTCTGAGCACTTCTATTGGCCTAAGATGTTAAGAGATGTTCAAGATGTTTTGGAGAGATGTGCCACATGCCAAAAGGCAAAAAGTCATTTTCATAAGGGTTTGTTGTTTACACAAAATCACGCAAACGCACGTGGTCACAAGTAATATAGATATAAGTCAAGTTCGTTCCCACAGAGATCAGGTTTTTACTTCAATTAATAAATATGCCTATGCAACAATGTATTGTCTTAATTCACTGCTAAGAAAAATAACAAATTGGGGTTGATTATCTAAATTATACTAAGATGCAAAAGATTAAATTAAGAATTAACTAATTGACGAGAATTGAAATCAAATTACTTATATGAAAATAAACATGGGACTCTAACTTCATTATCTACTTCACTTAGAGTTGATGCCTTTAATCAATACACATGTGGGATTTGATATCTGATCGAACAACACGAAACAAGTAAAAGTTACCTCTCGGTATACTAGTACCAAACTACACATGCATCCACAAAAGAGATAGAAGATGGGTAGACACCAATTATGTTTAGACCCTATATCTCTATAGAATTTGAAAACATAAGGGTTTAAGAACAAGTTATCCACATAGATCACATAGGGCAGCATAATATCTCTATTCATGCCACAAATCATGATGCTAAAACATCAACCTATCCTATGCTAGCATGGCAAGTTCTAAATCTCAAGATCCACTCTCGCTTCACAAGAGATTAACAATTCAATTTAGATGTTAGCTACGCATCTAAAAGCATTAAGATTAACCATACGAGGATATCAAGAATTCACCACACGTAATCTTTAAAGCAATCAAACTACTAAGCTACATAGACAACTCCGTTAGAATCCCATGACAACGATTAGCCCATAATTGAACCGTTCATCGCCATGGGATTTGATGAAAACATGATAATAAACAAGATATGAATAAAAGAAGCAATAATATTAATAAAACAAAAGTTGAGAAAACAAATCTATAATCCAGAATAACACAAAGGATGAAGTAGATCTAGATCCGTTGCTTGTCACGAGCATTGAATCCTTCTCTCCTTTTCTCCCTTGTAGATCTAAGCTGGTTACAATAATAAAACTATGATAATGTGTATATCTATTACAATGGTATGATGTGTTTAAATAGGCTCTAAAAGTCTTCCCCAGCAAGAAAATACAAAAATAGAATTATAATAGAATTTCTGCAAAATACGTTTCCTAAACTGATTCTGTTTTTTAAGGAAAATTCGTAGCTGAATTTTCTTCAGATTTTCTGGAACGTCCCAAACGTAATTGGACCTCTGGACCACCTTAGAATGATATAGAATCTCGTTATCTTCACGTGGACTGCTTACGGGCCTCAAACGGACTTCTAGAACTCAAAATATGGCCAAAACAGTGTAGACTGCGCAAGCCCTTCTCAGAAATCCGAATTTTAATCAATTAATTCCCCAAAAATTATAGAAGCATCCACCTTAGTTAACATTCTCGTAAATCTGCACAACTAAGTAAAACACATCAAAACTACAAGAAACTTGAGTCCAAGACAATCAATTTAAGCCGATTTAGAATGCTCCAAGTGGATATAAAATCCACTTATCACACCCCCAAACTTAAACCGATGCTTGTCCTCAAGCATAAACAATTACAACTAACTAACTAACTGGTACCACTTCCGTAGGTGATCACGGTTGCATTTGGCATATGCAACAAGCCCTTTAAACCCCTAGGCAGCCCTAGTGGACGAGTAAGGTCTCGTGAGGGCCTATAGCGAATGTACCCACAAAATCCATTTAACCTAATGCAATGCAATGCATGAATGCAACTAAATGAAAATGCAATTAATCTAGCCTACCATACCTTCAAATCCGCTCATGCCATATTAACTTAAGAATCAAAGTAAATACGCAATGTCTTGGTGTCGAAAGTGCAAGTATTCACATAGTCTACTCAACGAACATGCATAAGTTCTCACAAGCCCATGTCAAGTGTAAGAATAAGTTAGTAAACATGCTAAGCCTACAAGAGTACATCTTTGAGACAACACTCGGGATCTCATACGCAAGAACAAGCAAACACTCACAATCCACTCACAAAGAATATTCACTCAAGAACAAGGGTAAGTGTATCACTCAATTCCAACAAAATCATAAGCATGCTTGACATTTGGTATCAATCTAACTCTTAACACAATATACATCAATGACGATAATCAAAAGGTCTTTAATTGGGTTGTAACGGGGCTAGGGACAAGGTATGTCAAATAAGCCAAAACAGGTGAAGTGTCAAAAACTAGTAAGTACCATAATAAATCATACACAACACCCTATTTTCCCCCCCACATAATTTTTACTAAACAAACACTCGACTAGTCGACTGAAATAGGATCGCAACAAACACAAACATGCTCTCATAATATATATTTTTTTCTTTTCTTTTTTCTTTTTTTTTTCCTTTTCTTTTCTTTTCTTTTTTTCTTTTTCTTTTTTTTTTCGAGAGCTAGATAAAACAATAATATAAACAATAACAATGATCCCATGAATTTATTACATATGCCGACTATCAAGTATACAACCCAATTTCAATATTTTCCCCAAAAGTACGACCAACAATAAACCCCTCCTTGCACACCTTATTACTCCCTTAAGCACTCTACTAGCCTTTGACAATATGGTTCAAATTAATGTAAGGCCAATACAAGAAAAAGTCTAGGCAAGTAATGTGGTATGTCACCAAAAAAATAGGATTAAGCTCAACGGGTTAACTAATTGATCATGTAAACATGGTATGGTAATATGGGAAAATATGTGGTTATTCCTAAATGCCTTTATCATTTTAATCATCAAATAATGTCATGCGTTTCAAGAAAGACCTCAAACAACTGCTAGTAATGCAAACAATCCGTGGACACTCAAGCAAATGAATAAATTGCAAATAATATGCAATATGGCTCAAAATCTCACTTGGTGGAAAAACATACTCAATCCCAAGCAAAAATCTCTCTAACGCACCTATTTGTATTCAAAGCATGCAAACTAAATCATCTTGCACATATTCATGTCCTTCTAATCACTTACAACATTCAATAAGTCTACTAGCTTCAACTTACTAGTGTATGTGTGTGCACAAGAACAAAGCATATCACTTCTCAATCAAAAGCGTCAACAACACAAAATTCCTATCAAGCATGGGTGCAAATGCAAACTATTATGAACTCACATGATATACGAAAAATAAAAACAGAATGTCCTATATGAAACAAACGTAGATAACACGAACATAAATGCATAATTTACTACTACTAATATGCAAAGCATGAAATCCTACATGAACACATAATACAACAACTATTAATCCCTCAAACCAATCACCCCCAAACTTAAAATATTCAATGTCCCCATTGAATGGAAGTAAATACAAGGGATAGCAGAAAACATACCTGAATACCGAAGCATACCCAACAATTTTTTTCTCGCAAAAATCCCCTTTCCTTAGCAATTGGCCTCAAAACAACCGATTAAATTTAACCTCCGCCGTCGAAAACGAAAATTTCCCAACATTAGCACTATCTCTCCCATGCTTACGAGCCAAAAGAATCAATACCCAACTCACAAGAAGCTCCACCAAAAATTACCAAGCAATAACACACCAAAAATACCCCAATATATCAAGAATAATACAATTCCCAATTTACAAGAACACAAATTCGTAATAAAAATAAAATTTGAGAAGAAATAAACCCACTACGAATCAAAGAGGTGAACTTGCAATTAATTCCTCTTTAGAATTGAATTGTTAGAGATTTTAAATAAATAGAAGAGGAATTGGATTTGCATGTATAGGTGGGTATATAAAATAATAATAATAATAATAATAAGAATAATAAATATAATAATAATAATAATAATAATAATAATAATAAATAATAAATAATAATAATAAATAATAAGAATAATAAAAATAATAATAAAATAATAATAATAATAATAATAATAATAATAATAATAATAAAATTGAATTAGAAAAGAAATAGGTTTAGGATTTTTGAAGAAAAGATGAGGGGTTTTTGAAATAGAAATAGGAAAAGAATTAGAGAGAATGGGGGTATAAATAGAATGGGGTGTAGAATTTTTTTTTTTTTTTTTATATACAGGTGAACAGTCGCACAATACTGACAGAAGACACGCTGAAAAATTTCTGACAAGCCGGCCAACGCGCTACTTGCGCGCGTGTAGCGCAAAGTGCGCTGAATTCAGTTGCGCTAGCGCAACTTGCGTGTCTGGAGCGCAAACTGCTCTAAAGGCAGAAACGCATGCGCAAGTTGCGTTAGCCAAGCGCAAATTGCCCTGAACACAGAAACGCAGTCTCATCCTGCGTTACACCCTCAAAATTCATTTTTTTTTTTTTTGGAATAAACACAACACTCAATTTTTTTTTTCTCCCTATACTAATGCGTGGGTTCCTCCCACGAAGCGCTCCTTTAACGTTAATAGCTTGACGTTACTTCTTCAACTCATGGCGGTTTCAAAAGAATAACTGAACCGTCCTCAACAGAAAGACCATTCATACGAACGTTGACATCTTGGTTGCTTGCTTTCCACAAATTTCTTCCATCAGACTTCAACTTAATTTTACTACCCAACTGCCAAATCTTCTTCTTTTTCTTCTTCACACCTCTAAGGTGCTTCTCCGACTCAACCGACTGAACAAAAATTTCATCTTCCTTATCATCGGTTTTCCACCTTCGCAACACGTTATCATGCCCCTCTTCAAAAATCATTAGCTCATTATTTACAAGGACATACCTCAAATGTGGTGGAAGTTTCCCAAGATTTACACTCGAAAGATCTCGAACCGAAGAACTGTCAATGGAATCACTGATAGGATGCTTTAGCATGTGTGTGTCAGATTTTTCACTCAACAACGGATCAAACTTCTTCCTCTGACCTGTATCCACCATTTTCACACTGCAACACTCTTCATCTTCTGTTGGAAATTTCATGGCCTTGAACACATTAAAGGTAACACTCTGATCTTGCACCGTCATTGTAAGCTCTCCTTTTTGCACATCAATCAAAGTCTTTCCTGTAACCAAGAACGGTCTTCCCAAGATTATGGGAATCTTCTTATCTTCTTCAAAATCCAAGATCACAAAATCAACAGGAAATATGAGTTTATCAACTTTCACCAAGACATCCTCCACTACACCCCTTGGATACGTAATTGAACGATCAGCCAACTGCAAAGAGATGTTAGTTGGCTTCGGCTCCGATAGACCAAGTTGCTTGAAAACAGATAAGGGCATAAGATTAATGCTAGCTCCCAAATCACACAAACACTTGCTGAAAGAAAGATTGCCAATAGTACACGGGATGGTGAAACTTCCAGGATCTTTAAGTTTAGGTGGCAACTTCTGTTGCAAAATAGCACTACACTCCTCTGTCAATGCCACTATTTCAAAATCTTCCAACCTTCTCTTCCGTGACAAAATATCCTTCATGAACTTTGCATATCTTGGCATCTGCTCCAATGCTTCAACAAAAGGAATGTTAATGGACAATTTCTTGAAGACATCCATAAATTTCTGAAACTATTTCTCTTGACTTTTCTTCAAACGTCCAAGAAATGGAGGAGGCAGATAGATCTGAGTATTCTTTGAAGATTGCTCCGGAGTAGACTTTTCAACAGGTTTCTTGCTCTTCTCACCATCAAGCTGATCAGCCACTAAATCAGATTTCTCAATTACGGGCACTGCAGATTTTTCAACTTGCTTATTCTGAACATCTTCATCTTCTTCAACTGCTGATTTAGGGCCTGCTGTAACCTACCTTTCCCGATCTCAAAGTCACTGCATTCACCTGCTCCTTGTTGTCCCTCCTACCTGGATTTGCTTCCGTATCACTAGGAAGAGTTCCTTGTGGCCTATTGAGTAAGGCACTTGCAATTTGTCCGATCTGACTCTCCAATGTCTTGAGAGATGCTTCCTGACTCTTGAGAGTTGCTGCCTGACTCTTGCACATTAATCTCAACTCTTCTAATTCAGATTTTTCATTCGACTGATGGCTAGAACCAGTATGAAACTGTTGCTGCTGAAAACCAGGAGGTTGAAACTGTTGCCTTGAAGCATACAGTTGCTGAAAACCTGAAGAATTAAATGGCTCAACTCCGTACTGATGACCCTGAAACTGGTGATAAGACTGATGTGGATGTTGATAATTTGTATCTGGTTGCTGTTGCCTTTGAAAATTGCTCACAAATTGCACCGATTCACTGGAGATGGCTTATTGACTCGTCTCATGTGCGCCAGCACATAGTTCACACACTCTCGCAACCTGAGGCACCCCATGCTTTGTCATAAAATCTAATTTCATATTAAGTGCCTCTAGCTGGGCTGCTAGAGCTGTAACTGTGTCAACTCCCAGAATTCCTGCAACCTTGCCTTGTGGTAGTCTTTGAGTTGGATTTTGATATTCATTAGCAGCCATCATCTCAATTAGATCGTAAGCTTCCTCGTAGCTCTTAGCCCATAAGGCTCCTCCTGATGCTGCGTCTACCATTGGCCTAGATTGTGCTCCCAGCCCATTGTAAAAACAATTGATTACCATCCAGTTTGGCATCCCATGATGTGGACACCTACGAAGCATCTCCTTGTATCGTTCCCAAGCCTCACATAACGATTCTCCAGATTGCTGCTGAAACTGAGTTAGCTGATTCCTCAATGCTGCAATTTTCACCATAGGGAAGAATTTAGTAAGAAACTTCTGAGAAAGATCCTCCCATGTAGTAATGGAACCAGGTGGTAGAGAGTGTAACCAGCCCTTGGCCTTATCCTTCAAAGAGAATGGGAAAAGCCTCAACTTGATAGCATCATCCGACACACCATTAAACTTGAAAGTATCACAGATCTCGATAAAGTCCCGAATATGCATGTTAGGATCCTCCGTAGGAGCACCCCCAAACTGAACGAATTCTGTAGCATCTGAATAGTGCCCGGCTTGATCTCGAAGTTATTAGCCGTGATGGCCGGCCTGATAATGCTAGACTGGATATCATTGATTTTAGGCTGAGAATACTCCTTCAAAGCCTTAGCTGCTGCTGCATCTCTCATTGCTACTGTAGCTTCAAATTCCTCTTTCTTATCCTCTTTATTCTCTACAAAATCGTCTTTTGCCAGTTCTTCCAAACGAGCTTGTAAGCGTGTTCGCATACAAAATTAAGCACCTGAAACACCACGAAACAAATAAACTAAGTAAAAAATCTGAGTCAGTGAACGCTAACGACCACTATTGACAAGCACATAAACTAAAAATAAAACACCGATGATCCCAGCATCTGAATAGTGCCCGGCTTGATCTCGAAGTTATTAGCCGTGATGGCCGGCCTGATAATGCTAGACTGGATATCATTGATTTTAGGCTGAGAATACTCCTTCAAAGCCTTAGCTGCTGCTGCATCTCCCATTGCTACTGTAGCTTCAGATTCCTCTTTCTTATCCTCTTTATTCTCTACAAAATCGTCTTTTGCCAGTTCTTCCAAACGAGCTTGTAAGCGTGTTCGCATACAAAATTAAGCACCTGAAACACCACGAAACAAACAAACTAAGTAAAAAATCTGAGTCAGTGAACGCTAACGACCACTATTGACAAGCACATAAACTAAAAATAAAACACCGATGATCCCCGGCAGCGGCGCCAAAAACTTGTTTACACAAAATCACGCAAGCGCACGTGGTCACAAGTAATATAGATATAAGTCAAGTTCGTTCCCACAGAGATCAGGTTTTTACTTCAATTAATAAATATGCCCATGCAATAATGTATTGTCTTAATTCACTGCTAAGAAAAATAACAAATTGGGGTTGATTATACTAAGATGCAAAAGATTAAATTAAGAATTAACTAATTGACGAGAATTGAAATCAAATTACTTATATGAAAATAAACATGGGACTCTAACTTCATTATCTACTTCACTTAGAGTTGATGCCTTTAATCAATACACATGTGGGATTTGATATCTGATCGAACAATATGAAACAAGTAAAAGTTACCTCTCGGTATACTAGTACCAAACTACACATGCATCCACAAAAGAGATAGAAGATGGGTAGACACCAATTATGTTTAGACCCTATATCTCTATAGAATTTGAAAACATAAGGGTTTAAGAACAAGTTATCCACATAGATCACATAGGGCAGCATAATATCTCTATTCATGCCACAAATCATGATGCTAAAATATCAACCTATCCTATGCTAGCATGGCAAGTTCTAAATCTCAAGATCCACTCTCGCTTCACAAGAGATTAATAATTCAATTTAGATGTTAGCTACGCATCTAAAAGCATTAAGATTAACCATACGAGGATATCAAGAATTCACCACACGTAATCTTTAAAGCAATCAAACTACTAAGCTACATAGACAACTCCGTTAGAATCCCATGACAACGATTAACCCATAATTGAACCGTTCATTGTCATGGGATTTGATGAAAACATGATAATAAACAAGATATGAATAAAAGAAGCAATAATATTAATAAAACAAAAGTTGAGAAAACAAATCTATAATCCAGAATAACACAAAGAATGAAGTAGATCTAGATCCGTTGCTTGTCACGAGCGTTGAATCCTTCTCTCCTTTTCTCCCTTGCAGATCTAAGCTGGTTACAATAATAAAACTATGATAATGTGTATATCTATTACAATGGTATGATGTGTTTAAATATGCTCTAAAAGTCTTCCCCAGCAAGAAAATACAAAAACAGAATTATAATAGAATTTCTGCAAAATACGTTTCCTAAACTGATTCTGTTTTTTAAGGAAAATTCGTAGCTGACTTTTCTTCAGATTTTCTAGAACGTCCCAAACGTAGTTGGACCTCTGGACCACCTTTTAATGATAGAGAATCTCGTTATCTTCGCATGGACTGCTTACGGGCCTCAAACGGACTTCTAGAACTCAAAATATGGCCAAAATAGTGTAGACTGCGCAATCCCTTCTCAGAAATCCGAATTTTAATCAATTAATTCCCCAAAAATTATATAAGCATCCACCTTAGTCAACATTCTCGTAAATCTGCATAACTAAGCAAAACACATCAAAACTATAAGAAACTTGAGTCCAAGACAATCAATTTAAGCCGATTTAGAATGCTCCAAGTGGATATAAAATCCACTTATCATTTGTACACTCCCCTTCCCATTTCTATTGCACCATGGGATAGTGTGTGTATGGATTTCATTGTTGGATTACCCCATACTGCTAGGGGTAAGGATTCTATTATGGTTGTAGTGGACAGATTTTCAAAAATGGCTCACTTTGTTTCTTGCCATAAAACGGATGATGCTAGTCGTATTGCAGATTTGTACTTCATGGAGATTGTGAGATTGCATGGAATTCCTAAAAGTATAGTGTCGGATAGGGATACTAAATTTTTGAGTTATTTTTGGAAGACCCTATGGAAATTTGTAGGAACAAAGTTACTATTTAGTACTTCACATCATCCACAGATAGATGGTCAAACCGAGGTTACTAATAGAACTTTGGGGACATTATTGAGAAGGCTGGTGATTAAAACTACAAAAGACTGGGACATCAAATTGGCACTTGCTGAATTTGCATATAACAGGACATCCTCATCTACAACCAGATTGTCACCATTTGAGGTAATATATGGTATAAATCCATACGTTCCTGTTGATTTAATTCCTATTGCAAAAAAAGATATCCTAAATTTTGATGCTAAGAAACGTCAAGAAGCCTTCTTTAGAACTTGTGATCAAGTTAAAGCGCATATTGAAAAGATGAACACTAGATACAAGGAACGTGCCAATAAGAAGAGACAACAAGTTTTGTTCAATCCTGGCAATTTGGTTAGGCTTAATCTAAGAAAGGAGAGGTTTCCTGACATGAGGAAAAATAAGTTAATGCCTAGAGCTGATGGACCTTTCAAGATAATAGAGAGATACGTAGATAGTGCCTATAAAATTGAGCTACCTGATTCGTATGGAGGAGTAAGTTCTACATTCAATGTTGGTGATTTAGCTCCGTATATCGACGATGCGAATTTGAGGACAAATTCTTTTCAAGAAGGGGAGAATGATGAGTCTCCTAAAAGAACAAGGTCTAGGAGTGTTTACGTGACCACGGTGGTTGATCTTGTGCCATCGTATGAGCCTGTGGAGATCATGATTGATGCTTTGGGATTTGAAGTTAATTCTGGTGGGAAGTCATATTCTATTTCCTGTGTCGTGTGGGACGATACAAAATAGAATTCACTTATTTATTATATAATTACTCCCTCCGTCCCTCAAGGTTCTTTACGTTGCATTTTTGCACGGAGACCAAGGAATATTGTTAAGATAATTGAAGTAGTGGGTGTAATAGTGATTTTATTGTTAAAATAAGTGAAGTAGTGGGTGTAATAGTATAAAGTGTTAAAAAAGTGGAGTTAAGTAGTGGATGTAATAATGTATTTTATTGTTAAAAGTTAATAATTATGGTATGTAAAAAAATGAGAGGGACATCCCAAAATAGAAACTGTAAAGAAATGAGAGGGACGGATGGAGTATATATTTGGCTTGCAAGTTTTTACCTTTCACTTGAAAGGTTTTTCATGCTTTAAGCACTTAGGATTTTATTTTTCAAGTTGGATCAGGATTTTGATGGGTTTCCTAGTTGGGTTCAGGTATTAGCTAAATTCCTAGCTGATATTGAATTTCTTTTAGATTCCTATCTGAATAAGGTTATTTATGTAGCCTATAAATACTCTTGTCTTGTAATATTTTGGGGAGACGATATTGATAATAAAATTTTGGCTATTCGGTAGCTTTGAGAATCGAATTCAGGAGTGAATTCAGAGTTTGAGTTTTGTTTCTCCATTCGGAGATTCAGAGTTAGAGTTTTGTTTCTCCTTCTTCGGAGATTCAGAGTTTTGAGTTTTGTTTCTCCATCTTTGGAGATTCAGAGGTTACTTTATATTTGTCTTTACTACATATTATTACGAGAACATCACGTTCCGTATCACCTAGACAAGCTAGAAATCTCACAATGCTACACGGTTGAGTAAAGTCACTAGTACAAACTGGACCTATTGCGTCGGTCAAATTGACCTATAGCGTCGGTCAAATGGCGTAGCATATGCAGGGGACGCTATAGGTATAGGCCTATAGCGTCGGTTAAAATGGCGACGCTGATTGTCTGCTATTGCGTCGGTCATTTAAATAACCGACGCTAAAGGTTTTCTTTAGGCGTCGATTTTTTAAATGACCGACGCTAAAAGTCTCCTATAGGCGTCGGTTTTTTAAATGACCGACGCTAAAAGTCTGCTATAGGCGTCGGTGACTTAAACAACCGACGCTAAAAGTGTGCTTTAGGCGTCGGTCATTTAGTTTGACTACAAATAGTGAGTATGACTACTTTGGTGTGTATGAATTTAGTTTCAAAAATTGGCATTTTTTCCTATTTTTGTTTAATTTTTTTATTTATGTTACAAACTAGTTAAAAATGGGGAAAAATTAAAAAAATGGACAATTAGTGAAAATAAGGTAACATTCATCACACAAATAGTGAGTATTACTACTTTGGTGTGTATAAATTAATTTTCAAAAATTGTCATTTTTCCTATTTTTTTTTTTATTTATTTTACAAACTAGTTAAAAATGGTATAGGTATACCTATAGCGTCGCCCTTTTAAGGGGCGACGCTATAGGCTACACCAATAGTGTCGCCCTTAAAAGGGCGACGCTATAAGCTACACTTATAGCGTCGCCCGCCAAAATGTCGACGCTATAGTTATGTTCTATAGCGTCGCCCCTCAAATGGGCGACGCTATAGGTATACCTATAGCGTCGCCTTTTAATGGGCGACGCTATAGGCTATACCTATAGCGTCGCCTTTTAATGGGCGACGCTATAGGCTATACCTATAGCGTCAGTTAATGCAAACAACCGACGCCATAGCTTCTGGCAGAAGTCAATAAGCGTCGGTTAATGCAAACAACCGACGCAATAGGTAAAGTGGCGACGCTATAGGTCAATAACCGACGCAATAAATCCAGTTTGTACTAGTGAGTGCAACACCCTCTGGATTATTGAAGGCCCATGACTAAATCTTGAGCTCAAGATCGCATGGGTGGAGGCATCTCTATGCATAATACCTTTAAGACCTTGTAGCACAACTAGCTCAACAAGGGACGTGTGCGAGGTTCGCTGGGAAACCTCATAGCACATTCAGCCAAAGAAGGGATGCGTGCAAGGTTCATCAGGATTACATCTCCACCTATTGAAGATCCCCGCCAGACACATCCTTATGTGGTTGCATTAGACACTTGAATTACGTGTATGTCAATTCAGGATATATACAAAGGCCAAGGTCCTAACTAGACAATAAGGATCGCTATGGATTTCAAATAAATTATACATTTGAAACCTTGGCAAATATATATATATCATATTGGTCATCGGATGCTATCACAACTACATCACGCCTAATGAGCACTAAGTGTTTTTTCTAATCATATATTTTCAGTTTTTTCAGCGATTCCTGAAATTTAGAAGCTTGAAGTATGTTTAGTTCTCCACTACAACAAGCTACACTGAAGAACTGGAGGCTAGTTGTTATGCCATATTTTTGGCATGTCTAATAATCTTCTAAATTTCTAATATTATTAATTATTAATCCAGATTAATAATAAGTGCTTAATGCCCAAGTAATATCCTCTCTCTGAAACGAAGAAAGAATCAATCTCAATCAATTAAAAACGAAAAATATCTCCAAACGATATTCTTCAAATCAGGAAGATATCACAATGCCAAGATTAAATCAGATAACATCAGTAATTGCCCACATTAACGAAATTTATCTCTAAAATCTCTCAGGGATAGACACAATTTCACAAGAACTGCATATGTTTGATCCAATATAAATTGGAACGTAGGCATCTTGGAAAAGGGATCCGAAACATGAGATAAATCGAGACACTTACCGAGTCCAACCCCTCTTTTTTTTACAAACCCTAATTCCTTAAAAACAACCACATTCATATATAAATCGCTCTATTATTTCAGCACACCTCCTATTTCGTGTTGTTATGAAATTCCTCATTCATATGTAATGATAAATTTGAAACTAAATAAAGGATGAGATATGGACAGATATTGAAAAATTGAGGTAAATGAATTTTTTATTGATAGAAATCAAATTAGAGATTATTAATGGTTCCCCAAAAGTAGAGAATGTCTAAAGATTCTTAGTGTTTTGTGTTTTAGGGAACCACTAGTACATTGTTGAAATGGTGTTTGTCCTAAATTTTGATTTGGAAAACTCCTAAACAAGAGGAGAGACTAGAAGTTTATTATAGGCATTTTTCAGTTAAAAATTCATCATACTTTGGGGCCGTTTGGATTACCTTAAAATGAGTAGCTTATGGCTTATAAACATAAGTGTCATATAAGTGATAAGTAGATCAGAAATTATAAGTAGAGTATTTGGTAAATCAGAACTTATAAATTAACTTTTTTTTATTATTTTCAAAATATTTGTTTTTTAATATATATCAATGGATGTCAATGGATAGATATCGATGAGTAGAGAAATTTGATATATGCATATTAAATTTTCAATGAACGGATCAAAAGATATATGATTTTGAAGATTTGAAGAATATTATATATTGCGTGTATCGAAAAATAAGAATAAGTTGAAAGTTGAATGTTAGCATTTCTTAACATTCAACTTATCAACATATAAGTTATAAGTTGAGCTAAAACTTAGAGGCCGTTTGGGATTGCTTAAAATAAGTTACTTTTGACTTAATGGAGGTGTTTTTAGGCCGTTTGGGATAGCTTAAAATAAGTTACTTTTGACTTAATGGAGGTATTTTTAACTTAATGGAGAATGTAAAGTTGTTTGCTTTAAGTTGAATGAATGTGTTTGGATAATTTTACTTAAAGTTAAATAGGGATTTAATAATTTTGACTTAAAGTGAAATTTGACTTAAAAAAATTTAAATTCATAATATTTAAATTTTATAAGAGTCCTGAAACAAAAATAAAAATAAAAAATTGGATAAGTCATAAGTCATAAGTCAAAAGTACCTAAAATGAACTTATGACTTAATGGAGTTTTTTAACTTAAAGCCTAGCTTTAAGCAAGTTATACAAATAGAACAAAAGCTCCTTAAAGGAGCTTTCTCGTTTAAGGAGGAGTAGCCAAACAGGCTCATATATGCACTTAAAGGAAAAAGTGAAGTTGTTTACTTTAAGTTGAATGAATGTGTTTGGGTAATTTTACTTAAAGTTAAATGGGGGTTTAATAATTTTGACTTAAAGTGAAATTTGACTTAAAAAATTTTAAATTCATAATATTTAAACTTTACAAGAATCATGAAAAAAAACTCAATAAGTCATAAGTCAAAAGTACCTAAATGGAGCTTATGACTTTAAGCAGTTTTTTAACTTAAAGACAGCTTAAAGCCACACTACACAAACAGGCCATTTAATGACTTAAAACCATTTTTAGCTTTAAGCAAAGTTTGCCAAACAGACTGTTAAATAGGTAAATACCCCGTATAAGCTCTTATGGACTTATAAGGCATAAGCCACCAACACGAACCAAACAGGCACTTTGATTAAAAACCCACTTAAAAAAGGGTAAGTAATTTTACTTTTTCTAAACCTAAATTTTACTCTAAATTCTTGATCAAAATGATCAATGATCAAAAATAAATAAATGAGGGAGCCTATGTATGAACACCCTATTTTTTAGAGATGCACACCTAAAATTGATAAAATGACTAAACTGCTCTCAAATAACTTTTTATGCCAAGTCTCTTATTCTGCAATTATATATCACATTTAATCATCAAACTTTTTTTATATCCAACTTCAAAAAATGGAAGAGAACAAAATTAAGGAAGAATTACAAATGAAAAGAGAACACTTTCCATAAATAATTGCAAAAATTGAACAAAATTACCATTCTAATTATTGAAACTTTCTTTTATACTTTATATAGTTATCTTGTGAATTTTGTCATGAATTCTACACATATGTAGTATGTCAATGGCTCATAGATGTAGAGTATAGATAGAACAAAGAGTAAAATGCACTTTGTGTACTTGAAGTATGGCGAATACACCACTTGCAATACTACCTTTCTAAATGTACCATGTGCAATACCAAGTAATGGATTTACTTAAATTTCGTGTACCGCCGTTTATCTAAATCAAACGGCGTTAGATCGTCAAGGGCATTTCAATCTTTTCCATACGCAACACAATTACCAACTCAAACAATTCACAACACTGCAACTACTTTGAATTCCCACACAACCACAACAGAGCAGGGACTTGCGAATAAAGACTGAACGGAATCGGAAAGGAGAACCGACACTCACACCATGGCAGGACACGCACACACGCACATATATTTCAGCTAATCATCCACACAACCCATTTTTTCCCTTCCTTGATTCCCCCTTCTTTTCCCTCAAAATCCCATGAACACTTCACAACACAGCCTCTCCCATGATCCACACCACAATCGCCTACCCACACCACCATCTGCACTCCCTTATCCCTCCATAAAATACATAAAAATAGACCCAACTTAGTTGCATAACAATCCCCTAGCGTGTACACACACACGAAAGATTATACACACCCAACATATACATATACATACGCAGCAGCCATACCAGGTAGAACAATACCACAGCAGCCATAAGGAATTCGAATTCGAACTCTAACAAGGAACAACACAATCGGCAGACACCCACATACACAGCTATACACACCATATATATATACGTACACATAGAGAGATAGACAAGAGATGAAGGAAGAAGAGAATCGCGAGGGAGAGAGGCGAGAGAGAGAGAGAGACTTCGATTGAGGGAGTGAGATCGATTTGAGATAGAGAGAAATGAGAAGATTAGAGACACACACACTACCAGAACTCTCGAGAAGGAGCTGGGTTTTGAAGATTAAAAGAGATAAAGAATCTAACGTTAGATCGTTAGATTGCCTATGGAAAAGACTGAAATGCCCCTGACGATCTAACGCCATTTGCTTTAGATAGACGGTGGTGTTAGAAAATGGAGTTTTTAGAGCATAAGTAATTTATGTTCTTGATGTTAATTCCGGATTTTAACGATTGGAAATTGTTCCTTGATATGGGAACTTAAATTTTCATATATGGGTCTAAGTAATTTTCTTAGTGAAACCCATAGAGAAATAGAGTTGAAGTTAGTAGCTTGTAAGAGCTTGAAATGAGAATGTGTATTTGTCCTACATTGAAATAAACAACAAGGTTGCTGTCAACAACAAGGTTGCTGTCAGGAATGTTAATCTTACTGTCAAAAACAAGGTTGCTGTCAGGAAGGTTGAACTTGCTGTCATAAACAAGGTTGCTGTCAGGAAGGTTAAACTTGCTGTCATGAAACAAGGTTGCTGTCAGGAAGGTGAAACTTGCTGTCATGAAACAAAGTTGCTGTCAGGAAGTAAACTTGCTGTCAACTGTTGACAGTTACTTTAAAGGTACTGTCGGGACTTGATGACAGTAACTTCTGCGTAGTTTTGACAGCAAAGTCTGAGCGTTTATTCTACTGATTAGAAATCATGAATAGGTCAAATATATTGTAACAGATACGATTTATTTAATTATAAATCATCCGTTTTGATTTGTTATTGAATGTAAATCGTGGAGTTACAATTCTTATATTAATGAAGGGGGTATCAGTTACGCTTAGCCTCTAGGGTAAATAGAGACATAAGCTACTGATTGTAGTGTGATATATTCTGAATATACAACACACCCTAAATTCTCTTCTATACACTCTCTTTTTCCCTGACTGTCAAAGCTATTTTGCTTGTGGGTTTTCTGGCGAACTGAGGTGCTAGTCGAAGTTGAGTTATCTGGTTACTGTGACCATCTAACTCGGAGCTGTTTTATCCTGGAAGAATATTGCCAGCATCCTGACACAGTTGTAAGTGGAGGCAATTATCTCTTCAAGAGCAGTCAGGATTTCTTGCAAATCCTGACGACTCAGCTGTTTGTTTTACTTGTTTTACATACTGATATAGCTATGGCTACTGGTATGTACTCTGACTTTCCTTCGTTCTTTCAGTTACTGATATGCATGCTTTTTACCTTCGTGTTTTGTTTCGTTAATTGTTTGCTTGGCCTTGGCTTGTTAAATACGATATATAACTACCTCTATGTTGCTGTAGTAGTCAATATTTCCAACATTCTTGAAGAGATAATTTGTTATATAGTATTTAGCATAATGGTTAACGAGAGTGAGATTCCTGCTAGTGGTAGTTCGGTTGCATCTGTTGGGGTCATTGATTGGACCACTTACAGTTTTCCACAACTTGTTGAATTAACTGGCTTGCCTGAGAAATTCAATGGGGGCGTTGGCTTTTCTCGTTGGCAGAAAAGGATGAAGTTGTGGTTGACTGTAAAGGGTTTGTGGCCTGTTGTGGAATATGAGAAGCCGGTTGTGGATCAAGAGAAGGCTGAATCAGTTAAGAGTTATGCGAAGTGGGCTGAGAAGGATGGGGTTGCTAGGGCAGCAATTCTGGCTGCTCTAACCAACACATTGTTTGATGTGTACTCCTCTGATGCCTACACCGCAAAACTCTTATGGGAGAAGCTGGACCAGACACATAATACTGACTCACAAGGTCTGGAAAAGTATTCTGTGGCTAGGTTCCTTGATTTCAAGCTGGTGGACAATAAGTCCATGACTGAGCAAGTGCATGAATTCGAGATGATAGTGCATGCTTTGAAGGAGTCTGGAATGGACCTCCCCGAAAAGTTTAAGGTAATGAGTGTGATTGAAAAGCTCCCAAAGTCTTGGGAAGAGTTCTCTCTCTCCCTGAAAAGACAGAAAGGAGAGATCACATGGACCAACCTTATGCTGGACATCTCGGTGCAAGAACAACACAAGTCCAAACAGGGACATGTGATGCCAACTGAGTATGGAAGTTCGAAGGTAAATGTAGCAACTGTAGGACAGAAAAGGAAGGCTGTCTCTAAGAAGGGTAATAGTAATAAACCTAAAAATGACAAGGATAAGGCCAAGAAACCAAAGGCAAACAAACCATGTTGGTCTTGTGGGCAGGTTGGGCACTGGAGTAAGGACTGCCCTACAAAGAAAGCAAAGAAAGCCGAGGGGGTAGCTCAAGCGAATGCTGTGCTTGGAACCTCAAGTGGGCCTGTAGCGAACATGGTTGTTGGTGAGGCTTTGGCTTCTGAAACCAACGAAGACCGGTATGTTACCTACAACCCTGTACTATTTTCCACTTATCTGTCAAATGAATGGTTGATTGATACTGGAGCTAATGTGCATATTTGTGCTGACATTAGTTTATTTGTATCTTATCAACAGAGTCATAGCTTGACAGTGACGATGGGGAACGCAAGTGCTGCTCAAGTACATGGAATAGGAAACGTGGACCTGAAGTTTCCTTCGGGACGTATTCTATCCCTGACGAGAGTGCATCATGTTCCCGACATGCGTAGAAATATAATAAGTGGTAGTTGTTTAGTAGCTAATGGCTTTGAAGTTTCTCTCAAATGTAATAAAGTAGTTCTTATTCATACTGGTACATTTTTTGGCAAGGGTTACTTGTCGAATGGTTTATTTGTGATAAATGCTGAACCCGTTTTGGGTGGATTGATTAATAATATTACTCCTTCTGTTAACTATGTTGAATCTTCAGATTTATGGCATGCTAGACTTGGTCACTTAAATTTTGGTGCTCTTAAAAATATGATGAACTTAGAGTTGATTCCAAAACACACTATAGAAAAGAATTCTAAATGTCAAGTATGTGTGTCTGCTAAACAAATAAGGAAACCTTTTCATAATATTGTTAGGGATTCAGACTTGTTAGATTTAGTACACACTGATATTTGTGAATTTGGTGGTGTGTTGACTAAGGACCAGTTTAGATACTTCATTACCTTTATAGATGATAGTAGTAGATACTGTTATGTTTATTTACTTAGACATAAGGATGAAGCACTTAGTAAATTCATTATATATAAAACTGAAGTAGAAAAACAAACTAGTAAGGTACTTAAACGGTTGAGATCTGATAGAGGTGGTGAGTATACGAGTAACGCTTTTAATGAATTTTGTGCAAGCAATGGTATAGTTCATGAAGTTACCCCACCATACACACCTGAGTCTAATGGGGTTGCTGAGCGAAAGAACAGAACATTTAAAGATATGATCAATAGTATGCTTATTAACTCTGGGCTGCCTAAATACATGTGGGGAGAAGCTCTGAATACGGCTTGCCATATTCTGAATAGAGTTCCTCTGAAACACATGGATAAGACACCCTATGAGTTATGGAAGAGCAAGAAGACTAGTCTTAAGTATCTTCGTGTGTGGGGGTGCCTTGCTAAGGTACTTGTCCCTGAACACAAGAGAAAGAAACTAGGTCCGAAGACTGTTGATTGTATCTTTCTAGGCTATCTTGAGACCACTACAGCTATGAGATTTTTAGTATTAAAATCTGACATAGATGGTATAGTGGCAAACACGATAGTTGAGTTTCGTGATGCTACATTCTTTGAGGATGTTTACCCTATGAAGACTGGTATGCCTCAAGATACTTCTAATGAAGATCCTACTCACACATCAAGTTCTATTCCTGATCATGTGAAAAGATGACAAATGTGGGGGCGGAACCTAGTAGTAGCTCTACTCCTAAGGAGGTAGAGGAACCACGAAGGAGTAAGCGTGCAAAGGTAGTCAAGGATTTTGGAAGTGATTATATCACTTACAATGTCGAGGACGAACCTTTAACTTTCCGACAAGCTATGGATTCTTCAGAGTCTAGGCACTGGAAGGGCGCTGTAAAGAGTGAAATTGACTCTATTATTTCTAACGGAACATGGGAGTTAGTTGATCTCCCTCCTGGGTGTTCTACTATCGGGTGCAGATGGATCTTTAAGAGAAAGTTGAACCCTGACGGATCAATAGATAAGTACAAAGCTAGACTGGTAGCTAAGGGTTTTAAGCAAAAAGAGGGCATTGATTACTTTGACACATACTCTCCAGTAGCTAGAATGACAACAATTCGAATGCTAGTAGCATTGGCTTCCGTACATGGTCTTACCATCCATCAAATGGATGTAAAGACAGCTTTTCTTCATGGTGAACTTGAAGAAGAGATTTATATGGATCAGCCTGAGGGATTTGTTGCATCTGGTAACGAAAGGAAAGTATGTAAGTTGATCAAATCCATCTATGGCTTGAAACAAGCTCCTAGGGATTGGCATAAAAAGTTTGATGAAACTATAGTGCCGTTCAGTTATGATATTAATGATAGTGATAAGTGTGTCTACACCAAAGTTAAAGGTAGTGAGTGTGTCATCTTGTGCCTATATGTAGATGACATATTACTGTTTGGAACCAATATTGAGATTATTAACGAGACAAAAGCTTTCTTGAAAAGGCACTTTGAAATGAAGGATATGGGTGAGGCTAGTGTGATTCTTGGTCTCAAGCTGACACAGTCAGCTGAGGGAATAACTTTATCGCAGTCTCATTATATAGAGAAATCTATACTTGAGAAATATGGTTATTCACAGTGTAGAATCGCTAGTACACCCTATGATCCTAAAGTTGCCCTTGTTAAGAATGCTTCAGGAGTACCTGTGTCTCAGTTAAGGTATTCTCAGATTATAGGGAGTTTGTAGTATCTTGCTAATTGTACTAGACCAGATATTTCATACTCTGTGTCTAAGTTGGCTAGATATACAAGCTGTCCAAACAGAACTCATTGGGATGCTCTTGATAGAGTACTTAGATATCTAAAAGGCACAATGTACCTAAGTTTACACTATAGGAGATTTCCTGGTGTACTTGAGGGGTACAGTGATGCAAGTTGGATAGCTAAGAAGTCTGGTTCCAATGGAGTGACTGGATACGTGTTCACTTTAGCAGGTGGAGCAATATCCTGGAAGTCGACAAAACAGACTATAGTTACTCGGTCTACTTTTGAGGCTGAGTCGTGTGCGCTTGATGCCACGGGGACGGAGGCTGAATGGTTACATGGACTTATGTCCACAATACCTGTAGTAAGTAGACCTCTTCCTGCGTTTGCTATTCATTGTGATAGTAAAACAACTATCGACAAGATTAGCAGTAAAAAGTATAATGCTAAAACAAAGAGACACATCCAAGTTAGACTAAAGTCTATAAGGGGTTTAGTGTCTGATAGGATTATTGCTGTAGAGTTCATAGGAACTCAGAATAATATAACTGATCCTTTAACTAAAGGACTGGAACCTGTAGTGGTCCTTAAGTCGAGGTTGGGGATGGGGCTGTCAACCCATCATAGTTCATCATCAGTGGGAACCCAATACACATGAGAGGAGATCCCTTGAAGTGTATTCAATGTGGTAATAACAAGCTGTAAGGATGAATTGGTAGTACCTTTGCTACATAGATGATACTGTTTGTATCTGAGTCTATCCCCTGTAAACCTAGAAGGTATTGACACTGCTAGTAAGCAAGAGTTATTATAACTCTGAATGGGGTCAAGTCATTCGACGAGATGGTAGCAGTACATCTCTGGAGATGCCCAGCTAAGCGAATGTAATTGTGTGGTCGCAATTAGAGGAAAGGGTTATTCCTTGAAGCATTCGATGAACAGGATCGAGACAAGACCATTAATGTCTCAAAGCCGTAGATTGGCACCATAGCCTTTGACTTGTCGTCGTCTATGGAACATGGTTACACCAAACGGATTAAGATTCAAGGTGAAACATTCCATCTGAATCCGGTAATCATTGAAGTAGGGGACTTAGGAGGGTTCAAACCCGGAAGGGTACCAACTCTGAAAAACAAGTCATGATGTAAAACCTGAAGCATTTCTGTATGGATTTATGGGGGATTGTTAGAAAATGGAGTTTTTAGAGCATAAGTAATTTATGTTCTTGATGTTAATTCCGGATTTTAACGATTGGAAATTGTTCCTTGATATGGGAACTTAAATTTTCATATATGGGTCTAAGTAATTTTCTTAGTGAAACCCATAGAGAAATAGAGTTGAAGTTAGTAGCTTGTAAGAGCTTGAAATGAGAATGTGTATTTGTCCTACGTTGAAATAAACAACAAGGTTGCTGTCAACAACAAGGTTGCTGTCAGGAATGTTAATCTTACTGTCAAAAACAAGGTTGCTGTCAGGAAGGTTGAACTTGCTGTCATAAACAAGGTTGCTGTCATGAAGGTTAAACTTGCTGTCATGAAACAAGGTTGCTGTCAGGAAGGTGAAACTTGCTGTCATGAAACAAAGTTGCTGTCAGGAAGTAAACTTGCTGTCAACTGTTGACAGTTACTTTAAAGGTACTGTCGGGACTTGATGACAGTAACTTCTGCGTAGTTTTGACAGCAAAGTCTGAGCGTTTATTCTACTGATTAGAAATCATGAATGGGTCAAATATATTGTAATAGTTACGATTTATTTAATTATAAATCATCCGTTTTGATTTGTTATTGAATGTAAATCGTGGAGTTACAATTCTTATATTAATGAAGGGGGTATCAGTTACGCTTAGCCTCTAGGGTAAATAGAGACATAAGCTACTGATTGTAGTGTGATATATTCTGAATATACAACACACCCTAAATTCTCTTCTATACACTCTCTTTTTCCCTACTGTCAAAGCTATTTTGCTTGTGGGTTTTCTGGCGAACTGAGGTGCTAGTCGAAGTTGAGTTATCTGGTTACTGTGACCATCTAACTCGGAGCTGTTTTATCCTGGAAGAATATTGCCAGCATCCTGACACAGTTGTAAGTGGAGGCAATTATCTCTTCAAGAGCAGTCAGGATTTCTTGCAAATCCTGACGACTCAGCTGTTTGTTTTACTTGTTTTACATACTGATATAGCTATGGCTACTGGTATGTACTCTGACTTTCCTTCGTTCTTTCAGTTACTGATATGCATGCTTTTTACCTTCGTGTTTTGTTTCGTTAATTGTTTGCTTGGCCTTGGCTTGTTAAATACGATATATAACTGCCTCTATGTTGCTGTAGTAGTCAATATTTCCAACAGGTGGTACACGAAGTTTAAGTAAATCCATTACTTGGTATTGCACGTGATACTTTTAGAAAGGTAGTATTGCAAGTGGTGTCTTCGCCATACTTCAGTTACACAAAGTGCATTTTACTCTAGAACAAATAAAGATATCCAATATTGTTTGTCTTATGTATCACAAGTTAATCTAATACAATTATTTTAAGATGCATCTGAAGACTATCATATAAGCAAAAATTCGCTGAATTAAATAAAAGTTTATCTTAATTATTCTCAAAAAAAAAGTTTATCTTAATGAAAATATCTCTCTTATCTATTGCGAAAATATTTGCTTGAAATATCTCTTATCTGCTCTATTCTAATTGTTTTCTCTCTCTTCATTTGATTAGTTTTAGGATGAATTTGTTTCATTATATTGACTGATTTTTTTGGATTTCCTGGGTTTTAAATGCAAAGGTTTCTCAAAAATTTTAACAGGATAAAATAAAAGAAAAAGTTACTCCAATATTTATGCTTGCCTCTGGTCACTGGACTTGCAACACAATCTGGAAGACAAATTAAGAATACATAATTTTGAGTTACTCAAGAAGTATGTTACAAATAAATATAATAATTTGAAAACATATTGATCTCTTTATTAAATTTGATCGTGCAAAGAAAATCTATACATATCTATACGAAGGTTCTAAAAATTGTTAGGCGTTTCTAGATAATGAGGCCATTTTCTAGCGATTAATTGACTAGACAGGTAGACAGAATTAATCAGACCATTAATCGGATGTATTTAAATAATTTTTATATATAACTAAAATATTGAAAATAATTTTTTATATGATTAAAAATATAAGTATTTTCATTTTATTAGCAAACATATGTGTAAGTTATATTTTTTATTTAAAAAAAATAACATTTTACAATTTTATTCTTAATTTGACCGTTTTTTAACATGTTGACCGATTAATTCCGATTAAATCCGATTAATCCCATCAAGACCGTCTAAACCCGTATAATCCGATTAATCACCAATTTTTGAAAAAAAAAACGTTTTTTAAACAATTTTTATAAAAATTAGACATTTTTGCGCCGTGTAGTACTTAAAAACCGATTAATCGATCGCTTAAACCCATTTTTAAAACAATGATTACATGTGGCCTGTGGGATGTGCATATAGCTTCCAAAAATAAATACAGTATCAAAATTCAAATACGGAGTAAAATAAAGTCACTAATTTTTTATTTTTTTTTCTATTACTGATTCAACATACTCCCTCTGTCCCATCCATTTCTTTACAATTTCCTTTTTGGGCCGTCCCACCATTTCTTTACATTACCCAAAATAGTAAGTTTTAACACTATTACACCCACTACTTCACTTATTTTAACAATACTTTACACTATTTCACCCACTACTTAACTTATTTTAACAATAAAATCACTATTACACCCACTACTTCACTTATTTTAACAATAAAATCACTATTACACCTAGGGCTGCACAAAGGTCCAAAACCGGACCGGACCGGACCGACCCGGACCGGACCGAAGACCGGATTTTATTGAATTCATGGACCGGGGACCGGACCGGTCATAACCGGTCTTTGGGACCGGACCGGACCGGAAAAACCCGGACCGGACCGGAACCGGACCGGTTTGGACCGGTTAGTTAATATTTTATAAAAAAATAATTTTTATAATTTAATTTTCATTCTTTGTTGATTTATAAATTACTTGGTAAGTTAATTTAAATCTAAAATAAGTAAATGTCATATTATTTGTAAAGTAACATTAATTTGGGAACGTAATTATAAATTATATATAGAATGAAATATGAAATTTAATCATTTATATTATAGTGTTTATATATACTATTTCATAATTTTATTATTTACCAATTTGGATCACTAAAATATGTTATGTGTGAATATTTAATCATTAAACTATATAATTTAAAAGACAAAATAGTGTAAAATTAACTATATACATAAAATCCGGTCCGATCCGGCCTGGACCGGGTGTTTTCAGGGTTTGGACCGGACCGAACCGAAGACCGGATTTTTTTGATTTTACGGACCGGGGACCGGACCGGTTATATTCGGTCCGGTCCGGTCCTTGGACCGGTAGACCCGGTCCGGTCTAATTTACCGGTCCAGACCGGAAAGTTGTGCAGCCCTAATTACACCCACTACTTCATTTATTTTAACAATATTACATCCACTTTACACCCACTATCCTTGACCTCCGTGCCCAGCCGTCATGTAAAGAACCGGCTGGAACGGAGGGAGTAGTCAACAATTTAAGCCACCCCAGCCTTGGGGGTGTCCAAAAGCGTAAATTCAGCCCACCCACCCACAAATCTAGCCTAGCTGCCCATTCCATTTCATTGGGGGATTTATTCGTATAAACAACGCAGCGTCAACGAATCGTTACACACACACCCCACGCCTTTAGACACACACCAGAATCAGGCAAAACAAACAAACTAACAAACAAATCTCATCTCATTTTCGCCGTCGATTCATTTCCGATGGCGTTCTCCGACAACTCTTCCCGCCAGTCTCTCATCCCCTCTTATCTCTACTCATCTTCATCATCCAACAATCTGTTACTCAACAAGCTAACAAACAGAGCTGCTGTTCCTTTTTCAAACCCTAGCGCCGAACAAGTTTCTCCGGCGAAGAGTCCGGTGATGATTCAAGCTCCGAACGAGCCGCTCGGAAAGATCGAGATGTACTCGCCGCAGTTCTATGCTGCTTGTACTGCTGGTGGAATATTGAGCTGTGGACTCACTCACACATTTGTTACTCCTCTTGATCTCGTTAAATGCAATATGCAGGTCTCTATTTTTATTTATTTATTTAGAATTATTTTATTCAGATCTGTTTGTTATTTGATTAGATCTGCTCAGATGCGGTTTTTGTACGGTATTTCTGGTTTATGTGTTGTGTATGTTATGTTCATGTAGATTGATTATGTGTATACTTTGTGTTCGAAAACATTTTGTATGTAGAAATGTAGCTGAATTTTGCTCACAATTGAATCATTTCCTTGAATTGACTGGTTAATAACCGAAGAAAAGTAATTATCCTAATTAAAAATTCAGAAAGAAACTTGACCTAATTTGTTCTAAATATCTGTGATATTAAACACATACTTACTCTTTTGTTTTGTTTTTGAATAATTTTGTAAGTTAGTTGTTTAGCTTACATACATGTAGGCTGTAGCAAAAAAGTAAATTGTTTAGCATACGTACTGTTGTGCTAAGTGCTGAATAGTTGATCCTGCCTTATGTGCTCGGATATAAACAGTATTTATTCAGTATTCATTTGATTGGTTAGTTTGTCGTGTAAAAAAAAATGTAAATTGTAATTGTAACATTTAACCTAATTTGTCCGTTG
The DNA here is from genome assembly GCA_037693485.1 of Kitagawia praeruptora. NCBI lineage: Eukaryota > Viridiplantae > Streptophyta > Magnoliopsida > Apiales > Apiaceae > Kitagawia > Kitagawia praeruptora. The sequence goes on along the minus strand of CM075345.1, from coordinate 119,444,709 downwards.
CATCTGATTTTTATGTTTCAATGAGTGTGTGTGCGTGTATGTATGCATATATGACCTTGAAATCAAGTACTATTGTCCCTATCAGGCACACTTTTTATACCTCCATTGTAAATTTAGCTGTGTATTTAGTAATTTGTTTGGGTGTATGTGGTGACTATGTTTTTTGTTTTCGAAACATGTGAAATAAATCTGGTTTTGTAATTGTATTAGATTGACCCTGCAAAGTACAAGAGCATCTCATCAGGATTTGGAGTATTGCTCAAGGAGCAGGGCGTGAGGGGCTTCTTCAGGGGATGGGTGCCGACACTTCTCGGTTACAGTGCTCAGGGTGCCTGCAAGTTTGGGTTCTATGAATTCTTCAAAAAGTATTATTCTGATATTGCAGGGCCAGAGTATGCTGCCAAATACAAGACCCTCATCTACCTTGCTGGTTCTGCATCTGCTGAGGTGATTGCTGATGTTGCTCTATGCCCCTTTGAAGCAGTGAAGGTTCGCGTTCAAACTCAGCCTGGTTTTGCTAGGGGTTTGGGTGATGGACTTCCCAAATTTGTCAGATCTGAAGGCGCTCTTGGGTATGAACAAAGCAGATGCTTGTTTCTCTTTGGCTTTTTGATTATTTTTTGAGATTTTCTGTTTTTGGAAAACAGTTTAGTAATTTAATCAAACTTGTACAGGTTATACAAGGGATTGGTTCCACTCTGGGGACGCCAGATTCCATGTAAGTTTGTGTTCATTCTATTACTCTTCGTAAAGCCCTTAAAATTTTTAGTGGTTTCATTAGTTGTTCAGATTTGTGCTGGTCTATCTTAGTAGTTTGTAGTATGCTCCAAGTCTCGGTTGTTAAAAATCTGCAACAGATATCTTGGGTATATGTATTACACCCTACTCCTAAGACCTAATGTTTCGGAAGAGTTACCCACTTAAATTAACTAGAACCAGTATTGTGTATCTCCAAAGGAAGCGCCTTATGCCCAAAGTTGGTTTTGAACTGTGGGAGATTGTCAAGATAACTTCCTGCCTCTAGAACCGTATGGTCGTTGGGAGTGTCACTTTATGTTAATGGTTATTATGATGCATTACTAATTTGCTTCACTACCTAATCATACACGTGTCCTTGATTTTACATTAGCTTCCATGTGCAATTGTGCAGATCTGTTTCCTTCGGTTTTAAACTCAATTACAGTTTTATTATGCAAGTTCTTTTGAGTTATTAACTTTTCCATTGCTTCAAGTCCCAGAAGCCATCTTAACAAAATGATGCAGGTGGAAGGGCTCATATTATAGATGTTCCACTGTGCATCTAGTATACTGTTTAAGGGTAGTCATATATTCAAATTTGAGTATGGAGCAAATGAAGAATATACTTTACTTGGCCAAAGAAGATAAAGAATTACTTGTCTCTAATTTTCCCTAAAACTAACGAGTGCTAGAGTGGTTTGGATATGACTATGTATGTATGATATTGAACTTGAGGATGTTTATAATGTAATTAGTTGAAGTGTGACACTTTATTGGGCATTTGTTATACAAATGGGACTCTTTTGTGGGCTTGAGCCATTAATGAATATTGGATGAAGAAACCAATTTAAACTTTCCCCTTGCACATTTCCATGCTCTGTGTTATTAACAGTATGAAGTACTAGTTTAATTCTAAGAAGTTACATACTTAGGGAGGGTGTTTACTGGATCCCTATAGATTGAAATCTGTTATTTGCAGATACAATGATGAAGTTCGCATCATTTGAGACAATTGTTGAGATGCTATATAAATATGCTATCCCTACACCAAAAGATCAGTGCAGCAAAGAGTTGCAGCTTGGTGTAAGTTTTGCTGGTGGATACGTTGCTGGTGTGTTCTGTGCTATTGTGTCACACCCTGCTGATAATCTTGTCTCTTTCCTTAACAACGCCAAAGGTGCAACTGTCGGCGATGTGAGTGCTTCTTAACCTATGTTATCTTCTACTTATATTCATCTTTCAGTGTGTTATGCATATACTTATTTTCAATACATGCATTTCGTTTTCAGGCTGTGAAGAAGATGGGGATGCTGGGTCTTTTCACCCGTGGGCTTCCTCTTCGTATTGTCATGATTGGAACTCTCACAGGAGCCCAATGGGGAATATATGATGCTTTTAAAGTTTTTGTTGGCCTGTAAGTTTATTCCACATAATGAAGTTGTGTTGTAACTTGTAATAAATTTCAGTCTGAATTTATTGGATTCTGATGATAATTCATATGTTGTACAGGCCAACAACTGGTGGTGCTGCCCCTGTTGCTGTTGCTGTTGCTGCTGATGCTGAGCCTGAGCCTGCACAGGTGTAGGACCAACTCAAGTGGTTAAAGGATTTTGGAGCTGAGACAATGAGAAAATGTTAAATAAATATAGCATGGCTTATGTTGCATGGATGGCAAATCAGAATATTCTTTTTTACCTCTAAAACTTGTGGCAGTTATTTCTTAGTTAACTCTGATTTTGGAGGTGGTAATCTACTCCTCTGTTTCCATGGAGATTTTTTGTTAGAATAGACAGATTCCCATCTTGAGATTAGGATATCGCTTATGCCCCACTGAAAAGTGAAAGACTTAAAATAATGGACAATTTGGGGTATTTGGTTCCTGTCCATATACATTTGATTAATTATATCCAGTTTTCTGGCTATGTACACATGTTTGCTTCATTATTAGAGTAACTGTTCCTTAACTTTGCTGGTAAGATGACCGTTGGTCCGTTGGCCCGTTAGACGACATTCTTCCCAATTCAGACTCGCATTCTAGGTGCTTTGAGTTGTTTCAAAGTGATTGTGTTTATAGATTCATGTTAATGTTTGTCGATCTAGTTGATTACCTTGACAATTCATAACATTGTTCTATTTTGGTGCCTTACTGTTTTCATCCTTCGTGTGCGATGCCATGTAGATTTTGCAATGGAGGCAGGCATATGCAATTATGGAAAGATCGAGGTTAAAGATATTGTAATATTTATTTCTGTAACCTTGTAATCGGTAGTACTCTGTAGTATCTACCTTTTTTGAAAAAGGGCAATTTTATCTATGGCTTTTGGGTTGATTAAAAAAGGTTTTAAAATAACTACATACTTCCTCCGGTCCATTATATAAGACATTTGACTTTTCTGCACGTAACTTTAGGTGTTTTGACTACATAGCTAAAATTATTATTTTTTAAATTTTTTTTTCTAAATAAAAATTAAAGTATCATATTTTTATTCAAAAAAGGAAAAATTAAAAAATAATAATTTTAGCTATATAGTCAAAGCATCTAAAGTTACGTGCAGAAAAGTCAAATGCCTTATATAATGGACCGGAGGGAGTATTTAATTTTAATATTTAAATATTAAATTAATAAATAGCTTTATTATTTTATCCATGAGGTTAGAGCATCTCCAATCGGTCCATAACTGTTAGCAAAATCCAATCTGGCAGGCCCATATAGCTAACAGGATAGATAAAACACACTCCAACCGAAGTCTGCAGCTAAAAAAAATATATATAACCCTTGTCTCGTTCTCCAAATATATAAAACCTCTGCAGATCTGTAAGTAGCGCCATGTCATCTCCCTCCCTTTCTCTTCCCCCTCCCGCCACATCTTCCCTCCAATTTCACATCCCAAATTAGTTTTTCCCCCAATATTAAATTTCTTTCTCCCATTGCTGTCTCCGAAAATAGAAAATCCTACAAAACTGATTCACTCGCTATCCAGGTATGAGATGCGATTAATTCTTGATTTTGTATTGTTTATCATATCTCTTGCCTTTTTTTATTATTAATTCTTGATTCTTGATTATGGTTGTTAAAGACTAATTGAGTTTCGATTAATTTGTGCTTAAGAGCTTGATTATATACATGGATAAATACTAGTTATTTTGTCTTGCTTCATATGATTTGTATAGTCAATGAATCTAGAATAATGAATAATTTGGATGTTGTCGTAATTGGTGACATTATTAGGTCATGGATGTCTCTTTTACGTCTTTACTAAACAAGGGCGTATATGATGATGTTGGAGAACTGTGTTCTCAGTCCAGCCAACAACAAGATCCAGCCAAACAGAAAAAAAGGTCGTCGGTCGAAGAATTTTACAATGGAAGAGGATATGTTACTCATATCCGGTTGGTTAAATGTTAGTTTGGATCCGATACAAGGCACCAATCAAACACAATTGACTTACTTGAGTAGGATTTCGAACTATTTCAATGAGCACAAAACTTTGTAAGTGATCGTACTTCTACTTCTTTGTGTAATCGGTGGTGTGCAATTCAAACGTCCGTAAGTAAATTATACAAGCAAAATTATACAAGCTGTCATGATATATTTCATTGTGCCTACATCCCAAAAGCGTGATGGTCCGCGAATCATTGCAAATCGAGATTGCAACACTCCAAATGCTCTCTCAACATCTTTTCTAGTAGATTCTTGTGCCATTGCAAAATATTTTTGTTACCTTGTGGTTTTGAAATAGTTTTAACAAATGTTGGCCAAGAAGGATATATACCATCAGCGAGATAATATCCCATATTATACTCGTGACCGTTGATGGTATACCTGACTTCAGGTCCACGATCTTCTGCCAAATCTTCAAATAGATGAGATCGATCTAATACATTAATATCATTTAATGATCCCGGCAATCCGAAGAAAGAATGCCAAATCCAAAGGTCTTTTGAAGCTATTGCTTCCAAAATAATAGTTGGTTCATGAACATGACCAGTATACATACCTTGCCATCCAGTTTTGGACAATTTTTCTACTTCCAGTGCATACAATCGATACTACCCAACATTCCAGGAAAGCCGCGTTCTTCATTTTCTGCCAACAATCTAGCCACATCTACATCATTTGGCCGTCTCAAATATTCAGCACCAAATATCTCGACGACTGCTTTAATAAATCTTTTTAGACTCTCTATTGTTGTACTTTCGCCTATTCTTACATAATCATCAACAACAGCAGCGGCTGTTCCATATGCAAGCATTCTCACTGCAGCTGTCATTTTCTAGAGAGATGAAAGTCCACGAGCACCCACAACATCAATTCTTTGAGTGAAATAATAATCATGAGCTGTAATTGCTTCTTCAATTCGTAAGAACAAGGATCGACGCATCCGAAATCTACGACGAAATTATGATTCTTTGTATGTAGGATTATCTGAAAAATAATCATGATATAGTCTGTTGTGACCTTTTTCTCTATTACGATCAATGACACGATGATTCATTATAGATTCCACAATGATGTCCGATCGAATTTTCTCTTTGACGCCGACGATGAAGATGAACTGCACCAGCCATCGTCATCATTGCTTCAGTTTCTTCTTCTTCAGCCTTCATTATCTCATCAATGATTCGTATAGAGTTGGCCATTGAAATGAATTTAGAATGAATAATTTGTATAGAGTTTGTGTGCTCTTCAGTTCCTAATTATGTGGTCTATTTATAAACAAAGTTGAAATAGAGCTGTTGAGATAGAGCTGTTGGAATATAGCCGTTTTATAAATTTGAAATTTGAAAAAGTTAATAAATTATTATTTTTCAAATATGGATAAAATATTGAAATATAGCTGTTTGGAATATAGCCGTTGGCAATATAGCCGTTGGAATTTGAAAATTTGAAAACAATAATAAAATACTGTTTTTGAAATATAGCTAACCATTATAGCTAACCCCATTGGAGTACAAAACCTTACAGGTTCAGCAAATTTTACATAACCATTATTTTATAGAGAATTTATCTAAAATACTAGGTTTACTAGTTTTATTTGCAAAAATACGGGACCTAATTAATCATTGCATTTTTACTATCTTTCATCTTTTTATTTGCAGATATACGGTTTCGTCTCAACACCTCATGTCTTCTACTCCTACTATGGTTATTTCATCTTCTTCCTCCCCCCGCCTCCATTGCCTCTCTCTCCGAGCGACTCCACCTCCTTCTCCGACGAGTTCCAATTTGTTCTCCATCGTAGCCTCCATCTCTTATTTCATCATCCACCTCCGACGACCTTGCCATAGCACCATCTTTTTCGGTGAGCTTCTTCTCCTAGGCCCCGCAGGGGCACAATCTCCGATGGCATGGCTTTTGGTTTTTTTTTTTGGTTTGATTTTAGTTTTTTTTTAAGATTTGTATGTATTTATCTCTCCATATAAATGAAATATGTGTAATTTTACTGAGTTGCAATTAATTAATTTTGGTTAAATTTTGGTGGTAAATGGTTGTTTTGGGTGAATTTGGGTTGTTTTGTTTTGGGTTGCTTTGGTGAATTTGCGATGGTTGTTTTCAGTTGCTTTTGGTTATTATGCTATTCGCTTATTTAAAATTCAAGCTGGTAACTAGTGATTGCATGCTCAACTTGTATCGAAAACTGGATATTTTCCTGAATTGTAAAATTTTATTTATGTGTTTTTTAGTTTCACATAGTTTCCATGGTGATAAAGTGGACATAAGTTCCTAAGGAGGTTTTGATAAAGTGGACATAAGTTCCTAAGGAGGTTTTTAAAGTTTCACAATTACCATGGCATTCATTGACATTTGGCAAAATTAGTTTCAACGTAGATAATCTGGTCTGCACGGGAATCTGTAATGCTAAAACTGCTTATGTACTAATATTAAATTTTCCTTGAGTCTTTATGAAGTTTTGGTGGCAAATTTGATGACTATCATTTTTATTAGGGCCAAGTAACTAAAGTCAACCTTTTTGTTTGGAAAAATACTCCTTCAAAACAATTGTCAACCTTTTCATTTGGAAAAGTACTAATTTAGAACAAATGGAGTAAAGTTTGATAGCTTAAAAAATGGACAGGTAATTGGGTAATAATTTGTTGTTTCTGCTTTACTTTAGACAAGTCTGGAACTCTACATGGTAGTGTCAAATAGTAAATATGTGGATTAATTGATAATTAATTCTACAAAAAGTGAAATTTGATCATGAGTGATGTGCATAGTTTTGCAAAGAGGGCCTACTGTATTGTTTGTTCTCGACTCATCCAATCTCTCGTTGTTTTACAAACTGCAGTCCCACTCATGGTTGGTAGACTCCGATAAAGAAGAGTTATGCATGCTTATTGATTTCTAGAAACTCTCCTTAGCAGCCTGCACTCATGCTGCCCTGAATGAGAGGTTGCCTCTAAGAATCATAGTCCAAGTCCTCTTCTTTGAGCAACTCCAACTTAGGACTTCTGTAGCCAGTAGTTTTCTCGTCTTAGGCAATTTTGATGGGTCCCAACAGTTAGAAAGTGGTCTGCTTGCATCTAGTGACAGAGGTTGGGACACAGCTGTGAGAGAGAATCAAGTTTTAAAACTGGGAATGGACAGTATGAGGATGCATGTTTCTGAACTGGAAAAAGAGTGTTCAAATATGAGGCACGAGATTGCGAAGTTAGGTATGGTTAAAGGAACTAGCACATGGAGAAACCTATCAAAGAAGCTGGGCTTCAAGATGAAATCTCAGATGTGCAGTGCTGAAGAGGGAGCTATTAGCAAATAGAAACATAAAGGTGGGAAGGTTGACAACACCAAAGACAAGTATGGAAAGCACAACAATACCAATCATTAGATGGATAAGTATACATTATTCACTTGAATTTGACAAATGGTTGGCCATATAAGTCTTGTTATTTGAAATTTGACAAATGAAAATATGGTTTCCATCAGTCTGGGGAAAATATTTACCGCAATTCTAAGAGTCGAATTTTTACTCAATATAGAATTGATAAGAATGATTTGCTACTTAGTACTCATCAAGGAGAAGCACAAACAAGGATCCGAAAAAGGCAGATTCTCTAATGACAGGAGCGAATTGTATTTCACAAGCAGCAACGGTCACTACATCTGTAGGAATTTCATCTTGAAAATTTTACATATAGTTCCGTTTGATTTTGCTTTTATGTGTTTACTTTTAACCAAACTAGCAACTCGAAAATTCAAAAATCTATTTAGTGGAATAGGCCCCGCAGGGGCACCAATGTAAATTACAAGATTCAATTATCTCAAAAGTAGTTGCATATTTGGTTGAGTCGAGTTGCTTGTTTGTGTGAGGTAGGGTAACCGATGTTTGTGAGAATGTTCTAGGGGGCATTGCTCGTCTATCTGGAGTTGGAATAGTGTGGAATACATTTGAAGCAGGCAATTTGCAAGCTAGGATGACACTTAAATAGAGCCTCAAGCACGATATGTACTAACCATTTAGAAAAAGCACGATATGTACTAACCATTTAGAAAATGCGACTGTGGAGGCCCTGAAGCTGGTGCTCTATCAAGTCACAATTTCCCTTAATCCAAATTTTTCATTGATGCTACTTTTAATTGCATTTTTAGTTGGTTTTATATAGAATGACCCCCGCAGGGCCACACTATCTCAAAATTGAGATTTACTAGTTTTAAAATCTGAATTTGCATTTGATTGCTTTAATTGTCATTTAAAGCAGAAAAACTTGAGTTAGCAGTAAGTGCTGAATCTAGTGTTTTAAGTGATGATTTTGCAATTTTGTTTTAGAATGTTGAGAAAGGAGATGCAAATGTTAAAGCAACGTCACTGTAGAAAAATTTGACCACCTTACAAAGAGCATTTCTCTCCTTCGCACTCTCGATGAGATCCTTCCAGTGCTTGTCTTTTCTCAAAGTTGATGCAGAACTCACCACATGTATAAACAAAGACACAACTTATATATAAGCAAAAATGAGTACACAACTAAGTTCTTGTATGTAGCTTCTGATTTTTAGGACTTTACTGGAACTTGACATGCATACCGAATTCCATTTTGAATCGGCTTGTGGTTTACAAATATCCAACAATAATTGTTAAATGAACCAAATTCCTCTGAAACTTGCAACAAGTTATTTATGTAAAAGCAACCAATAGTTCAACTAAAAACAACCAAAATTACAAAAGAAAATTACAAATGGTGAATGCAAAGTTTTACAAGAATAGGGCTTTGCAACCAAATGCAACTAAAAACACTCAATTGCAACTAAAAGCAAGCAAAATGTAATCAAATGCAATTGATTACATAGAGACTAACTGTATTGTACTATAATAAATAGCAATTGATACTGAAACTCCAAAGTATTTAAATTACAACTTATCATTTCCACTAATTTAAAATAAAAAAATATGGCACATGCTAAAGAAAAATAGGTATATATCACGGAATGTCACCATATCACGGAATCTCGTCATCTTCCCTGCATTGTCCCTCAATAAGTCATTCACATTAAGTAGCTCTTCTAGAGATGTCATGTTGTCTAGATCAGCATCAAGACCCCAAGCCACAAAGCCACCAAAACGTTGACTAAATCTTGTTTGTTCCACTGACAAGACAATTGGTAGTTTCAATGGATCACCACATGGAGCAAACTCTGCAGATTTAATCCTAAGCTCCTCCCACGTATCGGTCAAAACTCCATGGTCACTACTTATGTAATTAGTAATGCCAATTATGTAAGAAGTCATGCCTCCATTGAGATTCTGCATTTTATTGCTCCATACAACCACCAATGTAGAGACATTTATTTTTGGAACAAGATCTTGGGTTGCCTGCATAAGATATTTGACATTCTGAAAAGCTAGCAAAAAACCAACAACATGTTTTGGTTGGATATTTACTGTGAGGATTACCAATAGTTTCAGTGGTAAGCCATTTCGAGAGCTAACAAAAATCTGCTTCGCAATATCCAGCAAACCAACCTGACCAAGGAGCAGATCATGGATACAATAATCTTGTTCAAATTCAGATATTAGAGTAAGATGTTTAATCTCTTTAACATGGTACCTTTGTCCTTCATCCAGTAATCCTGTAGGTACATAAACAATATCATCATTTGGTGGCATATCAATTATCAAGAAAACCCCCAGAACACCAAGCTTTTTTGAGATTCCTGCAGCTACAAATTAATTAAAAAATATAACAATTTGAGACAATTCAACCAGGTGATCTAAATTGCAAAACTAGTGCATAGAACATTAAAAAAAAATTAAAGCTCTAATATCATAACAATTTGAGCCATTCATCATTCAAAGCCTCATTTGCAACCCACAGTCCCACAACCACTAATATAACACAATGGAAGTAGGTGATCTCACTTGCAAAACTAGTGCAGAAAACATTCAAAAAGGTTTAGAAATTGCGATAACATAACAATTCAATTTATGCTTCGAAACCTCATTCGCAACTAACAGCGGCGACTAAAAATAACACAATGCAGCTGGGTGATATCACTTGCAAAACTAGTGCAGAGAACATTAAAAAATGTTCAAAACTATGATAACATAACAATTTGAGCCAATTCATGCTTCAAAACCTCATTCGCTACTAACGGCAACTAAAAACAACACAATGCAACCAGGTAATCACACTTGTAAAATTAGTGCAGAGAACATTTTAAAAAAGTTCAAAACACCGATAGCATAGCATTTTGAGCCAGTTCATCGGTCGAAACTTCATTCGCAACTAATGGTGACTAAAAACAACACAATGCAACTATGTGATCTGAATTGCAAAACTACTGCACACAACATTCAAAAATAGTTCAAAATTGTGGTTGCACAACAATTTGAGCCAATTCATTTTTCGAAACCTCATCCGCAACTAACGATGACTAAAATCAACAAAATGCAACTAGGTGATTTAAATTGCAAAACTAGTGCACAAAACATTCAAAAAAGTTCAACACTGTGGTAGCATAGAAATTTGCGCAATTCATTTTTCGAAACCTCATTCGCAACTCAAAACAACTAGAAATAAGGTAACACAATAACGTGATTTCAATTGTAAAATTACACTAGGTTACAACCTTAAGGTCTGCAACATCTTTTGCAACTAAAAACAACCAAAATTACACACTTTTTTCAATCAAACAATTCAGCAAACATTTAAATCGCGTAGTCTATCGAATAGCAAATCTAAATACTTCATGCGATTCGAAATATAATTGCAACTAAAATCAACCATATGCAACTATTTTTGCAACTAAAATCAACCATATGCAACTATTTTTGCAATTTTTTTTTTATAATTTAGTAAATCTGAATATAACTACAAACAACCATATACAACCAAAATCAACCAAAAACAACAGTGTGCAACTAAAATCAACCATAAGCAAAATTAACTAGAATTAACCCACTTACAAATAACAAAAACCAATTTTACCAAAACAATCCAAATCCACTAAAAGCAACCAAAATCCAACAAAAATAAATTAATTTTGAGAAGGGTGTCCATGCGGGGCCTGCTCTACATAAAAGCAACCAAAAATACAACTGAAAACTTGAAATGATGAGTACAAAGTTTTATAAGAATATGACTTTGCAGCCAAATGCAATCAGAAGCAGTCAATTGCAACTAAAATCAACCATATGCAACTGTTTTTGCAACTAAAATCAACCATATGCAACTATTTTTGCAAGTTTTTTTTTATAATTTAGTAAATCTGAATACAACTACAAACAACCATATATAACCAAAATCAACCAAAAACAAAAGTGTGCAACTAAAATCAACCATAAGCAAAATTAACTAGAATTAACCCATTTACAAACAACAAAAACTAATTTTACCAAAACAACCCAAATCCAACAAAAATAAACTAATTTTGAGATGGGTGCCCCTGCGGGGGCCTGCTTTACATAAAAACAACCAAAAATACAACTGAAAACTTGAAATGATAAGTGCAAAGTTTTACAAGAATATGACTTTGCAACCAAATGCAACCAGAAGCAGTCAATTGCAACTAAAATGCAACTAAAATGCAATGAAACCAAAATCATTAACATCATTAACAACCAAAATCAAATTAAAGCAACCAAATCAAACCAAAGCAGCCAGTTATAGTGGCATACAAAAATCGACTTAAACACATCCAGAAAATTACAAAAAAATTAAAGTAGAGTAGCAAATCAATCACTACAACCAAACACAACTTTTATTTTCATTTGAATCAACGAAAATCAACTAAATTCTACCCCAATCAAATTACACTAAGCAGCCAAAAAAATGGGATTACCAAAGATGTATCACAAAAATCAACTCAAAGCAATAAAAAGCAACCGGTTGTAGTCTTATGCAAAACACTACAACTTACACACACACACACACACACACACACACACACACACACACACACACACACACACACACACACACACACACACACACACATATATAAGATAATTTACCAAAAAAAAAAATCTGCCTTACCTTCTCCGATCAATGCCGCCGACTTCGATCCCCACCTCCGACGTCGGGGCCACAAGCCTCATCCGATCAACAGTTAAAAACTCGAAACAATTAAGTTAAGTATTTAAATTCATCAAAAATCGAACATAAATAAAAGCCCCAAATTTCGAAAATCAAAATTTATCCCATTTATTTGTTTGAACAAACGAGGATGGAGGTTTCAATTACGTTGATGTGGTGGTGGTCAACGGCGATTTGAACGGAGAAGAAAGAGGGGAAGGTGGGTGGCGGTAGAAAGATAACAGGGGAGAGAGAAGAGGGACACGAGAGATAAGAGAGATAACAGAGTTTTCCAAAGAGTCCGTATTTTTGCAATTAATATACTAGGATACAGTAAAATTGCAATTAGTAAAAAGGAGTAAAAGTAAAAATGCAAATTTTTACTTTTTCTAATATATTTATGAAAAAAACCCTATTTTATACTATTTTAGCTAACCATTTTAGCTAGTGCCATTGGAGATGCTCTTATAGGGTCACTTCTAGGATTAGTCCCATGTCCAAAAATATAATGTAATCCCATGTCCAAAAATATAATGTTAAAGGGTTCGTAATGGTGCTTATGTTTGGTTAGAAGTTAGATGTAGAGGATGAATAAAGTAAAAGAAAACAAAACGTAATTGGAATTCCTGCTTACAATGAGAGCATCTTCAATAGGAGAGCCCCTTAGCAAAAAAATCCTAAGCGACAAATATTTTAGATAATTTGTATAAATTTTGAATCTCCAACCATTCAAAACCCTTAGCTATAATTATAGCCAACCTTTCCAAGTTGGCCAAATTTGTCGAACTTATCAAAAGCTGTAACAAAGCTGTACATATAAATTTAATTAATATAGCCAATCCCATTGGATTACAACACATTATAAGTTCAGCAAATACCTTACAGGTTCAGCAAATATTATTTTAGCCAACCAATTTTAGCCAGTCCCATTGGAGATGCTCTGACACTATTGGACCATGGATCATTTTGTTTTTGATAAATATTTTTTAAATTGGATAAAGATCTAAAATATCTAATTTTTAACAAAATATGTCTAATATATCTATATTCAATAAATATGATCCTAAATACTCCTAAGATAGATATTTCACGAAATATTAGGATGAAATGCCATTTTCAAAAGGTATCAGGGACATATTCCATTTTCGATGGAATATCATGTAACACCTCCAGATCCGGGGTCAGGGATCTGGTCGTTACGGTCTCAATATCCATCCACAAAACCAACATAATTTAAACTACAACCTTATTACCCAAAACAACAACATAAAACACACCCGTTATAGTCCCAGAGATGAAATCAGAGTAACCATCAATATTATTAATCACAAGTTTGAGTTCTTACAACCCAAAGAATTACAATTAACCAGTACATACTCTTTGCCATCCATTTATATATGCCATATAATAAATACATTTGCTGCCCAAATACTAACAACTAGCCTACCAGAAGATGCATCCTCAACAATGGTAGCTATGACCTCAGTGGTTAATCCTCTAACGGCTGACACCTGCCTATCTGGGTACGCCTTGCGCGGCCATCTGATCTAGCTGTTGTTGTGATATAAATAAATAAAGCAAGGGTAAGCAATAGCCCACCAAAAATATACTTGAACAGTGATAATATATAACAGTCCAAAATATCTTTGAAACCATATGCCATGCATTATCGAAAATAATGCCAGTTCAATATAAAGGGTGAAGTTACAAGGTAATTCATCACCTATATAATTCGTGGAAGTATATGATATTTCAAGATAAGTAAGATAGCATATTTTCATAAAATAGGAACTTGCAAGGAAGATATTGCAATTCCAGTTTTAAATATTTTTCAACTCTGCCGACCATGATGATGTTGAAGAAAATAAATAGATTATGGATAGTGAACCAATACTGGAGTATGTCGCGCCAGATGACACCGCCTTACGATGATCAGTCGTAGGTTGTGCATCTCAAGAGTTGTTTCTCTACATGTAGAAGGAAGAACATATGGACACCACCATACGCCGGATCTCCCTAGCCAACGGTTGGGCATAGACGGGACCGGCGCTACTCGGACCCTATTTCAAGGATGGACTGTCCCACAACCTCTTACACCGATTTTCAATGATGGACTATCCCACAGTCTCTTACACAAATACTCCTAGTTCGAGTAAATCCATGATTCTGAAACGTATAACTCGTCCCCCTTTCCCCAAGTATAATACTTGTTGATAGGACTCCATAAGGCAATCATATCTAGTTGGAAAGGAAAATTCATCAATATTTCCCCAAGCCGAAGCTTGTTAATGGATACCAACTTGTTCCAACAATTCTACCCCTCGAATGATGAGAAGGTAACCAAACAGATACATATCGTTGTTTGAAATAATCAAGATGTGAGTGACAAGATGGTTTAGTAAGTATATGACCGGGCAGTCAAGTAAATAACAGCTCTCAAGTGAGGTCCCCTTATATTCTTTTGAAAGTTTGAGCGAGTATCTAAATCTTCTTATAAGATAGATTTAAATGAAAAATAGAGTTTTGAGAACCTTCCCTTGATAAAATCGTCATAAAAGACTCCGAAATATTTTACATCATACTTGAAGGTGAAAGATAATCTTTGAATAATATAAATCATTATAAAAAGAGTTTAGAAGAATTTAAATAAATATTCCAAGAATATTTATTAAATCAATAATAATTCAGGAATATTACTAAATCATAATATTGCTTGTAAGTAATCCTCGAATAAATATATAGAATTATTTACTAAATAACTCCCTTCTTTAAATGAATATTCAAAATAATATTTCTTGATTAAGTAAACTCAAATAAATGTTTAAAATAATGTTCACTAAATAAATCGAACCTTAAATGAATATTTGAAAATAATATTTATTTAATAAATAATATTCTAAATAAATATCCAATTATATTCTTTTAGTAATCAAAACCTTAAAGGAATATTCGAAGTAATATTCCTTAAGTAAATAGAATTTCCAATGAATATCTTAAAATAATATTCATTAAGTAAATCAAACATTAAAAGAGTATTCGAAAGTAATATTCATTAAATAAATAAAGATCAAATGAATATTCCAAATAATATTCATTAATTAAATAAATAAAGATCAGATGAATATTCCAAATAATATTCATTAATTAAATAAATAAAGATCAGATGAATATTCCAAATAATATTCATTAAACAAATAACGATCAAATGAATATTCCAAATAATAATAATTAACCCAAATGAATATTTGGGAAATGATATTCGTCAACCAAATAATTCTAATGAATATTCAAAATATTATTCATTAACTAAATAACTCCAATGAATGTTCAAAATAATATTCATTAAATAAATGACATTCTAAATGAATATTAAAATAATATTCATTAAATATTCCTTCACTGAGGTAATACTCAAATAACGTCCCTCGAAAGATTCGTAATCGAATAAAAATCCTCGCAATAATGAATTTGTCCCTGGAATCCCTCCGGGTTTCCACGACTATTTATATATTACAAAATATCGACTCTCGGTCTATATTTGAAGTATGAATATCATACGCCCTTCGCTAAGGGTCTTAACCAAACAATCCGGCTTATAACTAATATTTCATATATAGTCTATAAGCCGATATTAATTCAGGGAACAAGTAATTCAATATTAACTTGAAAGTAGGCATGCATGCTATGGCATAGGTATAACAACAATCATATATATATATTATCACAACAACAGTTCCAAGGTATTGGAAACTTGCCTGGCAATCCTGTAGGGGTAGTGTGCCTCGTGTCAATCCGGTGATCTATAAGTAGTCACAATAATCGAGGTCAATCACTTAACACTTTTTAAAAGCTAAGTATAACTTATCTTAAGTCGAAACACGTTTTCGAGTTATCTCGTTAAACACCCTTTAGTGCAACTCTCTTTAATCTCGCTATGACCCGTCATTCGTTCGCTACTAAGACACGTCGTCATACTTACACTTTGTATATACTTAAGTCATGTAAGTGTTAAGGTCGGTCATTTACGAACCAAGGTTATACCTCGAGATTTATCGCCCGTTTTCTAAGTCATTTACCAAAGTTATAACCAAGTGCACTTTTAAGGGGTTCGTTCGCGATTAACCTCGATTCGTACATTTTTATAAAATCGAAAAACGATCCATTTCACATGAGGTTTTCTCTAACACCTTCCTTTTTATCTCTAATATTTAATTATCAAGATTCGCCACTGATTTCGTAGTATTAAAGGGGTCCAATTTCAGTTACAAACTTTCGTTTACGGTTTCGAACCACTTTTACTAATTTAATCATAACTCCTAAACCGTAAGTCCGTTTCACATGATCTTTATATCAAAACGAAGCTTATAACATGTTCTATCTCATCATGGCAGAATACGAAGCTAGGCAGTGAGCTATAGCTACTGTGATTCTCGGTTTTTAATAATCTAACGAAAATTCGGCATTACGACGACTATAAATCGAAAGTTCCAAAAATCATAACAATCAAACCAAGCCACACCGGGCAACCATACAACTTATACACATGATTTCTCATTCCAAAATATCCAAGAACATATCACTTCATCATATTGTTCATCATATTACCAAAATCACTAAATCACTTAACTAATCATGCTTATAACATACTATCATCATAACTACTCTTAAATCCATCCAGAACATGCATAAACATAAAGTAAGGCCTAGGGTTTCAAGAGGTTTATACCTTCATTGGGGTGGGTAAAGACCTTGCTAAGCCTTGTATAGTCCATGTCCATCCTTTACCAAGCTTAGATCATCCAAAAAATTAAGATCCAAGAATTTTGTTCTTGAGGTTACTATTCATCCTCCACTTTGATGATTTTATTGAAAATGGAAAAAGTGGTGTTTGAGGCTAAGATTTATAGGGTATCATTTTTATGAAATATAGGATCTAGGATAAGATTTTGGAGATCAAACAATTGTAAGAACCCAGATTTTTCGGTAGAATTAAAACTTTTCTTATTAAGAATAAGTGTATACGTGAATAGTGTTGTCATGCGTGAATAGTGATTTTGAGGATTAAGAAAAATTTTCATGTCATCTATGTACGAGACATAGGATGGATATTCTGAAGTCATATTAGTGATCTACAGAGCAAATAAATGTATGCAAAGACGATCGGAATTCAGAAATTCCAATTTGTATTTCGGTGTAATATTTGACCGGGCAGTGAATTATATATTATTATATTCAAGAAATGAGATATTAATTTTGAGGAATTAAGGATTTAATATGTTAGGATTTTATTATATTTGATTTGAGGATTTAGAACGAAAACCTCTGAGACAGTGAAATGCACGTTCTAGAAACCGCTGAGTTATTAAAACGAGATTAAGCGATTGAGCGAACGAATCATGGATTAAGGATATGGTATATCAAGAGTCAAAGGAAGGATTTATTAAAAAGATTTAAGGGATTTAAATCCAAGAATTATAAAGGAGGATTAAATATATTAGTGTTATTATTAAGAAGGTTTCCGGTAAAACCCAAAGTAGAAATCCTTGAGATATTCTTTCGAACGATTAGCGAAATTGAGCAATAACCGGACAAAAGAAACAACCAGAGGAAGCAAGAGTCATGCATAAGCCACTAGAAAATATCTAGAAACCAAGTGGGCTCAAGTAACTAGCTTGGTTATGGAATGAACAAGTACTTAGCTAAATCCAACTCCAAGTTAGCTAGCAACCATTTAAAACACAACACATGTCTTGCCCAATTGCATCATCTAGTGCATCACACTCCACTAACACAACCAAGATGAGATATTATCTATCAAAGGATCACTTTATGCATTATTACCACAAAACAAATCAAGAAAACACAATCTCTCTCCATTTTCTTAAACCTGCCCAGCAAGAAGCACTATGAAATAAAAATTCATATCTCCCAATCTAGAGAGTCTAAAATCACCATATTTTAACCATAGCTTCTCCACTCCATGGGCAAGGTTCGTTCAAAATTTCATTGCAATCCAAGTAGTATAACCTAGTCAAATCCATGCTCAAAGTTGGGAAACCCAATCTGACCAGTTTCTATCCGGTAGGAAAAACGGGTTCAAAACCATAGCTTCCAAGCTTCAAATTTCATGATCTATAGCTCAAAACAAAGCTTATGAAGAACCCAAGATGTGGTAAAAGTTTGAGAGCTAAACTCTTGTTTTTCGATTTTTTATGATTTTTACAAGTTGAGTGATGAATAGTGTTCTTCAAGAACTAATCTGGTTTTCTTTGATTCTTATGGTTGATTTAGCTAGCTTAAGGCCACTCAAGGATCATACAAAGCTTAGTGAGGCTAGAAAATACTCCAAGGAAGGTAGACCTCTTGAAACCCTAGCATTTGATTTGAGATTTATATATGTTTTTGATGGTTTTAGCCTTGTATGATTATAGTGGTGATTATAAGCATGATTATGGAGTTAGTTATGTGATTTAAGAAGCATGATGATTTTGAGGTTAAGATCAGTGGTTCTAGGGTTTGTTGAAATGAGAATCATGTTTATAAATTGTATTGATGCCCGGTGTGGCTTGGTGGGATGATTATGATTTTTGGAACGTCCGAATTATAGCCGTCGTAATGCGGAATTTTTGTTAACACTTAGAAACCGAGCATGGCAGTTAATATAAATTCCTGACCTTGGTAATGTTATGACTTGTCCTTGTATATCTCGAGCCATATATCGTTTTGGCGTGAGAATTGAAACATTCCGACTTACGGTTTAGGAGTTATGGTCAAATTACTAAAATTGGTTCCAAACCGTAAGTAAAAGTTAGTAACTTGAATTGAACCCTCGTAAAGCATGTTAATCAGTGGCGAATCTTGGTAAATAAATACTAGAGATCATATGGAAGGTATGAGAGAAAACCACATGTCAAATGGATCGTTTTCCGATTTTATAAAAATGTTCGATTTTATAAAAATGTTCGAATCAAGGTTAAGTGCGAAGGAACCCCTTAGAGCACTTGGCTTTAACTTTGAGAACCACTTAGTAAAACGAGCGAACAAGATCCAATTGCTAAAACGAATCTTCGACCTAAGTATTTGTTGATTAACATGGACCTAGTACGAGCCTAAAGCAAGCTAGTAGTACCATAGTTGTGTCTCGCTTATGTGTTTAAGCGTTGATGTATAAATAGAGTATCCAAGGGATTAACCTAATGTTTTCTTTGACCTTGTCTAGATTGTTCGACATTGTCACGTGCCCTACTACTTCTCGGATACCAGGCAAGTGTTCTAAACCATACTTGGTAGTATTGGTTCTATATTCCTGTTTTTCCATGTATAGAGTTACACAGTTTTGCAGTTATTGCTTATATTGCCATATATATATATATATATATATATATATAGTTGGCTTTCTGATTCACATATAAGATTTAAGATGAATAGTTATGAACCGGTGGATCTTGTAGCTCTAAGTATAAGAGCATACTTCTTGTGTTCGACTCTAGACCGGGAGTCGGTATTTGGATATATGTAAATAGTTGTGGAAACCCGGAGGGATTCCAGCGGCAAAGTACTATGTACTCTGAGGAATGTTATTTAGTATTATTACTATAATTTCAAAAAGTATTTATTACTTGAGTCAGATTCAAGGATTGTTATTTGAGTATTATCTCACTTGAGGAATATTAATCAAATACTATTTCATTAAGAGTATTATTGAATATTTCACGATATACGATGCAAGGTATATGCATAGTTGTTTTGACTTAATATATTGTCATACTTGAAGTGAAATTTTTAATTAGACGACTTATAGACTAGAGGTGATCTAGTAGCTATAAGCCGGGTTTATGATAGCCCTTAGTATAGGGCATATGTTTCGACTAATTTGTTACGAACCGCGAGGCGGTATATCGTGTACGTATTACAATTATTTTCTGAGTATTATTTATTTAGTAAATAATATTCGAGGATTATAATTACATGGAAAACATCGTTTCAAATGTTTATTTAAAGTATGATTTCATAATCATACGCGAGTTATTTATTTAAATGAATCTTAATTCGGATTTTCATTTAAAGGTTTCTAGTTATCTTTAAATGTCTATTTACTTAACGAATATTATCCTAAATATTCATTTAAAGTTTTCCTTATTATTAATAAGGGTTGTTTATTTGACGAACATTATTTCGAATATTCATTTAAAGTTAATGAATATTATTTTGGATATTCATTTAAACACTTTATCATTATTATTAAGGGCTATTTAATTGATGAATATTATTTCGAATATTCATTTAAAGGTTGTTAATTATAAATTATTTCATTATTTATTTATTAAAGGAATATTATTTTGAATATTCATTTAAAGGCTTTTTGAATAATCATTTAATGATTATTTATTTAATGAATATTATTTTGAATATTCACTTCTGGGTTTAAGCGTAATTATTTTATTTAAATATATTCTTTAAACATTCTTGATTTAATAAATATTATCTGAATATTTATTAAATACTTTTAATATAGATGGAATAGTTTATGTATTTAAAAGCATATTTGACTTCAATAATTATAGAGTATATTTCTGAGTTTTATTAAAAGTATCTCGAATACTTTCGATCTTCTGGGTTTTTCCTAAATAACGTTGAGCACCTAATCTATGTTGCTTAACAACGATTTTCCAAAAGTATTATAAGGTTTCCCTGATGATCTTAAATCAACTCCTAGCCTGCAATGGCGTCGTTTTCCTTCAAAACTGGGAAACTCTATTTGAGAAATTCTATTTTACCTGACTTCTGAGTCACGAAAAATGTCGAGAACTTATTTTGAGCCCAGTTATTATGAGTCAGGGGACTCTGGCTACTTCCTCAACACTCGAGGAGTAGGATTGCTGTAACAAGTGTTAATCCATTAACGAGCTACTGCTAGGGAAATATTGGTAAATTTTCCTTTCCAATTAGATACAACTACTTTGTGGAGTTGTATCAACGAGTTATTACTCGGGGAAAAGGAGGACGAACTTTACGTTTCAGAGTCATGGATTTTACTCGAACTAGGAGTATGTGTGTATGAGGCTGTGAATCAGTCCATCACTGATAATCGTGTAAGAGGCCGTGGGACGGTCCATCATTATTAAAAGGGGTCCGAGTTGCGCCGGTCCCGACTATGCCCAACCGTTGGCGGGAGATCAAGAGGGCGGTAGACAAGTAAATCCGTCAGTTCTTCCATCTACATGTAGAGAAACAAAATTTGGAGATGCACAACTTATGACTGATCATCATAAGGTTGTGACATCTGGCGCGAGATACTCCCGTATTAGTTCATCATCCAATTGTGGATATTTCTGCAACATGTACTGAAAGGTTTGCCGGTCATGTTGGCAGGGTTTTAAAAAGTGTGAAAACTGATGTTACAATAACCTTCCTTATAACTTCATCTTTTAAGTTATATGCTGATATTCTGCTTATGGTTGATATAGCAGACATGATTTTACAAAAAGGTTATTGGTGTGTTTTGAAACCTCATCCTTTTATAAAATGCCAGAACTATTCATATTGCGATAAAGATTACAGATATATCATGAAAGATGATATTTATATATTGATTTTCTGCTTATCTTCTTTTCATAGCAGATATTTTGACGAAAAGGTCATTATTGTGATTATGAACTTATCATGTTCATTTAATGATTATTTTAATCATTATACTTTCCCTATTGAGGTTTCTTGGATACATATATTTTATTAATGATATTAAGTATCCGTGGTATTATGAAAACCCCATGTATATGATGGGAGATTTTTGTGAACACTAGTAACCACTTGCTGAGCAATTCTTTCGCTCATACTTGTTTGTTTTTATATATATTAGCCTTTCAGAAAGAGGTAAACGGATGAGGATTATCTGCATAGCTCGAAAGAAGCAGGCAGACTACCCTTATGAAGAAGACAGGATCCAGAACATCTATAGCTGGAGTAAGTTACATATGGTTTTATTAATGTGTAATATATATATATATATCACATTGTATAGAGTAGAACTAGTTGCTGGTATACTTCTCAACGAAGCTATACTAGCGGGATAAGATTTGTAAGACACAGTGTAATTTGATTCAATGGATGTAATAAAGTGAGTAATGCAAAGATTTTAGTTCTTGTTTCTAGCCCTATAACCTATAAGATGCTTGGTAGTTGGGGTCTCAATGATGTACTTCAGTTATTCAATGATTATAGATGGATTAATGTTGTTAAATAGGTGAATTGTTAATAAGGATTTCCGCGTGATGACCAAATCCCTGACCCCGGATTTGGGGGTGTTACAGAAATGGTATCAGAGATGAGGTTATAGTAAACTAGAAACGAGAGTGAGTAGGAGTGTGTATAGTTATGTGAGAACGTCAGAACTCATATAGAGTTCATGTTGGACTATTGGATATAGTACCAACGGTTAAGTTAAGGTGTGAATGCTACGTTGAAGATTATGATGATGTAGACCTCGCTTCTTGTGGTGATGAATATCTACCAAAGAATGCTCAGAGATAAGTATTGGTCGGCAGGGGCATAGATCGCCCGAGACATGAATTTAAGATGATTTGAGGGAATTCATGGATGCAGTTATGTATTCCCCGAACTATAGGGAATTTTCAAAATGATAATGAAGTATAGAAAGTTGACATCGGATATTGTGGTAGAGAGGGTTGAGATACCGAATATGCCAGACCCCGAGGCCTCCGAGCAGACACATAATGATGTGTTCCTTGAGATGGACGTTGGCCCGATAGAGGAGGATCTAGAGGAGGATCTAGAGGAGGACCTCATGGAAGGTCAAGGGAATAATCTTGTAGAGAACGAGTCGACTGATAAAGATGTGATATGTTTACTTGAGGACCGAAAGTGTCCTTAGAGAGTGATTAAGTGACAAGACAAGAATTTGGAGTCGATTATGATTCATCAGGAGATATGATGAAGTGAATGGAGTAGAGATTTAAGAATAGATGAGATAGAGGTGGTATCAACTGTTGCCCACGACTAGATCGTTTGGAACTTTGTTGTTGATTTGATTGGAATAAATACAAGGACAAATGAGTAGAGGACCCGGCTGACGGCCGAGGAGGAAATTACGAGGATAGAACTGAGAAGCCGGAGTCAGATCCGGGTACTGTTGGTTTTGATGAATGACTAGTTATAAAGTAATGTTCCCTTTAAGTGGGGGGTTAAGTAAACTGACTGTTGGTAATATAGACTACTCGGACGTATATGTATGAGGAAAATGTGGCATGTTCCGTGTGAAACTTTGGTTTTCCCTTCTATGGGAGGTGTATATTTGGTTCCTTTCTAGTGGTTAAACTTCTAACTTTATGTCGATTATTCCGTTATTATGACTGCTTACGATTCTACCTATTTGGATGTTCATAGAATTGTTCTTCAGGTTTCGAAATTGAATTCCTAGTATTAACAGTGGATACATAGACTGACCAAATTTCCCTGATATTGGGAAGAGATTCGACAAATTTTTGGGAAACCTTGTCTTTCTGATTATCAGAGAATGTCGCCAAAAGAGTGAAAACTAGAGCAAACTTGGTCGATTGGTTAAGGTAACCGCCATGTGGGTTGGTGGACAGACCCGGATTGTTAAAATGGATTGTAGAGATAAAGTGATGAAGTTGATATTGGACGGTAAAGACAAAATATAATTAAGGGCCAAGACGGACTAAGCAGCTCTGGGATAGATTTAAATGAAAATTTTATCATGCCAAAAGTGTTAAGCTTATGTGGCACACGGGATTGATATAGGAAAAAAAGGAATATAGGATATAAAGATGATTGAAATAGATACCGGATTTAAGTATGAATTTTCTAACGATCTTCCGGAATACCGCCTATTCGAAGGATAGAATTCGTCATTACCAAGGACGACACCTATAAGGAAGTCTTTGTGTGGAATGGAACGTTGCTTGAGATGATTGCGCCGAGTTGGGTATAACTCTCTACGATTGTAAATACTGATAGTTGAGACTGTGGTGACTAGTACGAGTCGATAATGACTTAAGTTATCAAGCCCTATAAGGTATGCATGAGGAAGAAAACTTTAGAATCAAGCGATTATCTATTAAATGAGGCGACATAGAAGGCATCCGTAGAGACTTTGGCAGTACCCACCCCATTGGTGAATCATTTTGATTACCTCCCTGACCTATGAATTATTTGACATCTCTCCAAGCGAGAGCTTCCTTATATGGGATATGCTTCTTCTAAAGATACATTGTTGTACTTGTGTTCACCCGTACTGGGTTTCAATTATGCCAGAGGCTATCATGATACCTACTTTCAGGTTTCTGAAGCCCTGTGAAATGATGCTATTCAAACTTCCACTTTCCTTCAATAGTGGATAGTCTTAAGGTGGTACAACACCATTTGCTTGTTATAGATACCAGTATCTTTATGGATATTCTTTACTTTTGGAATCACACCTGGGAAATTCCTTCCAGGTGCCCCTTTGAGAATTATTTGTCGAAAGACGATAATTTATTACCTTGATTTCGAATTACTTCATATTTCTCTTCTTCCACTGAGACGAACAACCCTATTTTTATAGGGGCCACAAGGACTATCTGTCTATGTGATAGAAGTCTGATGGGACGCCATCACTTGTGTGTTGTGAAATACAAGAAGGCTAATTACCTTTAGTAATGCCTTAACTAAGGCACACAACGTTAGTTCTTTTGATCATATTGATCTCTTGGTAAATTCTCTTATCTCAAATAAGATTTGCTTTAAAATTCATAATCTTATGATCACCACTGTATGACATTTGTCTTGATATGGCAGCTATCTTTCAAAGCTCCATGATTCTTGTTATCTCTAATGAATTCCAAGGGGATGCCAACCAGGTCAGATAAGCGAAATTCGTTAATATAGATTAGATTCGCAATGGAATCGCCGAGGATAAGAGCGAGTCCCAAAACGATTAGTATACCAGCGACATATCGATAGAATCAGTTTACTCCTCCTCAAGGAGATTATACGAATAAAAATTGGGTCAAACTATATCTGAAAGGAATGACGAAGTAATGGGAAACTTCAGTGACAGCGGTGCCCGATAGAGGCACCATAGTTGGATTGGGATTATGGAAAAGTTGTTTACGAACAGACGCTAGTTCTGAAATTGCAGAATAAGTGTTAAGGTGAAGGGTTAAAGAACCCTAACAATTGACAAGTTCGATAACGTATTCCAATGAATCTACCTAGATTACCATCGGACCGGGAAATAGAAACTATTATGGATTAACCCTAGTAGAAAGGAAAGAGTAGCGAATTAGTGACAAATGATGGGCAAGAGTATGATAAGACCCAGTGCATCACCGTGGGGAGCCTCGATGTTGGTTGTGAAAATGGAATGATGGAATAATGAAAGTGTATATCGACTAACGAGAATTGAACTCGGGTTACCAGATTCAGAGTCTGAGGTCCTGACCACTAGACCATGGAACAAGTTTATCAACCTACTACCAAGGAGAAACGATTTGCTAAACCAGCTAAGAAATGATATGTATTTTCCGAGATTGAATTGAGAACTGGATGCCACAGTTAAAGATTAAACCCGAGGATATACCCAATACTGCGTTCGCAATAGGTATAGACACTATGAGCTTTTAGCAATGTCATCTGGGTTATTAACGCACCCGTAGTTTTATGGATTCAGTGAATCAAGTGTTCAAGAAATATTTAGATAAGCTCGTTATTGTATTTATTGATGACGTCTTGATATATCCAGAGGACGAACAATTAAAAATTGTTTTAGAGTTAATATGAGAAGAGCAGTTGCATGCCAAATTCTCAAAGTGTGAATTATGGTTTAATGAAGCCCAATTTCTAAGACGTGTGGTTATTACCAAGGGAGTATTAATGGATCCTGCTAAAATATAAGTTGTTTCAATTGGGAGAGACCAACTACACCCACAGAGGTGAGAAGTTTTATAGACCTGATAGGCTATTATAGGAAATTCGTGCAGGACCTTGCTAAGATAGCAGCACCGTAGAGTAAGCGTGTATGCATTCAGACAGTTAAAAGAGTGAGAGACTAGATACCCACCCATAAATTGGAATTAGCAGCGATGGTTTTCGCTCCAAAAGATTTGGAGACATTATATGGACCATAAAAGCCTCAAGTATATATTATGCAGAAGGAAAGAGCAAGGAAAATTTTCAAGAAAGAGGGTAAAGTATATGCCCGTTTAAGTACAAACAGGAAATATAGATTATAACCAATATTTTCTTACAATTGTTTCAAGGAGTATTTTTAGAGCTTATTTTATGAAATTTTTTACAGAGAAGATATATTTAAAGGTCGGAGCATTAAGACCTTATGTCATGATAGAGATCAAGATACGACTATAAGATGCTCTACCATTCAGGGGAGGCCAATGTGATGGCCAATGTCTTAGTCAAAAGGAGAAAAGAGATGGACTCCGAAGATTCGGGGATTCAAGGATGAGATTTTACACAAGACCCATAGTCCGAGATATTAGATGCACTTAGACGGTACCATAATGAATAGGGATACTACCTTGCGAGGCCGTTATGAAAAGAGTTGTCCCTCTTCCTTGTGTTGGAAGGAGGCTGGCAAGATAAAGATATTAGAAACCGAGTTAATTCAACAAACCAAATAGACAAAAGATTTTACCAGCAAACGGCTAGTGAAATCCCAAGATGGATAGAGTTAGTACTGCTATTGATAAGCTAAATGGCATGTTGAAGAATGACAAGCCAGTTCATATAGGTATATTTCTGCGCAAACAGGATAGAGAATATGAGATTGGAGATGCGTGATGCTAAAGGTATTCCTGTGGAAATCATGGTTAGAAATGTGCAAGTGTTAAGGAACAAGGTTTTCAAACTAATAAGGAATTGTGAGAAGATCAAGATGTGGAAGAATCCACCTGGAAGTTGAAAGAGTGAAACAAAGAAGGAGTAACCCCAGTGATTCCTAAACTGATTCCGGGACGGAATCCTTTTAAGGAGGGGAGATTGTAAGAACCCAGATTTTTCGGTAGAATTAAAACTTTTCTTATTAAGAATAAGTGTATACGTGAATAGTGTTGTCATGCGTGAATAGTGATTTTGAGGATTAAGAAAAATTTTCATGTCATCTATGTACGAGACATAGGATGGATATTCTGAAGTCATATTAGTGATCTACAGAGCAAATAAATGTATGCAAAGACGATCGGAATTCAGAAATTCCAATTTGTATTTCGGTGTAATATTTGACCGGGCAGTGAATTATATATTATTATATTCAAGAAATGAGATATTAATTTTGAGGAATTAAGGATTTAATATGTTAGGATTTTATTATATTTGATTTGAGGATTTAGAACGAAAACCTCTGAGACAGTGAAATGCACGTTCTAGAAACCGCTGAGTTATTAAAACGAGATTAAGCGATTGAGCGAACGAATCATGGATTAAGGATATGGTATATCAAGAGTCAAAGGAAGGATTTATTAAAAAGATTTAAGGGATTTAAATCCAAGAATTATAAAGGAGGATTAAATATATTAGTGTTATTATTAAGAAGGTTTCCGGTAAAACCCAAAGTAGAAATCCTTGAGATATTCTTTCGAACGATTAGCGAAATTGAGCAATAACCGGACAAAAGAAACAACCAGAGGAAGCAAGAGTCATGCATAAGCCACTAGAAAATATCTAGAAACCAAGTGGGCTCAAGTAACTAGCTTGGTTATGGAATGAACAAGTACTTAGCTAAATCCAACTCCAAGTTAGCTAGCAACCATTTAAAACACAACACATGTCTTGCCCAATTGCATCATCTAGTGCATCACACTCCACTAACACAACCAAGATGAGATATTATCTATCAAAGGATCACTTTATGCATTATTACCACAAAACAAATCAAGAAAACACAATCTCTCTCCATTTTCTTAAACCTGCCCAGCAAGAAGCACTATGAAATAAAAATTCATATCTCCCAATCTAGAGAGTCTAAAATCACCATATTTTAACCATAGCTTCTCCACTCCATGGGCAAGGTTCGTTCAAAATTTCATTGCAATCCAAGTAGTATAACCTAGTCAAATCCATGCTCAAAGTTGGGAAACCCAATCTGACCAGTTTCTATCCGGTAGGAAAAACGGGTTCAAAACCATAGCTTCCAAGCTTCAAATTTCATGATCTATAGCTCAAAACAAAGCTTATGAAGAACCCAAGATGTGGTAAAAGTTTGAGAGCTAAACTCTTGTTTTTCGATTTTTTATGATTTTTACAAGTTGAGTGATGAATAGTGTTCTTCAAGAACTAATCTGGTTTTCTTTGATTCTTATGGTTGATTTAGCTAGCTTAAGGCCACTCAAGGATCATACAAAGCTTAGTGAGGCTAGAAAATACTCCAAGGAAGGTAGACCTCTTGAAACCCTAGCATTTGATTTGAGATTTATATATGTTTTTGATGGTTTTAGCCTTGTATGATTATAGTGGTGATTATAAGCATGATTATGGAGTTAGTTATGTGATTTAAGAAGCATGATGATTTTGAGGTTAAGATCAGTGGTTCTAGGGTTTGTTGAAATGAGAATCATGTTTATAAATTGTATTGATGCCCGGTGTGGCTTGGTGGGATGATTATGATTTTTGGAACGTCCGAATTATAGCCGTCGTAATGCGGAATTTTTGTTAACACTTAGAAACCGAGCATGGCAGTTAATATAAATTCCTGACCTTGGTAATGTTATGACTTGTCCTTGTATATCTCGAGCCATATATCGTTTTGGCGTGAGAATTGAAACATTCCGACTTACGGTTTAGGAGTTATGGTCAAATTACTAAAATTGGTTCCAAACCGTAAGTAAAAGTTAGTAACTTGAATTGAACCCTCGTAAAGCATGTTAATCAGTGGCGAATCTTGGTAAATAAATACTAGAGATCATATGGAAGGTATGAGAGAAAACCACATGTCAAATGGATCGTTTTCCGATTTTATAAAAATGTTCGATTTTATAAAAATGTTCGAATCAAGGTTAAGTGCGAAGGAACCCCTTAGAGCACTTGGCTTTAACTTTGAGAACCACTTAGTAAAACGAGCGAACAAGATCCAATTGCTAAAACGAATCTTCGACCTAAGTATTTGTTGATTAACATGGACCTAGTACGAGCCTAAAGCAAGCTAGTAGTACCATAGTTGTGTCTCGCTTATGTGTTTAAGCGTTGATGTATAAATAGAGTATCCAAGGGATTAACCTAATGTTTTCTTTGACCTTGTCTAGATTGTTCGACATTGTCACGTGCCCTACTACTTCTCGGATACCAGGCAAGTGTTCTAAACCATACTTGGTAGTATTGGTTCTATATTCCTGTTTTTCCATGTATAGAGTTACACAGTTTTGCAGTTATTGCTTATATTGCCATATATATATATATATATATATATATAGTTGGCTTTCTGATTCACATATAAGATTTAAGATGAATAGTTATGAACCGGTGGATCTTGTAGCTCTAAGTATAAGAGCATACTTCTTGTGTTCGACTCTAGACCGGGAGTCGGTATTTGGATATATGTAAATAGTTGTGGAAACCCGGAGGGATTCCAGCGGCAAAGTACTATGTACTCTGAGGAATGTTATTTAGTATTATTACTATAATTTCAAAAAGTATTTATTACTTGAGTCAGATTCAAGGATTGTTATTTGAGTATTATCTCACTTGAGGAATATTAATCAAATACTATTTCATTAAGAGTATTATTGAATATTTCACGATATACGATGCAAGGTATATGCATAGTTGTTTTGACTTAATATATTGTCATACTTGAAGTGAAATTTTTAATTAGACGACTTATAGACTAGAGGTGATCTAGTAGCTATAAGCCGGGTTTATGATAGCCCTTAGTATAGGGCATATGTTTCGACTAATTTGTTACGAACCGCGAGGCGGTATATCGTGTACGTATTACAATTATTTTCTGAGTATTATTTATTTAGTAAATAATATTCGAGGATTATAATTACATGGAAAACATCGTTTCAAATGTTTATTTAAAGTATGATTTCATAATCATACGCGAGTTATTTATTTAAATGAATCTTAATTCGGATTTTCATTTAAAGGTTTCTAGTTATCTTTAAATGTCTATTTACTTAACGAATATTATCCTAAATATTCATTTAAAGTTTTCCTTATTATTAATAAGGGTTGTTTATTTGACGAACATTATTTCGAATATTCATTTAAAGTTAATGAATATTATTTTGGATATTCATTTAAACACTTTATCATTATTATTAAGGGCTATTTAATTGATGAATATTATTTCGAATATTCATTTAAAGGTTGTTAATTATAAATTATTTCATTATTTATTTATTAAAGGAATATTATTTTGAATATTCATTTAAAGGCTTTTTGAATAATCATTTAATGATTATTTATTTAATGAATATTATTTTGAATATTCACTTCTGGGTTTAAGCGTAATTATTTTATTTAAATATATTCTTTAAACATTCTTGATTTAATAAATATTATCTGAATATTTATTAAATACTTTTAATATAGATGGAATAGTTTATGTATTTAAAAGCATATTTGACTTCAATAATTATAGAGTATATTTCTGAGTTTTATTAAAAGTATCTCGAATACTTTCGATCTTCTGGGTTTTCCCTAAATAACGTTGAGCACCTAATCTATGTTGCTTAACAACGATTTTCCAAAAGTATTATAAGGTTTCCCTGATGATCTTAAATCAACTCCTAGCCTGCAATGGCGTCGTTTTCCTTCAAAACTGGGAAACTCTATTTGAGAAATTCTATTTTACCTGACTTCTGAGTCACGAAAAATGTCGAGAACTTATTTTGAGCCCAGTTATTATGAGTCAGGGGACTCTGGCTACTTCCTCAACACTCGAGGAGTAGGATTGCTGTAACAAGTGTTAATCCATTAACGAGCTACTGCTCGGGAAATATTGGTAAATTTTCCTTTCCAATTAGATACAACTACTTTGTGGAGTTGTATCAACGAGTTATTACTCGGGGAAAAGGAGGACGAACTTTACGTTTCAGAGTCATGGATTTTACTCGAACTAGGAGTATGTGTGTATGAGGCTGTGAATCAGTCCATCACTGATAATCGTGTAAGAGGCCGTGGGACGGTCCATCATTATTAAAAGGGGTCCGAGTTGCGCCGGTCCCGACTATGCCCAACCGTTGGCGGGAGATCAAGAGGGCGGTAGACAAGTAAATCCGTCAGTTCTTCCATCTACATGTAGAGAAACAAAATTTGGAGATGCACAACTTATGACTGATCATCATAAGGTTGTGACATCTGGCGCGAGATACTCCCGTATTAGTTCATCATCCAATTGTGGATATTTCTGCAACATGTACTGAAAGGTTTGCCGGTCATGTTGGCAGGGTTTTAAAAAGTGTGAAAACTGATGTTACAATAACCTTCCTTATAACTTCATCTTTTAAGTTATATGCTGATATTCTGCTTATGGTTGATATAGCAGACATGATTTTACAAAAAGGTTATTGGTGTGTTTTGAAACCTCATCCTTTTATAAAATGCCAGAACTATTCATATTGCGATAAAGATTACAGATATATCATGAAAGATGATATTTATATATTGATTTTCTGCTTATCTTCTTTTCATAGCAGATATTTTGACGAAAAGGTCATTATTGTGATTATGAACTTATCATGTTCATTTAATGATTATTTTAATCATTATACTTTCCCTATTGAGGTTTCTTGGATACATATATTTTATTAATGATATTAAGTATCCGTGGTATTATGAAAACCCCATGTATATGATGGGAGATTTTTGTGAACACTAGTAACCACTTGCTGAGCAATTCTTTCGCTCATACTTGTTTGTTTTTATATATATTAGCCTTTCAGAAAGAGGTAAACGGATGAGGATTATCTGCATAGCTCGAAAGAAGCAGGCAGACTACCCTTATGAAGAAGACAGGATCCAGAACATCTATAGCTGGAGTAAGTTACATATGGTTTTATTAATGTGTAATATATATATATATCACATTGTATAGAGTAGAACTAGTTGCTGGTATACTTCTCAACGAAGCTATACTAGCGGGATAAGATTTGTAAGACACAGTGTAATTTGATTCAATGGATGTAATAAAGTGAGTAATGCAAAGATTTTAGTTCTTGTTTCTAGCCCTATAACCTATAAGATGCTTGGTAGTTGGGGTCTCAATGATGTACTTCAGTTATTCAATGATTATAGATGGATTAATGTTGTTAAATAGGTGAATTGTTAATATGGATTTCCGCGTGATGACCAAATCCCTGACCCCGGATTTGGGGGTGTTACAACAATGGTGGGAAGGTTGATTTTGATTCTTGAATTTAGGGGAATAGCCGAATGGATGAAGAAGAGGAAGAGATGGTGTTTTGCTTGGCTTGCTCTTGGAAAATAATGCATAAAGTGATGTCTCTTGATAATATCTAACATAAAGTAGCTTTAATAAAGTTGGTATGTCATGCATGATGCATTAGGATGGACAAGTGTCTTGTTTTTGTGATGAGATGATGAAAGTGATGCTAAGTACTTGGTTGATCCCTTATTGCTCTAGTTTCTTTGTAACTAGCTTGGTTATATGATCTTATCCACTAGCACATGCATGAAACTTGGTTCTCTGCTTGTTTCTTTGTCCGTTTATTGCTCAATTCATTGATCGTTCGAGGGAATAACTCATTCGTTTCTAGTTAGGGTTTTACCGAAAACCTTCTTAATATTTATTATACCAATCTCCATCTTTCTTAATACTTCTCGAATTTAAATTCCTTAAATCCCTTTAATAAATCCTTAAGTCTGGCAGTGTCCAGGGAATCTCGGAGAAAATAAAAGTGCTATTTTTCTGAATCCGACAGCTTTTACATACACTTAATTTCCTCCTGGATCACTAATACGAACTCAGATTTCCGTTCAGAATACTTCTATATAGCGTCGTCCAATAAAATTCCCATCTTCACCAAAATCACTATTCATACTTTATTATTTATTTTATTCATTATATTTAATAAAATGCCCTGGTCCTCTTTCGGGCGTTCCTTAACTCTTTCACGGAACCACTGGACTAACAACAGATATTGATTTGGATGACCCAGAATATATCCGTCCTCTTTGGAGTGACTAACTTATTCCTTAGGAGATAGATTATTCTAATCTAGGTTATCAACCCATTGCATTCTTCATGACATATAATCATTTAAATCTATACCCATTCATATTCATTGTTAATACCTTGTATTCGGAGTCACTGTTCATTCTTCCATCAATATATAAAAAGTTTTAATTCTACCGAAAATTTGGGTTCTTACATATCAGATCGGATACTCGAGTACTACTAGGTCGAATATTATCGAATATTTCACTCGTAGTGTAGTATCTAAATATTCGGTCATCTTTGGTACTCCACTCAGAATATTTCATCGGTTACTATTTATGAAAATTGGTATTTTGAGTAAATAAACATAAAAAAGAGATTTTTTTGATCATTTTATCTTTTTACTTGATGTATTTTTGTTTTATGTCATGTAATTAAAATTATTGATTATGGAATAAATGATATAAATTACAAAATATTTTTTTTTAAAAAATAAAATCTCACCGAAACTCTTCACATTCAATTCATCTCTTGTAAGTTGTAAACCAGTTACACGTTGGATACTTGGATTTGATTAAATAGGATAAATTGAGACCGTGAATACTAATCGGTTGGGTGAATTTAATAATAAATGCATGTCGACATTACAACATTCATCCATTTTCGGGACTTACTCGAAAAATAAATCAGCACATGAATTGTCAACTTTAATTTACCCATTTTGAAAAAGTTTTAAAAAAAGATTAAAATAAAATAGATTTTGAGAGATTTTTTTTTCACAATATTTATTAATTTTCAACTTTCAATGATTTTTCCCAATTTATGCTTTTTAAAAATTGTATAATAATTAATGAGGAGTAACTAAAAATCTAAAATAATTTATATTTTTCTTCAAATAAATGAATTTATAATGAGCATGAATGAAAATTATGTATGATCATATTAATTATTTTTCAAATACTTTTATTACGAAAATATTAGGAAACGATTATCATGTTTAATAATTTATTAAATAAATGTATTTAAAAAATGATTATTATTAGGAAATAGAATAAATATTTGTTCTCGACAAATGTAACGACCGGAACAAAAAACAAAATACAGAAAATACTCCGTATAAGATAAAAAGGGATATAAGAAAGAGAGAGAGAGAGAGCGCGAGAGAGGAGAGGCATAAAGCCCCAAAAGAAAGGCAGCACAGAAACCCTAAAAATCAAGACTCAATGGGCGAGCTGAAAAATGAAGAAAATGAAGGCACCACATTCCCTCCTAAACGCAAACCCGATGAACAAGACGCACTCACTCACTCCGATTCCAAAAAGCCCAAACCCGAAGCTCTCCTCGATACCAAACTAATCGAAAACCAAGACCAACACACTGAAGATGAAGATGATGATGAAGAAGAAGAGTACGAAGACACTGAAGATGAGGATGATGATGACGAGCATTCGAATGGAGAAGCTAAGATTGATGTGAAAGGAAAAGGAATAATGAGAGATGACAAAGGCAAGGGGAAGCTTATTGAAGAATCGGAACAGGATGATGATGATTCCAGTGATGATGATGCTATTAATGGTTCTGATGATGGTAGTGATAGTGATTTGTCTGATGATCCTCTTGCTGAAGTTGATTTGGATAACATTCTTCCTTCCAGGACTCGTAGTCGTCGCGCTGCGTCTCGTGGTGTGGTTATCGGAAACAATGATCATAAGGATTGAGTAGTAGTTGGGGCCGGGAGTATGAGGAGGTTAGTTTCCATTAGTAGCAAAGGCTATTCTAATTCATAGTTTAAATGTGAGATGATTAAAGTGACAATGATATTTATATTTTGTATCATGTTTTAGGATTATGTCTGTTTAGGCTTATTGTATCGGCCTCGTTATGGAATTTTACTTTGGTCTTGTTTAATTCAAGTATATGTTGCTTTTACCCGGAAAGGGGACAAAATGCTTTGATAGTGATGTTATATGATTGGATTATTTTCTCGAAATTTTAACAATTCCGTTAATATTTGTTCGGTTTTCTCCTTTGTCGGTTCTGGGCTCATGACTTTAGGCGATGTTTTGATTTTGTTATGACAGAGTTTAATTCAAGTTTCTGTTTCTTTTGCCTGGACAGAGGGTATAGTGCATTGATAGTTATGAGCATAATTGTCTTAAATGGCTATAAGTCCAATAATATTTGTCCGGTTTCCTCTTTTGTCGGTTATGTGTCTGAAGATCTTTGGGCCAGAGAAATGTGGCTAAGATTAGTTTTGTATGTGTTTTGATGTATTCGCAAGTAGATTTAGTTTAGTTATGAGTATGTTTCTTTATGTTCTTTTTTTTTTTTGCTAAATTGTTTCTTTATGTTCTTATTCACACTTGAGCAGCAGTGAAATGCCATATACATTCAAGAATGTAGATTTGACTCTTTGAGCTTTGTTGGTATTATATCTAGTTCTGATTTCGTACTAGATTTCTTGTATGTTTTGCCAAAATTCTGTCCTATGGCTCTTTTTCTTTTTTCTTTTTAAATAAACATCCTCAAACACCGGGGTGAACTAAGATCTAGTGTAGCCACGGTACATTCGCTCTTGCAGCATTCCTATTTGTCCCCTGTTTGGTCAAAGATGGGTCACGGTTTTGGTTAGTGGTGAATTGTTTGGACGGTTTAGTGACTATAGGAGTTCTGTTGATTTTGCTATGATTGATTTTCAATGAAGTATATGTAGCTTTTACCTGACAACAGGGTAGAAAATGCTCTAATAGTGATGATATATGATTGGATAATCGTCTTGAAATTCCAGTTAGTCCATTAATATTTGTCTGGTTTCCTCTTTTATCGGTTCTGTGGCCAGAGAAATGTGGCTGGGATTAGGTTTGTACGGCTGGGATTAGGTTTGTATGTGTTTCTATATATTTACAAGTAGATTTAGTTTACTTGTGAGTATGTTTTTGTATGTTCTTATTTACACTTGAGCCGCAGCAAAATGCTGTATATATTCAAGAATGTAGATTTTGCTCTTTGAGCTTTGTTGGTATTATATCTACTTATGATTACAAACTAGATTGCTTGTATGTTTTGTCAAAGTTCTGTTCCGTGGCTCTATATTTTTAACATAAACATCTTTAAACACCGGGTTGAATTAAGATCTCGTGTAGCCACATTGCAAAGTGTTTATGGATGCTAACCTTGGCTCCTGCAGCATTCCTGTTTGGTTAAAGGGTCATGGGTTTGGTTATTGGTAAATTGTTTAGAGGGTTTAGTGATAAATCTGTATGTTTAACTTGTTGCTACAAATTTTGTTTTGAGATTCACACATGTAAGGATTTCTTTTTTCTGTTTTCTGCCCCGCTCCTTTTATGGGTGGCCCATCGTTCGTAATTGATAATATTTATTATTCTCTTCTATATATGACCACACATCTCGTGATATCAGTCTTGAGATTATTAAGCTCTTCTATATGAGTGTAGGCCTCAGTATTAAGATCTAAATATGTACTGCTATACTATTGTCAAAAGAGGAAAAACCAACTTTTCTTATTCATTTGGACTTGCATCTATGATCCAACCTCTGTAAATTTCTGCCTCATGTACCTATTCGATGGTGGTGTGGTAAATTTGTTATTATTATAGTACTTGTAGTTTTTGTGGATTTTGGAATATATTGACTATGAAGGATGTCAGAAGGCGTAAATTTGCCCATATGATTTTTTTTTTTTAAAATGGCTATTCCTGTTCAATGGCTATTACAGATCTTATAAATACTTGGTAGTGGCCAGTGCCGGTGGGGGTTTTGGTCAGCAAACACACATATAAGTTGATTTTTTTTGGCTAATTAAGCTGATTTAAGTTAAGTTTGTTTTTGGGCGTGTAGCAGTTCTGAATTAAGAGTGCCTTTTTTTGTGATAAATTATCACCTCCCCATCAGAATCATATCTTGTTAGTGAATCTGTTTACGTGGAGGTTCTGAGTAGTGTGAAGCATGTTGTAGTTTTAATCTGAAGTTGTACAAGGGACTTGAATAACAATCATGCTCATTTGGAGTTATGTTTTGCTTTGCAATCTTTATCTATTTTCTAACCAATACTCATCAAAATTGAGTCATTAAATCATGTAAATGGCAAAGTAGACAGTTAAAACAATAAATAAACAATGATGAAAATAATTCAATGAAATCTTGATTCGACACAAATTGATTTAAGATTCAAATCTTCTCAGCCAAGAGACTGGCCAACAATAAAAAGGTAGGGAGTAGTCTCAACTACAAATATGGCCTTGGCTTCATATATTATTTCATTTTGAACTTTTTTGTAATAATATAGGAAATAAAATTAGTTTTGATAGGATGGCTTCCACAGTTAACATGTTCTGCAAAAAATAGAGTCAAATGAAATGCGAAAAATGTTGGTTCGACAATCAACATACTGTCCAGATATAACATATATTTTATTAAATTACAGCAGTTCGTATAGGATTCACCATTCTTAAATTCGTGATAAAAAATATCAAGTTTGCTTAGTTAATACGTTTAAATTGACAGTGGTAGGAATTTACTGAAATTGACAAACCACCAAATTTCTACTCGCTTTAATTAACACACAATCGTGTTGAAATTTGATTTTCATTTGAAACAGACCTAAAGATCTTCTTAATATGATACATGAGACTATTTAACATATCCATCTACTACATTTGAACCGGATCATAATATAATACTCCCTCTGTCCCATCCATTTCTTTACAATTTCCATTTTGGGACGTCCCACCATTTCTTTACATTACTAAAAATAGTAACTTTTAACAATAAAATACATTATTACAATAACTACTTTACTCCACTTTTTCAACACTTTACACTATTACACCCACTACTTCACTTATTTTAACAATAAAATCACTATTACACCCACTACTTCATTTATTTTAACAATATTACACCCACTATCCTTGGTCTCCGTGCCCAGCCCCCAGGTAAAGAACCTGGCGGGACAGAGGGAGTATGCGACTACTTAACACATTACACATCCATCTACTTAACACATCTTAAACAATTTAGCATGTATGTCTCTGTGTATAGCAGATGCTCACACTAAAAATAGGGAATCGATTCCTAACAAAAGTGTTACGACTGTATTTCGTCGGACCTTAGTTCGGTCGGACCTGCAAATGAGAAGAATGCGAGGGTTTGGCCCCCCGATTCACCTCCGGTGTGAGAATAAGTTAGTCGGTTTTTGATGAGTAATATTGAACGTAGAGAGTTTGTGTTGTGTGTAATTGTGTATGAAAAATGAGAGAATGAACCTGACTTAAACATATTCTTTTTCCTCCAGGCGGTTACCCGAAGAGTGGGCGTCGTGTGCCGACGTGTCCCACGTTCGCAGGAGAGTGAACTGTATGACCGTTGTTGATATCTGGGCCGGATGAAGGTGGGCCTCCGTTCGGTTTGATGATGCTTGATTGTTGGTTCGGCCCATTAAGGGTATGGGCCTCTAACATGTCCCTGGGCTTCGTTCGGAGTAATCCTCAGGACGAAGGCCAAAGCCTAGGCCCATCTTCGGACGTTCCTTCCGGATAAGAATGGCGATGGACAAAGTCAGGACGTCTCTGGGGAGTCGTGTCCCTTTATTGATGACAGCTGTCAAGTCTCGAGATCCACACTTTAATCACCTCCGTTGAATTCGAAACGCTTCTTGTCCCCAACGACGCGTCTCTTCTACTTAAACCTCTAAACCCTCTCATTTTCACCCTTACGCTTACAACTTTTCATTTCACAATCTTTAAAACAACAAGCAATTTCTCTCGGAACTTTTCGCGAGCAAGGATTGGAAACGCTGGTTCATCCTCAACCACTAGTAGTTCTCCGATTCCGGTGGCATCCCGTCTTCAACAGGAATACCATCAAGAACTCGATCTCATCACCCATTGGCAAACAAGTAAGTTCCCTTTTCGCTTAATAATATATGTGTGCTTGTCTTTTTCGTATCTGTTTTCCTGCTGATGTAACTCTACATTTTACATTCGTATGTATATATCTGTTTGTAAGTATGTAATGTTACCTGTGTTCCTTAGGTAGAAATTAGGCGTGTCCTTATGTCCCTTTTCCGGGGATTTTGGGTCTTGTCTGGAAGTTTTCTGGGCAAGAACATCTTTCAGGATCTTCAAGCCTCAAGAACCCTCTTCGGACGGTCCCAATCCCCTTTAGTTTTTAGACCCTTTTTCACTTGTCCCTCCCTGAGGTATTTAGGGTGTCCCCGACCGATCTTGGCCCGCTGTACTCGGCCTGTTTTCTTTTTCTATCTCCCTTCTTTATTCTATCCGAGTACAAGGCTAATGTCTCTTCATTTTCGAATGCAGGGATATGGATCGGTCATCCGAAGGTGCAGGCCCTTCGGCCCCTTCTCCTTTTACCAACGCCACCCTGTATCCTGCGGTGAATCCTCGGACCGTACTTGACGAAGAAAAGCTAACTCCATTCGCCGACACCTACAGCATTCACAAACAACATTGGTTTGTGTACGCCCCTAGGAAAAAAGAGAGGATTTACGATAACCCTCCCGTTCCCGAAACTTGCGGGGGCGTATGCACGGGCATCTCTGAAGCTGCTTTCAAATGTGGGTTTCGAGTGCCAATTCTGCCCATTCTGAAGAAGCTGCTGAAAGAGATGGGTATTGCCTTAGGCCAGCTCGACCCGAATAGCTTCATATATGTAAATGTTTTTCAAGCTCGCTGCATGGCTGCCAAGGTTCACCCTCGAACTTCCTTGTTCTGGCATCACTATGACTTCCGCCGTAATTCAAAGAGCTATGGCTTTTATACGATCGCCCGCCGCACTAACCGAGCAGATTGGGCCCAGACCAATTCGAACAACAAGGGGTCCCATGACAGATGGTTCTTTCTTTCTGGGCCCAAGATCGCTAAGTACTCAGTATAGAGGGACGTCGATCCGGCGAAGCAGGTAATCATGCCCTCGCTCCTAGAGTCGGAGAAGCACGATTATAAATTACTTTGCGATCTGGAGATGGAAAAAGTTCCTGTATCCCTCAGTCGGGACAAAGATTGGCTGTTCTCCCTCTGGGGTAACGGTAACATTTGCTTTCCTTGTACTTTTGTAAATGTGTGCACTAGTTAGTTTGGCTATTGTAAATATATGTTTCGGTCGGTGTCCGATCACTATTATCACGACCTTAACCTTTGCTTTTCTTGTGCAGTGTCTTTGTTAGTTACAGAGGCATGCCTGTACACATCTAATAACAAGCCTAATTGTTTGTAATGCTTTGCATTACTTACATGACCTCTTAACTGAGGGAACCTTTAGTTGTAGAGTTTCTGTTTGTATTGTACTTGTAGTAGGCATCAAATCCTAGTTGTGTAATTGTACTTATAGAGTCTAGAATAATGCTTGAAAGAAGTTCCAAGGTTCATGCCTCAAGCAAGGAGTTAAAGACTGTCAAATAATCACAGTTGGGATTTGAAGAAATGAGGAATTTGCCTAAGTACCAATTCGAGAAGTCTATTTGTCTATTCGAGAAGTCCAGCATTCGAGAAGTCAGGGATTCGATATCTCAAGACACTATTCGATATCTCTGAATACACTGTTCGATATCTCATTCGATATCTCGGAGATTCGATATGTCTATGTACTCTATTCGAGAACTCAGGAAGTCAACGAATCAAAGTAGTATTCGAGTTCTCAAGGAGTCAACAAGTCAAAGTTTCATTCGATATCTCAAGGACTCTGAAAGCTATTCGATATCTCGAGGATTCGATAAGTCAAATGTTCTATTCGACAACTCAAGGAATCCTGATGGAAAAGAGCTATTCGAGAAGTGGTTCGATATGTCAATATAACAGTGTTCGAGAACTCAGAGTTATCGATCAAGTCAATTCCAGTTCTCGAATCACTTACTTAGTCACTTCTCGAATACATTCTTGGAGACAAAATACTGAAGAAATTGTACAAGTCAGAAACCTGCAACAAGCCAATGCACTTTATGGACCACAATCTGTAACGTGCTCTGGAAAGCCTACAAGGAAGCTTGGAGAGATATAGAAGAGACAAGGAGCTAAAGAAGTGGATCTGAACAGACTTTGCAAAGTCAAATCTGTAACCGTTTGGACACTTAATCAAAAAGGATAGACAGACTAGAAAGTAATTTGTTTAACTACCTTATTTGTAGTAAGTAGGTTGTATCCATGCTATAAGGATACAGCCTCACTTCCTTAGTCAGTGTGAGTGATAAAAACCAAGTGAGTCGAGTTTTTCATACACTGTAAGCTATATCTCTCTGAAAAAAACGAAGCTGAGAATACTATCATTTGTATTCACAGATTGTAGCAACCTTTATCTAATAATACATTAGATTAAAGTGATATTGTGTTCTGTGTTGTTCTTTATCCGCATCTACATCTCTGTACACACAATACTTGTTTGCTACACAGACTCAAGGCACGAAAGGTTCAAGAATCCATTCACCCCCCCTCTGTATTCTTTCTTTGTGTTCAATACTCAACAAGTGGTATCAGAGCGGGCTGTTTATTCAAAAACAGAAAAACGATCATGAGTTCGAATACACCAAAGACTACAGGAACGGTGAAGGTCCCTAAGTTTGACAAAGAAAACTTCAACCTCTGGAAGATAAAGATGATGTTGTTCATTAAAGCCTCTCATCCCTTGTATCCTGAGATTCTCAAGAATGGTCCTTTTGTTCCACAACAAGAGATACCAGAAAAGACTGTTGGAACCACAACTATCCCAAGATCTTATGAGGCCAAGGATCCATCAAAATGGACAGAATCAGAAAGGGAGAAGGTTGCTCTTGACAGCCACCTCATGCTGCTTATCATTGATTCCATGGACATGTCAATGTTTACGAACATTGCATCATGTACGTCAGCCAAAGAGATGTGGGATCACATTGAGGTGTTGTGTGAAGGAACTGATGAGGTTAAGGAAAACAAGAAACAGATACTGGTCACACAGTATGAAGCTTTCATGGCACAGCCCAAGGAAAGCATCACTGAAATGTTTGAAAGGTTTCATAAGCTAGTTACTGAGTTGCAGATGAATGGCAAGGTTTACAGCACCAAGGAGTTAAATATGAAATTTCTGTTATCTTCACCAAATCATCTAGAGCAAAGAGTCATTTCTCTAAGGGAGAGAGATTTGAACAAAGTCACCTATGATGTGCTCTATGGAGTCCTAAAGACTCATGAACTTGAGTTGCTTCAGAAAAGGGCTATCCAAGCCAACCAAGGTAGAATGATAAACACATCATGTGCCTTGATTGTCAACAAATCTATTCTGGATCTAGAAGCATCTACAAGTCAGCTAAGGATAGAGGAGGTAGCAGATGATGAAGAAACTGAAGCTGGGGTCAGTGAACCTGTTGAGGAAAATGAGGAAGAAGAAGAGTTTTACATTCTGGAAGAACTTGATGGGATGGAAAATACATCATATGCTTTCATGGCCAGAAAATTTCCAAACATCAGATTTAAAAGAAATCAACCCTTCAAACCCAAAACTCAAAACCATTCAGTCAACAAGAACAAGGCACCTGTGAAACCAAACAGAAATAAATTCAAAACCAGTTATGTGGATAGGTCATCTGTAAGGTGCTATAGATGCAATGACCTAGGGCATTTTGCCAGTGAATGCAAGAAGCCTAAAAAGAAGGATAGAGATTATCTTGAGCTCGAAGCTAAGTATGAGGCCCTTCTGAAAAA
Organism: Kitagawia praeruptora; assembly: GCA_037693485.1. Taxonomy (NCBI): domain Eukaryota; kingdom Viridiplantae; phylum Streptophyta; class Magnoliopsida; order Apiales; family Apiaceae; genus Kitagawia; species Kitagawia praeruptora. The sequence goes on along the minus strand of CM075345.1, from coordinate 119,401,599 downwards.
GCAGACACAAGGTAAGGCCTACATAGCTAAAGGGAAGTGTTGGGATGATTCTGAGAGTGATGGAGAGGAACAAGAATTCTGCAATTATGCCTTGATGGCCAACTCCAAGGATGACTCATCTCCATCTGATTCTCAGGTACCATCTCTCACTACTATAGACATGTCTGTTTCTGAGTATAAATGCATGATCGAACAACTATCTGTTGAAATGTTTAATATTCATACTAGTATGACTGCTGCTAATGAGGAGATTGCTAAACTGTCTACTAGAAATGAAATATTAACCAAAAAGAATGAGGAACTTGAGCTAACTGCTATGCAAGTAGAAAACCTTAAGAAAGAAGTTGAATATTTGCAGAACAAGGTTTTATGTGCTAGTCAAGTAGAGAAGGCTCTTAGGGATGAATTAGCTGAAAATGAATTCAAACTGAAAACTTTCAAGAAATCATCTGGTCTAGTGCAATCCTACTGTGAGAAAATTGAAGCTAAACCTAAAGCAGCTATTGGACTTGACTATGACTCTCTCAAACAGAGGAAAGGCTATGCTGTCATTGAAGAGGACACAGCTGTTCATGAGAAAGTGCCTCACATATTGAAAAAGACTGAAAATCCAATTTTTAAGGAATCAACATTTGAAATTGATGAGGATGCCTTACTCATCAAACAAATGTTGAATGATGAGGATGAGGCACAATCTAGTGAACAACAAACATCCTTTAAGAGTGAGAGTGTCAAGTCAAAGACCAAGGAACCAGTAGTTGATAGGCCAAGACCTAAGAAGTTTGTTAAGTTTGTCTCAGCTGGGAAGAGTGAATCAGAAAAGAAAGTGACTAAGAAGAAACCGAACAGAAATGGCAAGTTAGGGATTAACAAGGATAACAACTATGCTTATATGCCTAATGCCCCTAGGAAAACTTGTCAGAACTGTTTCAGTACCAATCATTTAACTCATGCATGCAAGAAACCTGTTGGTAGTGTGTCTAAACCTTTCTATGATTGTTCTGTGTCTCTAAGACATAGAGATGCACCTTTTTGTGATAAATTTGACTGTATGCCATGTAATATGAATGTTATGACTAGTTTTAATTTAAGAAGGCAATTCATTGATGGTTGTATCAGTCACAATTCTCACACACACTACACAAGGTCAAAGTCTTCAAGTCCTCCTAAAGCTAGGAAGGTACCTCTATCACCTAAGTCTGAAACTTCAGGTTCTAAGACTTCCAACAGTGACAAGAAGACTAACACTAAGAAAGTTGACAAGCATGTTGTTTATGATAAAACTGTCTCTAAGTCACATGGACCCAAACTTGTTTGGGTACCAAAGGAAAAGTAATACCTTTGTGTCTGCAGGGCAAAGAAAGTGAAAAGAAGGTCATGTGGATTTTGGACAGTGGATGCTCAAATCATATGACTGGTGATATGACCCTGCTATCACAGTATGAGGAAAAAGCTGGCCCAATGGTTGCTTTTGGAGATGACAGCATGGGTAACACATTGGGATATGGCAAGCTGAAAGTTGGTAATGTCATCATTGAAGATGTAGCACTAGTCAAGGGGCTCAAGCATAATCTGCTAAGTGTTGGTCAGTTTACTGATAGAGGATTCAAAGTGAATTTTGACAAAGATGAATGTTTGATCACCCACAAGAAGACTGGTGATTTTGCTCTATCTGGAGTAAGGAAGGGAAGCCTGTTTGTAGCCAATATGGACTCTGCAAACAAGGACAAAATTTGTTGCTTTTACTCAAAAGCATCAAATGAAGATTGTTGGCTGTGGCACAAGAAACTATCACACCTGAACTTCAAGGCCATTAATTCTCTAGTCAAAAGAGAGTTAGTGAGAGGCATGCCCACACTTGAATTCTGCCAAGAAGGAGTGTGTGAGGCTTGTCAAAAAGGAAAAATGAAAAGATCAAGCCACAAGTCAAAGACAGTGACATCAATAACCAAGCCATTACATCTCATTCATATGGATTTGTTTGGGCCTGTCAACATTATGTCACTTGGAAGAAAGAAGTATGCCCTGGTAATGGTTGATGATTTTTCAAGGTATACATGGGTGGAATTTCTGGCATCAAAAGATGAGGCTCCACAAGTAATTATTGAGCATATAAAGAAAGTTGACAAGGAAGCAAAGGCAAACAATGCAAGTGTGATTGCACTGAGAAGTGATAATGGAACAGAGTTCAGAAATGCCATACTCGAAGCATTCTGTAAAGAGAATGGTATTTCTCAGCAATTTTCAGCTCCAAGGACTCCACAACAAAATGGAGTTGTTGAGAGAAAGAATAGAACTCTAATTGAGGCTGCTAGAACAATGTTACTTGATGCAAAAATGCCTACATGTTTTTGGGCTGAGGCTGTGAGTACTGCATGCTATATTCAGAACAGAACCCTCATCAACAAAAACACTGGAAAGACACCTTACAACTTGATGACTGGAAAGAAGCCTACTCTAAAGTATGTTCATACTTTTGGAAGCAAATGCTTTGTACTAAAGGATAATTCTGAATATGTTGGAAAATTTGATGCAAAAGCATTTGAAGGAATTTTTCTTGGCTATTCTATGGAAAGAATTGCATACAAGGTTTATGTCATCAGTCAAAAGAAAGTTATGGAAAGCACAGATGTAACATTTGATGACAGCAAACTACCTGGACTAGAAGAAGCCAATGATGAAGACAAAGATCCATTGAGGTTTGATAATCTAGATGATTCTGATGAAGAGATTGAAACTGGAGTTGAAACTCAAGTTCAACAAACTCAAGTGAATAATGATACAAGAGAAGAATTTGTGCCAATCGATAGTGGAGAAACAAGCATCCAAGACACACCTGTGAGTAATGGCAACTTCACAGGGGGAGGAAATGAGGATGACCATGATGTGGATGATGAAGCAACATCAAGAATGAGAAGTCAGGCTGAACACTCGAGGAAATGGGATAGATCACACACTGCAGAGCAAATCATTGGAGATCCTAATGCAGGAGTAAGGACTAGGAGAGCAACTCAAAATGAGTGCCTCTATGGATGTTTTCTATCACAAGTTGAGCCTAAGAAACTTGATGATGCACTGTTGGACCCAGATTGGATTATTGCTATGCAAGAAGAGTTGAATCAATTTGAAAGGAACAAAGTATGGGAACTTGTGCCTGCACCAAAGAATAGAACCATTGTTGGAACAAAATGGGTTCTGAAGAATAAGATGGATGAAGATGGTGTAATAATAAGAAACAAAGCAAGGCTGGTTGCAAAAGGATACTCTCAACAGGAAGGCATTGATTATGATGAGACATTTGCCCCTGTTGCTAGATTGGAAGCCATCCGAATATTCTTGGCATTTGCTGCTCATTCAAACTTTAAAGTTTATCAAATGGATGTCAAGAGTGCATTTCTAAATGGAGAGTTGGAAGAAGAGGTTTATGTGCAACAACCACCTGGCTTTGAGGATCCACATTTCCCAGAATTTGTCTACAGATTGCTTAAGGCATTGTATGGACTTAAGCAGGCTCCAAGAGCATGGTATGATACTTTATCACAATTTCTTCTTGAAAATCAATTCACTAGAGGCACATTGGACAAGACACTGTTTTACAAGAAGCATGGTGATGATATTATCCTAGTCCAAATTTATGTGGATGATATCATTTTTGGGTCTACAAATGAGAAGCTATGTGAGAAATTTTCCAAACTCATGCAGAGCAGATATGAGATGAGTATGATGGGAGAGTTGACATTCTTTCTTGGGTTGCAAGTCAGTCAAAGGAAGGATGGTATCTTTATCAGTCAGACCAAATACATCAAGGATCTATTGAAGAAGTTTGACTTGGAAGACTGCTCACCTGCAAAGACACCCATGGCCACTGCAACTAAGTTAGATGAAGATGCTAAAGGCAAGAAAGTAGATATCTCAGTCTAAAGAGGCATGGTTGGTTCTCTACTCTACCTCATTGCAAGTAGGCCAGACATCATGTTTGCTACATGTCTATGTGCTAGATTTCAATCAAATCCAAAGGAATCACATTTGATTGCAATAAAAAGGATCTTTAGATATCTGAAGGGCACTCCAAACTTGGGCTTATGGTATCCTAAGGACACAGGGTTCAATCTGGTTGGTTATTCTGATGCTGATTATGCTGGATGCAGAGTAGATAGGAAAAGCACCTCAGGAAGCTGCCAGTTTCTTGGACAAAGGTTAGTTTCTTGGTATAGCAAGAAGCAACAATCTGTGTCAACTTCTACAGCTGAGGCTGAATACATAGCTGCTGGAAGTTGCTGTGCTCAAGTGCTTTGGATTAGAAATCAACTTAGAGATTATGGACTTGTGTTGGAAAGAATTCCAATCATGTGTGACAACACAAGTGCAATCTCTATAGTTGTCAATCCTGTCAATAATTCTAAAACAAAGCACATTGACATCAGATATCATTTCATAAGAGAACATGCAACTAATGGAACCATTGAGTTGCATTATGTCTCTACAGATAAACAACTAGTTGATATATTCACTAAGCCATTAGATGAAGCCACCTTCACAAGGTTGGTAAGTGAGATTAGAATGCTGAATTCTTCAGATTCTGGCTAAGTGAATACATCATCTAGATTGTTGCAGCAGTAAACACTTACTTTATCTAAATTCTCAATATTTTTGGAGTAAGTGTTGGCTGAAATATGATTTATAAATATTTCAAATCTGTTGCATATGTTGAAAATCATATTTCTATTAACTTAAAATTTCTATGAAATTTTGAGAAAATCACTATTTAATTTGCTAGGATATTCTTCAATGAATATGTCTGGTAAATTTTAAAAGGTAGTGAAAATCAATTTTTTTTTATGAGTGATGGGTATAGTTCGATAAGTCAGACTTCTCGAATGATTCACTATTCGACATCTCTAACAAGTCTCATGAGAGTACTCTTGAGTTCTCGAATAGAGTCTTTCTGAGATATCGAATAGAGGTATTCTTGACTTCTCGAATGTAGTAACTGAGTTCTCGAATAATTGAGTTCTCGAACACTATATTTGAGTTCTCGAATCATTTGAAAAGGCTGAATTCTCGCTGAATTTTAACCGATTTTGGACTCTTGTCTAAAAGTTTAATTCACTCATAAAAACACATTTTATTTAATTTAGAATTATTTCTGAGTTAAATAACCGCCAGCTGTGAGTTTCTATCCGCTTGAGTTATCGATTAAGCCTTTCTTGACTTCTCGAATAGTTGTTTTCTACTTCTCGAATGCCTGACTTGTCGATACAAAACATTCATCTAATCGACAATTCAAGTACTTCATACTTATACAATTCCACATCTATTCGATTCATTTCATTCGATTTCTCAAGCACCTAAACTCCCAAAACCTCTGAAACCCTAACTGCAATAAGCTAAATTTCTTCTTCAACCTTCAATTTCCTTTCTCTCTCTCTTACACAAATGGCAACAGTAAAGTTCAACACCAACTTCATTGCTCTAACTAGTGATGTTGAGGCACCCAACGCTAACTTCAAGTGCTTTGTGAAGTGGATGTCTGAATCATACATCAAGAATGCTCTATCTGTTAACCCAACTCTGTATCTCGATATTCTAGAACAGTTTTGGCAGTCTGCTACAGTGGAGGTGGTGGCTCTTGACTCTGCAATAACCTCGTACATCATCTACTGCAAGATTCAAGACAAAAATATCACTATCACCACAAAGGATATGAATGAGGCACTTGGGATGGGTATCAAAGGAGAGGTGTATGACTCACTGGCTACAAATGCTGAATTGGAAGACTTCTTCGATTTCATCAAATATTCAGACAAAATCAGTCTTGGGCATCTGAATAGGAAGCATTTGAGGAAGGAATGGAGCTATGTGTTTGCTACACTTCTTCAAGTCTTCACAGCAAGAAAATCCAGCTATGACCAAATCAGTACTCCTGCACAGCAAATAGGCTATGCCTTAGCCTATGGAAAGAAGATAGACGTTGGTCTCATCATTCTGCAGGAACTGTATGGGAGACTTGGTAAGAATTCAGCCAGGAGAGGTAATGAAATTTTCTTCCCTCGTTTTATTCAATCTGTTCTTAATTTCTTAGATGATAAATTGATTGAATTAGATGGGATGAATAAAAATAGAATAGGCTATCCTAAATCCATGACCAAACTCATTTTTGGTAATTTGGAGACTAGGAATGATGTGGATGTAAGACTTAACATAACTCCCCATATGGAGAGTGTGTTTAGAACTTACCCCCACCACATGCCAACATTTGCTTCTAAGTCTGAGTTAGCTAAGCCCAAGCAAGTAGAACAAAATGCTAACCCAGGGCTAGCTAACCAACCCTCTCAACCAAACACTTTACCACACAGTGAGCCAACTGCATCATCCTCTCAAAAGGGTGATGTTAGTAAAAAGAAGAGAAAGGAAGTAATGTCTGTACCCCTAAATATTCTATCTGAAGTAGCATTGGCTGTTGAACTAGGTCTAGAAAGTGAGGAACCAGAGTCACCCTTACTAAGGCCAAAGAAGAAGAAGAAAACTAAGACCACCTCTTCAGTCACACAAATGAGTGAAGTTGTAAAATCAGGGGCAAACAGCTCACTAGATGTATCCTCTCAACAGGGTGCATCTATAGAATCAAGCATCCTCCCCAATGCACCTCCTTGTATTGAGTCAGCACATGGGAGTGATAAGGCTGGCACTACACTGAGTGGAGAGCACATCACACTTGAAACTCCCTCTATCTCTCAGGGGGAGTTGCCAAAATCTACTCTACAACACACTTCTCTTCCAGAATCTAACACTGAAATTTCTTTGGAACCTGTAACTCAGGCACCTGATATGCAAGGCATGATCATCAAGAATTCTTTTCTCTTGATGAGCCAATAATTTCAAGTGACTTAGTGCATGACACTTTGCTCACCACCCAGGACCCACATTTAGATGGTGAGGGAATGCATGCTGGGGCATATCCTAATGACACCATCACAACCACAGAGGCTTCATTAGTTTTTACTAGAGACTCTGTGCCTGTGTCAACTACTGGTGTAACTCATCCCACTCCTGTGGAGACACCAGTAGTAGAGTCAATCCATCCGGTTACAGAAGTTGCATCTGTAACTGAGGAGTCTAGCTTGCCTAGCTCTAGCTCTGACTTTATGTCACAATGGCTGAAGCCTGTGCAACATGACAGTGCTTCAGGATCAGGGTCTGTTCCACAAAAATTGACGGTTGAAGCACTTCAAAGCTTAATTGTGGATCAGATTCCTGAGTTTGTAAAAATAGCTCAGAACCTTGTCACCTCCAATATCCCTAATCCAGACTATGAGGCCATCCTACTATGCCATAGGGATGATGTGGAGATGCAGAAGGCCAAGATTATTGATGATGCTGAGAGAGATGGCAATGTAGATGCCTGGCTGCAAGGAAAGAATGATGTAACTCTCAGTGAAGCACTTCAATATCTTAGAGAAGAATACATCACTTCACTGGGCTCCAATGCAAAATCCCTGTCTCCTGGTGAAGTGTATGAAGCTGTCAATGATTCCTACAAGGGTTTCCTCAAGGCTGCACACTATCTTGGCAAGGGAGTCAAAACTGAAGTCAACAGGGTGTGTGACAAGACAGCCACTTCAGTAGCAGAAGTCAAGAGGGCCTTTGATGCTAAATTTCCTCAACTAGACAGTGTGGTCAAAGATCTCAAACACTGCAACATCACCTGCACAAAGATGGACAATGGCCTAGCCCTCCTCAAAGATACAGTCACAGGCCTAGGAAGCAGATTTCAAAATCTATCTGACCAGACTACAGAGGCCAATGCCATGCTGAGGACAATGTTCAAGAATCTTTATGGAGATAGGCTAGTGACTGAAGTCCCTGTGCATGAACTGTCTAAGTATGAAGTGAAGAGACTGCAGGATCAATCTTTGTCTGGTTTCAAGGCAAATGAGCTATTCACTAAGGTGAACACTCTTGAAAAGGAGGTGGCTACTCTCACTAAGTCCAATGCTCACCTTACAGACACGGTTGCCCTTCTCCATGATCAGTTGGACACTCAAGCAACCACCACAGCTAATGTCCTTCTGCATCAGCAATCTATGTTGGTTGCAATGATGAAGCACATGGGTCTCCCTCTACCTGAAGAATCTTTCAACCCACAGGTGATTTCTACAGCCTCTGTGCCTGACAACAAGCCTAAGGGGGAGAAAAGGTCTAGAAACTCAAATCCAAAGGGGGAGAAACCTAAGGAGAAGGGCATACAGATAAATGAGGGTGGTCATCACAGAGCACAATCTACAACCAATGTGCCAGGCAAAGGCAAATCCAAAGTTGATGAGCCTCCTACCTCACTGCCAGTTGTTACTCTACCAATTGTGCACATTACTACTCCTGGTGGTCAAAAGCAATCCATAACTACCACAGTGGTTGCAGGGAGTATGCCTTCTGACAAACTTCCATCCTCCATACCTGAGAGTGCCAAGCCTATAGAAGTTAAAGTTGTTACTGAGGCCAAGCTACAAGAAGTTGCTAACTCAAATGTTTATCATGATAAAGCCTTCTTGGAGTTTCTGAAAGCCACAAGGGAACAGGTTGGTGACACTCAGTTCTATCTGAGGGAGTTGAAGGAGCAGATTGACTACATCACTGTCATCCCTAAGAAAGTCAATAATCTATGGTTCAAGGAGATAGTGATGATATCCAAATTAAAGATATGGCATCTAACATACAAGACTTTACAAGACCTAAAACACTCAGAGATAGATGCCATACTTGAGCTTATTGAGAAGAAGAATGAGAACAACAAAAGTCTGTTTGATGATTTGAGGAATGGCCAACCTTCAAGGCTACCAGAAGTGATCAAGAAGCCATGGACAATCATCTATCAGTCTGGCACCAGAATTGAAGACATCAAGCAATTGGTCATTCCCCATGATCTCACTTCTCGAAATCACAGACTGGTCATTGCTATCATTGATCAACTATAGAAGAAGGTTGGAGCTAGAAATGCTGAAGAAATTGAAGCTCTGCACATTCTCAGATCTTTTATAGCAACTGGTGAACCTCCAGAGAGGGCTCAACCTAGGAGAAATAAGGATGATGATTCTGAAGACAAAAGTGATGGGAGGAGAAGACATCACAGGAGAGATAAGGGTGATGAAGACAAGAAGAAGAAGAAGAAGAAGGGTGACAAGGATAAGAAGAATGATGATGACCAAGGCAAAATCTATGAGAGGAAGATTGGAAAACAGCAAGCCATGAACATTACTAATGACACTCCTTCCACAACACAAGGCTCAATGTCTAGGGTGGATGTCACTAGTAATGATTCATCAAAATCTACATCTCTGGCCTCTGCAAATGTTTTACTACCTCAAGAAGAGAAGGAGATTCAAGTCAAGAAACCATATGTGTGTTTCAAAAAGCAAACTGCTAATGGAACACTACTATGGTCAGCCAACAAAGGTCAGAAGTTTCTGCCAAACAATCCAGTGAAAAAGTTTAAACTCAAGCATGTTGCTAGGAGAGTAAAGCCATCCAGGTTAAGGGCCCTAACAATCATTCCCGGATTGAAACTCCAGCCACTTGATGAAGACTTTGATGAAGAGCAACTGCAATTTCTAAGAGCTCAAAAGATATGCTATGCTGCAATTGTGGATGACCACCTTGAAATCAAGTACACTGATGGGAGAGAAATGAAATTCAAACAAGGGGGTTGTCAAAATTGGGGTAAATTGTATGAGATAGAAAGAATCATTGCATTGCTGGACTCTAAAGACAAGGTGGAGAAAGTATGGAAGCTGGAATTGATTGACTTTGTGAAAATGAAGAGAGATTATGCTGAAAAGATGATAAAGGGCTGCTATGAGAAGTGGTTAGAAAGGGAGAAAGAAATTGACAGACTGGAGATTGAAGCAGAAAAGCTAAGGGCAAAGGGATTGTGTAGAGTTCAGTTTGATCCCTATGTGGTGAAGTATAGGAGAAGAAATGGAGACAATGTCAATATAAGAATGAACCTACTCAGTCACTATCCTGCCAACATTCTGAAGCCAGTGCTTGAAGATTTCAAAAACTCTATCATGATTGAAGAATTGGATGCTATGGCAGAAATCATAAGAGCAATAGATGAGAATGCAAGAAAGGAGAAAGAAAGGAAACAGAAAGCATATGATGATCTACAAGCCAAAGCAATGGAGATGCAATCAAATGAAAATGGCTAGTACCTCATCATACTGTAAGAGTATTTATCTTGTAATTCCAATTATGTGTTCAATCAATATACATACCTGTACTTTTAAAGTCTTATCCTTATGTATGTTAGGCTTGTTATCAGACATGAAATTGTGACTAAGGGTCTCACTCACAATTTGGGGGAGATTGTTAGTTACAGAGGCATGCCTGTACACATCTAATAACAAGCCTAATTGTTTGTAATGCTTTGCATTACTTACATGACCTCTTAACTGAGGGAACCTCTAGTTGTAGAGTTTCTGTTTGTATTGTACTTGTAGTAGGCATCAAATCCTAGTTGTGTAATTGTACTTATAGAGTCTAGAATAATGCTTGAAAGAAGTTCCAAGGTTCATGCCTCAAGCAAGGAGTTAAAGACTGTCAAATAATCACAGTTGGGATTTGAAGAAATGAGGAATTTGCCTAAGTACCAATTCGAGAAGTCTATTTGTCTATTCGAGAAGTCCAGCATTCGAGAAGTCAGGGATTCGATATCTCAAGACACTATTCGATATCTCTGAATACACTGTTCGATATCTCATTTGATATCTCGGAGATTCGATATGTCTATGTACTCTATTCGAGAACTCAGGAAGTCAACGAATCAAAGTAGTATTCGAGTTCTCAAGGAGTCAACAAGTCAAAGTTTCATTCGATATCTCAAGGACTCTGAAAGCTATTCGATATCTCGAGGATTCGATAAGTCAAATGTTCTATTCGACAACTCAAGGAATCCTGATGGAAAAGAGCTATTCGAGAAGTGGTTCGATATGTCAATATAACAGTGTTCGAGAACTCAGAGTTATCGATCAAGTCAATTCCAGTTCTCGAATCACTTACTTAGTCACTTCTCGAATACATTCTTGGAGACAAAATACTGAAGAAATTGTACAAGTCAGAAACCTGCAACAAGCCAATGCACTTTATGGACCACAATCTGTAACGTGCTCTGGAAAGCCTACAAGGAAGCTTGGAGAGATATAGAAGAGACAAGGAGCTAAAGAAGTGGATCTGAACAGACTTTGCAAAGTCAAATCTGTAACCGTTTGGACACTTACTCAAAAAGGATAGACAGACTAGAAAGTAATTTGTTTAACTACCTTATTTGTAGTAAGTAGGTTGTATCCATGCTATAAGGATACAGCCTCACTTCCTTAGTCAGTGTGAGTGATAAAAACCAAGTGAGTCGACTTTTTCATACACTGTAAGCTATATCTCTCTGAGAAAAACGAAGCTGAGAATACTATCATTTGTATTCACAGGTTGTAGCAACCTTTATCTAATAATACATTAGATTAAAGTGATATTGTGTTCTGTGTTGTTCTTTATCCGCATCTACATCTCTGTACACACAATACTTGTTTGCTACACAGACTCAAGGCACGAAAGGTTCAAGAATCCATTCACCCCCCCTCTGTATTCTTTCTTTGTGTTCAATACTCAACAGTCTTCCCGTGAGGAGCTTGTCGAGAGAAGGCGACAGAAGCACGCCGCAATGGAGGCGGCCGCTGCTGCTAAGGCTGTTGCAGATAAGGCCAACGCCTCTGTTCCTGATGCCGATGATGGGGGGAGGTCAGCCTCCAACCGAAAGGAAGATAATGTGGTCGGTACGCCACCAGTCACTTCTCCTCCACGGGACTTAGAGATAAGTGAGACTGACCTGGCTTCCCCGACCGACTCTAGGAAGAGGGGCAGACCGAATGAGGCAGGGCTGAAGGTATATGCCCCTCAGTGGGGGGTCTTGGAGGCTGATAAGATTATTGTCCCTGCTCCGCAGTTGTCTACTGTCGTCGGTCCCGATCTTTGCCGGGGTCCCATCCTGCATGCCGATAGGTCGACATTTGCCCAGGCAGATGACCTTGAAGCTTGCACTGAGATGCTGGCCTTGCTCTCTATGGTGAGATCCTTTTCTTCTTGTTGTTATCCATTTTACTTGCCTTCAACATTTAATCCTTTTCCCATGTATGTTTTCAGGGTGTTTCCTGGTCGGCTATTGTTACCGAACGGATGGAGGGAATACAGGCTAAGCTGAAGGGGATCGACCGGCTGGAGGTTCGCGCGGTCAAAGCTGAAGAAAGCCTTCGGACTTCTACCTCTGAGCTGGAGAGGGTGACCGGTCAGGCTAACTCTCTGAAGACCGAGAATGAGGCTTTGAAGGCGAAGTTGGAGGAGATCGATGTCTTGAAAAAGCGCATCGATTGGAGGAACCAGCAGCTTAAAGCTTCGAGGAAATCCATCCGAAAGCTGAAGAAGTCCCTCGACCTTACCGAAGAGAGGTGCTACCAAATGGGTTACGAAGATGCCGTGCTGAAGGCTCATGAATCGGGCTTCGACCACACCAAGCTGCTGGACAACACCATGACGGATCCAGTCGGTCGAACCGATACAGATGGGCCTTTGGTGGTCTCTTCGGGTGAAGATGAGGAGCTTTCTGACTGTTGATTTTTACATTCTGTTGTATTTAACTCTGCCTTCGGACTTTAAATTTGTGCCTTTGGGCTTTTGTAATATTTAACTTTGCCTCTGGGCGTTCATAATTTGCCTTCGCCAACTTACCGCTTAATAGCTTATGCATTTTCGTTTCTTTATTTTGCCTTAGCAAAAATTCAGTTTTATGCATCTTCGGTCGTTTTGTTTTGCCTTAGCATAACATTTGTTTTATGTATTTTCGGCTTTTGCCTAACATAATTCTTCTTATGTTTTATGCGTCTTCGGCTTGAATTTGCCTTAGCATAATTAATCTTAACTTCATGCATTTTTGGCTTCGGCCTAGCATGTTGTGCGTCTTCGGTCGTAACCTAGCTGCCCCCAGTTTTAAGGGGTTTTGTAATTGATTGAGGCCCGTTCGGTTGGTTGAAAATTTCATCCTCCCGGCCTTAATTAATGCCAAAGCAACTTAAATACTAAGACATTTTTGTAAGGGTCCAAATTTCATTCGGTCGGCCCCAAATTTGGACTCGTCAAGTATATGTAACTTAACTCGTGATATCCTTGAACACTAAAAATAAGTTAAGTGGCGCATGTTTTATTCGGTCGGCCCCAAACATGGGTCTATTAAGCTTAATATTGTGTACTTAGCTTTTTGGCTACAAATGTACTTAGCTTAACAATAACGGATAAAAAATGGAGCAAAACAATCTTTTCATTAATCATGCAACTCTTACATAGATTTGATTACAGATTGATGCTAGCTTAGGGAATTCAGAATAAAGTCGCATAAGACAAAATACTGAAGTAAAAAGCAATAAAATTTGTCCAGTAAGCTTACTGGTAAAAACGGTGAAGGCGAGCGGCATGCCAGGTGTTTTTGATTAGGCTGCCGTCCGGATGAGCCAATTTGTAGGTGCCCGATCGGACCACTTCAATTACCACGTATGGACCTTCCCAGTTGGGCATAAGCTTGCCTTTTTTAGCTGGCATGGAGGTGGCTAACTCCCGAAGCACTAAGTCCCCGACTCGGAACGATCTCTTCTTCACCCCCGAATCATAGTACTGGGTTGCCTGTAGTTGGTACCTTAAGTTTCTTTGGTGGGCAGCCTCTCTTTCTTCTTTCAGTAAGTCCACATTCGCTCGGAGTCCGAACTCATTTGTTTCCACGTTAAACACTTCTGTTCGGTAGGACTCTAAACCGACTTCAACAGGTAGAAGGGCATCTGTCCCGAAGGCCAGTTTGAAAGGCGTTTCTCCGGTTGAAGATCTTGTAGTGGTTCGGTAAGCCCATAGGACCCATGGTAGTTCTTCAGCCCAAAGCCCCTTAGCTTCACCTAGCCTTTTCTTGATTCCATCAAAAATAATTTTGTTGGCCGCCTCGATCGCCCCATTTCCCTAGGGATGCCCTACCGAACTGAATTTTTGTTTGATCCCGAATTGAGCCAGGAACTTTCTAAACTTCCTCCCAATGAATTGAGTACCATTATCGGACACACATACCATAGGAATGCCAAACCTCAAGATGACCTGTTCCAGCATGAATTTCTTCGCGGCCTCTTCGGTAATGGCCGAAAGGGGTTTTGCTTCTATCCACTTAGTCATATAGTCGATCGCCACAATACAGTACTTCGCTTGCTTAGTGCTGGTGGGTAGGATCCCCACGATATCAACCGCCCACATAGCAAATGGAATCGGGCTAAGGACTGAAGACATTTCTTCGGGTGGTTGTTTTGGTATTGTGCTGAAAAGTTGGCACTGTCTACACTTCTTGGCATATTCGGATGCATCTTCTTTCATCTTTGGCCAGAAAAACCCTTGCCTGAGAATTTTGAAGGCTAACGATCTTCCTGCCAAATGCTCTCCACAAATTCCTTCGTGAATCGTCTCCAAGGCTAGTTGTTGTTCAGCTTGGTCTAAACACCTAAGTAGTGGTTGGCTTGCCGATCGTCTAAACAAACGACCCCCGACCAAAGTGTAGTTTGTTGACCGATGCCTTACTTTCTGTGCTTCTTTCCGATCGATTGGCAAAGTTACCTTCTCTAGAAATGCCCTAATTGGGGTCATCCAGTTTATCTCTTGATGGATTTCCATACATTGCTTTCTATCTATCGAAGGTATCTTTACTTCGGTCAGATAAATAGACCCATTAAGGTTTTGGGTTTCTGCCGAAGCTAGCCTTGATAATGCGTCTGCTCGACTGTTGTTCCCCCTAGCCACTTGAGTTAATTCAAATGATTCAAACAACAGAGATTGTTCGCGTACCTTAAGGGCGTATGCCTTGGTTCGGGGATCTTTTTGCCCATACTCTCCTGAGAACTGTTTTACCACCAACATGGAATCACTGAACGCCCTGAGGTGCTTAACTTCCAGATTTCTTGCCAAATCTAGTCCTGCCAGAAGCGCTTCGTATTCGGCTTCATTGTTCGTCAACGGGAAAGTGAACCTGATAGCTTGACAAATTTCAAATCCTTCTGGGCTCGTCAGAATTAGACCTGCCCCACACTATTCCTTGGCGACTGAGCCATCCACAAACAACTTCCATTTTCCTGGTGCCTGAATTAGCTGCTCTTCGGGGGCCAAGTCATTCGACCCCGAAAATGAACATTCTACCATAAAATCAGCTATTGCTTGGGCTTTGATCGAAGTTCTTGGCGTATACTCCAAATCATGCTCCCCCAGTTCGATCGTCCAAGCAACCACTCTGCCCGATGCCTCTGGCCTCTGCAAGATTTTCTTTAACGGCTGGTCGGTAACAACTTTGATCGTCCTTTCTTGGAAATAGTGCCTTAGCTTTCTTTCGGCCATTACCAACCCATAGGCGAACTTCTCTGCATTCGGATATCTAGTTTCTGCATCTTTGAGAATATGGGAACCGTAGAACACCGGATGCTGGTTCCCTTCATGTTCTTTTACCAAAACTGCTCCGAGGGTTCGGTCGTTCACAGCTAAATACAGCTGCAAGGTTTCTTTCGGATCAGGCCTCATTAAGAGTGGAGCTTTTACTAAGTACTCTTTAACCTCCTCGAATGCTTTCTGGCAATTCGGCCCCCACTCAAAATTCTTGGACCCCCGAAGTACTTCAAAGAATGGTAAGGCCTTTTCGGCCGATCTGGAAATGAACCTCCTCAGGGCTGCTAGCCGTCCGGTCAGCTTTTGAATGTCCCTGATCGTCTTCGGCGCTTCCATGTCGATGACTGCTTTAATCTTCTCCGGGTTTGCTTCAATTCCTCGGGCACTAACCATGTATCCCAGAAACTTCCCACTATTTACTCCGAACGTACACTTGTTCGAGTTGATCCTCATGTTGTTTCTCCTGAGTGTTTCAAAACACTCACTCAGATCCTCGACATGATCCCTGAAAAGGGATTTAACAATCATATCGTCCACGTAGCACTCCATGTTCCGACCGATCTGGGCTTTGAACACCTTGTTGATCATCTTTTGAAATGTTGCCCCGGCGTTCTTCAGGCCGAAAGGCATCTTTATATAGGCATAAGTGCCATTCGGTGTGATGAATGCTGTCTTTGGAATGTCCTCGGCATTCATGGCAATTTGGTGGTATCCTGAAAATGCATCCAGGAAACTGAGTATTTGATGCCCCGAAGTAGCATCTATCAGTTGATCAATATTCGGCAAGGGATAGTGGTCCTTCGGACAATGCTTATTCAGGTCGGTGTAGTCCACGCACATTCTCCACTTACCATTGATTTCTTCACCACCACTACATTCGCCAACCAATCGGGATAGTCTATCTCTTCGATGAACTTTGCTTCCAGCAATTTTTCGACCTCAGCTTGAATGACTTTCTGTCTCTCTATGGCGAAGTTTCTTTTCTTTTGTCTTATAGGTTTGGCTTCGGGAGCCACATTTAGACAGTGTTTGGCTATCGAAGGGTCTAATCCCGGCATATCTTCGGGATTCCATGCGAACACATCGTGGAACTCCCTAATGACTTTGATGACTTTCTCCTTTAGCTCTGGTTCCATGTTTTTTCCCAGTTGGATCATCTTTCCAGACTGACCCACGTATAGCTCGACCTCTTCTGTTTCGGTAGCTGGTTCGGCAATTGGGCTTGACAGGTCGGCTCCAAATTTCTCCAACTCTATGTTCAGCAGTTGATGGCTACCCCCAGTGTCATTTTCACCTCTTTTCCTTTTACCAGCTTCACTCATTTCGACATCTTTATCTTTCTCTAGGTCTTCCAACATGATGATTCTTGCAGCTTTCTGATCGCCTCTCATCTCTCCGACCCTGTGTTCAGTCGGGAACTTCAACTTTAGGTGGGGAATGGATGATACGGCTTGAAAAAGTGACAAGGCCGGCCTCCCCAAAATCCCGTTATATGGGCTGTCCACCCGAATGACGTAGAACTTTGCTTCCTTAACCACAGTGTACGGAGCCTTGCCCAATAAAATATTCAGCGTGATCCTCAATCGGTACAGGTTGATTGCCGAAGCCGTACAGTGGTGCCTCATGGTACGGCTCCAGCTGTTCACCACCCAAATTCATCTTGCAATACGTTCGGTGATACAATATATTGACCGAACTTCCCTCATCGACCAACACTCTCCAAATCTTGTTTTCCCCAATTACGGGGTTTATGACAAGAGGGTCTTCGTGTGGCCATATCACGTCTTCAAAATCATCTTCCGTGAATGATATCGGAAGTGCTTACTTGGCGGCATTTGACTGGTAGAGATTGTAGATTTGCCTGGCATATTTCTTTCGGGCTGTTTTGCTGTCCCGATCGAGGATAGTTCCTCCGGATATAGTTCTGACTTCGCCCCGATATTTTTCTGAACCTTCGGCATCTCTATTGTCTCTCTTCTTTTCCTTATCATCTAGCCTGTCCCTCAGATCTCCCACGAACTTGGTCAGTTCCCCGTCTTTTATCATTTTCTCAATCAGTTTCTTCAAGTGGTAACATTCGTCAGTATTGTGACCCTTATCCCGATGATAGTCACAATATTTGCTGTCGCTTCTTCAATTTTCAGGGGTCTTTAACTTGGGTGGTCTAACGAACCCAGGTTTACCCTTTATCTCATGGAGAATCTTCAAGATAGGTGTGTTTAGTGGTGTGAACACAGTACTATCCCTATCTCTTCTTCGTTCGGCCCCTTTGTCGGGCCTCGTATCATTCAGTCTGCTCTTGATGTCTCCTCGACCCCTTCGGTCGTCCCTTCTATCATCCCTCCGGTCGTCCCTTCTGTCATATCTATCATTTTTCTTGCTCTCCTTGTACCCTCCAATTGATTCTAGCTTTCTTCTAATAGCCTCTCCTCTCACATATATATCATTCAAAGATTTGGGAGGCATATCGTAAAGAGAAGATCAAAGCTTCTTACCTTTAACAGGGTCGAGGCCTGCTGCGAGAAATCCAGCCGACTTGACTTTATCCAAGTTGGTAACCATCCCAGCTTCTTCTTTGAACCTTGCCAAGTAGTCACCCAGCTCTTCGTTCGGTCCCTGCCGGCAGTGAATCAGGGCTTCGGTATCCTTCTCCCTTCGGCACAAGTGTGAATAATCCCTTAAGAATTTCTTCTTTATCTGCTCATATGAGCCTATCGACCTAGGTCTTAACGACCTGTACCACATGGATGCATTCCCTTTGAGGTATGTCTTGAACATCTTGCAGAGCATCACATCACAGTGCCCCATCCCAGTCATGAGCGATTCATACTTCTCACAGTGGTCTTCGGGGTCACCTTTCCCGTTGAACTCGTTCATCTTCGGAAACTGTCTTCCTGGAGGAGGTCGGAACTGTTCGACGTCCTCGGTCACCACTGGCTCATGGCTGACCTTTCTCTCCCCAAACATAGCTTTCTCTCCCCAAACATAGCTTTCTCAATCCTCCGGATGCGATCGTCCGTATGTGGACCTTCTTCCTCCGAATCGGAGGAGTACACTACCTTCGACCGGGTTCTTCTAGAGTTTGATTCAGAGTCCCCTGACTCATCTTCATCATTTCTAGTCCTCGGCCTCTTATCTCTTCGATCGTCCAACCCCGGGTCTTCGGCTTCTAGAGCCTCGCGGAGTGCCTTCTCCTGCAACTCAATCTCCTCCCTTTGGAGCCTTAGGGCCTCTAGCCTCAAACGGTCGGCCTCCCTCTTTTTGGCCAGACGTTCGGCTTCCTTGTTGCTCTTTTCTTTTTCTATCTCTTTCCGTTTCCCCTTGGCCTTTTGTTCCTCTCGCCACTTCATGAGTATCTCCCGTTGCTCTTCGGGAGACGGTATGTCCCCCTCTTCATCAAAAATCAGGAGCCTTGGGGTGATGGGAGGAGTGGTGCGATTATTTCCGGACACAGTGCTATCGTCGGCTGTTGGTATCTCGGTTTCATTCGTCATGATTGACTGTATAACTCAACACAATCGTATCTCTACGTTGCCACAGACGGCGCCAAATGTTACGATTGTATTTCGCCGGACCTTAGTTCGGTCGGACCTGCAAATGAGAAGAATGCGAGGGTTTGGCCCCCCGATTCACCTCCGGTGTGAGAATAATTTAGTCGGTTTTTGATGAGTAATATTGAACGTAGAGAGTTTGTGTTGTGTGTAATTGTGTATGAAAAATGAGAGAATGAACCTGACTTAAACATATTCTTTTTCCTCCAGGCGGTTACCCGAAGAGTGGACGTCGTGTGCCGACGTGTCCCACGTTCGCAGGAGAGTGAACTGTATGACCGTTGTTGATATCTGGGCCGAATGAAGGTGGGCCTCCGTTCGGTTTGATGATGCTTGATTGTTGGTTCGACCCATTAAGGGTATGGGTCTCTAACAAAAAGTATATAACATATGGGTCCTGGTCCCTGACAAGCGTTTGTCAGGGACCCCTTATATAACAAATGGTTTCCCAGCCGTTGGATCCGTTGGATCAAGGATCCAACGGCTGGGAAACCACATGTCATCCAGGGGGCTCCTAACATGTGATTGTTAGGGACCAAAATCCATAACCTATTTGCCGTGAATACTAAGTGCGATAAGATATGACAATGTTTTTTTTATGTAAATGGTCCTTTTATATTTACCGACATGATAATGTTTTTTTATGTAAATATATACATGGTGCTTCTATATTTACCGCGAATATTAAGTGTGAGTATTAAGTGTGGTAAGAGTGTAAGACATAATAGCGGTAAGTATGCTACAATGGGCTATCAGTCTATCACCCTATACTCTATAGATATATCGTATGTATGTGATTTACATATTCATGTATTCGTCGTGTCACATAGGAGCATATGTGTTTTGAGAACTGCTTATGTGTCATGCATTGCATTTATAGATGTGATGAAGATGGAAACTTTTCTTTTTCTGAGTATGAAAACTAAAACTTAATTAATTTTATGCAGCTATGCAGTATATGTGGTATATGGAACAGCCGGATCAAAAGTGTGCCTGCAGCTGCAGCATACACCACAATATATGCGGGAGCTAGAGTAGAAGCAAATAAGTAGCATCTTGAGCTGCTAATCTGGTCATGGTCGATCGAAGAAGATGAGGGTCTAGCATGAAAGAAAAGAGGGTGTCAAGTTAGCCAAGGTGACTGCCTGAAACCAAGCCAATATCCATTTCCCTTGAAAAACTGGATGACAGAGTGGAGCAGGCAAGTCATCCTTGGCTACCAAACAAAATAACACTCTTTTCTTCATGTAAGACCTCTCTTCCTCTCTATTTTTCATCATTGTTGAGCTTAAAATCTCATACATTAATCTCTATATATGTATTACATTCATTGAATATTTGATGATGCCATTTCTCAGCTAACACATCTTCTATTTATAGCCATTTCCTTGTTATAGTAAGCCCATGCCTGATTCTGTTTGCCACATAGTATATAAATGTTACGCTACATTATAAATCTGTCATGGCCCCTGCCCTCACAGTCATCAATCAATATGCCTTATCTTCTTTTCCCCGGTCATAGATCTTTTTCATATTTGGCCATTCACTTGCATTATTAGGTGCCCATAAAGCTGTGCATGCACGAAAATGAATGTATTCTTTCTTGACATACTGACCTGGTATATGTAATTACTCTTTACTCCCACTTATGTTACATGTCCTAGCCAAAGCTTTCATCCGTCTGTTATGAATTTTCGACCATCCGAATAACATAGGATTGTTCTACAGTCGTGGTTATTATGATCGAAAGACCTTAGGACATCTCCAATCCTCTAAAACTCTTGGTTAAAGTTGGATAAATAATATCACAAATAAAAATTTTAGATAATATGTAAAAAATTCTCCACTCCAACCACAAATTTCTCTTGTTTAAAAATTTAGCATGATGTTGACTATATTTGTCTAGACTCTAGAAAGCTATAAGAAGATTAAACATCATCTATTATCATAATAAAATAATATATTATATTTAAAATAAATTGAAATAATAATAACCATAATAAAATAATATATTATATTTATAACAAATTAAAATAATGCTCCCTCCGTTCCAGAAAACGTTTTCTGTTTAATTTGGACACGTTTGCCAACACACACTTTTAATCGTTAATATCTTTAGTTTGGTATTATTATCAAATTTAAAAACTTCACTGTATTAAATTACTAATAAATACGAATCCAACAAGATCACTCATGACTATATTTTATCTTATAAATTATGCGTCAATTAGTAGTCAATCGCTTAGAATGAACAGTGCTCAAAGTCAAACCCAGAAAGGTATTTAGGAACAGAGGGAGTAATAACATAGTATTTTTATAAAATAGCCAATTATTATAGATAGTACGATCGAGCACAACGATTTACAGATTCAATAAATTTTACATAAACAAATTTTATATCATTTTAGCCAACATCATTTAAGATGCTCTTACGAGTTTCCCCTTTTTCTTCCATATCAAAGTTAAATTTTATTGCATTGCACCCTACAGATACATTGTCAGAGATGTTAGAGCAAGTCCAATAGCTGCTTGGCTAATTACTAAAAATATAATAAAATAATGATTTTTAATGATTTAGAAATCTTGTTTTATATATCAATTTCAACAACATTCACTATATTAATTCCTTATTATTATTATAATGACAAATTTGAAATTAATTAGAGAATAAGATATGGATAAATATTGAAAAATGGAGGAAAATAAATTTTTTATTGATAGAAAACAAATTAGGGATGATTAGTGGTTCTCCAAAAATAAATAACAAGGTTGTAAAAATCGGAAATCGGACCAACTCGGTTTTGGTCTAGAAAAATGAGTAATCGGAAACTCGGCGAGTACTCGGACTACGAATCGGATATTGTTTTTTAACTTTTTTTTTCTCATAATTTATATGTATTTATTCTAATTTTAGTGTACATGTGTTAAACTTAAAACTTAACAATAATATTAATGTTACTAATAATATTATTACAACCCAGCTAACAAGTAATAATATTAATATTACTAATAATATATATTCTAATTTTAGTGTACATGTGCCCAAGTAATAATATTAATATTACTAATAATATTAAAACGTGATATAAGTGTATGTATAGAATCTTTGAGAGAGAGGACTTTTAATTGGGCCGAATCTAGATTATAACTATAGCGTATAAGTTGAGCAATACCAAAAAAAAAAAAAATTAGTCAAAACCGAGTTTGACCCCGATTACTCAGAGTCAACCTGAGTCTTGACCGAGTTATAGCAAAAACCGGCTTTTGGTCCGATTAGTCACTACTCGGATCGGTTTAGGGATCCAAAACGAGTACTCGACCGAGTACTCGGCCCGAGTTACCAATTTTTACAACCCTGATAAATAATAACCAAAAGATACTCGGCCCGAATTACCAATTTTTACAACCCAGATAAATAATAACTAAAAGTCCTTAGCATTTTAGAAACCACTCTTGGAGTGGTGTTTTCTAGTAAGTTAATTAAATGTTGACTTAAAAAGCATTACAGACAAATTGTTGGAGTACTTGTGGGACATAAGTATTGTGGGGCAGGGATGGAAACGGGTCGGGTTCGGCTCGGGTTTTGCAAAATCCAAATCCAAATCCAAATATTTTCGGGTTTCGGGTTTCGGATCGTATCGGGTTTCGGATCGTATCGGGTTTCGGATCCAAAACTAAATATCCAAATCCAAATCCGTCGGGTTTCGGATCGGATCGGGTTTTTTTCGGGTATTCAAAATTAAAAATAGTGTAAATAAGTTGCTTAACAAAAAAATAAAAAAAATTGTGTAAGTAAGTTAAAAAAATACCGCTACATCCATGACAATTTATTTTCTCGATCTTTCCATATCTTATGTCTCAAAGATATGTGTATGTATAATATGTATTTATAATATACATTTATATAATATATATATATATATATAATAGTGTATGTATAATATGTATTTATAATATACATTTATATATAATATATAATATATAAAATATAATAAATAAAAGTCGGGTATTTTTCGGGTTTCGGGTTCGGCTCGGGTTTTGATCGGGTTTCGGGTTTTGGATCGGGTTTCGGATCGGGTTTCGGATCGGGTTTCATGAAATCCATATCCATATCCAAAATCTTTCGGGTTTAAAATTTAAATCCATATCCATATCCAAATCCAAAATATCGGGTTCGGATCGGATAAAAAATCGGATTTCGAATCGGGTATCCGTCGGATCGAATTTTTTTCCCATCCCTTGTGGCTAGCTGATTAAAGTGATGGATAGCACAAAATCTATCAAGATGCTACTGCAATTTGATTAAAGCAGTTTTCATGGCCACGACCAATTAAAGGCCACACCAAAAAGCTTCACTAATGTTATAAATTTAAAAATAGCTTTGTAGTCCAGTTAGTACCAAGAGCCGCTCCCAGAATTTATCAATAGCTTTGTAGGAAGAAGAAGAATATCCTAATATTCTTCTTCTTCCATGGCAAGCATTTATCATTGCATATGAATTTTTCTAACATATCACATCACCCTTCGAAAAGATTAAAGTCAATGCATGCCACTAACAAGGCATAGATTTTTGTCAAAAAAAAGAGAAAAAGCTAGGCATAGATTTTGTTCCGATTCCATCTTTTCTTACACCCATCGTAAGCATATCTGCTTTACCTTTCCGTTTATTTTCCTGTGTTCTTTTAGTAATTATTATATTGTTGACAATTGACATGATCACATTTTGTTTAGTTTTTAACTTTTATATATCCGTTTTCTGATACACATTAGACACATATTAAGCACTTTAAAATGCTCTTTTGATCCCAATTCGCCATTTCCTTACGAGTTAGGAAACCAAAAAAACTCTCCAAAAATATTCCCAAAGTATTGAGTTGGCAAAATGAGGAATTTTAATTAGAGAATTAATATGAATGCACGCGGCATCCATCACATTAATTATTTTACCAACCAACGGTGAAAACACATGTGAACATTTGGGAAAAATTTGGAAATTTTTTGACTTTCGAGTGTATTAAACTCCTCTTTTATCGCCTGATTGGAATAATTTTAGTTGATTGCTTTTCTAAGGAAACTAGACTTAAAATCTGTAGTAGACAGCCAACATAAGGCCCTCACATTGACAGAGTAAAGAAAATAAGGCTCGATCAGACCGGCAAGCAGAATACTCTATCAGTACCACGGCCTACAGATTCGACATAACCATTAACCATATATGTCCCTTCTTGATTATCCCTAACCAGCTGAGTCACTGACCTCAAATGTGCAACTTTCGCAGAACAATTTGTGATTTCGTACTTTGTTTTGGTAGGAATGCAGGGTTTTGGCTGGGAAGTCCCCTTTATTTTGGTCCATATATATGTGTATTAACATATAGTACTTCCTCCGTCCCATTTATTTTGGTCACATTTCCATTTTTTGTTGTCCCACAACATTTGTCCATTTTCCTTAACAAAGGTAAATAAAGCTCTAAATATGTTAAAAATTTGTAAATATAGTATAATTTAAGCTTAGTTATGGAAACTAAACAAAAAATATAGTAAATTGGTAAAAATGTGGATTTTGATTGATGGACAAAATAAGTGGGACGGAGGGAGTACTATCTTTTATCAGTTTATGAGGGCAAGTGTACATGATCTATTGAGAATATTGTACATAGAGCTTTACTAGCAAGCAACACAGTTGATTTAAGTTATATTGCAGCTGCCACATCACATTCCAGGCTGGCAAGTTAGTTAGTTTAGTGATTAGATATAGGTAGCTGTATGTATAGAAAGTTTGTTAGAGTCTCTTCTATATAAGAGAACAAAATGTACACATTGTATTTTACTTCTACATTTTCTGCAATATACACCAGTACATACAAATCTCTATGCAATATTCTTGCTTCTTTGTTTTCTTACTTAATCTAGTTAGGATGAAGAAAGTTTACATGGTATCAGAGCCTATGTGTACGATCTTAATCTCTGCAGATTCCGGTGTCTTCTCCGGTGATTAGATGTCATCTCCGATGAACGTTCTTCATCTACTGATTGATTAAGTGTTCATAATCGAGTTGATTCTTTGTTGACATTTACAGTCCACATCTTTTGCCATTTCTCAAACAAATCAGGTGTTATTTTCTCTGATCTTACAAAAATTCTCTGATTTTCTCTGAATCTTTGCATATTAAGTGTGCATTCATCACTACTGGTTGTGCTCAAGAACTGTTCTTAATAAAATTTCTCTGAAATCAAGTGTTTTTTGATATCTTTTCTCTGTAAACTAAGATTGTTAGATCAGTCTGAAATTTATCATTTTAAAGATCTGTTTCTTGTTGAAATCTTTTGTTGAAAATCATGTCTGCAAACACATCTTTAAACACATCTTCTTCAAATGCGTCTGCAAACACAAATCAAGATCCGGCTAGTGCATTTTATATACATCCTTCAGATGCAACTATTAATCAACTAGTTTCTGTCAAGTTTAATGGTTTTGGCTATGCGAATTGGAAGCGATCAATGATGCTTACTTTAACTGCTAAAAACAAACTAGGTTCTGTAAATGGAACGATTACTCAACCAGAATCTACTTCTGTTGATTTCTTTGCTTGGGAGAGATGTAACTCTCTTGTAACTTCCTGGATTCTGTTTAATCTGGATGAAAACATTGCTAGAAGTGTTCTTTTTCTCAAAACTGCTAGAGATATTTGGAAGGATCTTGAAGATCGATTTGGTTTTGTGTCAATGACACAGGCTTACTCAATTGAACAGAAATTAGCTGAAATTACTCAAGGAAAACATAGTGTTTCTGAGTTTTATACTTCTATTAAGGCACTTTGGGATAATCTAGATGATGCAAGTCCTATGCCTAAATGCAGTTGTAATAATTGTACATGTACTTTGAATCTGAAAGTGCAACAGAAAATCCAAGAACACAGACTATTACAGTTTTTGATGAAGCTTAATGATCAATATGCTCTGGTGAGAGGACATATTCTGCTTATGAATCCTTCACCTACAGTTGCTCAGGCTTATAGGATGATTGCACAGGAAGAGAATCATAAGGAAATGTCAAATACTCAGAATGATGTCATGGCTTTTGTAGAGATTGAAGGTTTACACACTCTGGAAATTACAATGCACAGAGAGCTAGTTATAACATTGGAAATTCTAGTGGTTATAATTCTGGAAATTTTACTGGAAATTCTGGTTTCAAGTTTGAAAATGCTGCAGGAAATTCTTGAAACTCTGGAAATGTTGGAAACTCTGGAAACATTGCAAATCGAAAAAAGAAACCTGGCTCTAATTACTATTGTACTAATTGCAAGGTACCTGGTCATAGTGTTGACAGGTGTTTTAAAATACATGGATATCCTGCAGGTTTCAAACCAAAAGACAGGAAAATTGCAGCAGCAACAACTTTTACTGGAGATAATACTGCTGGACATGAAGTCTCTTCAAACTTGCTTTCTGATGAACAATATAATAAACTTCTCAGTTTGCTCTCAGATCAGAATTTTGTTGATAACAATTCTGATAATTCTCAGGCTTTACTAGCAGGTAAACTCTGTATGATGTCTTGTCTAGATTGCAAATGGTTATTAGATAGTGGAGCCACTGATCATATTTCACCAAATTTGGATAATTTCATTGATTACACTACTGTCAATGGTTCTGAAAATTGCATAACAATACCAGATGGTAGAAAAGTACAGGCTCTACATATTGGTACAGTTGATTTGGGAAATAACATTGTCTTAAAAGATGTGCTACATGTTCCAGATTTTCACTTCAAGCTGATTTCAATACACAAATTATGCAAAGATTTTAATTGTCAACTGATTTTCAATAATGGATCTTGTCTTTTACAGGACCTTTCTCAGAGCAAGCAGCCAATTCATCTTGGTGAGCTGAGAAATGGTCTCTATACTGTGGACTCAAGTTTCAATTCTACTAAGCATTCTCTTACTGCTAAAGCTACAAATGAAGCTCATCTATGGCACCTCAGGCTTGGCCACATGCCTTATCAGCAATTGAAGATTTTATAACCTTTTTGTGATTTTACTTCTGTCAAAGATTCTATTTGCCAAATCTGTCCATTAGCTAGGCAAACCAGAAATCCATTTTCTCATAGTACTATTAAAAGTACTTCTATATTACAACTTTTACATGTCGATTTATGGGGACCTTACAAAGTCAAAACTCAGTATGGTTGTATACAATTTGTCACTATTGTTGATGATTTTAGCAGATATACTTGGATACATCTTGTCAAGTACAAATCAGAAGTTGCAGATGTTTTAGAAAACTTTATTCAATTTGCAGAGAAACAATTTCAAGCTCCTGTTTTAAGTGTTAGATCAGATAATGCTTCTGAAATTTGTGAAGGAAAGTTGAAGATATATTTTCAGAAGAAAGGGATAGTCCATCAAACTAGCTGTGCATATACACCCCAGCAAAATGGGGTTGTAGAACGCAAACATAGACACTTATTAGAAACTGCTCGAGCACTGTTATTTCAATCCAGAATTCCAGATCATTATTGGGGTGAATGTATACTTTGTGCTGCTTATTTGATTAACAGAATGCCTTTGTCAAGTATTAATAATCACACTCCTTATAAGCTTCTCTACAAAGAAGAACCTTCTTATGATATACTGAAACCCTTTGGATGTTTATGTTATGTTACTACCTGCAAGGTTGGTCGATCAAAATTGGATCCCAGAGCATCTCCTTGTGTATTTCTAGGCTACACACCGACTCAAAAGGGTTATAAGGTACTTGATTTAGCCTCAAAAAAATTAACTGTTTCAAGGGATGTTATGTTTTATGAACTACATTTTCTATTTCATACAATTGCTAAAGATACATTCTTGACTGATTCTACTGCTATTCACATACCTGCTGTTTCTAGTCCTAAATTTGATCTCTATTCTGACCTTGTTTCACATATACATACTTCAATCCCCACACAGTCCACACAATCTCAATCTCAGTCTTACTCTACAAATGATAATTCACTTTCAAGTTCATCTCCTATACAGTCCACACACTCTGCAGATAATCACTCTATTTCACATTCATCTCAGTCTACTACTGATCATACTAATAATTCCATTCAAACCACTGCTGATATACCAGTTCGACATTCTACTAGAACTAAACAACTTCCTGCATATCTAAAAGATTTTCACTGTCCTACTATTCTTACACATCATACTGCTCTCTCATCTTTATCTCAACTTGTTGAACCTAAAACTTTTAAAGAGGCTAATTCTCATCCTTTATGGAGAGAAGCAATGGACAAAGAGATTGCAGCTTTAACTGAAAACAAGACATGGGATTTAGTACCTCTTCCTGAAGGTAAGAAAGCTATAGGATATAAATGGGTTTTTAAACTCAAACTGAAGGCAGATGGATCATTGGAACGGTGCAAATCACGCTTAGTTGCTAAAGGCTATAATCAGAGGTATGGGGTCGATTATGAGGAAACGTTTTCTCCAATTGTCAAAATGAATACAATCAGATGTTTAATTGCTCTTGCTGGACATAAGAAGTGGCCGTTATATCAATTGGATGTGAATAACGCGTTCTTACACGAAGATTTATCAGAAGAAGTCTACATGACTGTTCCAGAGGGAATTCCAAATCCAAATAATCTAGTTTGTCGACTTCGAAAATCACTATATGGCCTTAAGCAGGCTTCTAGAGAATGGTTTGATAAATTACTTCATGAACTTACTGCACAGGGATTTGTTCAATCAAAGAATGATTACAGCCTTTTTATCAAGAAAGTTGACAACCATATAACCATCATGGCCGTTTATGTGGACGATATTATTGTTACAGGTAATTATGTTACTTCTATACAAAACATCAAGTCTCATCTTCATAACACTTTTAGTATCAAGGATTTGGGAATACTACATTACTTTCTGGGTATCAAAGTTGATTATCTTGATAGTGGTATTACTCTAACTCGGTCGAAGTTTACAAGAGAACTTTTACAAGATTTACCTTTTGATGTTTCTAAGAAAGCCACTACTCCATTACCTCAAAATCTTAAGCTTGCAGCTGATTTAGGTCTTTTGTTTCATGATCCAAAACTTTATCGTTCTTTAGTTGGAAAACTTAATTACTAAACAAACACTCGACCTGATTTGAAATATTCAGTTCAAGTACTTAGTCAGTTCATGCATTCTCCTCGATTAGCTCATTGGGAAGCACTGCAACATATTCTATCCTATGTAGCTCACTCTCAGCATCAAGGCATTCTTCTAAAAGGATCTGATCACTTAACTCTCCAGGCTTATTCA
Organism: Kitagawia praeruptora; assembly: GCA_037693485.1. Taxonomy (NCBI): domain Eukaryota; kingdom Viridiplantae; phylum Streptophyta; class Magnoliopsida; order Apiales; family Apiaceae; genus Kitagawia; species Kitagawia praeruptora. Next base: position 119,372,256 of record CM075345.1, on the reverse strand, counting down.
GACAGTGACTGGGCATCCTGTCCTGATACACGACGATCTATTACAGGTTATGTTTTATTACTAGGTTCTTCACCAGTTGCTTGGAAATCGAAGAAACAGAGCACCATTTCACGATCATCTTCTGAAAGTGAGTATCGAGCTATGGCATCTGCAGCTGCTGATGTTACCTGGACAGTTCGTTTACTTGAAGAGCTTGGCCTCACTCAACTCAAGCCAGTGACTCTTCATTGCGATAATCAATCTGCCATTTCTATTGCTAAGAATTCGGTATTCCATGAACGTACTAAACACATATAAATTGACTGTCATTTCACTCGAGATAAAGTCATGGAAGGCCTAATTCAGCTTACTTATCTTCCTACTACTCATCAACTTGCTGATGTCTTCACCAAGATTTTACCAGCTCATCAGTTTAAAACATTACTGTCCAAGTTGGGATTGTATTCTAAATCCCATCCCAACTTGAGGGGGGATATTGAGAATATTGTACATAGAGCTTTACTAGCAAGCAACACAGTTGATTTAAGTTATATTGCAGCTGCCACATCACATTCCAGGCTGGCAAGTTAGTTAGTTTAGTGATTAGATATAGGTAGCTGTATGTATAGAAAGTTTGTTAGAGTCTCTTCTATATAAAAGAACAAAATGTACACATTGTATTTTACTTCTACATTTTCTGCAATATACACCAGTACATACAAATCTCTTTGCAATGTTCTTGCTTCTTTGTTTTATTACTTAATCTAGTTAGGATGAAGAAAGTTTACATGATCACCTTTTAAAGTTTTAATGAATAACTTCCTACTTAGAAGCAACAATATCACAAATCAATTAATTAACACGGCAACATCTGAATCTAGATCTGACTTGTAATTGCTATCAGATTGCCTTTTCCCTCTGTTTTTCAAGTTCAAGAAAATACTAGCATTTGCAAGTGCCATCCACTCATCCGGTTTCAAATTATGATCATTCACGAGTAGACATGGTATTTGTATCTAGAAAAGAAAATGCATCTAGTTTCAAGTATTATTGTGAGCTATTCACAATTCTTAAATAAAACGTTCACAAGTATTATTGTGGACCGTTCTCGCTTCTTAAATAAAGCGTTCGCAATTATTATTATGAGATGTTCTCCAATCCTAAATAAAGTGTGCTTTGATTTGTTCAGACACTAAGTACGGTGACCTATCGAACATCGATTAATCCCGATTAATAGCCGACTTTTAGAACAGATCCTACAAATATGGCTTTGGCTTCATATTTTATTTCATTTTGAATTTTTTTGTAATAATTAAGAAATGAAATTAGATTTGATAGGATGGCTTCCACAGTTAACATGTTGCAAAAAATAGAGTCAAATGAAATGCGAAAATTGTTTGTTCGACAATCAACATACTGTCCAGATGATTTCAAAAAAAAAAAAAAAATACTGTCTGGATATAACATATATCTATAACCTTTATTAATAAGCGAAACACCCTTTTAACGGTACCACTTTTAGTTTCACCCCTATTTTGGTTTCACCCTTTAATCCTATTTCTACTATAATTCTATGATGCTTTATAATAAAATAGAAATTCTATTATAATTATAATTCTTTTATTACAACTTTAAATAAAAAAATAGTTTAATCCCTAAAATCATATTCCCTTATAATTCTGTGTTATTTTTTAAAGAAAATAATAATAGTGAAATCATATTATAATTATAATACAATTTTTTTATCATAATATAGAATCAGAAATCTATAATAACTTTTATTAATAAGCGAAACACCCTTTTAACGGTACCACTTTTGGTTTCACCTCTATTTTTGGTTTCACCCCTATTTTGGTTTCACCCTATAATCCTATTTCTACTATAATTCTATGATGTTTTTTAATAAAATAGAAATTCTATTATAATTATAATTCTTTTATTACAACTTTAAATAAAAAAATAGTTTCATCCCTAGAATCGTATTCCCTTATAATTCTGTGTTATTTTTTAAAGAAAATAATAAAATTGAAATCATATTATAATTATAATACAATTTTTTTATCATAATTTAGAATCAGAAAATAATACGATCAATTCTTCAAAAGATTTTTCAAAGAACACCCCTTTAACGGTACTACTTTTGGTTCGCATCGTATTTTGATTTCACCTCTATAATCCTATTTTTGCTATAATTCTATGTTGTTTTTTAATAAAATAGAAATTCTATTGTAATTATAATTCTTTTATTACAACTTTAAATAAAAATAATAATTTCATCCCTAGAATTATATTCCCTTACAATTCTATGTTATTTTTTAAAGAAAATAATAAAATTGAAATCCTATTATAATTATAATACAATTTTTTGTCATAATTTAAAATAAAAAAATAATACGATCAATTCTCCAAAAGATTTTTCAAGGAGAACAACTAGAACATGTTTACATACACTACTCTAGAACAACCCAAACCTGTTTCCATGCACTTCTATTAAACAATCTAAATTTATAGTTTGTTAATCACATAAATTTTTTATGCAAGCAAATAACATAGTTCTTTTTATAATTTTTGTAATATAATTTTATAAAAATTTAATTAAATAAAAATTAGTAATTATTTAACATAAATTTCCGAGCCCGTGCTTCGCACGGGTTATCATCTAGTTTTATTAAATTACAGCAGTTCGTATAGGATTCACCATTCTTAAATTCGTGATAAAAATATCAAGTTTGCTTAGTTAATCTATACTATTATATAAATTTCGAAACATTAAAAGTTTTGGTACCTATTTTTTGGTACTTAGTGAATTTACTTATTTATCCTTCATTAAAAAGAAACATAAGTCGATTGTTTTTTTCACATTAATACAAAAAAAATTAATGGTAATTAGTCGATTACATTTTTCACATTAATATAATAAAATTAATGGTAATTAGTCGATTGCCTTTTTCACATTTACTTCTAGTTGAACATATTACCTTTTATAAACACCTAAAAATATCAATCGTATCATATCTTTCTATCATTAATATTTTCTTTAGAATTAAAACACATTATCTTTTTAATTTAAAACAAATCTAAATTAATGATAATTAATCGATTACCTTTTTCACATCTACTTTTAGTTGAACATATTACCTTTTATAAACACCTAAAAACATCAAGCATATCATATATTTCGATCATTAATATTTCCTTTATAATTAAAACATGTTACCTTTTTTATTTACAATAAATCTTCCAATCATTAATATATACCCGAAAATATCACATCATATTTCTCAAGTATTAATAAAATATATTAAAAATTGTATACATCTATACTATTATATTACAGCCGAAACATTGAAAGTTTTGGTTTTCGGTTTGGTTATCTTAATTATTATTAAAATAAATAATTAAATTACAAAAACAACTCAAAAAGCTAATTACTAATGTTAACGTAATTACATTCTGATTAAAATTTCTTCATCCACATTGAGCTTCTACTTGGTCTCTTTTTTCTGCTCCAACAACTCAGTTACCCATTTTTTTTTAAAGATTTTACTTCTAATTAAAACACTTTACCATTTAATTTAAAACTAATATTACAATAATTAATATATATACATATTAAAGCCGAAACATTGAAAGTTTTGATTTTCGATTTGGTTATCCTAATTATTATTAAAATAAATAATTAAATTACAAAAACAACTCAAAAAACTAATTACTAATATTAACGTAATTATATTCTGATTAAAACTCCTTCATCCACATTGATGGACTCTTTTTTCTTCTCCAACAACTCAATTAACCATTTTTTTTAAAGATTTTACTTCTAATTAAAACACTTTACCATTTAATTTAAAACTACTATTACAATAATTAATATATATCCAAAATATCACACCATATCTTTCCGTAATTATTTTTAGTAGTAATTTTTGTAATTAATACACGTTACTTTTTAATTTAAAATTAATCTTGCGATCATTGGTGTACACCCAAAAATATCTCACAATATATTCAAAACATTTTTTTTAGTAATAAATAAGAATCGTTAGATCTAATAATAAGATATATTATATGATTAAATTAATTTACTAAAAATTCAAAGTTCGAACCCGTCAACGACATTTTTAATTTAGAATTTTACAAAATAAATTTTAAACCATGCATATCATTATATAAATTTATATTAAATTAAAATGAAAAAATTATTAAAATAAAGGATTATATAAAAACATAATTATAATGTTAAATAAATTTTATAACCTATCAAAATAAACCCGTGCTTCACACGGGTTATAAGCTAGTATGTTTAAATCGACAATGGTAGGAATTTACTGAAATTGATAACCACTGTTGACGGAGGAATTTGGTAACAACAAAATTCGAGGTACTTCGCCGGAAACAAGATCTACAGCGGTGGTTCTTTGCCGAAAAGAGTGGTGGCGTGTGGTGGCTGTTTGTAATTGGTGGCTGAGATTGATAGGGTTAGTGGCGGCTATTCAGAGCTCTCGACTTTTCAACCCCTCAATTTGCCTACGTACCTCTATATTTATAGAGGATCAAGCCAGACGTAGTTCTTGGAGAACAAGAAACCCAAATGGGCTTGGATAACGGACTAGCTTCCGGAATGTTCTACTATGAGGCCTAACCACAAAAGGCCCAAGGCTCATTCAAGATCTCAAGACTTCACGGATAAGGAAACTTCCCCCGTCGAGGACTAGTCCTATCCGCTACCAGCTATTTCTTGATTTCAAGGATGCAGGTATAGCCGTGGTTTACCCCAAGTGCAGAACGCATCCCTGTCCCCCGAATGAGAAGCACCCACCAGATAACAGGACAGGTGATCCAGAGCTTTTGGGTGCAAAGTGCAGGATTACTCCAAAGTTCCCCAATGAGGGCGCGCCCATTGGCTACAGGAACAGAGCTCCCAAAGCACACACCAGAAAGTCCCCATCTTTCCACCTTAGGGCGCACGGATGCCTCCCTTAGCGTCTAAGAAGGGTCCTTATATCCAGGCAAACCCCTGGAGGCCTTCTGCGACGGACATCCCCCTCCTGAGATACGACAGGAGGGAATTCTTCAATAATTGAACACGAAATCGATATTATTATCATCTTGAAATTCCAGAAAAACCCAGGGCGCGGCCTAAGCCCCCAGGGCGCGCCCTAACTTCTAGAAAACCCTAATTTGTTCTCTGAAATCCCAAATTGAATTTGTTATTGACCCGAATCCATCTTGAAAATACCCGAACCAAATTTTGGCTATAACAACTACCCCCCAATTTCATACGAAATCAGAGATGATGTATGAAATTTCTTCTGAAAAGCCCAAAATTTTTCACAAATCTTCATCAGGGCGCGCCTTGGAAGAGGGCGCGTCCTCAGAATTCCAATCGATTTAACAGCTATCATCCACTATCTTTCCAAACCCCTATAAATACCCCCTTCTCACTTACTTTACTCTTTTTCCATTCTCTCTCTACAGAAAACCCTACTCCGGCGATTCCAATTTTCCGAGCGAAATCCGGCCAAACGCAGCTTCTTTCTTCAATTCTTTTCCACAAGTCTCGTTCCAGAACTTGAAAGGTACACTTTTATGTCTTTAGTTCGCGATTTGACCACGTAAATCTTGTGTTATGCCGATTCAACTGTTCATATGCTTCGTGTTCTTCACTTTCCCGTTGTATGTATACTTGTATGTATTGCTATTTGATCTCATTTAGTTGTAAATTTTCTCCCACATTATGTTTCTGATAAATCGATATGGTTAATTAATCTTCAGGGCGCGCCTTTGACACAGGGCGCGCCTTGGATTCCTCTGATACCACGACGTACTTTTATAAATTTGATTCTTCATGACACTTCTAGAATACCTTAGAAAATCTTTTAGGTGCATCCTTATGCTGTTAATCATTATACTCTAGGGTGCGCCTTTTACCCAGTACACGCCTTAGACATCTAGATCTCAATTTTTGCAAAGAATTCTTTTATTTATTTAATTCTTGGACGCGCCCTAAGTCCATTCTTTCATTTAATTTTGCAGCTGGAGGGCGCGTCTCCACCTTTTCACCCATTTAGGGAATTCAACGAAAGTTTAGGGATCCATTCTCCATTGCCACCCCCTTATCTCCTGAACCTTATAGGAGCCCTTTTTCGTTTATTTCTCCTGAAGACAAGGCGCGCCTTATTGAAGATTTCAACGAAGGCAGAATGAATTTCTCTGATGAAGACTCCTTTGATGGTATTCCCCTTAACACTCAAATACCTGAAAGAATTCCAACACCAATACCTGAAAAAACCCCAAATCCTCTATACACAGATCCTTCTGACTACGATTTCACTCCAAACTCTAATTCTTCTAGTGATACGCATCCTTCTGATACTTATTCTTCAGAGGACGCGCCCTCGGCATCGTCCATCTCACCCATGGCTGATTCCGAACCAACATCTCCACTACCTTCTCCTGTCCCATTTGAACATTGGGAAGTCCTTGAGGAAGAAATTGATATCGACTGGGGAAGATATGATGACCTACCCGAAAAAGAGAAAAATCAACTCAGAAAGAAGCGGGGCAAACTTGCCTGTGTAAACATGTCTTCCATTGCTACAAGTGATGAAGTAGGATGGGCCATGCAATATTATGGTCAAGAAGGAATTTGGGCCATCCCACATGCTCATCACCGTCCTCACATCTTCAATTATGGTAGAAATTTTAAAATTCCAAGGATGGTCTTAACCCCAAAGCTGATGGCTCTTGGTGTGGGCGCGCCCTTACATCCCTACCTTCAACAAATACTTAGATGGTATGACATAGCACCTATCCAACTCTCCCCCAACAGCTACAAACTTGTGTTGGCTTTATTTATCCTTTATCACGACCTTGAGTTAGGAACCCCCTCTATGCCTGAAGTTAGCTATTTCTTCAGCCTTCGACAATCCAGCATTGGCTACTATTATCTTGTCATCAATAAACCTCACAACAACAAGGGTTTTTCTGAAGGAAGAATCAGTCATCTAAAATTCTGGAAAGAACCCTTTTACTATGTCTGGGACGTTCCTCGAGTCCGAATACAATTCAACACGAACCCTAGTAAGTGAGGGCGCGCCTTGTACTTTTCTTATCTTTTTAATTTTCAACTATTTATTGATTCCTTTTAATTCCAACAGATAAGAGAACACAGAAAATACTTGAAGGCGCGGCCTCAATCCGGGCAAAAGCCGTTCTGAAAGTTGCCTCCGAAAAATTTAACCTCCAATCCTTAATCACAGAGGAAAACTTAAAGAGAGTCGGAATTTTATCTGATAAAGTTGGTCACATTTGCAAATTTAAAAAATATAAGAAGGGAATTCCTGTTCCCACACTCTCATCTAGTGATAGTGAGCATTCCGATTCTGATGAAGGTAATAGTTGTAACGTAGGTTAGGGCGCGCCCTAACCATTTCTTTTTCATTTCTTATGTTTTGTTTTATACTGCCTTCTTTACCCAGGGCGCGGCCTAACCTTTCTTCTCTTTTATCTTGTACAGGTATGGCCCCTAGGATTCCTCGCGGATTTGGCGCTGCCAAAAAGAAGAATGACAAAGAAAAGAAACATGACCAAGCGGATACCTCTGACTCCAGGGCGCGCCCTGTGCAGGATAAGAATTCCAGTGACATAGTCACTCCATCCACAGAATCTTTGAAAAGGAGTGCTGATATCCAAGAACCTATCACTGACAGGGGCAAGAAGCCAAGATATGAGGGCGCGCCCTCATATGTTGAAACCTTAATTGGCCCTGCTGCTGCCTCCCTTGTTAAAGAAAAGGAGGTTGACATTTGGCAAAATATGAATGCGGATGAGGAATCTCAGTCCATGATCCGGGCATCTACTCAACTGCTAATTCAATCTCTAGGGCACGCCCAGAGGGTTCATAAGGAAAAACTCCACCTCAACAGACTTGAAGCTAAGAATAGGAAGTATTCGAAGATGATTGTCGACAATGATAATAAATGGAAGAAAGATCTGGATGCCAAAAATGACAGAATTGCTGATTTGAAGCATGAACTGGATGAATCCATTGAACATCGCACTCTTTTGAATACCAAAAATGACGAATTAGAGAAAGAGGTGGAGGAACTCCGAGCTCAGCAAGGTTCCCTAGAAATTGAAAAGGCCAAGTTAAAAGAACAGAGAGAAGCCATTGAAGATGAAAACTTCGAAAAGGGTTTTAACTTCTATCTTATTGGCTTTCTAGCCAACGATCCTGACTATACTTGGGAGAAATTTGGACCTGCTGCTGCTGAGGACATAGCAAAGTTTAAAGTTGACAAAGCCTTAGACATTAAGGCAAAAAGAGTAGAGCTAGGGTTAGAGGAAGCTTCTGAGGGCTCGCCCTCGACTGACAACATTCAACCATCTCCTGCAGCTATCCCTACTCAAAACTCTCCTGCAAATATATCTCCTCTTAAAACGGTTCGCCCAAACGATGCTCAGGATGCGCCTCCTTCACCTTCCAAGGTCATCCCCTCTTCTCCCCCTAAGGACGCGCCTTAGGTTTTTAATCTTTAAATCTGTTTCGTACATACTTTAACTTTTAAGGTGCGGGTCCTTTGTAAAACCCTGCAATTTGTAATTCCTAACTTTTTAATGCCTTTTGAACTTTTGCTATGCTCATTATTTATCTTCATGCTTTTATTTGTTAAACTCTTCAAATTAGGGCGCGCCCTTGATGTCTTTAACCTTGACCAAAATTAAAGATTCCTCAAACTCTTCAAATTTGTTAAACACAAAAATTCTTCATTCATGTTGAGGGCGCGCCTTAAGGCACTACCCTTTTCAGGATTCCTTTAACTTGTCAATTACTACATAGCAAATCTTCATACATGCTGAGGGCGCGCCCTAAGAAATGGGCACGACCTCTTATACTTCAATCAAAAAGTCTTCAAAATTCTTGCAAAAAATGTCTTGATATACTTTATTATTCTTCAAATAATCTCAAATCTCAGCAGAACAAGGGAAGGTATACATGTTCTACCCCCCGAGCTAAGGAGAATAAACTTCTAAATAATATGGAATAAAAACAGCAAGTCTCAACTAGAACTAAAGAAGGCGTATATGTACTACCCCCTAGACTAGGAGAAGATTTATTTATACTAGTCTATAACCTAAATATAAGCCTTCATACAATAGGGGGTCAAAGCCGCATCCTACTGATAATACTTTCTCAAATGCTCTGCATTCCATGCTCTTGGGATTATGTTGCCATCCAAGTCTTCTAGATGATAAGTTCCTTCCCAGATGATAGACTTGATCTTGTAAGGTCCTTCCCAGTTGGGACCAAAAACTCCATGTGCTGCTACTCTTGTATTAGGCATAACTTTCCTCAGAACTAAATCACCCACCTTGAAAGGCTGAATCTTCACCTTCTTGTTATAGTATCTTGCAGCCCTCTGCTTATAAGTTGCCAACCTCAACTTCGAATTAATCCTTGTCTCCTCCAGAAAATCGAGATTTATCCTTTGATTCACCATATTCGATTCTTCCTCATAAAAATCTCTTCGGAATGACCCTGCTCCAATTTCCACTAGGACCATTGCCTCACACCCATAAGATAACATGAAAGGAGACTCTCCAGTTGTGGTTCTTGGATTTGTGTTATACGACCATAAGACCATAGGAAGTTCCTCGGGCCAATTCCCTTTGCTTTCTTCCAATTTGGTCTTTAAAGTGTGCTTGATTATCTTGTTGATAGCTTCAGTCTGCCCATTACTCTGAGGGTGATATACAGCTGCAAATTCTTTCTTGATTCCTAAATCTTCACAAAGCTTTCGCAACTCTTTGCTATCAAACTGCTTTCCATTATCTGAAACAAGCTTGTAAGGAATCCCGAATCTGCACACAATAGAGTTGAACACAAAATCCTTGATTTTCTTCGCTGTTATCTTGGCCAAGGGCATTGCTTCCGCCCACTTGGTGAAATAATCTACAGCCACAACAGCGTACTTGACTCCTCACTTAGATTTAGGGAGTTCTCCAATAAGATCAATTCCCCACATAGCAAATGGCCATGGACTCATCATAGAAGTCAAGGTAGTTACGGGAATCGTTGAATAATTGGCAAACCTCTGGCATCTATCGCATGCCTTAACAAACTCATAGGCATCCTTCTTCATAGTAGGCCAATAATAACCTTGCCTTAACACCTTCATTGCCAACGAACCACCCCCCGAGTGATTGCCACAAATTCCTTCATGTACCTCCCTTAGGATATAATTGCAGTCATCCCCATCTATGCACTTCAGAAGCGGTTGATTGAAACCTCTCTTGTATAGAATCCCATCATACTCCACAAACCTGGCAGCATGATATCGAAGACGCCTTGCTTCAATTTTATCGTTTGGGAGAATCCCCTTACGGAGATATTCTAGAATTGGAGTCATCCAGGTAACTGACGGATTACTCTCCACTTCCATCACTTCCACCTCTGGAATACTTGGCACTTCTTGAATTTGTAGAGGAACTGTTCCTAACAACATAGCATCCTTCTGGGATCCTAGCTTAGCCAAAACATCTGCAGAGCAATTTTCATCTCGAGGAATGCATTCCAACCTTACTTCACGAAACTTCTGAATTAATCGTTGTGCACACTTCATGTAGAGCTCTGTTCTTGGACCTCTACACTGAAAACCTCCTTTGATCTGCCTGACCACTAACTCTGAATCACTTGACACAACCAAATTTACTACTTTCATTTCCAAGGCCATTTTCAATCCATTAATCAAAGCTTCATATTCCGCATCATTATTAGTTGCCTCGAATTTGAAATGAATAGCACTCATTAGTCGATTTCCTTCAGGTGTCACTAGAATTACACCTGCACCAGCTCCTCCATTGTTTACAGCTCCATCTACGTGCAACCTCCACCAAGGTAGGGGAATTTCCTCAAGAGGGCGCGCCCTCGTAGGAGGAATTCCAGGTTCCGCTAATACAATTGACTTTTCCTCGGTCTCTGAATCAAACTCCAAGATGAAATCCGCTAAAGCCTGACCTTTAATTGCTGTTCTTGGCGTATATTCCAAATCAAACTGCCCTAATTCGATGGCCCATTTCAACATTCTTCCTGAAGCTTCTGGTTTGTGAAGAATACTTCTCAATGGATAAGCAGTACGAACCTCGATCCTATGAGCTTGAAAGTAAGGACGAAGTTTCCTTGCCGCCAAGATTAAAGCGAAAACCAACTTTTCCATACTGGTGTATCGAGTCTCTGCATCATGCAAACGCTTGCTCACATAGTAAACCGGGGACTGATGATCAATCTCTTCTCTCACCAATACTGCACTAATGGAGTATTCTGATACTGCCAAGTATAATACCAAGGTTTCTCCCTCCACGGGCTTAGCTAAGAGCGGAGGATTCCCCAACTGTTCTTTAATTTTCTGAAAAGCATCTTCACACTCAGGAGTCCACACAAAATCTTTGGATGCTCCTTTGATTGCCTTGAAGAACTCTCTGCATCTATCCGAAGATTTTGACACAAAGCGATTTAGCGCTGCAATTCTCCCAGCTAAACTCTGAACTTGCTTCACACTGGATGGAGATTTCATGTCAAGTAAAGCTTTAATCTTGGCTGGATTCGCCTCAATCCCACGATGATTAACCATGAATCCCAAGAATTTTCCGGATTCCACTCCAAACACACATTTTTGAGGATTCAACTTCATTCTGAACTTCCTCAATACTCCGAACATTTGCTCCAAATGCTTTACATGGTCCTCTGCCCTCAAGGATTTGACAAGCATGTCATCCACATACACCTCCATGGTTTTCCCTATCAGATCTTTAAACATCATGTTCACCAACCTCTGATAAGTAGCTCCAGCGTTGATCAAACCAAATGGCATTCCAATATAACAGTACAAACCCCTATCCGTGATGAAAGAGGTGTGTTCTTGATCAGGCTCGTACATGGGAATTTGATTGTAGCCCGAATAAGCATCCATGAAACTCAAAAGAGCGTGGCCAGCGGTAGCATCCACCAACTGATCAATTCGAGGGAGAGGAAAACTATCTTTAGGGCAAGCCTTGTTCAGGTCCGTGAAATCCACACAAGTTCTCCACTTTCCATTAGGCTTCTTGACAAGAACAGGATTAGCCAGCCAATCGGGGTAATATGATTCTTTGATCAAACCAACATCTAGAAGTCTATCAACTTCCTCCTTCAATGCTATAGCTCTCTCTCCACTTACAGGTCGACGTTTCTGACGGATTCCTTTCTTGGTAGGATCTATGTTCAAATGATGACACATAATCTTTGGATCAATTCCTACCATATCAGCATGACTCCAAGCAAATACATCCAGATTATTCAAAAGAAAATTAGTGAGCATTCCTCTCAACTTGGAATTCAATTGAGATCCGACTTTCAAAACCTTACTTGAATCCTTTTCATCCACCAAAATTGAAATAGTATCCTCTGCAGGACCAGTCTTTTCCACAGGTTGTGGTGTTCTCGGATCAAGATCAAAATAAAAACTTCGAGGATCCTCGATTGGTGCTGCATCCTTGGAGGGCGCGTTCTCTTTAAGAGGGAAGTCTTCCTCAACAAGGGTATGCACCAATCCTTCAAGTAACATTCGCCTCCCTTCAACCTGTTCACCTCTGATATTAACTGAAATTACCTCCTCTGAGTCTTCTTCAATTTCCTCCAGAATTCCATCCTGAAGATCATCCAACACTGGAATACTCTCCTCAGGGCGCGCCCTATAACAAGGCGTTTCTTCCTCTGGCTCTTGAACAAGATAATGGACTTTTACTTCTTCAAGAGCAATACTCATAACTCCAGAACTATTTTCACTGAGGGCGCGCCCTCCATCCTGCTGTCTCCTGAACCCTTTAATTGCCTTATGATAACAATCTCTCGAGTCATGCTGGGATCCTCGAATTGTTCCCACACCATTTGGCGTAGGAAACTTCATTGCAAGATGATAGATGGAGGTCACAACCTTCATTTCTTTCAACAAGGGACGTCCCACCAAAGCATTGTGTGATGATTCCACATTCAAAATCATGAAATCCATCATTTGTGTTATAGAAAGAGTCCCCTCCCCGAGAGTTACTGGTAACTTGATAGCTCCCATGACCTTTACAGATTCGCCCGAAAAACCATAGATCCATCCGTTATCCTGAATCATATCCTTATCTAGAAGTCCCAGCTTTTGATAAGTACTGTAATACAGAATATTCACCGAACTTCCATTATCAACAAAAACTCGATGTACATTCTTGGACCCAATCTGAATTGCCACCACCAAAGCATCATTATGAGGATGGTGTACCCATCTTGCCTCTTCTTCAGTGAAAGTGATATCAACAAATTCCCCTTTGAACAATTTAGGCGGCCTCAATTCCAGACTATTCACATTTGTAAGAGGTCGATATCTCGCTTCTCTAGTGTATCTCTCCATAGCATGATTGCTGTCACCTCCCAGGTGGTGTCCACCAAAGATAGTGTGAATACTTCCTTCCTTCACAAACTTCTTCTCTTCAGGCCTACCATCCACATGGGGGGCGCGCCCTCCATCTCTCTTATCAGGATTCTCCTTATGTTTTTTCACCTCTCTGACAATCCATTCTGTTAGATATCCTTCCTTGATTAGATCCTCAATCTCATCCTTCAATTGACAGCACTCATGAGTATTGTGCCCAGAAGACTCATGGAATTCACAGTACTTTCTTTTATCTTTACTTTGCCAAGAAGAGAGAGGCTCTGGCTTTCTGAAGAATCCTTTATTTTTGTTTACTTCAAAAATATGTTCAATGGAGGCGGCTAGGGGTGTATAATTACCCGGCCTTTGATCATAAGTGTAAGTATCTGGGGGACCCCAATTTCTGCCAGATTCAGTTAGGTTCACACGATTGGCACCTGTTGCTATCCGGCGAGTTGGACTGGGAGACCTATCCTTCCTCTTTCCGATTTTTACCTTAGAACTGTTTTGATTATCGGTCTTTCGATTATCTGCCAAAGATTGTTCCACAATCTTGCAAGATTCAGCTTGTGCAAACACAGCAGCCAATGTCGGTGGATCTCGTCCTTGGAGATGTTTCCAGAAATCGGTTCCCACTAATAATCCAGCAATTAGAAAACTCTTGAGTGTTTCATCAGTTGCTCCTCTCACCAGAGTTGATTCCGAGTTAAACCTCTTGAAATAAGATTGCAAACTTTCTCCTTCCCTCTGCTTGATATTGGCCAAAGTTGTGACGGGAGGAGCATATTTCACTGCCGCCTGGAATTTAGTCAAAAACAAATTTCTCATCACCTGCCAAGATGTAATAACTCCCGGGCCAAGTTTCTGAAACCATTGCTGAGCACTCTCCCTGAAAGTTGCTGCCAACAATCGACATCTAGCCAGCTCTGTCACTTGATAGACATCCATCTCGATATCAAAGCGTCCGAGGAATTCGACAGGATCTGCATTTCCATGAAAGCGCAAATCATTTGTCATAGATCTATACCCAGTAGGAAGCTGCGCCTCTCTTACTTCAGTTGAGAATGGAGAGGAAGTTTGTGCAGTAGCAGATATTCTTCCTCCATCCAAGTGAGCAAGGAGCTTCTTCAAATCATCCACATTGAAAGTTCCAACCCCGGGAACATTCTGAATATTTGGTTGTGCCACAGTTTGAGTACCCCCTGGAGGTGGAGGTGGAGGTGGAGCCGCTGTCTCCACACCTCCTTGATTCCCTGCTTGTGGCTGAACAACATCCTCTTGAGTTTGAGTTTGTGTTTGCTGACCTTCTGGATTTCCATGAGGTTGCGGATTCCCCTGAGAATTTCTCTGATATTGTTCTCCTGAGTGAGGGCGCGTCCTCGATCTAGACTCATCAGAAGTACTTGGAATTTGATGATTACGGGGAGATATTCTACTTGAGGGCGCGCACTGATAATGGGGGCGCCCATCTCCTTGATACCCTTCCCTTCTTTTATCACCGTTATCACGGTTTCCTCTTGCTCCAGTGTTGTGCTGAAAAGTTTGTTTAGATCCAAGGGGCCGCGACCTGTTGTGAACAGGGGGCGCGCGCTGTGGATTACTATTGCGAGCAAGAGATCGCTCATGTCCAAGGGGCCTCGACCTGTTGTCAGGGGGCGCGCGCTGTGGCTCATGACTCCGTGTAAGGGCTCGCTCATGTCCAAGGGGCCTCGACCTGTTGCCAGGGGGCGCGCGCTGTGAATCATGGGGCCGTGATTCCAAATATTCGCTTTTCTTCTATTGCTCAAGAAGTACCATCCTTAAATCGTCGTCATTAAGCCTTATTCCAAGGCGCTCCTTCAAACTTGCAAAATCTCTTTTCTCCTTAGCAATCTGTTCTTCATCCAGCTGAATCTCACTAGGGGTGCGCCCTGACCGATGAGGGTGAGGGCGCGCCCTAGCTTCATGATTCGACAACCTGCGCTCAGAATTATCTTCGTTAGGATGTTCAATAATAGGATCAGAGTATTCTAACCTTCGAGGAGTAATTAGCTGAAATCTCTTCTCCTGCACTTCACTGTCTCTACGAGAGCTTTCCTCGACTTGAAGGGCTTTCCCTGTTCGATGATGATTTCGTGGGATACTCCGAGATTTTCTCCTTGACTCCTGATTTTCCTCCACGGAACACAATCTTGCCCCAAAATTATTTAGGGCATCACCCATGCGGTACAATTGTTCCATCAATGCCGCGTTACTGATAAGAACGGGCGGCTGGCCACCACCGGTGGCTGGAGTTCCATGGTGGTGTGGGGGAACAGGGATTTCCTCCGGAACGTAAGTTTCGTGATGAGCTTGGTTACCCCCCAAGCTATCTTCAGAATCGTAATAATCCTCTTCGTGAGAACCTCCGCGTTGATTGTGAGACATCTTTTCCTCCTAAGATGAAGATCTTGATTGGCTGCTGCCCTCCTTCTAGCGCCAATTTGTTGACGGAGGAATTTGGTAACAACAAAATTCGAGGTACTTCGCCGGAAACAAGATCTACAGCGGTGGTTCTTTGCCGAAAAGAGTGGTGGCGTGTGGTGGCTGTTTGTAATTGGTGGCTGAGATTGATAGGGTTAGTGGCGGCTATTCAGAGCTCTCGACTTTTCAACCCCTCAATTTGCCTACGTACCTCTATATTTATAGAGGATCAAGCCAGACGTAGTTCTTGGAGAACAAGAAACCCAAATGGGCTTGGATAACGGACTAGCTTCCGGAATGTTCTACTATGAGGCCTAACCACAAAAGGCCCAAGGCTCATTCAAGATCTCAAGACTTCACGGATAAGGAAACTTCCCCCGTCGAGGACTAGTCCTATCCGCTACCAGCTATTTCTTGATTTCAAGGATGCAGGTATAGCCGTGGTTTACCCCAAGTGCAGAACGCATCCCTGTCCCCCGAATGAGAAGCACCCACCAGATAACAGGACAGGTGATCCAGAGCTTTTGGGTGCAAAGTGCAGAATTACTCCAAAGTTCCCCAATGAGGGCGCGCCCATTGGCTACAGGAACAGAGCTCCCAAAGCACACACCAGAAAGTCCCCATCTTTCCACCTTAGGGCGCACGGATGCCTCCCTTAGCGTCTAAGAAGGGTCCTTATATCCAGGCAAACCCCTGGAGGCCTTCTGCGACGGACATCCCCCTCCTGAGATACGACAGGAGGGAATTCTTCAATAATTGAACACGAAATCGATATTATTATCATCGTGAAATTCCAGAATAACCCAGGGCGCGGCCTAAGCCCCCAGGGCGCGCCCTAACTTCTAGAAAACCCTAATTTGTTCTCTGAAATCCCCAATTGAATTTGTTATTGACCCGAATCCATCTTAAAAATACCCGAACCGAATTTTGGCTATAACAACCACCAAATTTCTACTCGCTTTAACACCCAATCATGTTTGAAATTTGATTTTCATTTGAACCAGACCTGATATCTTAATATATAAGTTAATATGATATGTGACTACTTAACTCATTCTTCTATTTCATTTGAATCAGATTTGATATCTTAATGATGTAACATGAAACTACTAATCCATCTACTTAACACATCTTAAACAATTTAGAATGTATGCCTCTGTATAGCAGATGCACACACTAATGATAGGGGTCCGGGCGATTCCTAATAAGTGTATATAACATATTTGCCGTGAATATTTTTTTTTTTTTGACAAAAATATTTGCCGTGAATATTAAGTGCGATAAGATATGATAATATTTTTTTTATGTAAATACATGGTGCTTTTATATTTACCGACATGATGATAATATTTTTTTATGTAAATATATGATCCTCTTATATTTATCGCTAATATTAAGGTGAGTATTAAGTGCGGTAAGACATAATAGCGATAAGGATGTTACAACATATGGACTATCACCCTATACTCTCTAGATATATAGTATGTATGTGATTTACATATTCATGTATTCGTCGTTTCACATAGGAGCATATGTGTTTTGAGAACTGCTTATGTGTCATGCATTGCATTTATATATGTGATGAAGACGTATATGTGTATATACATGGTATATGATAACTTAATTTTATGCAGCTATGCAGTATATGTGGTATATGGAACAGCCGGATCAAAAGTGTGCCTGCAGCTGCAGCATACACCACAATGCGGGAGCTAGAGTAGAAGCAAATAAGTAGCATCTTGAGCTGCTAATCTGGTCATGGTCGATCGAAGAAGATGAGGGTCTAGCATGAAAGAAAAGAGGGTGTCAAGTTAGCCAAGGTGACTGCCTGAAACCAAGCCAATATCCATTTCTCTTGAAAAACTGGATGACAGAGTGGAGCAGGCAAGTCATCCTTGGCTACCAAACAAAATAACACTCTTTTCTTCATGTAAGACCTCTCTTCCTCTCTATTTTTCATCATTGTTGAGCTTAAAATCTCATACATTTCCAATCTCTATATATGTATTACATTCATTGAATATTTGATGATGCCATTTCTCTGCTAACACATCTTCTATTTATAGCCATTTCCTTGTTATAGTAAGCCCATGCCTGATTCTGTTTGCCACATAGTATATAAATGTTACGCTACATTATATCTATCATGGCCCCTGCCCTCACCGTTATCAATCAATATGCCTTATCTTCTTTTCCCCGGTCATAAATATTTTGCATATTTGGCCGTTCACTTGCATTATTAGGTGCCCATAAAGCTGTGCACGAAAAAGAATGTATTCTTTCTTGACTTCAGACATGCAGACCTGGTATATGTAATTACTCTTTACTCCCACTTATGTTACACTAGCTTTAAACCCTTATAATTTTTTTATTAGATTTTATTTTGAATGCTATTGTAAATATTTTATTTTATATTTTAATTTTTTTCACATATTTTAATAATAAAGCATTGTGTTATAATATGTTATTAATTTTCTAAAGGATATATGTGATTTTTTAATAATTATTATTAAATTTGTTGATGAGTATTTTGTTATTATTATTATTTTTTTATATTTTTGTGTTTGAAAGTGATTTTTAAAAGGTGATTTTAAAAAATGGGTGGTAATACGTGGTTTTGAGGTGTGTTTTGATTGTTAGTTATTTTTATTTTATATTATTTTTGTTTTGTATAAAATTATATTTAGATTGTATATTAAATTATTATTTTGGATTTATAGTTTTTTTTGGTGTTTAATAATAATATATTTATATATAGGCTTTTGCTCAAATAAAAACCACTCTTAAAATACAAACCTATAAACCAATACTAAATTAATTATATTTCATCTATTCTAAGGTTCCCGCCAAGGGTACCTTCATAAAAAATGCTTAAAATAATTGGCTCTATCCAACAAAAAAAAAAAAAACTTGTCGTGGAAATGCGAAGCATTTAAGACAGTAAACGGATGAGTTAGGTAGTCATGAGGGCCGAAGGCTCTCGACACACCCGTCAATCGTCTATTGTCTTTACCATTGATTGCCATTCTTTACAATTTTAGAATGATAAAGGCGCGAAGCGCCGTACAAGAAAGTACGAAGCACCGTTAACCAGTGAAATCCACTGCCACGTCATCACGTGAACATTGATTTTTTATTTATTTTTTGTTGGATAGAGCCAATTATTTTAAACGTTTTTTGTATTGGGGTACCCCTAGTTTGGTCATTAGATTAGCTTGAAATATTAGATTTTGCTTGGTTTGTAGATTTGTATTTTAAGGAGGTTTGTATTGCAGTAGCCCCTATATATATAAGGAACTACTCTAGTGAGAACCTCTTAGAGAACTTAGTCCCCAAAACAAATTACCAAAATTCAGCAGAATCACCAAATCACAAAAAATTATTATTTACCAGCGCCAAGTCATTGCTAACGGCAACATGATGACGTGGCAGTGGGGCCCAAAAAAAAATTTTTTGGGCAAAATTTTTTTTTTTGGAGGGGGAATTTTTTTTTTTTGCGGGAAAATTTTCCAAATCACTATGTTTTTTGCCGGAAATTTTGCCAAATCACCACATTTTGGCGGAAATTTTTTCCAAACCACCATTTTTTAGCGGGGAAATTTTCCAAATCACCATTTTTTGGCGGGAAAACCTGCCAAAATACCATTTTTTGTAGGGAAAAACGTGCCCAAAAATATTTTATTTTTTTTGGCGGGAAAAGTTTTTCGTAAAAATATTTTTTGGCGGGAAATTTCTGCCATGTCAGCATGCTGATGTCAGCAGTGACGTCATCATGCTGATGTAAGCACTGACTTGATTTTTTATTTTTTTTATTAATTTTAACGATTTGGTGATTCTGCTGGATTTTGGTGATATGCTTTGGGGACTAAGTTCTCATTCTAAGAGTGGTTCTCATTTGAGCACTTGCCTATATATATATAGAGTTGCACTCCATAACAAACACATTATATAACAAATAATAAAGAACACCTTAGATCTAATAGATCCATTGCCCCTGGCGGGGCCACCCAATACAAAAAGTTCTTATTTTTTTACCCTCTATCCATCCATCATCTCAAAAAAAAAAAAGAAAAAAAGTTACTGTTCATGACGATGACGTCATCAGTGACGTCATCATGAACAATAAAATTTTTAATTTTTTTTACTGGCTTGATAGAGGGTAAAAAAATAACAACTTTTTGTATTGGGTGCCCCTGGCGGGGCCATTGGAACTATTAGATCTAAGGTGTTCTTTATTGTTTGTTATATAAGAGTGTTCTGTATGGAGCAATGGCCTATATATATATATATATAGTTGCACTCCATAACAAACATCTTATATAACAAACAATAAAGAACACCTCATATCTAATCTAATATAAGAGTTCCGTCATCGCACCCAATACAAAAAGTTGTTATTTTTTTACCCTCTATCCATCTTGGGGAAAAAAATTTAAAAAATTACTGTTCATGATGATGTCACTGCTGACGTCAGCATGACATCAGCATGAACAGTATATTTTTTTTAGTTTTTTATTTTTTTTGCTGGATGGATAGAGGGTAAAAAAATAATAACTTTTTGTATTGGGTGCCCCTGGCGGGGCCATTGGATCTATTAGATCTAAGATGTTCTTTATTGTTTGTTATATAAGGGTGTTCTGTATGGAGCAATGACCTATATATATATATATATATATGTTTGGATTTATGGGTGATAGCATAGAGACAACTTAACTATATTTCCCTGTACTTAGTTTTTACTAAGTTGAACATACTGTCACAGCCAGAGTATGTCTTCGTATTCGAATAATTGCTGTCATGTAATAAATGTATGATTTGGGAGAAGTTCATATGTTTGTTCAAGCCTCAAGGAATGCATCCTGAAGACAACAAGAATAAAAGTTACTATCATGTCCCTGACAGTAATGTTACAAGAAGACAAATGTTGCAAAGTCACGACAAAGCTACATTTGACAGCAACATTGGCCGAAGCAAGAGACAGTAACATTCTCACACTTGACAGCAAGTCTGGAGCTCCGACAGCAACATTGGCGGGAGCTAGTACTGTTAACCTCTGAATATTCCTTTGACAGCAGACTCTGCGATTAAGGTTACTGTCACCTTGAATTGGGTATTTTCTCAGTCAAAGCCCGTGACAGGTTACATGTTCAAGAAACAGATTTGCTGCAACACACTATCGTTTGTAGCAGACCTGCAAGACTACGACATAAGCTTAAAAGATTCACAAGACAAGGCTGGTCAATTCGAGGAGCATGTGATATCCACATCTACTAGAATTGTATTAGCTAGAAATAGAAAGAATCTAGGTTGCTTTACTTATAAGGTTTATCCTGTCTGTATAGAAATTAGGGAAAGTCACATGGGTGTGCAAATTGTAATGAGCTGCCACTTGAAAACGACAACAGCTCAACACCCCATGCGATAGGGACAACAGAGTATCTTAGTCTACTTAGATACATCATAGATTCTTTTCTATTCATGTACGCACACGAAGCAATCTGTATCTCTTGAGATATCGAAGCTGGAGAAACTCTCTCCAGGTTGTAGCAACACTTCACACAAAATAAATAAAACATTTATTTTGTGAGAAATCTTGTTTCACTTATTGCTTGCATACATCTACTGATAATCTACAATCTTTATTTTCGTTGTTGATTTAAAGATTCGATTTTATCAGTATTGCATTCAACCCCCCCTTCTGCAATACTCCGGGACCAACAACTGGTATCAGAGCGTACAGATTGATACACAAATCTGAAGATCATGACGAGTATTCAGAAGTCAAGTGGAATCAAGATTCCAGTCTTTGATAAAGGGAACTACAATTTTTGGAAAAGAAAGATCTTGTTATTTATCAAAGCTGCCCATCCACTGTATTTGGGAATTCTTGAGAACGACCCCTTCATACCTCAGAAGGAAGTAGCTGCTGCTACTGAGAATGGTGAAACCATTCTAACCCATTGGGTTGCAAAGAAGCCTTCAAAGTACACAGAATCCGAAAAGGAGAAAGCAGTCTTGGATGACTATTTACAACTCATCTTGCTCGACTCACTTACCTTAGACAAAGCCATGTGTGGTAATGTCATGGGATGCAAATCTTCAAAAGAAATGTGGAGCAAGATAGAGCTGCTGTGTGAAGGAAGTGAAGAAGTTCGCGAGAACCAAAGACAAATTCTTGTATCACAATATGAAGCCTTCATGGCGAAACCAGGCGAAGAACTTACACACATGTTTGAAAGGTTTAGTAAGCTGATAGCTGAGTTGCAAATTCATGGAAAGTTCTATGATAGAAATGAGATTAACATCAAATTTCTGCTCACTCTCCCTGAGCACCTTGAGCACAAAGTTACAGCCATAAGAGAGGGAAGAAACTTGAGTGATGTCTCTCTTGAAACTCTCTATGGTGTGCTCAAATCATACGAACTCGAGTTTTTTCAAAAGAGAGCTATTCAAACTGGAACCAAAGGAAAGTTAGCAAACATGTCAGGAGCCCTCATAGCTCATGAGCCACAAGTAGCTTGTCCAAGTGAACCATCACAAAGTTCACAACCAACACAGATGCCATCTTTGAAGATTGAAGAAGTGTTGGATGATGAGGAGAAGGTGGTTCTGCAGCTGAAAGATGTTGAAGATGAAGACTTCTACACAGTAGAAGAGATTGAAAGTATGGATAATCCAACCATGGCTTATATGGCTAAGAGATTCAAGAATATCAAGTTCAGAAGGGACAAGTCATACAAGCCACATGGTCAATCATCTAAATTCAACAAGGGAAGTTTTTCAAAGCCCACTGGTGGAGCCACAAGAGGAGGATGCAAGACAGGGTTGGTGGATAGGTCGAAGTTCAGATGTTACAACTGCAATGAGCTAGGTCATTTTGCTACTGAGTGCAGAAGACCAAGACAGAATCAATGAAAGGGATCTGGAAATTAATTTAAGAGGAATCAAGGGAAAGCCTATGTGGCTGAAGGAAAATGCTGGGATGATTTTGAAGATGAAGGAGAAGAGGAGTTTGTGAACTTAGCCCTCATGGCTAAATCTGATGAAGAAGCTTCAAGTTCATCAAATCAGGTACCATCTCTAGTCTTACTTGATATGTCTAAAACTGAGTATAAGCATACCATTGAGGATTTAAGTGCTGAGATGTTTAACATTCATGTTAGTTTATCTGCTACTCATGAAGAAATTGCTAAGTTAACTAAACAGAATGAAACTCTCAAATCTGAAAATGAAATGTTGTTGCTAAGAACCAGTCCCCTAGATTCATTAGCTCAAGAGAATGCTAGATTGAAGAATGATATTATCTGTGCTAAAGAAATAGAAGATTTTCTCAGGAGTCAAATTGCAGAGTTAACAATCC
Source organism: Kitagawia praeruptora (assembly GCA_037693485.1). Lineage (NCBI taxonomy): Eukaryota > Viridiplantae > Streptophyta > Magnoliopsida > Apiales > Apiaceae > Kitagawia > Kitagawia praeruptora. The sequence goes on along the minus strand of CM075345.1, from coordinate 119,349,018 downwards.
GATTTTCAAAAATCTTCAAGCTGATTTTGATGAAACCTCCTTGTTCATCAAACAAGAGCTACTTGATGAAGATGAGTGCATTGACAACACACTGAGCAAAGGAAAAGATACTGTCAAGTTCCCCATGACAGAAACTCTACCAAGCAATCAGACAGAATGTTCTAAAGTAGTTGACAATAAGGATGAGACATGATAGAGTATATTTTTATATATATTCTAGATGATTTTATTCTCATATTTATTGTGTTTTGCATTGATTTGGATTTTTATTTAATATATTTGATTGTTTTATTGTAGGAAATAAAGAATTCATGACTTGGAAGGATTTGGAGCAAAAAGAGTTATTTTGGAGATAAAATAGGAGAAAATTCGTATTATTGGGCTACACGGGCTGCCTGCACTGTTTGGGCCATATCTTGAGTTCCAGAAGTCAGAATTTGACGATCTTACTGTCCACGCGAAGCTTGTGGAATTTTCTTTAATTCAGAGGTGGTCCAGTAATCAAAATACAACTGGAAGAGCCCAAAAACAGAGGAGAAAAAGAAGTGACGAATTTTACAAGAAAATCCTATTCAATTATTGATATCTTTTTGTAAATTGATTAGGATATTAAAAATACTTTTATTAGGAGATAGAGATCAGATTTTATTAAGGAGTTTTATTATAAAAGAGAAAAAAGAACGTGGGGATAGAGGGAGATAGACATAGATACGTATATTTTTACAAGAAGCTAGGGTTTTATTTTTCTTCTCTCCACCTTTGTAAGCACTTGGTTTAATTTGGATTTTCATTGTTCTTCGTTAATACAAAGTTTGAGGTATTCTTTATTCTCTTGTTTTATTATTATATGTTTTACATGGCTTCTTTCATTATTATTATTGCTTTTACTTCTAGTATGAGTGAGTAGTTTAATTCTAGGGTATTAAGGGGAGCCATGTTTGCACCATGATTTGGGCTTAATTTGATTAGTAGATTGATGGGTAGAGAGTAATTCTGATTGATATGTTCTAATTCTTAATTTGTGTAATTGCGCAATATCACGGATTAATTGATTGCAATAGGAGTAATAGATCGAAAGATTTTACTACTAGAGGCTTACATACAATTAGCGGAATTGAAGGTGAGTGTGAAAACATCATTAGATATTCTGAGAGTGTTAATGCTTGAAAAAGATTAACCATTGCTTTAATTACTTAATCCCATTAAAAAGTTATACCTTTGTGATTTGTTTGGTGTAAGCATGGTGAACCTGAATTGCCCTAGATCCTTTTATTAATTGAATTAAAACTTTGTTAAATTTGTTTTAGTAGTTAATAAAATTCTCAAATAATCGTTTGTGACTAGAAACAATTGATAATAGTTGAATTGAAATTGAAACTGTCTCCTTGAGGAATCGACCCGTATTTGCTAGTATCTAATACAATTGATACCGTGCGCTTGCGGTTAGACGTAATTTTACACATCAAGTTTTTGGCGCCGCTGCCGGGGAGACGCCTAGTTTCTATAATTTTAGTTTGATTGTTTTAGATTGTTTCTCTTGTCTCTTTGGAACACTTGTTCCAACTGAGACCGATCTTACTGCTTTTCCTTGTTTAGTTGTTGATGCCCAAGACCAGGTCTCAAACGAAAGAAGATCAAGCGAAAGAGGATACAACTCCTCTTAGTCCAGATTCTGGAATTACTTGTCAACAATACATAGAGTCATAGATCAACAAAGGAAAGAGAAGCATCAAAGGATATCTGAACCAAAGATTGAGATGGCAGACCCTCCCAAATCTTTGAAGAACTACTCACAGCCCTAAACTGGCAACACTCATTCACTCAGTTACCAAATATTCAACCCTCCCGAAACACGACACGAACCCGACCCGCAAAAATACGAATTTGGGTTAACAAATATTCAACCCGAAACTACCAGGTACAATCAGACACGAACCCGAAACCCGAAAATGACCCGAAAATTAATGAAACCTCTTTTTATAACCCTGCTTTTGAAATAATTTATGTTTAAAATAACTAAATTTAAGTGCAATAAAGTAACTTCCACGTGCAATGGTAGAGACTCGCTAGTAAATTTATAATTATTTAATAGTAATAACAATATTTTCTATATGTCATACCCTTTTTAACACCTCACAAAGTGGATAAGGTACATATTATATATTTGAATTGTAACTTTTACGTGCAATGAAAGAGAAATGAACTGTTTTTTCTTAAAATCTCTACAAAGGCAATCATTCCCTATAAATCGGGATAGAGGGAGTATATATAAATACGAGTATATTTTCAATCGATCTAGAAAAGAGTTGAGGTGCTGAAACCCGAAATGACCCGAAACCCGACACGAACCCGGTAGGTACGGGTTAGGGTTGGGAAAAAATCAACCCGAAACAACCAGGTACAATCTAACCCGACACGAACCCGACCCAAAACCCGAAATTACCACCCCTAACATAGATCAACAAAGGAAAGAGAAGCATCAAAGGATATCTGAACCAAAGATTGAGATGGCAGACCCTCCCAAATCTTTGAAGAACTACTCACAGCCCTCTCCGAGTGGGGTACCTACTGGCCTTGCTATGCCAGCGATTCAAGCAGCAAATTTTGAGATCAAGCCTGCTTTGCTCATTATGATCCAACAGAATCAATTTGCTGGGCTTGTTTCTGAAGACCCTACAAATCATCTACAACGGTTTCAACAGCTCTGTTCTACAATTAAACATCAGGGAGTCACTCCAGACCAGTTGAAAGTCATGTTGTTCGGTTTCTCTCTTCGTGATAAAGCTCAAAAATGGTTGAATGATATTGACCTGACCGAGTGGGATAAGATTGCTCAGGCTTTCTTAACTGAGTTCTTCCCTCCTAACAGAACCGACGATTTGATCGACAAGATGATAGGTTTTAAGCAAGATTATGGCGAATCTCTACGGGATGCTTGGGACAGATTCAAGGATTATCAACGTGCATGCCCTCACCATGGTCTTGAGAAGTGGTTTCTGCTTAAACGCTTCTACAATGGTCTTGATCCTGAGACAAAAGGTATGGTTGATAACGCTGCAGGTGGTGTATTTCTGGATAAAGGAGTTGATGATGCACATGCTTTTCTTTCAAATTTGGCTGCTAATCACTTCAGTAATCCGAGAGCAACCAAGAAAGGGGGTAAACTTGAAGTGGATGCTTACTCTCTATTATCATCTCAACTCGCTGCACTGACTCAGGAGATCCACTCATTGAAGACATCTCAGCCCTCTACTCAACCTATGAGTATCAATGCATTGTCATCCATGGCTCCTATGAATAATCCTGTTTGTGAAGTCTATGGCATCCAAGGCCACTATGGTAACGATTGCCAATACAATGCTCAAAATTCACAACATTTTCAGATGGAGCAAGCAAATGTTTTCCAACAGAGGCAGCAGTATAATCCGTACTCCAACACTTATAATCCTGGTTGGAAAGATCATCCGAACTTCTCATATAGGAACAATAATGCTCAGAATTCAAATGTTCCTAATCAGCAGCAATATCAGCAGTCGTACCAGCCTCCTCCACAGCAACAGTATAGGTCTCCTCAAGGACCTATGAATCCCCCTGGATTCCAGAAGCCCTATCAGAATTATGCTCCTCAAGCAAATCAAGCTGCACAGGCTGATAATCAAGGTGACATGATGAAGATATTGTTACAAATGCAAAAGAGTATGGAGGATACCAACAGAAAGATGAACCAGATGGAAATACATAATAAGATGTTGGAAACTCAGATTGCTCAAATGGCTAGTTCTTCATCTACAAGGCAACAAGGCTCTCTACCAGCACAATCAACTCAGCCAAAGGAAAATGTGAATGCCATTGCTCTTAGGAGTGGTAGTACATATGATGCTCCTCCAATGCCTACTGACGATGTTCCTATTGAGAAAGAAGAAGAGAATTCTGAGGAAAACAAGGTAGAGAAAGTTGTTAAAGATGCAAACAAAGATGAAACTGAGGAAAGCAAGAAAAAGGACAAAGAGAAGACTGCAGTTACTCCTCCACCATTTGTGCCAAAGCTCCCATTCCCTAGTAGGATGAACAGAACTAAGGTGGACCAGCAGTTTGGTAAGTTCATGACACTTGTCAAGAATCTTGAGGTAACAGTTCCTTTCACTGATTTAATTTATCAAGTTCCATCATATGCAAAGTTTCTTAAGGATATTCTCACTAAGAAAAGGTCTTTTGGTGAGGTAGAGACAGTAGCTTTTACTGAAGAGTGTAGTGCTGTTTTACAAAATAAGTCTCCACCTAAGCTTAAAGATCCTAGTAGTTTTTCGATCCCGTGTCATTTAGGTGCATTGTTCATTGATAAAGCTTTATGTGATTTAGGTGCTAGCGTCTCAGTCATGCCTCTCTCGATTTTTCAAAAACTAAATATGGGAGAATTAAAATGTACACAGATGACTTTGCAAATGGCAGACCGTTCGATAAAATATCCCCTTGGAATTTTAGAGGATGTGCCTGTTAGGGTTGGAAAATTATATATTCCTGTAGACTTTATAGTTCTAGATATGGAAGAGGATAGCCAGATACCTATTATTTTAGGTAGACCATTTCTTTGTACGGCAGGTGCTGTTATTGATGTTAAAAGTGGGACTCTCACATTGAGTGTTGGTGATGATAAAATTGCTTTTACTCTAACCTCTGCTCTTAAATCCCCTTTGCTTGAGAATACTTGTTGCAGGATTGATGTTGTAGATGAAATTGTCCAAGATTATACTCCTCAGATTCTATTGAATGATACATTGGAAGCAGTGCTCATGCTTGAAGCTTCAGAAGGAGAAGGACATGCTGAAGTCGATTCATTGATTCTTGAGTTGAATGATCACAACATTGAATCCATTGATAGTTCTTCAGTTCGAGATCTCTCGAGTATTAAGCTTGGGAAACTTCCACCACATTTGAGGTATGTCCTTTTCAATAATAAGCTAGTGATTTTTGAATAGGGGCATGATAACGTGTTGCGAAGGTGGAAAACCAATGATAAGGAAGAAGAAAGTTTTGTTCAGCCGATAGAGTCGGAGAAGCACTCTAGGGGTGTGAAGAAGAAAAAGAAGAAGATTTGGCCGTTGGGTAGTAAAATCAAGTTGAAGTCTGAGGAGAGATTTTTGTGGAAAGCAAACAATCAAGATGTCAACGTTCGTAGGAATGGTCTTTCTGTTGAGGATGGTTCAGTAATTCTTTTGAGACCGCCTTGAGTTGAGGAAGTGACGTCGAGCCAACGACGTTAAACAAAAGCGCTTGGTGGGAGGCAACCCATGCATTAGTATAGGGAAAAAAAATCTGTGAAAAAAAAACTCTTTAAAAAAAAAAATCGAATTTTTGGTGTGTAACGCAGGTTGCGCCTGCGTTACTGGGCTGAAGGCAGGTTGCGCCTGTGTAACGCAGGTTGCACCTGCGTTACTGGAGTTGAGGCAGTTTGCGGGGCTGTAACGCAGCTTGCGCCTGCGCAACTGCACTTGGGGCAGGTTGCCGGACGCGCGCGCAAGCTGCGCGTGAAGCAGAGGAAATTCATTGTTTTTGTTCAGTGTTGTTCGCGTGGTTGCTGTTGTATATATATAAAAAAAAAACTTTTCTTCACCCCATATTCTATTTATACTCTCCCTTTTACACCTAATTCTTTTCCTATTTAAATTCCAAAACCTCCCATCTTTTCTTCAAAAATTCTAAAACTATTTCTATTCTAATTCATATTTATTATTATTATTATTATTATTATTATTATTATTATTATTACTATGTATTTTTTTTTATTTTTCTTTTTAATCCCTAAACCCTATTACCTTCTCAAATTTTTTCCTTTTCACATTAAAATTTTTATATTCATCCTATCACTCCATTGTCTATATATACCCATACATACACACCCAATTTATTATTTTCTTCCTCTACATCTCTAAAAATTCAAGTTTGGGGGAAAATTAGTACAAGTTCACCTCTTCGATTCGTAGTTGGGATATCTCTTCTATATTTTATTTTTTTATTACGAATTTGTGTTCTTGTCAATTGGGGGTTTTGTAATATTCTTGTTAATTGGGTATTTTTGGTGGGATATTTCTTGGTGGATGTTGGTGAAGCTATTGTTGAGTGGGGTTTTGGTTATTATGGCTCCTAAGCGATATGAGGGATGGTTTTCAGACCCGACACCTTGATTCCAAGGGAGTTTTCTTCTTTTCTTTTTAGTGTAATTTTATTTTGTTTTTAGTTATAGTTTTGTATCTTGTTCATTAGTTCATTGGGGACAATGAACCACTTAAGTGTGAGGATGAGTTCTCGATGTTTAAAAAAAAAATTTAAAAAATTAAAAATACCAAAAATAATTCTAGCCATGCAATTTGATTAGTTGTTGTATTTTGCTTGATACACCCATGCATGCGTAGAATTCTTGTGTTCTTGACGCTTTTGTATGAGAAGTGACGTGCTTTGTTCTTGTGCACACACTTACACTAGCAAGTTGAAGCTGGTAGACTTAATTGGATGTTGTAAGTGATTAGAATGACATGAATATGTGCAAGATGACTTGGTTTTTATGCTTTGAGTACAAGTAGGTGCGTTAGAGAGTCTTGTTACCTGGGATTGATTATGTTTTGTCACACCAAGTGAGTTTTGAGCCTATATGCATATCGTTTGCATGATTTTTCGTTTGCTTGAGTGTCCACATATTGTTTACATTGCTTGCACTTACTTGAGATCTTTCTTGAAATGCATGACATTACTTGATGATGAGATGATAAAGGCACTTAGGTTTAACCTCGTATTTCCCATATTTCTACACCATTTATACATGATCAATTAGTTAACCCGTTGAGCTTAATCCTATTCTTTCGGTGACACACCACATTACTTGCCATTATCCTTTTTATTCTATTGGCCTTACATTAAATTTGAACCTAAATTGTCAAAGGCTAGTATTGTGCTTAAGGGAGTAATAAGGTGTTCATAAAAGGGTACTTTTGGGGAATATTGATTTTGGGTTGATGCTTGCTAGTCGAAACTCATAAAATATCTATGGATCATTGTGTTTATTCCTTAGCTCTCTTAAAAAAAATAGAAAGAAAAAAAAAAAGAAAAAAAAAGAAAAAAAAAAGAAAAATAAATAAATTTGAGAGCATTCTTATGTTTGTATGATCCTTCTTCATTCGACTAGTCAAGTTATTGTAAGGGATATTGAAAAGTTCAAGGGTGGGGAAGTATTCATTGGTTTTAATAAGTATGGGAGTTGTTTGAATTTCATTGTCGGGTACTAGCTTTTGATTTAACCTGATTTAGCTTTACTTGACATACCTGGTCCCTAGCCCACGCTACAACCCGAATAAAGACCTTTTGATTGTCATCAGTGATGTATGTTGTGTTGAGAGTGAGATTGATTGCGAGTGTCAAGTTGTGTTTATGATTTTGTTGGAATTGAGTGATACACTTAACCTTGTTTTGAGTGAATATTCGTTTTTGAGTGAAAGGTGAGTTATTACTTGTTTTGGCATAGGAGATCCCAGGTTTAGACTTAAAGATGTATTTCTTGTGGGCTTAGCATGATTACCAACGATTTTTACACTTGACATGAATTTTTATGACCTTCTACATGTTGGTTGAGTAGACTACGTGAATACTTGCACTTTCAACACCAAGACATCGTATGTTTACTTTGATTCTTAAGTTGATGTGGCATGAGAGGACTTGTGTGTGTGGTGTTGTCTTAGCATTGATCTTTTGCATGGTTAGATGAATTTTGTGGGTACATTCACTATAAACCCTCACGAGACAACACTCGTCCTACTAGGGCTGCCTAGGGGTTTAACGGCTTGTTGCATATGCTCAATGCAATCGTGTCATCTACGAAAGTGATGTTTGTTAGGACTTAGTTTTTATTTCACTTATTTGCCCGAGAACGTGCAAATGCTTAGTGTGGGGATGTTTGATAGAGTATATTTTTATATATATTCTAGATGATTTTATTCTCATATTTATTGTGTTTTGCATTGATTTGGATTTTTATTTAATATATTTTATTGTTTTATTTTAGGAAATAAAGAATTCATGACTTGGAAGGATTTGGAGCAAAAAGAGCTATTTTGGAGATAAAATAGGAGAAAATTCGTATTATTGGGCTACACGGGCTGCCTGCACTGTTTGGGCCATATCTTGAGTTCCAGAAGTCAGAATTTGACGATCTTACTGTCCACGCGAAGCTTGTGGAATTTTCTTTAATTCAGAGGTGGTCCAGTAAGCAAAATACAACTGGAAGAGCCCAAAAACAGAGGAAAAAAAGAAGTGACGAATTTTACAAGAAAATCCTATTCAATTATGGATATCTTTTTGTAAATTGATTAGGATATTAAAAATACTTTTATTAGGAGATAGAGATCAGATTTTATTAAGGAGTTTTATTATAAAAGAGAAAAAAGAACGTGGGGATAGAGGGAGATAGACATAGATACGTATATTTTTACAAGAAGCTAGGGTTTTATTTTTCTTCTCTCCACCTTTGTAAGCACTTGGTTTAATTTGGATTTTCATTGTTCTTCGTTAATACAAAGTTTGAGGTATTCTTTATTCTCTTGTTTTATTATTATATGTTTTACATGGCTTCTTTCATTATTATTATTGCTTTTACTTCTAGTATGAGTGAGTAGTTTAATTCTAGGGTATTAAGGGGAGCCATGTTTGCACCATGATTTGGGCTTAATTTGATTAGTAGATTGATGGGTAGAGAGTAATTCTGATTGATATGTTCTAATTCTTAATTTGTGTAATTGCGCAATATCACGGATTAATTGATTGCAATAGGAGTAATAGATCGAAAGATTTTACTACTAGAGGCTTACATACAATTAGCGGAATTGAAGGTGAGTGTGAAAACATCATTAGATATTCTGAGAGTGTTAATGCTTGAAAAAGATTAACCATTGCTTTAATTACTTAATCCCATTAAAAAGTTATACCTTTGTGATTTGTTTGGTGTAAGCATGGTGAACCTGAATTACCCTAGATCCTTTTATTAATTGAATTAAAACTTTGTTAAATTTGTTTTAGTAGTTAATAAAATTCTCAAATAATCGTTTGTGACTAGAAACAATTGATAATAGTTGAATTGAAATTGAAACTGTCTCCTTGAGGAATCGACCCGTATTTGCTAGTATCTACTACAATTGATACCGTGCGCTTGCGGTTAGACGTAATTTTACACATCAAGACAGAAACTTCAAAAGATACTGTCAAGAGAGAACCCAAGACAACAACTTTCAAACCTGCTGTCACGACAGAGGCAAAGAAAGGTACTATCAAGGGTGGCTTGACAGCAACTTCAGAACATACTGTCAAAGCAAATGCCTACAAGCCTAAGAATAGGAATGGTAAGTTAGGGATTGATAAGAAGAATGGATATAGTCATGTTAAGGATGCCCCTAGGAAGCTTTGCAATAATTGTGGATCATCTCATCATTTAACATTTGTTTGTAAGAAACCCAAACAGGATAAGGTTAATGCGTCCAATGTTAGTGGTAACTTACATAGAACCCCCATTATGCAAAGAAGTGTTGATGTCTATAATAACATTGACTGTATGCCATGCAAAATTGTTGTTATAAGTACTTGCTTCAATCTACCTATTCTGTCTACTGAAAGATGCCCCTATTTAGAAACTGCTGAGACTTCTGTGCCTGCCTATGTTGGTAAAAAGGTAGCTTCCACCAAGAGAAACACTAAGTCTAACTCTAGAACCAAGTGGACAGTAAAAGAAGTCAGACATGAGGATTCTAGTGTCGATTTAAATGTGAAATAGAATGATATGAACAATGATGCTATAACTGCAGGACCCAACAGAGTTTGGGTACCAGATGCTAATTAAAATCATCTGTTTTGCAGGGCAAGAAATAGAAGCAGGTCATGTGGATAATCGATAGTGGATGCTCCAGGCACATGACTGGTGATATAGCCATGCTATCACATTTTGTGGAGAAAGCCGGCCCAATCATACTTTTGGAGACAACAACAAAGGTTATACTATGGGATATGGCTGTTTGGAAATTGGAAATGTTGTCATTGAAGATATTGATCTTGTTGATGGATTGAAGCACAACCTACTCAGTGTCAGCCAGTTCAGTAACAGGGGATTCAAGGTTGATTTTGATATGATGGTTTGTGATATCTATCACAAGAAAGATCGAAGCCTCTCTTTGAAAGGAGTCAGGAAAGGAAGCTTGTTTGTTGCAGATTTAAATTCTGTCAATAAAGACAAGGCTTACTATTTTTACAGTAAAGCATCAGTTGGTGAAAGCATGCTTTGGCACAAGAAGCTCTCACACCTCAATTTCAAGAATATGAATATTCTGATGAAGAAGGATTTAGTGAGAGGACTACCTCAATAGGAATTCTGTCAAGAAGGACTATGTGAGGATTGTCAAATGGGCAAATTGAAAAGATCTGTGCACAAATCAAAGCAAGTGAATACCAACACCGAGCCACTCAAATTAATTCACATGGATTTGTTTGGTCCAGTAAATGTTCAATCTCTTGCAAGGAAGAGATATACCCTGGTGAAAGTCATATGTTTACCCTATTTGTAAACATCGAGGATTCAACTCAACTTAAATAAGAATGTAATAGTAAATAATATATGTACTGTCACAAGGATCTCAAATGTTTAATTCTCAAGAGAAAGAAGACAAAGTCAATCTACCGTTTTGAGTTGTACTACACTTGAGGAAGTTCATTCAGTTCATCAAGCGTCAATGGAGTAATCAAGACAGTGGGTTCTATTTATAGTGACAAGAGGTTCCTACAGTGACAGAATACATGTTACAAAGGTTTGAAAAAGAGTGAAGAAAAGGAAGAAATGAACCACAATTTTAAAGTCTATATATGAAGAACAGTCTATATATGAAGAACAGTCATTGCGGTTAGTCACTCATAAACCAGACTGTGCATCGAGTGTCAACATTAAACAGTGGTTTTTCATCATTAACTTCAGTGGTTCAAGCTACCAAGACTGGTATGAAGAGAAAATCATTGTGTAAGCAACGTAAGTGCTAACTTAATTAACCACAATGGTTTTGCTATCAAGACTGGCTAAGGAATAATCTTTGTGGAGGATCAGATTTATCAAGACATGGAAGACCACAAGGGTTATGCTATCAAGGAGGTGTATTAATTTTCTCTTAATTGATTAAATCATTTGGTTGATTTACTTAATAAATTAATTCTATCAAAATTAATTTATTCTGTAAATTAATTAAAAGGTTAATTAAGTTGTTTTTAATATAATTATAAAAGGATGATCAAGAGAAATGAGAAGAGAAAAAGAACCACATCTTAGAGTCTAAATGAAAAACAATCATTGGAGTTAGTCGCTTATGAACCAGACAGTGCATCGAGCGTCAACAACTATTCAGTGGAAGTTTTTTGTTATTTTCAGTGGTTCACAGAGTTAATTTGATTATCTAATGATTTAAGCTAATTCTCTTTTAATTAATATAAATCATTTTAGTTGATTTAATTAATAAATTAATTCTGAAAGAATTAATTTATTTATTAAATTAATTATTGTATTAATTAAATCTGAATTAGTCAATTAATCATTAAAAAATTAAACTCCTAAAATGACTTAAAAGAGAATTCAACTAGGCTGTCTATACTAAGTCATTCCGGCAGAAATTCTATTCTAAGTCATGGTGGGCAAATTATCTTGGCTAAGTCATGAAGAAGGTTTAAGTCATTTTGATTTAAGTCATGTTGTTAAGTCATTTTGATTTAAGTCATGCTGCTAAGTCATTCTGATTTAAGTCATGCTGCTAAGTCATTCTGATTTAAGTCATGCTGATTAAGTCATACTGACCAGTTAAGTCATACTGATTTAGTCATACTGATTTAAGTCATGCTGATTAAGTCATGCTGACCAGTTAAGTCTTGGAGCAGCTTCACTATGACCTGCTAAGTCATACCGAAGCTACTTGTTTGCTAATTCATGGTGAAGCTAAGTCATACCGACAGAAAAAGATCTACAACAGACAACAACTTTAGCCTTCGGCTATAAAAAGAAAAAGAGACAGAAGCATTAGACAGAAGACAAAAACTTCACAACTTCTATTTTCTTCAACACACAGAGACATACAGAGGAGAAAAGAAGAGACCAAGAGAGAAATGTTCCCGAGCTTAATTAAATTCTTGTAAATTATTTCTGAGTTGTATTGTTAAATCTAACCCCATAGAAATAGTTTGCTTGTACTACTGGAACTATATAGCGGATTAAGTTCCCTAGAACATATCTCTCGAATAGCTTTTTAACATTCGATCTTTTTATTACAAATATAGAAAAGTTCATGTCGAATTTTCTATAGAATTTGTAATAATTAGTTTGGTCATCAAACCTTGTAATTTGTACCCGTGCATTAAGGCACACCCCATCAAGTTTAATATAATTTTATATTTAACTTGAATATTGGCTTCGTTTTATTCCGCATCGAATTGTTAAGAAAATAATATATACACAAAAAACAATTTCGATAAAACGGTATAGTTTGTATTCAACCCCCCTTCTACAAACTATTTTAGACCTAACAATTGGTATCCGAGCCTTTTGATTGACGCACAAATCAAGATCCTTATTTTTGTGGTCCTCCAATTGATTTTCGAGTTTATTGACCCATACAGAAATTAAATCTGGTATTAGACCAAAAAGTCAACTCCTCTATTTTCGAATTCTTTAACCTTCAAAAATATTCATTTTTGAGATTTTTTTGATTGTTAAATAATTTGAACTTATATTCGAATTTTTTAATTCTTGGAAATTTTGATTTTTAAACAACTTTAATTTATTTTTAAATTGTTTAATTCTCAAAATTATTTAATTCTTAATTATTTCGAATTTTAATCAACTTGAATTTATTTTCGGATTCTTTAACTCTAAAAAATTTTCATTTCTTGAGATTTCTTGATTCTTAATTAATTTGACTCTAATTTCGAATTTTAATTAATTTGAACTTACTTTCAGATTTTTTATTTCTCAAAAATTTTCAAGCCCTTGAAGTTTTTGAATTTTAAATATTTTGAATTTATTCTAAGCCAATGGTTCTAAGAAGATTGTTAGTTGAAGATTCCTCCGGGTTGTCAAAGATGATTTGAATCTTTTGAAGAAGATGCATTTTTCAATGAAATTAATTTTTACCTACTGAAGAAAAATTTGTGGAAGCTCCTCAAAGTTATATCCATAGAATTCACTGGTTTTTCAGAAGCAGGAATGGAAGAGATTTTAGTGGATAGAATTTTTCTCGAAGATTTGAATTAACTCTATTGATTCTGTGATATACAAACACTCAGTGGATTGCTCCAATGTAACATCTACTACACTTAGTGGATTGTACCAAGAAATATCTTTCAAGGAATCAACAGAGATTTTAGAAAAGTGGAATCAAGGAGGTTTGAGAATGAACTAGTCAGTTAGACATCTCAGTCAGGAATTAATGATGGAACCTCAGAACAGAATGAAGAGTTACCAAATCTGAAAGAGTATTAAAGTTGTATCCAGGGATTAGGCCTATCTACTTCTAAACAGAAACACTTCAGGATATAGTTCAACTTCAAGAGGTAGTTACAAGACTAAGATGGTGGAAAGAAACAAGACCTGATAGTTGCAGTTATGATAAGATATATGTGATAAGTAACTATCAAGGTGTGCAACACAGTACATAATTCTGACAAACAAGGATGAATAGGGATTCATTAATTAAGATGAAACAAATGCATCAGGGCAGAACTTATTGCTAAAGAAAAAGAGCTGGGATGGATCAAATGATGATGAGAAGAAGTTTACGAATATCTTGCTTTCATAGCAATCTCTGAAGATGATTCACCTCACATGTCTCAGGTATCAATTCTTTGAACTAACGTAATATGTAATTCTCAGAAATTCAAAGCATGTTAAGATCTTAGCTTTTAACTGTTAAATCCTTGGTTAGAAGATCTCAATATGTGGATGAATATTTGTTGAATTTGATTAATTGCAATAGTGAGTTAGAGTATTCCTTAGACAATATCTTTTAATTCTTAATTGCTATATGTTAAGCATATAAGACCTCTGCTTAAGCTAGTTTCGGGATCCCCAGTAAAACATATTTGCTTATTCATTCTGAATTGTTTGTTAAGGGTTAAAAAGTTTAAAAGATGGAATAATTACCTAAGGTATCAGTAGAACATCAATTCATTTGTAAAATTGACTTAGGTAATAGAGACTATATAATATCATATAACAATAGGAATGGATTGGATAGAATTAGTGATTAATTGTTAATTCTTCTATTCCATGCATGTTTAGAAAATTATTGAATATCTATAAATCTACTTGCTACCTATTACACTAGTGTACATAGGTTAAAGTAGATAGTACTGAATTTTCTAAAATGCATAACATGCCTAATTTGCTTAATTCTTATCTGCAATGTTTTAATGCTGAATGTATGCCATGTATTCTTATTATCATGCCTGCTTATTTCAAATATCATAAATGCATCTCCGAGCATTTGCATTGATTATAGAAAAAGCATGTTTAAGAATTACAATAAGGCACAGACTGTTTGTCTTCCTTATGGTAGGAAGGAACCATTATTCTCGTTGCTCAGTGACTATTTTGTCAATGACATTAAAAAGGAGAAATGGTTAGTCAAAGATAAGAATGAGCATGTTAAGGTTAAACTGTTGTGAACTTTGATAAAAGAGAAATCTCTAATCCATCTGGACCCAAGTAAATATGGGTACCAAGAACTTTTATCCATTTGTGAATATAGGGCTTAACAGGTTAATCGATTATGCATTATCAATGATCTATTCAAAGCATATCATCGAAGAAAGAACCCTACTATCAAATGTGATTGTGAAGACAGACCAAGTGGTTATCCCTTGGAGATAACAGCAAGGGTATGACTCAGGATCAAGGCTATTCAATAGCTATGAAATGTTGTCAGTAATAAAGCATCTTTTACAAGATGAAGAGCCTACTATTCGAGGAATAAGGAAAGAGAACTTATCTGTAGCTGACATGGAATCTAAGTCAAAGGTGAAGTCAACAAGGTCAAATCTAAAGCTTCATCAGACAGGAGTTCAGCTATGACATAAGGAGCTCTCTCACCTGAATGTCATATCAAGAGATTCTTTCCTGGAAATCGAATCAGTAAAGGAGACTACCTCATCTGGAATTAATGTAAAATAAAATTATGAGGCATGTCATAAAGAGAAGTCAAAGAAGCATCACACAGAAGTTCTACATCAAAGAAAAATATACTTTAGTGGTGATGACTGATGACTTCTCTCAACAAACAAGTTGTTGTTTAGACAATCTGAAGACAAGACACCACTGATGGTGATTGATCACATCTAGAAGAGTTTCAGGAGGCAAAACTTACTATGACAACTTGGAGACCAGATTACAGGACCTATCAATTAGTGTTCTGGATTATTTCTGCACCTTCAGGAGTATTAATGATGAAGTAGTCAATAGTTTGCTACTGACATAATCGAACCCTGATCAGTAAGAAATATAGGAAGACCCCACAAGTATGAAGGAAATTGTTTTGCAATGTTAAATGAAAGTGAGCATCCTAGCAATCAGGTAATGCTCAAGAGGATAATTTCCTTGGTTACTCAATGGATTCTACAGCCTATAGGGTGATTGTTATTAATCAACAGAATGTGATTGAAAGTCTTAGTGATGTTCAATAACTTCTAGCTCCCAGCTGTCAATATTGATGATTATTCAGATCCAACTAATGTGAAACATGGAGAATCTTCATGTAAACCCAGCAGCAGCTTAGGGGGAGTAAAAGAAGGATCATTTAGTCAACTCAACACCACATTGAAAATCAAAGGACACTATGAGAATATGTCTGCCAAGACAAAGAGTGTTGACTCAATTAATTCTTTGTACTAGTTCTTAGTGTTCCTAATGGTGGAAGTAAAAGACTAGCAGAGCTTTAAGTACCAATGATTATTTCGTTAGTTTTCTTGCAGAAGAAACTAATAAAGCTACAAAGGCTCTGATTGATCCAGATTGAGTGATTGCAATACAAGATGATCTCAATCAGTACAAAAGGCAGATTGAAGGGAAGCTGGTATCTAGACCAAACAACAAGGGTGTATTTGGTACAAGGATAACCAGAAGTCTAACTGGATGTCAAGGCATTGTTATGAGGGACAAAGCCAAACTGGATGCAAGGTTACAAGCTGATAAGACAGTATATCTAACAAGAAGCACCAGTGACAAGACTTGAGGATATCAGGCACCTGTTGTACATTCATGATCATAATGGACATCTGGACCTACAGAATCTGGATGCTAGAGGAATGTGAACAAGTGCAATCCTGGTTATTGAGATAATTGAAGATCTCTACAGGTTAGTATGAACTGGTATAATCACTCAAGCAAGCATGGAAGACATGGTATGACACTCTAACTATAATTTAACATCTGGTATCAATTTTTAACAGTTGGTATCTTTTAACAATTGGTGTCATATTTATAGAACTCTCTACATCTTTAGGCACAAACATAAATGATATATATGTGCAATGATATCTTGATTATATTATATGTTGGTCTACTAACTAAAAATTGATATCAAGATATTTGCTGTTTTGATGTTGGTAAAGTTGCAATTCTTTTGATTTACTTTAGTAAGCCAAAAGAATAATGACAATAAAAGTAAGTCAAGGATCTTTTGTTTCTGTTCAGAAGATTTTAGACCTGTCAAGACTATATGCCAACACACCACTATAGCTGGATTTTGACCTATTAGTTTGGACTTAACAAGTTGGTAATCAAAAATCTTAAGCTGGACCCAAATCTGAGGAAATGGTACCCTAGAGATATTTGACCCAATAAGTTCAGGATCTACTAATTAGGACCTAATCAGGCTATAGAGGAATCATCAGCTCATTATCTTATTCAATTGATAATAGATCACTTACACACATATTATATTCTCAATATGAAAATGTGCAAGGCCCCAAGTGGATCCTAGAGAATCTCTTCTTGTAGTTATTACACTTAATTTTCAGATGTCTTAAGTTGGACCCAAATCTCCGGAGATGGTACCCTAGAGACCTCAGTTCTGACATGTTCTGCTGCATAGAGACAGATCAAATGAGTTGTACGAAAGTAGGAGAATACAAGGAAACAATTTATCTCCAACAACTCTGTGGAACACTCAAGGCCAAGCATTTTGACATAAGGTATCAATTGTTTTGAGAGCATGTCTTTAGTTAAGATTAACTTGTAGACATGTTTGCTAAATCACTTGATGAAATTAATTTTTCAAGATTGGTTTGTAAACTTGGGATTTTATTAATGCTATATGATTTGTAAATCCCATCTGTTAAGTAATTCTTAAGTTAGCTCACAAGTATTCAAATGTCCATATTGAAAGGACTTGTGAACTTATTTACATCCAGACCTCACGCTGAGAATTATCTGTTGAATGATTGCCATGTGTATTATTGCAATATATTTTAGTGGTGATTATTTCAGGATAATAAAATACTTAAAATGCTAAAATCTAACTCATATAGATTTAGTATTTATTTATTTAATTATTTACTTTGATTAATATGAGTTATAGAATCTAAAGCAATTCAATTTAGTATTTGCTCTGTACCTCATATTTATTAAAATAAATAAACAACATAACTAATTTGGACCAAATCTGTATTGGTCTTCAATTAGTTGTGAGATGTTAATTCTAGTAAATTTTATCAATGCTTCATTTTCGTAAATTCAATATAATTAATATCATTGTTCTAACAATTGGTTGTATTGAAGTTTTGACTTATATTAGTTAATGATATTTAGTTAGAAATCTATTTACTAACTAATTGTGAGATATATTAGTATGTGTAAAATTACTTAGAACTCCTCTAAGTAATCATTGTTATATCTTCTACAATTCACTCATATTATTATACATGGTATGAAAATTCTCTAAGTAGAACTATGGATATTGAAATATCTAAAGTGACCATTGTTCAGTTACTTGGAATAATTTTTGTGCTTATTTGCAAGCTTCTAATCACTTTGATAATAAATGTTATATACTATGGATCGAGGTGTATAGGACTTCGAATATCATTTCTAAGATTGCAGACAAGACAGCTTTGGTAATCGAGTCTTATTTATAGAACCAAGGTTGTCTACCAGTAAACAGTTGTTAGGAGTTAACAATTGTTATTATCGAGGAGTTGCCTTGAAGTCATAAGTTTGAAATGTTACATCTAAAGAACTTGTGTATTTCTTGTCAACCAGTTCCTCGTACTTATGAATATCAGTGAATGATGTTCTTAAGTAGAAAGATACTAATATTCATTCTGTCAATTGGTACACAATGTAACAATTCAATCCTCACTATATTGAATTTATCATACAATAGATTGAATTTATCAAACAGTTGGTATCATTGAATATTTAGTATTTAGCAGTGATTATTTATATCCTAGTTAAATTATGACGTGAAGCAATTCAATGGTTTATTTGCTCATAATTTAATTTTGGTAAAGTAATCATAAACACAATTACTTGCATTCTAAAGCATTTGATAAATACTATCAGTTGGTATCAAATAGTGAATATTTGTTTACTAACAGTTGCTAATTGCTCTAATACTTTATTGCATGTTAATTGTGGTATATATATTAGCTCTGATGATATTACTTAGGATTTATTCTAAGTAAGAGTGTCTTATCTACAAATCATTAGTGTTTGTATATATTAAGATGTTTGACTTTCTAAGTATAAGTGAGACTTAAAGTTACATTTTGTCTCCTATCATATCTTAAAGTGGTGAGAACTTTTAAAATTAAATTCTCTAATTCAGGTTATATACCACTTTATGCATATGATAGTTCTTAGAATATTTTACATCCATCAGACGATTACTTAGTTTATGTTGTGCTAAGTAATACAGTACCAAAGGAGAGACATTGGTTATCTGTACTTATGTACTTGGTAATCTTTGCTACCTAAACGACATTTAGTGCTTGTTTGAGTCTTTTCACTAACTTTTGTGTTAAAGTTCTCTATACAAGATAAGAACTTAAAGAAAATCTTTATTTCTTAATTACTGCAAAGTTAAGAGTTTGTGTCTTTTAAAAATAAAACGACATTGTTTTCATTAAAAGAATTGATAATACATTGTTTTATGAACAAATACAAACTCTTGCACATTAACAGTTTTTAAAAGAAAACTCAATCTTTTTACAGCTGTGATTGCTTATATTGTAAAACTTTTTGAAGTCACAACTGCACATCATTTCTCTCACATGATATAATGCATATGTTCTCACTCAATGTTCTGATATGTTGTAAATGCATTCTATCTCTATATTGCTCTACTGCTATGTGATGCAGGTTCAACTCCTAGTGGAAGTTTTCTCACATTCGAAAGTCATGAGGTTGTAAACCCAACAACTTCTATCCAGGACTATAAATCCAAATCTAAACACATCATAACTTACCCCTGAAGTGGAAGTAACCTATTAGACTATAGGTCAATAAGGGAGTAACTGCACTTGATGCAACAAATAAGGATGTAAGGGATAGTAAACCCACATCTCTACCTCTCAAGGAGAATAGTCATATACAACTTGAGGTATCTGTAAGCTTACCTGCATTCTCCCAAAAGGATGCAGAGCTGAAAATGGCACTAAAACAGTCTCTGGATTCATTCTCTCAAAAGGATGAGTTTATTGAAATTCGCCTGTCAGCCAGGGCATCTGTTGGTAAGTCACTACTTCATACACAAGACAAAAATATTTCATATACATAAAGTGAGATTGCACACACTAAGGATGAATTGACGGAAACTTGTACTCCAACCATATTACGGCTAGGATTATAAGTTCAAGGTTCTTCAATGAACCAAGAGTCTTCACAGACCTCGAGAGAAGATATTGATCTCAATGCAAAATTCAACAAGATCATTATCTAACTCCCCAGAGGGAACATCTCTGGATCCTACGGGTAACGGGTCCGACATAGGTGCGGATCGGCAACTTGTTGACTATGATTCATATTCACCTGATGAGTTAAACAAGGAGATGTCTTCACCGACATTAGAAGGAAACATGATTTTAATTCTAAGTTTTGATTTCATTGTTTACCTTCTTAGAATTCAATTCTGAAACCCACAAAAAGGGAAATTTTTTATCAACTTGTAGATTATGACTCAGATTCGTCTGACGAGTCCAACAAGGATCGGGGATTTGCGAAACCCCATTGCACCACCAGTGACCTCTCTAGAAGGGGCTATGGTGAATTTTCCTTGCAGGTACACATGGATGTTGGAGCTATGAGAGATAAGAGTGATACACTAGTGAGCATGAGTGTAAACACTTGAGAGATGAGAGAAGAAATCACTCATTTTAAGTGATATGAGTGGAGAGATGAGTTAAACACTTGTGAGGTACACGAAACAGAATCACACACTCACAGTGAGGAAGAAAGATAAACACCAAATCCCATTCCCAATTCCCCAAACAAAGTTCACTTACAAGAGTTGGGAGATATAAGGAAATTGTCGGGAGATTTGGTTGTCAGGATGATCAATAGTGAGGCCATTCTATAATATCTAAAGGGCAAAGTTGATCAGTCTACATACTTCTATTCTGGAAGTCTTCATGAAAATTTTTCAACACAAGCAAAGCTTCTTTTCCTTATTGCAGCAGACAATGGTATATGTAAGAAGAATCTGTTGTACTAAAGGTAAGAGGTGAGTTATTATTGAATATTTGGTATCATCTAATTTAATTGGATGTTTGCTATAATTGAATATTTGGAGGATTACTCAACTAAGGGGGAGAAATATATTGAAGAAGATATACTCAAAGATTACCTTAGTAAGTGATACTCAACTAAGGGGGAGAGTATAAGCTTACCTTAGTGAGGGGGAGATTTTCTATCTAAGGGGGAGAGATATGAAAAGGGATCTACCTTAGAATGAGGGAGTATTCACCTTGTCAGGGGGAGATAGAAATATTCGCCTTGTCAAGGGAGATGAAAAGTATTCACCGTAATAAGGAGGAGACATATCACCTTAGGCAATGAGACATAAGGAAGGAGAGAAGTATGAAACGACAAAGAAGAATTCTTCAGTATGTGGTTGTCAAGGCATATTCTTTACCACTGAAGAGTTCTAGTATCTGCTGATAATGTTCAATGTGAGATGTAAAGGGTTATCAGGCAGATATGTCAGAAATGAAGATGAGTTACTTAATGAAGATCAGTTCAGTGTCAGAGGAACAATCATCTATCATTTCATCTACTGAGATTCTGGAAATGTTATATCTAAACCAGAAAATGTATTATTTACTATAGTTCTTTAATGCTTTATCTTCTTCTTGTTTTTAGTTGAGTTATCCTCTAGGAATTTGTATGTTAATGTTTAACAAACAAATAGGGGGAGATTGAAAGTCATATGTTTACCCTATTTGTAAACATCGAGGATTCAACTCAACTTAAACAAGAATGTAATAGTAAATAATATATGTAATGTCACAAGGATCTCAAATGTTTAATTGTCAAGAGAAAGAAGACAAAGTCAATCTACCGTTTTGAGTTGTACTACACTTGAAGAAGTTCATTCAGTTGATCAAGCGTCAGTGGAGTAATCAAGACAGTGGGTTCTATTTATAGTGACAAGAGGTTCCTACAGTGACAGAATACAAGTTACAAAGGTTTGAAAAAGAGTGAAGAAAAGGAAGACATGAACCACAATTTTAAAGTCTATATATGAAGAACAGTCATTGCGGTTAGTCACTCATGAACCAGACCGTGCATCGAATGTCAACATTAAACAGTGGTTTTTCATCATTAACTTCAGTGGTTCAAGCTATCAAGACTGGTATGAAGAGAAAATCATTGTGTAAGCAACATAAGTGCTAACTTAATTAACCACAATGGTTTTGCTATCAAGACTGGCTAAGGAATAATCTTTGTGGAGGATCAGATTTATCAAGACATGGAAGACCACAAGGGTTATGCTATCAAGGAGGTGTATTAATTTTCTCTTAATTGATTAAATCATTTGGTTGATTTACTCAACAAATTAATTCTATCAAAATTAATTTATTCTGTAAATTAATTAAAGGTTAATTAAGTTGTTATTAATATAATTATCAAAGGATGATCAAGAGAAATGAGAAGAGAAAAAGAACCACATCTTAGAGTCTAAATGAAGAACAATCATTGGATTTAGTCGCTTATGAACTAGACAGTGCATCGAGCGTCAACAACTATTCAGTGGAAGTTTTTTGTTATTTTCAGTGGTTCACAGAGTTAATTTGATTATCTAATGATTTAAGCTAATTCTCTTTTAATTAATATAAATCATTTTAGTTAATTTAATTAATAAATTAATTCTGAAAGAATTAATTTATTTATTAAATTATTTATTGTATTAATTAAATCTGAATTAGTTAATTAATCATTAAATAATTAAACTCCTAAAATGACTTAAAAGAGAATTCAACAAGGCTGTCTATACTAAGTCAATCCGGCAGAAATTCTATTCTAAGTCATGGTGGGCAAATTATCTTGGCTAAGTCATGAAGAAGGTTTAAGTCATTCTGATTTAAGTCATGTTGTTAGGTCATTCTGATATAAGTCATGCTGCTAAGTCATACTGATTTAAGTCATGCTGCTAAGTCATTCTGATTTAAGTCATGCTGCTAAGTCATTCTGATTTAAGTCATGCTGATTAAGTCATACTGACCAGTTAAGTCATACTGATTTAGTCATACTGATTTAAGTCATGCTGATTAAGTCATGCTGACCAGTTAAGTCTTGGAGCAGCTTCACTATGACCTGCTAAGTCATACCGAAGCTACTTGTTTGCTAAGTCATGGTGAAGCTAAGTCATACCGACAGAAAAAGATCTACAACAGACAACAACTTTAGTCTTCGGCTATAAAAAAAAGAGACAGAAGCATTAGATAGAAGATAAAAACTTCACAACTTCTATTTTCTTAAACACACAGAGACATACAGAAGAGAAAAGAAGAGACCAAGAGAGAAATGTTCCCGAGCTTAATTAAATTCTTGTAAATTATTTCTGAGTTGTATTGTTAAATCTAACCCCATAGAAATAGTTTGCTTGTACTACTGGAACTATCTAGCGGATTAAGTTCCCTAGAACTTATCTCTCGAATAGCTTTTTAGCATTCGATCTTTTTATTACAAATATAGAAAAGTTCATGTCGAATTTTCTATAGAATTTGTAATAATTAGTTTGGTCATCAAACCTTGTAATTTGTACCCGTGTATTAAGGCACACCCCATCAAGTTTAATATAATTTTATATTTAACTTGAATATTGGCTTCATTTTATTCCGCATCGAATTGTTAAGAAAATAATATATACACAAAGAACAATTTCGATAAAACGGTATAGTTTGTATTCAACCCCCTTCTACAAACTATTTTGGACCTAACACCTGGAAATGGTGGATGACTACTCAAGGTACACTTGGGTGAAGTTTTTAGAGACAAAGGACGAAGCTGCTCAAGAAATCATTGATCACATAAGAGTTCTTGAAAGAACCCCCAATGCTCAAGTTCAATATCTGAGAAGTGACAATGGTACTGAGTTCAGAAATGCTACACTAGGAAACTTCTGCAAAGAAGAGGGCATTATCCAACAATTCTCCACTGCCAGGACACCACAACAAAATGGAGTTGTAGAAAGGAAGAACAGAACTCTCATCGAAGCTGCGAGAACTATGTTGAATGATTATAAATTACCAACATACTTCTGGGCAGAAGCTATTAATACGGCTTGTTACACACAGAATAGAACCTTGATCAACAAGACTCATGGAAACACTCCTTACTATCTGTTAACAGGAAAGAAACCTACTGTCAAGTATTTTCATGTATTTGGAAGTAAGTGTTTCATGATGATTGACAACCATGAAAGAAAAGGAAAGTTCGATGCTAAAGCTTTTGAAGGCATTTTCATGGGATATGGTTTGGAGAGGACTGCCTACAGAGTCTATGTCATTGATCACAAAGTCATTGAAGAAAGTGTGAATGTCACATTTAATGAAACCAAATTCCCAGGACTGCAAGAGGATGGTCAAATGGAGCCTCTTAGATTTGAAAATCAAAGGTATTTGGAAGAAGAAGAAATTGTTGCTGATGAACCTACTGGTACTCAGGATATTGAGTTTGAAAGAAATGCTGTCAACACCAATGATGCTACTCAAACTCCAGCTCAATCTCAAACTATATCAGCTAATCATCAGAATGAGAATGATTCTGGAGACGTTGAAGAACATGAAGGAGAAAACATCAATGGTGGAGAGTCAACACCTCAAAGAGGAAATGATGAAGCAGATCAAGAAAGAAGCTTGCCTAGAACCACTAAGTGGAACAGAGATCACACTAGCAATCTAATCATTGGTGATCCCACTACTGGTATAAGGACGAGAAGAAATATTTCTGCTGATAGCATGTTTTCATGTTTTCTATCTCAAATTGAGCCAAAGTCAATTGATGAAGCATTGTTGGATTCAGATTGGGTGATATCTATGCAAGAAGAGCTAAATCAATTTGAGAGAAACAATGTATGGAAGCTGGTCCCTAAACCCAAAGGGAAGTCAGTAGTTGACACAAAGTGGGTCTTCAAAAACAAGTTGGATGAAAGTGAAAATGTGACAAGAAACAAGGCAAGGCTAGTAGCTAAAGGTTACTGTCAACAAGAAGGAATCGATTATGATGAAACATTTGCCCCTGTTGCCAGACTTGAAGCTATTCGGATATTTTTAGCCTATGCTGCACACAGTAACTTCAAAGTGTTCCAAATGGATGTCAAAAGTGCCTTTCTTAATGGAGAATTAGAAGAGGAAGTGTATGTCGAACAACCACCTGGATTTGAGGATGCTGAGTTGTATGACTTTGTCTACAAGCTGTTCAAAGCACTTTATGGATTGAAGCAAGTCCCTCGAGCTTGGTATGAAACTCTATGGAAGATGCATCACCTGCCAAGACACCTATCTCTACTGCAACCAAGCTGGATTTGGATCCTAAAGGAAAGAAAG
Organism: Kitagawia praeruptora; assembly: GCA_037693485.1. Lineage (NCBI taxonomy): Eukaryota > Viridiplantae > Streptophyta > Magnoliopsida > Apiales > Apiaceae > Kitagawia > Kitagawia praeruptora. The sequence continues at coordinate 119,323,920 of CM075345.1, read as the reverse complement.
TGGATTCTAGTACCTACAGAGGCATGGTGGGATCATTGCTATACTTAACTGCTAGCAGACTAGACATCATGTTTGCTACATGTCTCTGTGCAAGGTTTCAAGCTGATCCAAAAGAATCACACTTAGTAGCAATCAAGAGAATCTTTAGATATCTCAAAGGCACTCCAAACCTAGGCCTTTGGTATCCTAAAGATACTGGATTTGACTTGGTTGGTTATTCGGATTCAGACTATGCTGGATGCAAGATTGACAGGAAAAGTACAACAGGAAGCTGTCAATTTCTGGGTGGAAGATTAGTGTCATGGTTTAGCAAGAAGCAGCATTTTGTATCTACTTCAACTACAGAGGCTGAATATATCGCAGCTGGAAGTTGATGTGCTCAAATTCTTTGGATGAAAAATCAGCTAATGGATTATGGCTTGGAGTTGTCCAATATTCCTATTTATTGTGATAACACTAGTGCCATAGCTATCTCAGACAATCCAGTTCAACACTCCAGGACAAAGCACATTGATATCAGACATCATTTCCTAAGAGAGCATGTTGAAAGGGGAACTGTGAAGCTGATTTATGTTCCAACAGAAAAGCAACTTGCAGATATTTTTACGAAGCCACTAGATGAAGCAACCTTCAACAAGTTGGTAAGTGAATTGGGAATGCTAAATCTGGTATGTTAACTTACTAGTTTTTACATTTTCAATGTGGTTAAAATTGCAGCTCGTGACCTTAACTTTCAATGTTACTATCATGAGAAGTTACTGCCCTATGTGCTACTTGTTTATTTGACAGCATGTTTGCTATTACTATGCTAAATTCAAATCACATGCCTGTTTTAATTTTTGTAATGAGTAGTCACGTGACATTAACTTATTTCATACGCCTGCTTAGTGATAAGTACTTGTGTCATTTGATATGACTACGGGTATTTGTCAGTCTTTTTAATTTAAAAGTTAAATTACTTCATTAAAAAAAGGCAGTTGGGAGCTGTAGAGTCACTTACTGTGTTATAAATAAGACCAAAGCTAAACCCTTTGTTCTCACTTAACACCCTAAGAACTCTAGAGTCTAATATGAGCAAGAGGAAGGCAGAAGATATGTCAACATCCAGTGTGCCCAAGCCTCAAAAGGAGGCTGCTGCTGAGCACCCCTTGATCCATTCTTTGATAAGCTTCAGGCTTATCTGGATGCTAAAGGGATCACGGAGGAGGAGGAGATAGCAAAGGTTGTTGAGCAGCTACTGGTAGAAGCTCTTGGAGAGCTTAATAAGAAATGATGTTTAGTTCTTAAGAACTACTTTGTATTTTTTTTTTGCTTTTTTATATAAAAAGTTCATCGTTTCATCTTCCCAGTGTTTTGCATGCAGTTCATCTATTTTACTTTTAGCTATCTGTGAATGGGTGTTTGTTTACTTGTTTGTGTGTATGGATGTTTGTGAATGTGTGCTAAAACTAACAAATATGTGCCTAAATCGATTAAAATGCTATTTGGTAATTTTCACTTAAGCAATAGGCAAAGTCGATTAAAATTCATGACATAAATTATTTCCGCCTAAGTTGCTGTCAATAAGTGAAGATGATGTCACGAAGTGCCTTGACAGCAAGTTTCTTAGATGACACAATTGAAAAAGTCTCTGTCATGAAATTTAAAGAAAATTGTATAAATTGCTTAATGGTGACAGTATGTTTTGCAACGATGTCACTATCAAGCAAAACCTGCTGTCATCCTCTCAAAATTACTAATGAATTTGTTACAGCGCACAGGTTACTATCAATATTAGTGGATCGAATTAATTAGGACTTTACCTCCACGATTTACAGCCACTAAAAAGTAACTTCCCACGACTCCACATGACTGATTAATGGGCTAAGACATAGTTACTTTCCCTTTCTCAGTAAGACATTTGCTATTTTCATGTAAGCAACTGTCAAACACACAAACACACACAACTTTCAATAAAACCTCTCTCTCTCAAAAGCAAAAATCTCTCTCCGAAGCTCAAAGCAAGAAATGGCACCCAAATAATCCTCTTCTCAAACAAACTTTGCTGGTATTCTCACTGCTGAAGATGCTGGTGAAGGATATAAAGGACTCGTATCCTTTATCAACAAGTCATATCTGGGTCATGCTATAACATCTACACCATCCTTAAACCTGGAAAGACTTGAAGAATTCTGGAAAACTGCCTATGTTCCAGGAGGTGCAGGTAAAGACACAATACAATGCAAAATCAAAGGAATCACCTGCATCCTCACAATCAAAGGCATCAACGAAGCTTTGGGAACTGGACTGCAAGCTAAAGAATCATACAAGGAACTTGCAAGTGAAGAAACCCTAAAGAAGTTTTTCTTGAAAATTGGGTATTCTGGTCCTGTTCTTGAAGAGGGTACATCGAAATGGTACTCGACTGGTGAAATGGACAGAAAGCATTTGAGAAAAGAATGGAGCATGATTTTTGATGTCATGGTGAAGGTTTTCTCAACCAAAACCTCTGGATGGAATGGAATTCCCTCCTATATCAAGAAGCTTACTCACTATCTTGTCCATGGATACAAAGTGGATGTAGGAAAGTTGCTTATGAGTCAACTCAAGTCAGCTCAAAGCAGGAAGGTACATGTTTATCCTCGCTTTTTTACTATGTGTTTGAATTCATTATGTGGTATTGATGATAATGCATCTCTCTCTATAGAATGCAATGTTTTGAAAAGAAATACACACACATCACTCAATTCACAAAATTCAAATGCACATATTCCACTCTGTTTCACCAAGCACATGGCTGATCAAGAGCCTCATCTTGAAGTAGCACTACCCTCTGGGTATGTTGTCTTCTCCCTTGAGAATGAAGCTGAATTAGACCCAAATTCAGTTAACCCACATTCTACTGCATACATTCCTATCAGAACCTCTAGACAACCAAAGACCACAAAAACAACTTTGCAAGAATCCAAGAAAAGACCCTTGGAAACTGGTGTTGGTAGTAGTTCTGAGAATGTTGAGGGAGAAACTGCACATGATGCAGCAAATAAGGATGTTAGTGAAAGTGAACCCACAGTGGTTCCTCTTGAGCCTAAGAAGAAGAGAGCTAAGAGGGCCAAATCCACTGTCAGCCACCCCACAGTCTCACAAAAGGCTGTGGAGAGTAAAAGGGAATCAAACACATCCCTAGGTGCTTCTTCTCAACAAGAAGTATCTATTGAAGCTGGCCTGTCTCCCAAGGCATCCTGTAAAGAGTCAGCACAACCTCATGTACTCACTCAAGAGGAGCCTACACTTGCAGAAATGCACACAGAGATAGGGCACAGTGAGGGTCATGAAACTTCTACTCTTGATGTTCCACAAGTTAACCCTGTGGAACAACCAAAAATCTCTTCTAAACCATCATCTTCTTTATTCTCTAATCCATCAATTGTTTCTTCTCAACAACCTAGAGAAGGGGACAGTCCAATCCCTTCAGGTTTTTATCATCCATTTCAAGTCATGGATGAGCCCCCATCAAGTGGTCCACAAGAACCCATTTCTCAAAGTGAAATGGACACCACTCACTCAAACACTGAGCTAGATCAAGATGGTACTCTGCCAGAAAATGAAACAGCCAACATCTTGGTCGAACTCCAAAGAGCAACTGACCTTCCGGAAGTTGTTGTCAAATATGCCACAAAAGTTGCTGTCAACCCACCTGTGGACAGTAACATTTTGGGTAAAGATGTTGTCGCCTCTACAAAGTTTGATCATGATACTGTCTTTGTTGAAGATGCTTCAGATGATGATCAACTTACTATCTCTGCTTTGAAGGTACAATCTAAACTTTCTACTTCTTCAACTAAAATGCATGCAAGTACTGCTCATACCCATGCATCTAGGATGAGTAAGGGAGTGAAAAGAAAAAGAGAGATAAAAGAAAAGAGAGGTGAGCATAAAAATGAGAGGTAGCCAAACGAGCTGGCAAAAGGTGAGGGACTTGAGCATGTCCAGAGTGAACTTGAGGGAACCCCACACACAAAGGCACTAGGCCTTGAGAGTCATTCTGTGAGGAGTGATGAGATCACTCAGAAAAACAATGAGTGTGTGAGAAACCCCACAACCTCCTTGCCCAAGTCTCTTCCTTTATATCCAAAAAGGCTGAGAACTGGTGGTCCTTCTAAACAAGCTGAATCAAGGTTGAAATTCCTTGAGGGCAGATGTGCATCCATGGAAGCTAAACTTGATGCTCTGTCCACTATGGTAGCTACTGGTTTTGCTGATATTCAACAAACTCTTCACTCGTTCTCTGCCATCTTTGTGCTGCCACCTCAACTAAGGGGGAGAAAGTGGTAGATCAGAATGAGGGTGAGGGAGAGAAAGTGGTGAATGAGGGTGAGGGAGAGAAAGTGGTAGATCAGAATAAAGCAAACCTGGTAGAGAAGGAGAAACAAGGTGAAGCTGCAAGTGAAGGGGAGCCTACAAGTGAGGGGGAGCAAGTTTTGGAAAAAAAAGATGGAGATGAAAGTGAAGGGGAGCAAGAGAAAGAAGAAAGAAACTTTGGTGAAGAACTGAAGGCAACAGGAGATGGTGAATTGTTTGAAGCAGAAATAGATGGTGAGGCAGTATTGTTATCAAAGGAAGTGTTGGAGCAATTAAAGGGGACTCAAAAGTCTAAAAGAACAGTATTGCCTCCACTGAAAATCAATGAGCCAAATCCTGAGGAAGTCGAAGCTCCATTCCAGAAGTTGCAGAAGGAATGGAGAGAAAAAGAAATTCAAAATGTTCTGGGTAAAGGCAAAGGTAAAATGCCTGAGTATATGGACATATCTGCTGGCATATCTACTGGAACTACTTGGTCAGATGGAAGTGAATACGCCCTTGAAGATGCAGAATTGATGATGGTTGATCACATGGAGAGTACTTTGAACAACAAAGATGAAGATTTCAATAAGTTGGTGGATGAATCAATTAGTGAAGCAGGGGGAGCTTTTACAAAATTGGCATCAACACTGAAGAGCAAAGTAATAAGTATCTCTGTGAGAATCAACTTGGAAAGAAGATGGGCTGTTCAGGTTTATTTGAGAAACCGTTTGACCATATTCATCACAATGCAACTTTTACAAAGTTTGCATGCTAGAGTACTCCAAGTCCTCGGAACCCTGGAAAGAAGATGGGCTGTTCAGGTTTATTTGAGAAACCGTTTGACCATATTCATCACAATGCAACTTTTACAAAGTTTGCATGCTAGAGTACTCCAAGTCCTCGGAACCCTGGTAGTCAGAAATTCAACAACCTTCAATGATAGTCTGATAGCACAAATTAAAAGGATGGTTGAAGACAAACTCCCTGAGGTGATTCAAAATCCTTATGGTGTGTGTTTCAGAAGGATCACAAAGACAGGAGCTAGAAGGTTGGATTTCTTACCATTGGATAAAATCTCAGGACTAAGCACTGAAACAATCATGACAGTGCTGAAGAAACTTCTCAAATCTAGTATCACAAGTGAAAAGGTTAAAGCTGTCAAAGATATTCATAGGCTGTTAGCAAAAAGAGATGAGGAAATTAGCTCAATCATAAAGAAGCTGATCTCTTATGCTAATGCCAAGATGGGAGGAAGCTGCAACTATGATGATACTTTGGATGATGATGAGGATGAAATTGGAGGAAGTGGTGAACCTGGAAGATTTAGGAGTTCTAGAAAATAATCATCTGAGAATGTTGCTACACAAACTCAGATGGATGCTACCCAAGAAGAGCAAGAAACTCCCAGTACTGAAAAGAAAGATGCTGTCAAGGAAAAAGGGGAGTTAGAAATTTGTGAAGCCTTGGAGGCAAGTATCTTGAGATTAGCTGTTGAATGCTTTAATGCTGAAAAAGATACTGTCAACAAGGATACTGTCAAATTGGCTGAAGACACCCAAGTGAAAGATGTTGTCAAGAGCCAAATAGTCGAAGCTGTCAAAGTTGCTGTCATGAAAGATGCTGTCAAGGATCAACTTGAAGAAACTGTCAAAGTACAAAAGCTTGTCAAGAATTTCACATCTAACAGAAGGAAGACAAGAGCCCAAGCCTATCGTGCAACCAAGATAAAAGGGAAGACAATTGCAGTAGCAAAGAAAAAGAAACATGGAACAGTTTTGACAGAGAAGCCCATTGATAAGAGAAAAGTAAATAGTTTTAAACTATTGAAAAAGTCAATTGATGGGAGCATATCATTTGTCTCAGTGGAACTGGACCCAGTCAACAAAAAGGTACGAAAGTATGATCTTAATGACTGTGGAACTACATGTATAACTGTAGAACCAGACTTCACTATGGAGATAGTCTCAAATGTGGTAAGCATGCGTGATCTCTCATGCAATAAGGTAAAGGTAAGGAGAAGAATTGATTTTTTCATTTTGGAAAGGATGATCACTCTCATGGAAACAAACCAAGATGTTTCCAGCAGTATCTTAGAGCATGTCAAAGAATACTATGCTCAAAGATATGCTGAATTCTATGAGAAGTATGGTGACTGGAGAGCACATGATGATGCAGACCTTGAAGTTAGTTCTGATGGGGAACCAATGCCTGATGTGGACCTGGTAGCAGTACATCGTCCTTTTACAAAGGCTGGTATGGCTGAATATGAAGCAGAACAAGCTTATCAGGCTGCTAAAGCTAAATCATCCCAATCCACCAAACCTACCAAACCTGCCACATCTGCCAAACAAGGTGCTGAAGACCTAGAAACTCAACTGAAGGAATGCTACAAGAAACTCAACAAGCTATTCAGTGAGGAAGCAGGTTATCAGCCCTGTGTACTGGATAATCCTCTGAGAATCAAGGATGACAAGCAAGAAATCTATGTTGATAGCTTTCACAAGCTGAGGACCAGTATACTGAAGGATCTCTACTGGAAAGTTGTTGGATCTGTTCATAAGCTCGAAATGCTAGTTGCTTGGGAACTAGAGGTTATATTTGATCAAAGGAGAGATGAAGATCCAAAGCTAGACAGAAAAATTAGAGAATCCTTAAATGCTTTTCCTGGAAGGAGGTTCAAATTCATCCAAGGAATTCTGAAGTTCAGAACATACACGTATGATTTTGAAACTTGGTTTGATGTAAAAGATGCTGAAGTATTTACTTTTCGAGTGATACAAGGGTACATTGAAGACATTGAAGATGATGCCAGATCACCAGAAGAAAAAGCTTTAGTTGAAGACCTCAGAAAAGAAAGAAATTAAGCTCTCAGAAGAGAGGGAAAAATCTGAACAATTGGAGACTGCCAAAATCAAGCTAAGTTAAACTCTGATTTGCTCATTCAATAGGAGCAATTGATTTGCAGTAAATTCATAAGCTTCATGTTCTAGATTTTTCTTTAACATTTATCAGTTATAATGTTTCAACTATTCTGATCTATGTTAGTTAAGTTGTCAGCACGTTTTGATTGTAAATTTGTTGTTATTGTCCATAAAAACAAATTGGGGGAGATTGTTGGGATTTATGGGTGATAGCATAGAGACAACTTAACTATATTTCCCTGTACTTAGTTTTTACTAAGTTGAACATACTGTCACAGCCAGAGTATGTCTTCGTATTCGAATAATTGTTGTCATGTAATAAATGTATGATTTGGGAGAAGTTCATATGTTTGTTCAAGCCTCAAGGAATGCATCCTGAAGACAGCAAGAATAAAAGTTACTGTCATGTCCCTGACAGTAATGTTACAAGAAGACAAATGTTGCAAAGTCACGACAAAGCTACATTTGACAGCAACATTGGCCGAAGCAAGAGACAGTAACATTCTCACACTTGACAGTCTGGAGCTCCGATAGCAACATTGGCGGGAGCTAGTACTGTCAACCTCTGAATATTCCTTTGACAGCAGACTCTGCGATTAAGGTTACCGTCACCTTGAATTATTTGAATTGGGTATTTTCTGAGTCAAAGCCCGTGACAGGTTACATGTTCAAAAACAGATTTGCTGCAACACACTATCGTTTGTAGCAGACCTGCAAGACTACGACAGAAGCTTAAGAGATTCACAAGACAAGGCTGGTCAATTCGAGGAGCATGTGCTATCCATATCTACTAGAATTGTATTAGCTAGAAATAGAAAGAATCTAGATTGCTTTACTTATAAGGTTTATCCTGTCTGTATAGCAATTAGGGAAAGTCACATGGGTGTGCAAATTGTAATGAGCTGCCACTTGAAAACGACAACAGCTCAACACCCCATGCGATAGGGACAACAGAGTATCTTAGTCTACTTAGATACATCTTAGATTCTTTTCTATTCATGTACGCACACGAAGCAATCTGTATCTCTTGAGATATCGAAGCTGGAGAAACTCTCTCCAGGTTGTAGCAACACTTCACACAAAATAAATAAAACATTTATTTTGTGAGAAATCTTGTTTCACTTATTGCTTGCATACATCTACTGATAATCTATAATCTTTATTTTCGTTGTTGATTTAAAGATTCGATTTTATCAGTATTGCATTCAACCCCCCCTTCTACAATACTCCGGGACCAACAATATATATATATATATATATATATATATATATATATATATATATATATATATATATTAAATATATGCAAACTTATCTTGTTAAAAGAAATTATGTGAATTTTTAATAATAATTATTGAAGTTGCATTCTAACATTTCAATTTTTTATTTTTTTTATTTTTGTACATTATATATGATGTTAGTATTATATTCATGTAATTATTCTTTTTATCTTTTTGATTTTTACACACGTGGTAGAATTTTTAAGGTATTTTTGAACTTTTTTGAAAATATGTGTGGTATTTAATTTTTTTATTTGTTTGAATATTGTTTATTTGTTTATGTTTATTTTATATTTTTTTATATGTGGTGTTTATTATGTGTTTTTGTTTAGAGTAAGTTTAGGATGTTTTTGTTGTTTTATTAGATACCATATAATTTTATTTTTTGGGTTGTATTTTTAAATTTTAGAAACATGTTTGTTGTAAATGATTTTCTTGTAAATTACATATATTTGAACATTTAGCCTAGCATGTATTTTAATATTTCATTTTTTGGGGGGTTTTTTCTATTTCATTTTTTAGTTTGTTTACTTTGTTTATTATTTTTGTTAGTTTATTTGTTTACTTTGTTTATTTTTGAAAATTTTAGAAATATGTTGTTGTAAGTGATTTTCTTGTAAATTACATATATTTGAACATTTAGCCTAACATGTATTTTAATATTTCATTTTTTTGGGGGTTTTTTCTATTTCATTTTTTTTGTTTGTTACTTTGTTTATTATTTTTGTTAATTTGTTTGTTTATTTTATTTATTTTTACATTTTCTTTAGATGTCATTTTAGGTATCCTGAATTTACTATAATAGCCATGACTTATAGGATATAATGTCCTAGCCAAAGCTTTCATCCATCTGTTATAAATTTTCGACCATCCCAATAACATACGATTGTTCTACAATCGTGCTTATTATTATGATCGAAAAAACCTTACGAGTACCCCTTTTTCTGTGTCAAAGTTAAATTTTATTGCATTAGAGCATCTCCAAGAGGTTCTTTACTCAAATTCTTAACTCAAAAAATGAGGAGAGAGAATGAAAATGTTGCTTCAAGAGATTCTCCTCATTTCTAAGAACCACTAGTAGCTCTTAACTTATATTTTTAATAAGAAAATATACATGCACACCAATTCTTGCACAACTTTTGGTTATAGTGGGATTAATTTATAAATAAATTATAAATAAAGAGCTAATATAACGAGGATTGTTGGAGTTTTACGCATAAACCAATGTAATAATTTATTAAGAGTAATTTATTTATATTATTTTGAAGAGTGAATTTAGGAGTTTGAGGTTCTCTACTCAAGCTCTTAACTCAAAAAATGAGGAGAGAGAATGAAAATGTTGCTCCAAGAGATTCTTAGTGGCTCTTAAAAACACTAAGAGCCTCTTCACTCTCCTCATTTCTAAGAACCACTAATAGCTGTTAACTTGTATTTTAATAATAAAATATGCATGTTCTCCAATTCTTGCACAACTTTTGGTTATAATAGAGTTAATTTGTGAATATATTAAAAATAAAGAGCTAATATAAAGAGAATGGTTGGAGTTTGATACATAAACCAATTTAATAACTTGTTAAGAATCATTTATTTATATTATTTTAAAGAGTGAAGGTAGAAGTCTCTTAAAGATGCTCTTACACCCTACGGATACATTGTCAAAGATGTTAGTGGGACATTAGTATTACTAGCATAATAACCCGTGCGAGGCACGTCCTCTAGCAATTGTTATAAATTCTGTATAATTTTACGATTTAAGGATATTTTTGAATATAATTGCACCTTTTATATTCATACATATTATAATATCAGTATTTTAATTTATATATTATTTTATTTACGTATAGATCATATGAGCATAAAAAAGGATGTTTTATAGCATATAAATATATTGTATAGGTTATAACACAATTTCTTTTAGAACAATGATAAAAAGACATATCATCGATGTGAATAATACTCATCATACAATACTTTTCAGATAAAATTAGTACGCTCCTTCAAGATATATAAGTCGCATAGAATTATAATCCGAAATTACGAGAGGGCTGATTCCCAACACCAACATATTTCATATATTGTTTGCATAAATATTAAAGGGATGGTGCTTTTGTAATTTTTAAACATATAGAAATATTATCGTAAGTTCACACCCATTAAAATGACACTTTTTGCACTTGAGTTGTGGTTTAATTTATAGTAATAGATAGATTGTGTACAATACTGTGAAACCTAAAATATAATATTTTTAAAATAATATGAGTCACCATTATTTTGACTAAAAAATTAAAATAATAGTAAAAATAAGATAATGGAGAGGTCGGGTTTGTGTAAAAGGTTTGTTAACTCAAAATAATAAAGTCCATGCAGCACAAAGGTTAGTAGGATAAATTGTGTAGAGGAGGTTTTAGGTACGATTCACCATAAAAATAAAATTTACTCATTTTTTCCATTTAAATAAGAGAGTGAAATTTCATGTAATTTTATAACTTGTAAGGGTATAACTGTAATTTAATAGATGATTTATTGGCTCAAAATCCCCCTAAAAATCCCCTTGTTCTCTTATTATATGTAGAAAGAATGGATGGATGTGTACCATATTGTGAAAACTAAAATATAATATTTTTAAAATAATAGTAAAAAATAAGATAATGGAGAGGTCGGGTTTATGTAAAAGATTTTTTAACTCAAAACAAAAATGTTCATGTAGCACAGTGGTTGGTAGGATAACTTGTGTAGAGGAGGTTCTAGGTTCGATTCACCACAAAAACTCATTTTTTCCCATTTAAAAAAAAGAGTGGCATTTCATGTAATTTTATAAATTGTAAGGGTATAACTGTAATTTCATAGGGGGTTTATTGACTCACAATTATCCCCTTCTTGCTCTATTCTATACTATAAACTAGGGAATAATTGATAGTTTGGTTCAACCCTATTTTTTAGCCTTAATTTTAGTTCAAAACACTTTGTAAAAGAGCCGACATTCTCGCACTCCATTCCCATCACACAATCAGCACGCCCGTCTAAAATATCCTGTTCCGCATCTTTTTTTTTTCTCCTGCTGCTTTTTTTTTTTTTTTCAACTCATTTTCACTTTTTTTTTCCAAAGCATCATCTCCAAATTTAAATATAACATCAACACTGTGTTCCCGAATCTATGATAGAAAAGAAAAGAATAGAAAATGAGAATTTTTCTCTTCTCTCCAAATCTTTTCGAAAGTGCGAAGAAGATTTTTGAGATAAATATATAAATAATTTCTTTCCTATTCTTTAGTTTTATTTTCCTTTCTTTCTAAATAAATTATTCAGGAACAAGTTGTGGGAATATATTTTTCACCTTTCTTTTCTTTTCTTTCGAAAAAATGTTTCTGGAACACGGTGCAAGTGCTTTATATAAATTGTTCTTCATGTTCAATATTCCCTCTGTCCCTTTTTAGTTGGCACATTTGTAAAAAAAATTTGTCCCTAAATAGTTGTCAAATTCCTTGTTCCAATACATATTTTTACCAATTTTTCCATATCTACCCCTTATTTCTAATACCAATGTTTGACTTTATTTTTAATGCACATCTATACTATACTATAATAAGTAAACTAGGGGATAATTGGTACTCCCTCCGTCCTTTAATTGGACAACTAATTAGGGACTGAGGGAGTACTCTTTTTTTAACTTAAATTAAAAAATGGCTTAAGCTCCGCTTAAGCAGTTTTCATGGCCACGACCAATTAAAGGCCACACCAAAAAGCTTCACTAATGTTTTGAATTTAAAAATGGGGTCCGGTCCTTGGCAAACGCATGCCAGGGACGGATTAGTTAGCATACGGCTTTTAAGTCGTTGGATCAACAACGACTCTGATTTAAAAAAAAAAATCGCACCGTACCGCATAAACTTTATGCGGTACGGGCAAATTACCAAAATATCCTTACTGTTCACGTACCGCAGAAACTTTCTGCGATACGGTGAACAGTAGATTTTTTATATTAAAACAGGGGGCATTTTGGTAATTACTCCGTACCGCATAAAGTTTATGCGGTACGATACAGTTTTTTTTTAAATAACAGCCGTTGGATCAACCATCCAACGGCTGAAAAGCTGTATGTTAAATAAGAGGTCCTGTCATACGTTTGCCAGGGACCGGGAGCCTTTAAAAATAGCTATACTACTAATAGCTTTGTAGTCCAGTTAGTAGCAAGAGTTGCTCCCGACTTCATCCTAATATTCTTCTTCTTCCTCACTTAATTCCATGGCAAGCATATATCATTGCATATGAATTTTTCTGACATATCACATCACCCTTCGAATGATAAAAGTCGATGCATGCCATTAGCATTTTGTTCCGATTCCATCTTTTCTTACACCCATCCTAAGCATATATATCTGCTTTACCTTTCCGTTTATTTTCCTGTGTTCTTTTAGTAATTAATATATTGTTGATAATTGAAATGATCACATTTTTGTTTAGTTTTTAAATTTTATATAGACTAAATTGCATTTCGCAACCCTTTGGTTCTTTCCAAAATCACTTTCGTATTCATAATTTGCATAAATGCACTTTGCAACCCACAACTTAATTTGCCGGTTCAAATTGCACCCCTTTCGTCTGTTTTTGACCAAATTGTCCTTGATAATTAAGGAAAATTTTAAAAAAATTAAGGAAAAATTCGAAAATTTAGGAAAAAATTACAAAATTAAGAAAAAATCAAAAAAAAATAGGGAAAATTCGAAAAAATTTAGGAAAAATTAGAAAATTCGAAAATTTAGGAAAAATTCGAAATGTAGGAAAAAGCAAAAATTCGAAAATTTTTAATAAACTAAAGGATATTTTCAAAAATTCGAAAATTTATGAAAAATTCAAAAAAAAATTAGGAAAAATTCGAAAATATGAAAATTTAGGAAAAATTCAAAATTTTGGAAAAAGCAAAAATTCGAAAAATTGCAATTTTCCATATTTTATTTTTTTAAAAGTACTAAATTTTTCGATTTTTATTGTTATGCCATATTTTATTTTTCGAAATTTTGATTTTTCCTAATTTTGAAATTTTTCCTAAATCGAAATTTTTTCCGATATTTTGAATTTTTCCTAATTTTTCGAATTTTTCCTATTTTTTTTTTAAAATTTTCCTAATTTTTTCTAATTTTTCGAATTTTTCTTAAATTTTTTTAAAAAAATTTCTAATTTTTCGAATTTTTCCTAAATTTTTTTCTAATTTTTCGAATTTTTTCGAATTTTTCCTTAATTTTTTTTAAAATTTTCCTTAATTATCAAGGGCAATTTGGTCAAAAACAGACGAAAGGGGTGCAATTTGAACCGGCAAATTAAGTTGTGGGTTGCAAAGTGCATTTATGCAAACTATGAATACCAAAGTGATTTTGGAAAGAACCAAAGGGTTGCGAAATGCAATTTAGTCTTTTATATATCCGTTTCTAATATACATTAGACACATATTAGGGTCCGGATCCTCTGTCCCCTTCCTCCGTGTCCCCTTGTGTCCCCTGCTCTTTTTAGTAAAAAAAGAGTGATTGGAGTAATTTTGGTTGATTGCTTTTCTAAGGAAACTAGACTTAAAATCTGTACTAGACAGCCAACATAAGGCCCTCACATTGCCAGAGTCAATAAAATAAGGTTCGACTAGACTGGCAAGCAGAATACTCTATCAGTACCACGGCCTACAGATTCGACATTACCATTAACCATATATGTCCCTTCTTGATTATCCCTAACCAGCTGAGTCACTGACCTCAAATGTGCAACTAATTACGCAGAACAATTTGTGATTTCGTACTTTGTTTTGGCTGGGAAGGGGCACACACATGTTTCACTAAGTCTGAAACGAAGAAAGCTATCCACCGGATTACTTGGACAACAGATGATTGTATAATTTGTACATGGTTTACTATCATAAGAGCATCTGAGTTGCCAAGAGTTGCCAACCTCATAACATTCTTGATTGCCCACCTATTGAGTTGGAAGGTTACCAAAAGGTTGCTAAAAGTTGGCAACTTTACAAATTAATTAAAACTCATATAATTATCCAAAAATATATATATTTATATCTACTTTTATATTATCTCTTTTGATGTTGCCAACTATTGAAGAAAATTGACAAAAATTGGCAACTTTCCAAATTAACTAAAACTTATATAATTGTTCAAAATTATATATATTTATATCCATTTTTATATTGCCTGCTTCTATTATATCATTTCTCTAATTTACATAAGGGATCACATTATCAACTTTGATGTTGCTAACTATTGGAGATTTTTTTTTTTTATAAAAGTTGCCAAGAATGATGTATATGAGTGAAAAAAATAAATAATTAATATATTTGATAATTTATCAATGATTAGCAACCTTTGTAACCTCTCTTGAAGATGCTATAAACCTCCAAGTGCAATAATAAAGATCTGTCTAGGGATGGCAACGGGTTGGATCGGGTTGGATATTTGTGATATCCAAATCCAAACCCGAATCCTTAATCCAAATCCAAACCCGATCCAAATCCAAATGGATTTGGAAATTCAAAATCCAAACCCGATCCACCGGGTTTGGATCGGGTTCGGGTTTTATCCAAACCCGAAATTTTTAATTCTTTGTAAAAAAGTAGTAATATTTTTTTAAGCTAAATTTCATAAAAATTAAAATTACAATAGCAAATAAATATCTAGATTTCAGAGACATGAAAATAAATAAGTCCAAGTTACATCACTAATAATATTTAAAGACATAAAAATTAAAATACAATTGCAAATAAATATCCACATAAATATTCAGAGACAAAGTGTAGACTAGAAGACTAGCAGTAACACAACATGTGTATCAAAATTGCCTGAACTAAGAAATTTCATAGTAGCACAACATGTGTATCAAATTTGCCTGAACAAAATTACATAGTGTAACTAAGTAACGGGTATTTATTTTTAAAGAATAAATTATAATATATATTATAATTTATATATGTATATATATCGGGTTTTTTTCGGGTTTCGGGTTTGGATCGGGTTTGGATCGGGTTTTCGGGATTCGGGTTTGGATCGGGTTGGATATAGTTAATATCCAAATCCAAATCCAAATCCAAAGTCCAAACTTTTTCGGGTTTAAAAATCAAATCCAAATCTAAATCCAAAAAATCGGGTTCGGTAAGATCAAATCGAATCGAATTGGATCGGGTATCCGTCGAATCGGTTTTTTTTGCCATCCCTAAATCTGTCCGTTTTATCGTCAAAATCGCCATTTATTTAGGTACGGATGACCGGGACCATAGAAACATAAGACTAATCGTACTAAATTTTCTTACAGGCACGGAGGTACATGATTATTTATAATTTTTACAAATAATCTTTACAATCTCCAGGGGCCCTTTACTTTGGTCCATATATATGTGTATTTATGTACTACTCCGTATCTTTTATCAGTTGATGAGGGCAAGTGTGCATGGATCACCTCTTATTCTTAATGAATAATTTCCTACTGAGCATCAACTTTTAAAACAACAATATCACAAATCAATTAATTAACATGGCAACATCTGAATCTAGATCTGACTTGTAATTGCCGTTTGCCTCTGTTTTTCAAGTTAAAGAAAATACTAAGGGGATTTGGGTAGGATTAAGGTCAGTGATCCAGATTTTTTATATGCTCTCAAGATTACGCAATGTCAATTATATAAGAATTGTTGGAATACTATATATATTGCATCTGCTGCTGATTCTGAGTGAAGCTGATTGGTACATGCTAGAATATCTTATCTTGCTCGATTAAATTTAATGTTTGGTTGACATATTTTAAATTATCCTTAGCAGTAGCAGGTGCTGGCTTTGCTACAGTGGTCAAAGTGCCCATGCCCTTGATTCTGTCTTTCTGGTGGTTGTTTACAAAACAAATCTCAAGTCTAATAATAGCCACACAATATGGAAACTTCATCATCTGAGATTTTCAATCCATCACTTAACATGTGTTGACAACTACTTCCCTTATCCTCAGTATTCTCGACGCGAAATCATACCTATTAGTGAAATGTTATGGTGGTTCATTGGTGCTGAGAGAAGATAGAGAGTGTTAATGGTATTAGATCCAGCTTTAATACCTTTTGATTTTGGCAGAAATATTTATCAGTAATTTCTACGAAACATATGATAATCTAACACCTTTTAACCACCAAGAATATATATGTTATTGATGAAGAACATCCCGACAAAAAAAAACCCACAAAGAACATATATGTTATTGACGGAGGAATTTGAAAACAACAAATACGAGATACGTCGCTCAAAACAAGATCTACGACGGTGTTTCTTGGTTGGATTTCTTAGCCTAAAGTCCAGTTTTAGGAATGTCCAACGATGAGGTCTAATCACAAAAGGCCCAAGGCTCGCCTACTTCACGGATAAGGAAACTTCACCCGTCGGACTAGTCATCTTTGTTACCAGCTATCTCCCGATTTCATAGGCGCATGTATAGTCATGGCTTACCTCAAATGAAGGACGTATCCTTGTCCCACGAATGAGAAGCACCCACCAGATAGCAGACATGTGATCCCAAGATTTTAGGTGCAAAGTGTTGGATTTACTCCAAAGTTTCCCAATAAGGACGCGCCCATTAAATAAGGAACAAAGCTCCCAAAGCACACACCAAGAGTTACCCCACTTCCCTAATAAGGACGCGCTCATTGACTACAGGAGAGGATTTTCAACACCCAGGAACACCCCTGAAGACCTTTCACGACGGACTTCCCCCTCCGGGTATACCCCATAAGGGAATTCTTCAACAAACCTGTATAAATCAATCAATCTTCTACCTTGTCTTCAGGGAACTTTTGGGAGTACGTTTCGCAAGGCTTTTAGAAGCGACCTCAAAAAATATTGTAAATCCGGTGACTCTGATGTATGCAATCTCACCAGTCCCGAGGCCTAGAGCTCATTGGGAAATTTTGAGGACAATAAATAAAACCTCGACTAGAGGAGGTGTACATGCACTATCCCCTGGACTAAGAGAAATTTCATATAACTTTGAAAGAGAAAGACAAGCTTCAGGTTCAAGTATATGATCTTATTGAGGACCAACATAGTGGATGGGCCGAGGAGGAGCAAAGGATCAATGACGCATCTTTTAAAGACGATTTTAAGAACTACGGTTCTAAATTCATAGCTACTGACCCTAAATATGACTTCTCCAAATTTGATGTAGACACTATCAAGTGGATCAATGACTTCAGAGATCATCAAAGATTAGAGTGTTGAACTAGGACTCCAAAAAGCCGTGGAGATGTAGGGCGCGTCCTCAAAAGCGGGGATGCTTATGCAATCGATCGAAATCTCAACTCTACCTATTGAAGACAAAGGTAACGATAAAGGTAATCCTCACTCAAAAACGAAGGAGACTTCTTCAAAGTTGAATGTTATCTTGACAATCAATCCTACAGACTCCATGCATAGCACGTCCTAGATGAAGGGAGTTTTCTTTAAATTGTTATCTACCTTCTGAACTGCTTTTGCCAAGTCTTCTGAACATTATTGAAGTGCAGGCCTTCACTTTTAAGCCTGGCAAGGTGTCTTGACTATGCTTTTTGGTAACTCTACTGGATATGCTTCCTGGAATTTACTCTCATATTACATCATCTTCCTTATCATACTTGCATGTTTACAAGGAAGAGTTTTGCATCTCACCATTTAAACGAGAACGCGTCCTCCATTATACGAGGACTATGCAAACTCACCCTCTACAGGCATAAATAAGCATTCTTGAAAAGTTTTGAAATTTTTACCGCCTCAACCAAGATTAGGGAAAGTGTACATGGAATACCCCCATATACTAAGAGGTAATTAATTTACCTTGTAATACACTATTTAGGCATCGCCCAACTTCATTCAACTACTGGTATAATGGGGAGCCAAAGCATCACCCTGTTGATAATGAGGGCACAAGCCTCTCCGCTATCATCTATCTCCCGATTTCATAGGTGCAGGTATAGCCATGACTTACCCCAAATACAGGACGCATCCTTATCCCCCGAATGAGAAGCAACCACCAGATAGCAAAACAAGTGATCCCAAGATTTTAGGTGCAAAGTGTAGGATTACTCTAAAGTTTTCAATGAAGACGCGCCCATTAAATACAAGAACAGAGCTCCCAAAGCACACACCAAGAGTCACTCCACTTCCCCAATGAGGACGCACCCATTGACTACAGGAGATGGGTCTTCAACACCCAAGAACACCCCTTAAGGCCTTCTACGACGAACATCCCCCTTCTGGTATACCCCAGGAGGGAATTCTTCAACAAACTTGTAAAAATCAATTAATAAAGAACCTTTGATGATTTCCTTTGCTCATAGAGGACGCGTCCTTAGCAGAGGACTCTTCCATAGCAAAGGACTCGTCCTTAGCAGATGACTCCTCCGTAGTAGAGGACTTGTCCGTAGCAGAGGAATCGTTCGTAGTAGAGGTTTCATCCTTAGCAGAGGACTAGTCCTTTGCCTCTTCAACGCCTCCAAGATCCTATTTGACCTCTAATTGTATCCATAACCAATCCAAAGCCATCTTACAATACCCATGTCAAATTTGGCTATAACAAATGTGGATTGAAAATTGTATGTCGTTGTGTTTCTTAAACAATATATAGTTCATTATTGATGTAGGAGGAATTTTAGTGCTAATTGAGGCGCATGACTCGCGAGAAGACAACAAAATAAAGGCATGAGCAAGCTGCTGAGGATGCTTGATGGCAGGATCACGCTGCTGAATGGCATGATCATGCCAAATTGAAAAATATTGGCAGAGATTTTTAGCCACAGGATGGGGAAATTGTACATGATCATGCTCTCAATCCTGCATGATCACGCTTGCTTTAAAATAAATATTTTATTTTAATTTTAATTTGGATTTGGTTTATTTCTTTTTCAATAAAGGTTTTCATATCCCAGTATTAGCGTTGAATTAAAAAATCTCTAAAAAATTTTCTCTTTGCTTTTCTTGTGGATTGAAGAAGTCCTTGTGGAGTCAAGAATTACATTCAAGAATCACCTTGTGAATTCAAGATTTTTAGGGATTTCTTGTGTAAAAGCCCCTTTTAAGGATTAGCATTTGCTTTGTCTTGGCTTCCATGTTGCATGGATACTGCTTTATGTTGTGTACACAACAGTAGATTGATCAGTCTCCTTGAGTGCTGAGAACCATGGTTCATTAATCTACTTGTGCCAACTGAGATGAAATGAAATAACTTTTAGGCATGTCGAAACATGCTTTCATTCTTGTATCCTGTTGTTTGAATTTAAACAAGTTGTTTCTAATTAAACCTATTTTAGAACAGATGTTCATTCATTTCTTCCACCATTTTCTCCCTACATCCTTCTCTTGCAAACACACGAGTTTCTTGAATTACCATTAACACAAAGTTCAACGGCTAATTAAAATTAGGAGTTATGGTTGGCTTCAATTTTTCTTGAAGAAATCAACTTAATTGATCATTTACTAAATTAACTAAACTAATGTCCTTCCAGGTATGAAACAGACAGTTAATCTTGTGGAGATTAAACAAATCAGTCATCTTAGATTAAGGTTTCCATGCATTCCTTTCTGTCACTTGCACAATGTGCATATTCATTTTATTTTATTAATACCACCAATAATAATTAATCATCAAAATTTCTCTTCCCACAGGCTCGCCATGTGAACAATTAGATTGGTTTTTGAGCCCCTTTTGCGGAGAGATAAAGATTCTACATGATCTCTAGGATCTTTCCAAGCTTCGTGACTCTCTTGCATGGTTCCAGTAGGCTTTCCCACACAATCCACTCATTTATGTACAGCTAATACACACATGCACAAACCATTATATAATGCCTTCACTAATCACTTGTTGATATCACACGAAATGTATCTTTAGTGAATGCATGCTTAAGTGATCAACCTGGCTGCCTTACTTGCTTCACCTTCCTAATTATTACCCTTTGTATTTGTCTGTTTTCTCATATACAGTAAAAATGCATTGGTTAAATATGCAGAGTTGGAAGGTACAGTACTTATATTGTGTTCATTTTTGCATCTTTCTAGAGTAAATAGAAAGTTACTAATTAAATTGTACATGTATGTAGAATGTTATTTTTGAGAAAAAAAAATCCCCCTCAAAATCAATGGGATGCGCATCCTCTGTTGGATGGAAGAAAAAGAAGAACATTCCAGAAGTTACCATTTTCGTTCCTCAGTTGCGGGTTCCTGTTAGATCTGATGATCTTCAGAAGATCCTCAAAAGTGTAGTTCCTACAGACGTTGTTGATAAAATAAGCTGTCTGCGGAATCAGATTATTTTACTGGCAGAGGATACTGGTATGCAGTTTCCAACTATAGGTGAAAATTGGTGGTCTTTCGTGGTCTTGAGACTAAACGAGAACAATTAAAGTCTTTTAGCTCCTTAATGAGATTTGTAAGTTCTTGCAGGTGGATCCGCAATTCCTGATTTACATCTAGCGCTAGAGGAGTACTTGTCTCTGCTTGTAGGTGTTAACAAGAAAGGTTTGACTCTCATTAGTCACCACTATGCACTGACACAATGTGTATGTGTATGTAATGAAATTTGTTTACATGTATGCAAGTTACATAACTTTTGTAATTAACAGAAGAATGTGGTATCCAAAAACTGGTGGAATTCAAGTGGAAAAATTTATCAGACGAACGACAAGTAATGTTTTCATAAATTGCTCCAACTTTAATATCTTATTTCATGATATCTTTTTCTGTTGTATGTTGATATGATTAAAATAATTGATGATCAGGAAGTTTGTGTTCAAAGCTGGTGGTTTGAGGTTTTCTCTGTGATTCATATGATGGCCACATTGACATTGACTGAGGCTAATACAATGCTAATTTCCAAGGATCAGAGTACTAGTAGCAGCAGGATTGTTTCATCGGGTATGTTATTTCTAATGATCAATTAGATATCAGCACTAGAGGAAATTGGAGACTACTTTACTACTGGAATTTTGGTCTCACTATTCATTATGTGTAACACCAGATAGTATGAGAAATGCTGTTGAGTTATTGCTAAAGGCGGCAGGGTACCTGGAATTATTAATCCGGGATGTTTTGGTACACTTACCACCGGATATTAGGTACAATATCTATATTTTTACTGAAAATAGTAAATAGGTCCCTAATTCTATTTTCTTAGGATTAAATTGTAATATATGTGATCAGGAGCAGGTTTCCAAAAGATTTGCATGAGGGTACACTGGAGGCTATTTCAGTTCAAGCACTAGCACAGGTAGCATGTAATTCTACAATCTTAATAGGGAGTAAACATATTGGAATTTTATTTGAGACATAGTCGTTCAACTCAGATACACAAGTATATATACAACTAACTGTATTTGAATGACACATTCAGGGAACTGAAATGCAGCTTGGTTTAGCTGTTGAAAGCCAAAATGCAACTCTCTCTGTGAAAAGGAGACTGGCATGTGAACAACTGAGTTATCTAGGACAGGTATATATGTGGCAACAAGTCATTTCTCAGCTAACTATAGAAAGTCTATCTTCAAGCTTTCACAACCTTTCCAGTTCTCAAATTTTAATTGAGTTTGATGTAGCAAGTACGGAATTCACCTTTAAATTCTCAACTGAGTTATCTAGCAAATATTGAATTCACCATTAACTTCACTAGTTCATTCAAAAATTCACATGGCCTGGTTCCAGTTATATTCAAATAGCCTAATTCTTGTCTAAATATGATGATATGTATCATGTTGTTCCATCAGGCTCATTATTGCTTGTCCACAAGCAACAACAATCAAGGATACGGGAAGAAACATACGTTGTTCATTAAATGGAAATATCTTGAAGCAAAGGTGCATCATTAAGCTACTTGTCAGATTCCTAATATAACTCTATTACATATATTTTCCACTTTCCGCCTCTAACGGTTACTCTATTTGGGTCTAATTACTAATTTCTCTGTCTCTGTAACTTTAGTGATGCACGCACCTAATTAATCTATTGGGTCTAAACTAGGTCTAACGGTTCATGTAACTTCTCCAGGCTGCAGCTTACTACTACAATGGTCTGATGCTTGACAAGGGCACTAAACCATCATCTTCCCACATTTCTGCTCTTTGTTGTTTCCTTGCTGCTGAAGATCTTCTTGTTGAAAGCAAGAAGGCCTGTTTAAGCTTTTGCCTCGCTGTTCCTGTGACCAGGTTTCTACTTGTTTGTTTGCGTTTGTTTTATCCAACAACATTGCGTTCAAAACTATAATTCTTTCTGTACGTACAGGCCTCCTCCTATATGGGGTGCAATGAAGAATCTCAACAAAAAGATTCCTGAGATTGCATCAAGAAAGTCTCAGATGTACGGCCACCTAATGGAGCAGGATAAGTAAGCGGAATGGAATGATCCTTAACCCATTTTAAATTTTATAATCTGATCGTGTGGATCATTTAATTAGCCCCATTGATTCACATTGTATAAGATATTTGATTAAAAATACTCATGGTTGATCATGCAGGGGTTTACAAATCTTGCCCAAACTTCCTGAATTTCAGTTGTCATTAATACCAGAAGATTACCATTTGCCAGAAGTAAATATAGCATGGAATACTGTAAATCTGGAAAGCACCTGGCAAACCCCAAACGAGCAACTTGTAAATAGTCAAGATGATATGGAAATTAAGTAAAACTGTTAAAGTATGTATCTGTTGTATGTTTTAATTGTTTTATTTTGTGTTTAAAGCTTACCAGCTACTGTAGTAATTTCTTGCATTGTTATTAGTATGATATTAGTGAAACATAACATTAATTTTGTTTGTGCACAATGTTGCTCTAAACCATGGAATGTTTAGGTACCAGCTTGCCGGCTGCCATACATGCTCAAGTTGTTAGTGTCAAATCATACTTCACTCACACTCCACCCAACTTGAATGGAAGGCATTCGAGTCTTTCCTTTTTTTCCCTCAAGCCAAATAATTGTGAGGTCGACTAAACGCTGTCATCATAATTTAAATTTCTCCGGATTCGCTTAACAACGTTTTTTTTTCAAAAATATTCAAATTTCAAATTTGTTTTTCAAAAATACGGTACAAGCAACCGATTTTGTGCTAGCGTTGCAACCTGCAACTTTTTTAGTATTTTCGAAAAAAATTCAAAAAGTTCGGTTTTTGGGATAATTTTCCTAAAAATTGACATCTAATATGAAATCTTTGAGTTTCAAATTTATACTATTTTATAAGAGGGGTTAAATTATTTATACTAGTTAATAACAACCAATAAATTTTCCTTTTTAAGTAAAACATTTTAACTTTTCTATTTTTAAGCAAAAGTTTGTATTTTTCATATTTTATTTTAATTATAATTTTTTTTATATAAACAAATATTTTACAATTAATTATGAATTTGACTTGTTACAAAAAAGATGAAGAATGCACGTTGTTGTCAATTGTGATAACGGTTGTGTCACTGTTGTGTTGGAGTACAGAAATAGGAGAAGAAGATCAACAAGTAACTTGTATTTCGTGCCTAGTCACATGGCATGGCACCCTGCCAAATATCCACTAATAGACACATTTATCATATCCCGATTTGTGGATATTAACTTTAAAAAAACACAGAAATATAAAAAATTTATTATCTTACAAAATGATATATGTATGAAGTCTTGCATTATTTAAAAAAAATCCCTGTTTTTATAAAATATTACATACTGTACATAGTAACATTTTTTTTTTTTTGCTAAATTTCATATTATATAAAAAGAAAGAAAAATGTACAGGGATTGACCCTATGCTCTAAGCCATAGCTAAGAGAGAGCTATCTATAATCAATCTAACCTTTCAACTAGATTAAAAATAGAAAGAACAAAAAGTGGGTAAACAATCCCAACAAATTATATATGAAGCCACCTATATAAGGATAACTCGGAAAATTGTCGAAACCACTTCGAACTAAGCAACTTAGCCTTGAGCTCCACCATAATGACCTGAATTATTTTTTCCGGACCAAAGATGCCTCTGTCATGGAGCCTTCCATTTCTCTCCCTCCAAATGTGATAAGAAAATATTTGAGCAGCAAGAAGGGTGACAAGTCTGTGAGTGTAGTCTGAGATGTCTCCCAAATTAGTGATAAGCTCCACCCAAGTCGAGCCAGTAACGTGAAACTGCAGAAGGCCAGAAATCTTAGCCAAAATGTAGTTACTGAACGGGCAAGTAACAAACAAATGGGAATCAGATTCGAGCCCTCCTGCACATAAAAGGCAGAACTGGGAAACATCCAAACCAAACGATGCCAACCTGTCAAACGTTTGTAATCTGCCATGACACAAAAGCCACTCATGATGTGCATATCGGAGAACCTTAAGTCTATGCCATACCAGATGAGACCAATTAACCTGGGGTGCAGGTGGGCGTAGTGCATGCCATATGTGTCGAACCTTAACCTTTCTGAGAGGTGTACCATTCCAAAGGATCAAGTCTGTAATGGCAAGGTTAAAATCTGGGAAACTGAAGTTTTGCAGCCAAGAGACCAGACCTGCATTGGTGTGATGGAACCTACTGGAAGGTCTTGGCAAAACCCAGGTTCCAGTAGCAATCAACTCGTGAACTGTGGCTGTGGGCGGAAGACTAGAGTGCAAAATGATCTGATCATGTTTAGAAGCTGCCAAGCATGTAGAGTTCCACCAGGGGTCGAACCACACAGAGATTCCCTGACCATTTCCAATCTTAAATGAAATAAATGGACGAGCCACCTCACGAAGTCGAAGGACATTTCTGAATATCCATGAGCAGTCTGTAGGCATGCGCATGGTCCAGAAATTATGACGTTTAAGAGCAGTTGAGTTGACCCAGAGTGGCCATAAAGACTTGCTTCGATTCACCACTTTACAGAGATGGACCAGAATTTGCGCTTGATTCCAATCCCTGCAGTTTTTAAAACCAAGGCCCCCCTCGTTTTTAGGTCTACAAATGGTTTCCCAACTAACTTTCGCACCCCCTCTAGCATTGACATCCCCTTTCCACAGAAATCTAGTAAAGATAGTTTGAAGTCTTTGATGCACTGAACAAGGAAGCACAAAGTGGTTCGTCCAAAACGTTTGGATAGCAAAAAGCACCGAAGTTATTAATTGTACACGCCCAGCAAACGAAAGCAGGAGAGAACACCAGGAAGAGATTCTAGCAGTGACTCTATCAAGCAGGGGAACACAATCATTATAGCTTAATTTAGAAGAAATAAGTGGAACTCCAAGGAAACGAACCGGGAGGTCTCCATGAGCAATGCCATAATTTGAGTCAAACCATTGCACCAAGCTTTCATCGCAATTACCAAAGAATGCAGTACTTTTGGCTATGCTCGGGCAGAGACCACTAACTCCTGAAAATCTGTCAATGCAGTGCATAAGGTGTTGAACAGAGGTTGTGTCTCCGTTTGAGAAAAGAAGCACATCATCTGCATAGAAAAGGTGAGTCAGTCGAAGATCACGGCATTTCCAATGATACTTAAAACCTGGAGGGGTTTTGTCTAGCATCAAAGATAGCACATTCATCGCAATAGAAAAAATGTAGGGGGAGATAGGGTCTCCTTGTCTCAACCCCTTCCTGCCTTCAAAAAAACCACATAAGGTTCCATTGATTTTAACTGAAAACGTGGGAGTGGAGATGCAGGCATAGATCCAATCAATGAATTTCCTGGGGAAATTAAACTTATGTAGAGCCCCCATGACAAAGTTCCAGTCCAACGAATCGAAGGCCTTGTGCAAATCAAGCTTCAGTGCACATTTAGCCATGCCAGAGTCCCGATGATATCCTCTGAATAACTCCTGGGCCATTAGGATATTGTCTGAGATGTTCCTCCCCGGAATAAAAGCAGATTGTGAGATGTTAATGATGCTAGGCATAACCATCTTCAACCGAGATGCCATGATTTTAGTGATGCATTTGTACGGAATAGAGCATAGGGATATAGGGCGAAAATCACGCATATTGGAAGGAGTCGACACCTTAGGAATTAGAGCAATACCTGTGGTGTTTAATGATCTGTGAAGAGAGGCTGTGGAGAAGAAACATTTGACAGCCTCACAAAAAACATCACCCACAATGTCCCATGTTGCCAGAAAAAACTCAACTGTAAAGCCGTCCGGACCCGGTGCTTTATTTTTCTTCATTTTTTTCAAAGTATCCAGAATAATCTCGTTTGACACAGGGGCTTCCAACAGAGTGGCTTGAGCAGGAGAGATAGATGGTGCGCATTCAAGATTAGCAAAATCATAAGATTGAAGCTCAGAGTTAGTGCCAAGAGTGCTGGAGAAGAAGTCAATAGCCACTTTAGCCACATTGTTATGTCCCGTTACCAAGTCACCCTCAGCATTTTCAATAGCTAACAGCTTATTGCTATTCCAGTTAGCCTTGGTTCGGTTGAAAAAGTAACTAGTGTTCCCATCACCTGCATTTAGCCAACTGATTCTCGATTTTTGAAGAAGAAAACGTTCTTCTTCTAGCAACGCTGCCTCCAGTTTCAGGGATTCATGCATTTCCAATTGAAGCAAACTGGAGTTCTCATTGTCAATAACAAGACTATCTTGCACACTTGATAAGGCAGCTCGAGCTAAGGCTACGTTGTTGTGAACATTTCCATGTCTCTTATTTAGGCCAATTAACGCCTGTTTAACCTCCTTAAGTTTCCTAACCAGAATTGCCATTGGGTCCCCAAACCATGATTTCTCCCAGGCTTTAGCAACAGTTGGCAAGAACTCCTCAGCCTCTGTCATGTAATTGTGAAACTGAAAGGATTTAGTGATTTTGTCCAGTTGCAAAGGCACTGAACATATAAGCGGACAGTGATCCATAAGGCCTCTATTTTTTACCTTAACAATGCACTCGCTAAATTGAGTGAACCATTCTTTATTTCCCAGCATCCTGTCAAGGCGCTTTTGAATGAGGGTGGAATCTTGCTTGTTAGTCCAAGTGAAAAGAGAACCCACAGTTTTTATATGCCCCAAACCCGAGTTTGAAGTGCAATCAAAAAAGTTCTGCATATCAGGTGTCCAACGTTCACGACCACCCTTGACCTCGTTAAGAGACAAAATACAGTTGAAATCACCGTTTATGCACCAAGGCAAAGAAGTAGTCTTGCTAATCGATTCAATTTCAGCCCACAGAGGTTCCCTTTGATGTGGTTTATTCAACGCATAAACAAACGTAACACAAAAAGAAATTTGCTTTTCCAGAAAGTTGACAGAACAGGTAATTTGTTGCGATGATTTAACAAGCACTGTAACAGACCAGATAGAGGGGTCCCATCCAACCCAAAGTCGACCATAATCATGATGTTCATAGTTGAAAATCCAATTCCATTTCTTATTAATTCTCTTAGAAATATGTTGAGAGTTATGAATCCGTACTTTCGTTTCTACTAATCCCATAAACGTAATGTTATTCGCAGAAATGAAGTGTGTTACCTCCTTTTGATGTGAGCTTTTATTAAGGCCCCTCACGTTCCAAACTGAAAAATTCATTTAGAAGGTGTGGTAGCTAGCTTCCCTGCTAGCCTCAGGCTTCTTTTGATAGGAACTTCGTTGTGCTTCACTGGCTTCGGGGGACAAGAACTTTGATTGATGACTATGTCGATTGGATGCAAAGGAAGGTCAGGTTCCTTCAAGGGGGAATTGCTTTGTCTCCTTTTTCTCCTATTTGGTGATTTGTCAGGCATCTCTAAAAGTTCCCCATCCTCCAAAGCTTCCAACATAGCAAAGGAATTGTCATCTGCCAAGGTATTTAGAGTAGCAGGTGCAAGGATATTATTCTGAAGGTCGTCTTCATTATAAAGAACAACTGTCTCAAATGGCACAAGTGGGACATTGTTGTCATCTAGCTGATCTTCATCAAGAACAACATCACATCCAGCCAAGGTTCCCACAATATATGGTATCATGCCCCTTTCCAGGTTTTCCTGATTATCAGAGCTATCGTCTGCTTCCTGATGAGCCACATTACCGACGTTATCCCCTTTTTTCTTGTTCGTAGGCACAGTTTTAGGTCTCACATTCCTATCTGGTTTAACTGCATCTGGGTTGTTCGAACATCTAGCCAATGAGTGACCAAATGCTTTGCAAAGACTGCACGAATATGGCAACTGAGGATATAATATCTCGACCTTTTCACGTTCTTCTTCACCATCGCAGTTTACAACATCAACCCAAGCAAAGTCCGGCCTGGGGCCATCATACTCGAGCTCAACTTGAACACCTGCATACTTGAGTGGTTCAAATCTAGCCGTGGCAACATCAAATTTGAGAGGCTTTCCCACACCTTTTGCAATGGCCGTGAGTCCCTCTCGACTCCAATAAGAGTTCGGCACATCAACTAATCGAATCCAACATGGCACCTTCGTAACCACATTTTTCTTGAATTTAGAACCCTCCATCCAAGGCTTCAGGTAAAGAGTTTTTCCTCCAATCATAACCGTATTTAGACTCAAAATGGCATCTTTTTCATGGACATTATTAAAGCGAAAAGTAAAGTACCCTTTAGAACTGTAAAAGACCCTGGACAGTCCCCTGTTTCTCCATAGCTTGAAAGCTTGATCCTTCACAAATTTGAAGGCAAAGCTGCCTCCAATGAAATGCCCAATCAGACTAGAGTCCCACTGTCTATGCGCATTAAGCAAAAAATCACGGGGTGGTTTGATGTTAACAGACCCATCAGGATTATATGAGATCATATCAGTCGCGTTAGGATTTGAGGTGGAAGGCTCAGCATTTGGAATGTTGTGGCTAACCAAATCGCTCCAAGACTTGGGTTTTCCAGCATCCTCAACCACATTCAGAACACCATCTTTAACAAGTACATTGTTTTGCAACTGAGATATTGATTTCGTACCTTTGCGTGGGCTAACAATTTGATGAGTAGAGTTTGAGGCTGGCGAGGTGGCTTTATCACACGAACCTCCATGAGAGGCTTCAGAAGAAGCTGCAGGCATAGGACCCGTTTCATTTTGTTCACCCATTTGACCCACGTCTTCGTGAGGATGGAACTGTGGTTGCAAGTTGAACTGAGGCATCACAGGACCATAGTTGTGGCCTATGAAGTTCGAGAACTCCTCAGAAGCCATGGATCCAGAATGCTCCAAATTCTGCGAACCCATCAGAAAAGCAACCTGCACAGATCGACGACGAGGCTGGTACGGTTAGACAGAGGAGAGTGAGAAAAGAAAGAAAAGAAAGAAAAGAAGGAGCGTGAAGCAAGTGGCGAGAGATAAAGTGGTGAAAAGATCGGTCAATTGCAGTGGCGATGGCTGAATTAGAGAGAGGGCGGAGCATTTTCTACTCTCATTTTTTTTGGTTAACAAATAACCTTTTACATAGTAACATTTACTTAATGTTGAATTAATTAAGAGTTTTCCTAAATAAGGGGTGACTTCCTAGTTCCTATACCATATCTAAGCTGCTCAAAGTATATTTTATTAGTGATTTTTTTTTTCATTTTCAAAGAAAAATTATTTATGAGTATATTTTACCGATAAGTATTGCTAGAAAACTCAAAAATAATTTTCAAGAATTATCTTTAATGATGTAAAATGACAAAATTTAATTTGTGAACACAAATATATACATGCGGAATTTAGTATTTTTATGAATTTGTGAATGTATATGTATATGCAAAATTTCATATTTTTATTATGAGCACGGTAACACTGCAGGAGTATTTTGGACAATTTTTGTGATAATTTTTTTTAGCATTTTTCTTTGCCAATTATTTCCGAAAAGAGAAAATAATACTCTTACTATTACAAGTAAACGATAATTTTTCTTTTTAGAATTTCTTTTTTTGTCTTCCTGACAACGAAACGTCGAACTTATAAAAAGACAATGCATGTGTTTAACTAATATAAATAAAACAAATTTAATTAAAGCGAAGTTGTTTCTGAGTGGTGCTGTAGACTAGAGACTTGTAGAGTTGTAGTACACTGAAAATGGCCGGCGAGGTAAGCATGGTTCCGGCTTCCGGTTACTATCCGGTTCGTATTTACAACGCTCTTTCGACGTCCACAACTTTCCGGCAGCAATTTATTTCAGCTACTATAAATACAGTAGCAAGAAATTACAAAAGTAGTTCCATGTTCAACAAGTTAAGTGACAAAAACGAGAAAATGGAGCGTCGGAGCTTCAAGGATTACTTGGAACACTCAAAAGAGTTGGTGAGATCATCGGACGGTGGTCCACCACGTTGGTTTTCCCCGTTGGAGTGCTCTTCCCCACTTAAAAACTCCCCTCTTTTGCTCTCTTTACCAGGTTTCCTTTTTCAACTCGCACTTAAATTTTGTATGTTTACTACTACTTCAGTTCCTAGCTTTTAATGTCAAAAAAAAAAAAAAAAAAAACTCCAATGGTATTGGCTAAATCTATGGGTTAAATTTCAAAAAAATAATAATTGGCTAAAATTTGCTGAACCTGTAGAGTGTTTGGATCAGCTATAATAATTGCTTATATTTCAAAAAAGATATGATTATTATTATTAATAATTTTTTTGGTCAATTATGGGAAGAAAATGGGCGGGAAATGACATGACATTTGTTACAGATCCATAGTGCTTCAACAAATATGGCCAATATTAAAAAAATATAAAGGATTGGCTAAATTTTTAGACAAGGGAAATGCCCCATTAGAGTAATGAATTTTTAAGATATTATGTATAATTTTCAAATTTGATAAGTTATTTAAAATTTTAGCTAAGGATTTTATTACATTGGAGATGCTCTAAAGACCGCTCAATGGCTTAATCACGTGCCCCTGACTATCATGTTAAGTATTGAGCAATCTAAAATTTCAAGGTATTTGGAAATGACATCTATACTATATTATAAAATATTATAAAAGCGTATAATTTATAGTTTGGTTACATTTAATAATAAAAATTGTGAATATAAGAAATATTGTTGAAGAATTCACGTTAATTCACTAAAAGTCAATACAGTAAAACCTCTATAAATTAATAATGTTGGGATCGGGATATTTTATTAATTTAGCGAGATATTATTATATCGATAAATTAATAATTTATTACTTTAAAGAGGTTTTACGTATGATCTTTAAATTTCCAAGTCCAATGTACTATTTACAATGTATATTAGTTAGAAATGAAAAATAAATTACAAAAACAAGTTCCAAGACACATTCTATTAATGTACATTCACAAATTAATTGAATTTGAAGATGATTCACTAGCTTTGGAACGGGTCACTCGGAGAGAAGCATTGCAAGCGGAAACAACTTTTCACAACTTTTTGTTGAAATACAAGAAGACAATGCCCCAACTCTTAAGTGCAATGAAAAGATATAAAGATGAACTCAATATAGATTTGAAGTTCAACAACAAATAAGTGACTGTAGATTCATTTTTTACTGGGAAATCTTAGAATTTGGAATTTTTTTAGTAATTATTAATTTATAGTTTTGTTGGGACCAATATATATACACTGGGATTTCAAAAAATTTATTATCTTATTATTTTATCGATTGAGGTCAAATTTTGTACTGGTCCCAAGTTGGGACTGGACAAATTATTAATTTTATCGAGTATTAATTTATAGAGGTTTTACTGTACTTCAAATTATTTTTAAGAATGATTTAGAGATGCTCGTAAGTTCATAACATCTATCTATATCTATATATATTATAATGCATAACGCACCAAAAGCATTTAAGATATTTTTATTGAATCATGGCTTTTTTGATTTTTTTTTATTAATTTCTTTTCTTGCATTAAGTAGTAGTTTAATGGCATCTTAATGACATTTTAATAATCATTAATTACACTCATTAAATAAATAAATATGTTAAATTTATTTCATATTATTTATATAAAAGATTGACAAACTTTATTTGAGCTTTATAATTATTATTGTAATATAAAATATTAATTATATGTATAAAATTAAGGTTATATTTATGTAAATTAATGAATTAAAATTGTTCACATTGCGTCATTTTTTATTGTGTCAAAATGTTACAGACATATTGTTTCATTATATTGTGTCAAAATAAATTAATAATCTAATTATATAAAATCTTATACTATTAGTGAGCATGTATATTATGAGAGGGGTGTCGGCTTTAAAAATGTTATTTAATTATATTTAATATTGTAATTGCTATTTTTTATGTTTATAATATTTTTAAGATTATTAAAATTCTTGATACTAAATGAGAGTATTATTCCATCTAGTAATTCATACAAACTATTTTAAATCACTTTTTTAGGAAATTTTAAAATACCTATTATTTTTTATATTAATTTATGTAATTTTAGTAGCTAAAAATAAAATTTTATAATTTTACCGGATTCTTGAAAACTATTTGTCTTGACCTGTCCAAAATTTGTCCATTTTTTTGGTGTTTTTTTTTGAAAGATTCCTTGAAAAAGTTTGTAAAGCGATGACACATTATACACAACTAGCATGATAGCCCGTGCAAGGCACGTGCCACATTAATTCGTATAATTTATTTCGTAAGTTGTGATAGAGTCGATTATATCTTTTTACTAATCTACTACATGTGTCCCGATTATTTAAGATCAGTAGTTGGTAATCGTTTTAATTTTAGAAATATTAGTGAACTATAAAACTTGAAAAGAGTACTCGTTGAGTGTTGTAAGAAGAATAACTGACAAATGTGGTAAATAATACTCAATAGCTGACAAGTATTATAACAACAATAGTGTACAATTTAATTTATTTTCAAAAAAAAAAAATTAAAAGATTATCACGATAATAATATGTCATTGGGATAATAAATTATTTCATCATTATACTATATGCTGTTTTTGGTCTAGATCCCTTAACTATAAAACAAAGATCTACCTAAACTTTTAAAATTTCTGATTGACATCCTTCCATCAGTATTTGACTAACAGACGTTAGTCAAGGCTGACGTGGCAATGTCGAAAAAATTGAAATTTCACGTAAAATAAACTTAAAATCGAAAACTTTCATCACCCATGTTCTTATAATCACTCGTAGATAACATATTAATTTTTCAATTTATTCCGTGAAAATTCGATTTTTCCGACATTGCCACGTCAGCATTGATTAACGTCTGCGCGTTAGTCAAATACCGACGGAAGGCTGTCAATAAGAAATTTAAAAATTTAGTTATTCAGATTTTTTTTATAATTCAAGGACCTAAACCAAAAATATCATATAATTTAAGGGTGAAATAATTTATTTTCCCTTAGTTATTTAGTCTATTTAATGTATCAATAACAAACATGTAGGAGAACATAGGTGGATCATTAAATATGTGGCATAAATACTGCCTTATAGTGGTAAACATACAAATTGTTTCGACAGTACCAAAAATCAATCGACATGTATTTGTTCAAACTAATATGGAAGAATATTTAATTTTTAATCGTTCATTAAATCTTATGTAGTTATATATAATCTATCATATAGTGGTTGAATACCATTATATAGCTACACGTTTAACACTTAAAATTATTTATTTAGTATTGTATTTAGGGCTGCAAACGAATCGAGCTGAGCTCGAACTCGACTCGACTCGTTAAAAACTCGATCGACTCGGCTCGGTTCGTTAACGAACTCGAGTTCGATCACCAAAATTTGATCAATAAGCTTATCGAGTCGAGTTTTTTGGTTGTCCGACTCGACTCGATAATCGACTTGAACTCGGTACTCGACTCGGCTCGAGCTCGGCTCGTTAAAGCTCGAAAAAAATCAAAAATTTTATTTTTCATTTTTTTATCTCCAACCAAATTAATTTTTTATTTTTTGAAAATTTGGGAATATCACTAATCCGTACGGTTGGATCGTCGAGAATTATTTTTTAAAAAATAGAAACAACAATTCATGACAAAGCACTAGTTACTAATACTAGTTAGAATAGTAGTGATCTACTAAGATCTCGACCCAAATTAATTTTTTGTTTATTGAAAATTTGGGAATATCACTAAATTAGATATATCTTGACATCCGTACGGTTGGATCTTCGAAAAATATTTTTAAAAAAATAGAAACAACAATTCGTGATAAAGCACTAGTTACTAGTACTACTTAGAATAGTAGTGATCTACTAAGATCTCGAACCAAATTAATTTTTTATTTTTTTAAAATTGGGGAATATCACTAAATTAGATATATCTTGACATCCGTACGGTTGTATCGTCGAGAAATATTTTTAAAAAAATTAAAACAACAATTTGTGATAAAGCACTAGTTACTTGTACTAGTTAGAATAGTAATGATCTACTAAGATCTCGAACCGAATTAATTTTTTATTTTTTTAAAAATTTGGGTATATCACTAAATTAGATATATCTTTACATCCGTACGGTTGTATCGTCGAGAAATATTTTTTTAAAAATAGAAACAACAATCCGTGACAAAGCACTAGTTACTAGTACTAGTTAGAATAGTAGTGATCTACTAAGATCTCCAACCAAATTAATTTTTTATTTTTTGAAAATTTGGGAATATCACTAAATTAGATGTATCTTGACATCCGTACGGTTGGATCGTCGAGAAATATTTTATAAAAAATGGAAACAACAATCCGTGACAAAGCACTAGTTACTAGTACTAGTTAGAATAGTAGTGATCTACTAAGATCTAGAACTAAATTAATTTTTTATTTTTTGAAAATTTGGGAATATCACTAAATTAGATATATCTTGACATCCGTATGGTTGGATCGTCGAGAAATATTTTTAAAAAAATAGAAACAACAATCCGTGACAAAGCACTAGTTACTATTACTAGTTAGAATAGTAGTGATCTACTAAGATCTCCAACCAAATTAATTGTTCGCGAACAACTTGAGCTCGGATCGAGCTCGATTCGGCTCGAGGCTTTTCGTGAACAACTCGAGTTCGGCTCGGTTCGGTCAAATCTCGGCTCGGTTCGTTAAGAAATCAGCTTGGTTCGTTAAGATCAAAGCTCGTCAAGCTCGGCTCGGTTCGGTCAAAGCTCGACTCGACTCGATTCGTTTGCAACCCTAATTGTATTATATTATAACTCAATTACGCATTTTACCCATTATTTAACCGATAACCGATAGAGATTACAATTTAAAATTACACATACATCTTATTAGATATCAATTATATTAAGGATTTTCGTTTTATACCTAAAAAACAAAAATTTTTGTAAATCTAACAACAGCTTTTTCAACAACACTTTTTGATCCCAAAAAACAAAAAACTTCTATCGGGAAAAGAAAATCCCCCACACTTTTTACAATAACTTCTGCATGGTTAAGGCATCAAATTCTAATAAATATTATTTAGCAAAAAAAAAAAAAAAAAAAAAAAAATTCTAATAAATATTATCTTTAAGATAAATAAATTTGGAGATATTATATCTAATGTAAAAAAATAATTTTTGTATATATATATATATATTAATAAATAAATCATGTAAATTTTTTTATTTACTTATTTTCATGCCCTTTCAAATACAATTGTAAATTTTTCATGTACTTTCGTATACTAAAATACAAATACAAATACTAAATTCCTTATCGCGTTAATGTTTGTCAGGTTTCGATAGGAGTGACAATATTTTTTAATATTGATATTATAAATTTTAAAAGGTTGAGTTTTTTCCCATATTCATGTATTTAACAATGATTATTGGCAATTCAAGATATTCTTCATGTTTATCAACCTCCCGAACCCCTTATGTATCCACAATTTTTTTTTCTTTTTAACCTCACACACTTGCTAAATAACATAAAAAATCATTTCCTCTATAATATATATATAACATTACTTTTTGGATGTTTATTTTTTTTAAGTAAATAGAAATGGATAAATATCAATTCATATATTTTCCTAACTTTTTTTAAAAAAGAATGTTACAAATTAATTTCTTTTTGTGCGTATAGATATTTTTAAGTTGACATCAAAAATTGCAAGGATGTAGATGTTAACACTCGGTATTTTTAAGGTTATAAATATTGAAAAAAATAACATAAATGATTTTTTGTGTGAATGCATTTGATGATTTTATATTTGATATCAAAAAATTAAAATGGTGTAGTGGTTTTAGATGCAATATATAACGGATTAGGCAACTTTTTAGCCGCCAACGCCCGTCTGTGTTTTTGGCTTGCATACATATGTAAAAGAGAAAAAAGCTCCTGAGATTACCTCAGGAGAATTATCTGAGGTTACAGTATAAAAATATTGTGATATTTTTGTAAATATTGAAAATTTTCTAAAAAAAGTCTGTAATTACAGTTATACCCTCGTGCATTCATATGGAAATCATAGTTACCTCAGGTAATTTTCCCGAGTAACCTCAGGAACATCAA
Source organism: Kitagawia praeruptora (assembly GCA_037693485.1). Lineage (NCBI taxonomy): Eukaryota > Viridiplantae > Streptophyta > Magnoliopsida > Apiales > Apiaceae > Kitagawia > Kitagawia praeruptora. The sequence continues at coordinate 119,287,091 of CM075345.1, read as the reverse complement.
TCCCTATGTAAAAAGTATTTTAATAAAATTTAGAATTGCAGGTCTTGATGGGAATGGACTAGGACTTTCTTTGCAGTACCAAAGACTTGGACAGTAAGTTCATTGATGTTTCAAGCTTTAGTAAGACGTCTAGGGTTCACGATCTGTGGAGGCTATTTAAATTTTGTAAATTACCATTTCCAAAAGTTTTAAGAATGATATTGCCAAATGCTAACAGTTTCTGCACTTAAATAATCCTTTTTATGATACATGATTATGCTTATCCTTGTTTCTCTGAAGGATCTTCGATATATGGTGCTTGCATATTCCTATTGATGACCGAACACCATTTCCAGGTCTTTTTCATCTCTTTATCACATGAGAACAACCAAATCATTTTTCTCATAAGAAGTGACGATAGATGAATAGGGTCATTATATTAAGTTATGAACCTTCCTGTGATATTGGTATCATGTTAGTAGGTCCAAGTTTACCTCAGCTATCATTTAACACTGATAATCTACTTCTCCGATCTCTTATTGCTTAGAATTGGTGAAACTGGTTGAAAGAACAGTTAGATTGGAGAACGGCCGCTCGCCGGATAGGCCTATTTATCTTGTCGGAGAATCTTTTGGTGGATGCATAGCACTAGCCGTTGCTTCCTGTAACCCTGATATCGATCTCGTCTTAATTTTGTCTAATCCAGGTGACAACCTTGTTCCACACATAACACTTTTAAGTGTTAATTGCAGCTCATAATGTGCAAATTGGAGATTTAACATTTTGTTTATTGATATACATTATTGACACTTCTGCCAAACATGTTCGATTTGGCAGCTACATCTTTCAGAAAGTCCCAGTTTCAACCTCTTATACCTCCACTAGAAGTAATGCCTGACAATCTCCATTCTGGCGTGCCAAATTTGCTGAGCCTAATGACAGGTCTTACTCTGTTTTTGAATTATAAACAAGCTAGCCTAGTGAGTTATTTCATATGTTTCATTGGTTTGTTATGTCGAATTCACTTAGTTTGCCTGCGTGCTACTAGTGGAAAAAGAAAGACAGAGACAACTTTAGCCATGAGGTAGCAGACTACGGTACATTCACATAAGTCGACTTTAGTGCTGGTTCCATTAGGCTACTCAGCATTAGGATGAAAGTGCTAGGCCATTAGTTCTTTATTTTAGGTCTGCTCAAGTGTGTAGATGATCTGAGATATAATTGAGTAATCTTGTCATAATCATTTAAATAATGTTTCATTCTCTGCAACAAGTAAATACTAAACAGAGAAACTTAGATAAGCTGTTTTTCCTTAGGATTGATGAGATAACAAGTGTGCCATATTCTTCTAAAGGTGAAAGATTTGATTAAAAAGATAGTTAGATGTGTTGCTGTATCCTCCTCCACTTCAGAGGATAATTACTAATTATTTACTGTGAAATAAGCCTGTGAGCCTGACAAAACTGTTATGCCTACGCACAGATAGTCCTAGAAAGCTGGTGATGGCTGCTCTGGAGAAAGGACTTTCACCGCAACAAACAGTTGGAGAAATGTCACAAGGAGCCATAGCGTTATCATCATACCTCTCTGTATGATCCAGATATTGATCAAAACTAATACATATCTAGCTATAATTCTTTCCGTGTACTTGGCATTTCTTGTGAATTTCGATTATCTTTACACTTTACTGCATTGTTCATGTATAAGAGGATTAAACTTTCTACAATCTGTAGCACTCCATCTTTTACTTGATTATGACTCACGAACCCGGAACCCCTTTTGTGAAGCTTAAAGTGAAACACTTGTTTAGGTTTTCTTTAAAGTTATTTTTCAACTTTTTGTTTGTGCTCTTCCATTCTGATGTGGCAAACTTGTTCAACACCATGGTTCAACACCAGGTCATGTCAGATGTTTTATCTGCAAAATCACTTCTCTGGAAGGTTAAGCTGGTGAGCTCAGCATGTGCATTTGCTAATTCACGTCTTCATGCTGTGAGAGCTCAAACGCTGATTCTCTCCAGGTCTTTCCTCTCCCACAGTTCATAGTATATCAAATGTAATTGTTATAATATGTAATTATCATAATCACAGGAACTTTTATGTTGACCAAGATTAAAATTTTGCTGATTAAATAGTTGGTAAAATTCAGTTTGCCGTTTTTTTTAGAGTTTGCTCTCCTTTTACTTTCAGTGCAGTTTGATAGGCACGTTTCATGAATCAAACAAATGTAATCATTTATGACATTTCTCGAGGAAATGAAGTCAAATATAGAACAAATTTAACAAGCAGACACTCCAAACTACTAGAGAAACAAACCTTCCCTATGGTAGACAACATATTATAAGCCATACACGTACAAGATGGTAAAATATAGCCCTTTGAACATATTGTATAAGAATGCAGGTCAATTCATAAAGAAATGAGTTTAGTATCAAGTTTCATGTCTAATTGTCTTCCCCAGCATCTCTCTGCACAAAAAGTTGTCCATTGAATTTTGTTTACAAATTATCATCTACTAATAATTATATTGATTGCAATTTGTTTCACAGTTTCCTTGGTTTCTACTAATTAACCATTACTAACAAAATTTGTTATAATGTCTTCAGTGGAAATGATCAGTTACTACCAAGTCGAGAGGAAGCTGAAAGACTAAAGAATATTCTTCCAATATGTGAGATTCGATTTTTTAATGACAGTGGTCATGCCCTCTTCTTGGTATGGGAGGTTTTCTCTTATTCTATATGAGCAATCCTAGCTGAAGCATTGCACTTCTTGACGTTTTAACTAAATAAAGACCTACCAGGAACATACCTACGAGTTTTAATTCATCTCACTACTTTTTGGATTATTTTGCGGTTCATCCTAATTGTTGTACTCCTGCTTTTTAGATTATTCCCTAACACTCTGTTTTTACATTTGACTCATCTGAGTCTATTCTTATCTTACTCAGTTCATGATGAGTTGATGACATGCTATTCATGCATATATATTCATATTTTCTTTTGTGTCTTATACTTCCCAGACACACCAAGTTTAAACAATTCATAATTTCTGATTATACAGAAGTTTTAAATGCATGTACCAGCTTGCAGGTACCTATTTATCTGCTTTGTGCTCTGAGTGATCTCTTTTACAGTCAGTAGTTATTACTAAACCTTGAAAAGTTGTATGCTGTTTTGTGCTTCACGTATCAACTTGCTTATCAGTCCAATTGAAATGAATGTATGCAAGGCTGTGCTATTTGTTGGTTCTAGAGAACTGCTAACTGTTCAGATAATGCCTTGAGACTTAAACCTATACCAAAACAATGCACGAGAAGTTGCAAATGCTTATTTGGTAGCCAAACACTCTAGCTACAGTCACACAGACTGATTAAATTGATTCTAAGGTCATGCACGTGTGGATTTTTCAATAGTATCTGATAGTTATTATATATATATTGTTGTTTCAAGCAGCTGAAAGCTTTAGCATTTAAACACATTGAACACTGGTTTAGATGCTAACATTATCCTGTGAGTGTGTGAAGTTACCTTCTTGACATTGAGACTAAGTTAATTGCACTCACTACATCATCCTACACGCAGATCATTGACAGGCTATAATGTTACCATATGCAACAGGAAAGTGCGATTGATTTGGTGACTATTATAATGGGGAGTAGTTTTTATCGTCGTCAAAGATCCCTTGATTATGCATCAGATTATTTGCCCCCGAGTCCTTCTGAATTTAAGAAACTATATGAATCATTCAGGTAACTGACATCTGACGCAATGTCACTGCTGCCCTTAATGTTTGTGGCGTTAGGAGACTGAGGAATCTTGGGTTTAGGTAGGATATATTTAACTTTATCTTATACTCTCTTGCAAATATTGATGAATATCAGCTTCATTGAGAAGTTTACTAGTCCAGTAATGCTGTCAACATTAGAAAATGGGAAGATTGTGAGGGGCCTTGCAGGGGTTCCATCCGAAGGCCCAGTTATTTTAGTTGGGTATCACATGATGGTGGGGCTTGAACTAGCGCCTCTGGTAAGCCGCTTTTGGATAGACGGGGATATACATCTCCGAGCAATAGCACATCCATTTATGTTTAAAAAGTTGAAAGAAGAGAACATTCTTGATATATCAGCATTTGATGTTGTAAGAGTTATGGGTGCTGTTCCTGTATCACGAACCAACTTATACAGACTTTTGTCTCTAAATTCTCACGTCCTGCTCTATCCAGGAGGCATTCGTGAGGCTTTTCATCGGAAGGTAAACTTTAAGACAGTTTCATACTTCATTGCACTTATGGATGATTGATCTTTTTCCTAGTTTATGATATTAAAGGATTTATCAGCACTGTAGAACAAAATGGCTTAGATAGGGAAGAAATTCGTTTGCAGTAAAACAGTAATTTAGTAGGCAACTTATATACTCACAGAAGATATGGACATCATTACCAACCCCAGTAGACCTTGGTCCTGATGGAAAACTATGCAGGAATCATGATTAAGATGGAAATCATACCTTCTATATGCTATACCATGTCTTACTCTGATTCTAATATGTCGTACTCTGATTTACACATTCAATCATTCACAATATAAAAGTTGTTGTACTTCATTTTATTAGATTATGCTATAATCAATTAAGCATTTTGCTCTACATTTCTCCAGGGTGAGGAGTACAAATTATTTTGGCCAGAGCAGCAGGAGTTCATCAGGATGGCTGCTAGATTTGGAGCCAAAATTATACCATTTGGTGCTGTTGGAGAAGATGATGCTTCTCAAGTAAGTTGATGGCTTTTCAGAATCCATTTGAATAGACTATAATCATATTGATATGTGAATTGTTTAAAACAAGTGACTGCCTTATTGAAGCTTGATTATTTTGATCGCTATAGATAATTTTTTGAAAATTTATCTCCATTAGTACTATCCGAGAAACATTATTTTGGTAATGTAGATTATGTTATTATTGGGAAAATGTGTTTGCTACATGTTCAAAGGTATTAAAACACTATAAGTTGAAATACTTATTTTCTACTAAGTTTTAAATCCTTGAACCATGTCCTTTTGGTAGCTTCACTGTTTGCTATGCACCTATTAACATTTATGGATGACAAATCTTCAATAGATGCTGTGTGAGCATTGCATTCAGTTGAGTTCTCTGTTCCTAATTAGATAATGTGATGAATGGCCACTATATTTGCTCATGCAGTTGCTTCTTGACTATGATGACCAAATGAAGATTCCGTTTCTTCAATCATATTTGAAGGAATTCAATGAGTCTTTTATAAAGTTGAGGTACGTTGTTCATTTCTTAGATTGTATGCTCTTCTATTGTTTTTGATGGATAAATAGACACATCTTCACATCGCGGAACTATCAGTGGCACAATATAACTAGTCATAGTAGTTCTTATTAATACAATTGCTTAGCAACCTAAACAGAGTTCTTTCTCCCTGGTATTGGTGAAGGCAGTGAGTGAAAATTACTGGAAGAGAGCCTAGTAAGATCAGGAAAACCAGCGGCGGAAGCAGGATTCTAGGATACCTGGGGGTTAAAGAAATTGATCACTAGTTTAGCAAAAATAAAAAAGGAAATTAATCACTAATGGTTGAAACCCAGTAAGGGCTTAAAACAATTCTACTGGTATTTGAAGACTATTCAGGGATTGAATTTTTACTTTACTATTGATTTCGAAGGCTAGTTGGGGATGGAGCCTACGTTAGCCCCCTGGTTCTGCCACAAAGGAAAACATAAAGCACCTAAGAAAATCACATTTCCTAATTAAACAAAGTCAGAAGTTGACTATAATTAATCGCATAATAATCTGAAAGTTTGGATTTAATCTTCCTACAAATTTGTATATTTCTGTGCTCCATATTGGGACCAATTTAGTAAACATATCATTTGTCCACTTGCCTATTTTAATAAATAGTAAAGAAGTCTGATAAGAAAATTTTAATTGCAAAAATTAGTTTCACGATAATTTGATAAATTTATGTACTACTTGAGGTTAATTCATTGTGCCATTTTAATACTGTGCTGCTGCCAGATAATGCTAGTTAATAGTTATTGGTTCATCTAGTTTGATTCATTGTCTTGTTTTTTTCATGTTTTTTCGCTTATTTAATGTAATATTCTTGAGATCACAGGAGCGGCAGCTCAGGAGAGATTGCAAAGCAAGACTTGCACCTTCCAGTATTGCTACCAAAAGTTCCAGGCCGTTTTTACTTTTTATTTGGAAAGCCAATTGAAACAGAAGGTAAAGTTACCAAACAAACCTCTTCTACTCCCCTCCCTCCAGAGAGAGAGATATATAGTCCCTTTTTGTCTACTTTGCATGATGTTCCTTTATTCTGTGGGCATATAATACGAGCAATGAGCTTTCCTAGTACATTCTGAAGTTAATGTACACTTCTACCAAGTCCTCCAGCTATTTTAATCTAATTAGGACAGGAAAAAGATGAATTAGATGTCTTAATTATGAGCTATGATATTAAAACCTTTGTTAAGAGTGGATGTTTAGCAGCCCGGATACTCAATATTGCTTATAGATTTAGACCGTAGCAAGTCTTATTTCTTTTTCCTTTTTACGTTGAATAAAAAATGGATGGTAATGGCAAGTTAATTTTGTTTTGGTATACAAGTTTGTTGATCTGATTGGATTTGTGTCTACATGGAATAAATTGTTTTTAGGTCTTGGACCATCTTGAAAATTAGAATCTGATATTGTCTGTACTATGGTATATATGTTCATCAGTTCATTCTTATGAATTCAATTGAGTCTACCTTGGCAAACTGTTCCGATGCAATCACACTCGAGTTCTTGTTGTTTGACAGTTTGTTATTTGTTCCTTGGAGTCTCAGATATCAAATTACAAACATCATTAGGTATTGAATTGTCGAGAATCAAGGCTTGTCCCTTTGTTTGTAGATTGACACTAAGTTGTGGAATAATCCAAAACCTTTATGCATGGAGTAATAACTTGATATACTAGTGTAGGTTCTGCGGCTGGCATGACTCAAACTAAATCCTCTTTAGGCACTATATCTGTAAACCAAAGGAAGAGTAACTCTGTCATTATCCCTGTAGCTAATGCTTATGTTTTAAACTGCCTGTTTTTTTGTGTGTGACAAAAGTAGAACACACTGTTTTCAACCTGATATACATTGAATCTGGAGGGCGAAATAAGTGTACTATGCTAGTAAGTAGTACCCCTGATTGCTTACATTCTTTCATTTTCACAATGAGCTGTAGGGAGGAAGCAAGAACTAAAGACTAGAGAAAAATCACAAGATCTGTATCGAGAAGTGAAGTCTGAGGTAGAAAATTGTCTTGCATATCTGAAGGAAAGACGAGAAAATGACCCGTATAGGAGTATACTTGCTCGACAAGTTTATCAGGCAATACATGGCCCTGAAGCTGAAGTCCCAACATTTTCACTTTGATCATATTCGTCATCAAAGGTGAACTTCCTTTCCGTGTGTATTCGCACAAGCCTAGTATAGATTGACTAGCTATATGATTTTAGTCTTGTCATGCAATCAAGAATCATCCATATAGCCATAGACATTCTTAAACACATGGTACAGTAGAAACTTAACTACTAATCCTACAGTCTGTCATTCAAGTAAATATGTATTAGTTCTCCCCCGGGTTGTAATACAAGATACTTGAGGTTGCAAAGTAACATTATTATATGTACTTGATTTGAACATTTTGATGTATTCATATCTGTAATCAAATGATCATAAAATCTTACCATTCAAATGAAAGCATGTTCTGTTAATTGTATTGTTACTATGTTCATTAACATAATTACAAACTATATAATTTCGAAACTATCAAAAAGAGAAAAATACCATTAAATGTAAGTATATAACGCATTTACTCATTGAAAAGGTTATAATCGGTGAAAATCATTGTTTCTGAAAACTCTAATCTTATTAGCGGATGAAGAAATTTGAGTGACACATGGAAAATAATAAAATATCAAAATTAAGATATTTTTCGAAAAAAATGTATATCACGGTTTGATAATTTTTTACTCCATGTTAATTTGTAAAGTTGTACCTAAAAAATTATTTAGGTTGCAGGAACTTGTGGGGCACAAATCTTTAATATAAATTACATTATGTTTGGGTTTATGAAGTGATGAATTTAATTATGATTGAATATTGTGATCCATTGACGAAAGGGGTAGCGACTAGCGTAAGCCTCGCTGATTGTCAAAAACACAGCAATCATTAAGTAAAACAAAATTAGGCAAAAAACAATATTCAAAATTTATATTAAAAAATTATAGCTGGTGTGAGATTAACTTTTAGGTAAACTCGGTCCTTCGTTGTATTTTGTATTACCAAATCCAGATGGTATTTTGTGTTTTGTTTCGTATAATGAATGAATTAGCGCTACCAAATATTAGTTGTTACTAGTATGTTGAAATATAGTTTATCTGTTGTATTCATTTGATTGAGTTTGTTTTCTTGTTCAATTGTTTTGTCAAAGCTAATATTAGTTGTTACTAGTATGCCGAAATATAGTTTATCTGTTGTATTCATTTGATTGAGTTTGTTTTCTTGTTCAACTGTTTTGTCAAAAGTACTTGCTATTGTTACCATAATTATTTTGTTTATAATCCTCAATTGTATAATATCAATATACATGACTTGTTACGTGGTCTAATGTGTTTTGTTTATCATGCTGTTATATTTCAAAATTTTGTTCTCGAAGAAAACATGCTAAGTAGATTGTCCTTGCGTGACACCAAACTCGATTTCATTACGTTACACAAAGCATGCTTGAAAGTTGAAACTCAGAACCTACTCGAGATCAAAATATTTTGATTGTTTTTACGAAATCAAGATACAGTAGTCGAAATATTAAAGAATTTAGAAAAAAAGAAAAATATGAATATTAAGAAGTTGGACAATTAAACTTAGACCCATATTCAAGTTTTATTTATTTTTGACAAAAAAAATCAATTTTGATTTAAAAAAACTAGCCCACCACTATTTTTCTTTTAAAATTTAACCAATAATAATTAAATATTTTACCGATGCATTTCATCTCTCAAATCTACTATACAACTATTCTCCAAAACAAGAGTTTTATCTTTTTTCTCTTTATAATTCACATCTTTCATTGGTAATTTCAACAATCATCATTAGAAAATCAATACTCAGTAAATAGTAGTACATCTATTTTTACAAAAATATAAAATAAATCCTAGTGATCACTAATCTAGCAAACATCCAATTTACTAATATAAGAACAATTTTGCTAATATAGGGGGCACCATTTTAAAAGTTCGTCCAGGACACCGAAAATTCTAGGACCGGCTAGGACCGGCCATGTTCCTCCTGATTCTTCTAAGAAGGAAAGGGAAGTGCATGAAGGTAATAATGTGTTGAGACGTGTTCAAGTTGGTGATGTGGTAACACATGTTGATGTGGGAGATTGAAATGGAGCTTTGGGTTAACCATCCTGGTGGTTGTAACAGTTTTGCATTCAATGTCTAGTCTAGCTAGTGCAATCTAGTCTGTTGTGGAGGAAACTTTTCAGAAAATCCTAGGACCGGCCCTGCTCCTCCTGATTCTTCTAAGAAGGAAAGGGAAGTGCATGAAGGTAATAATGTGTTGGGACGTGTTCAAGTTGGTGATGTGGTAACACATGTTGATGTGGAAGATTGAAATGGAGCTTTGGGTTAACCATCCTGGTGGTTGTAACAGTTTTGCATTCAATGTCTAGTCTAGCTAGTGCAATCTAGTCTGTTGTGGAGGAAACTTTTCAGTATTTTGAATAGCTATCTGGTTGTGTTTTCAGTGTTTTTTTTCCATGTCTAGTAGTCTGTTCTTGGTATTGGTCTTGGTGGAGAGTTTCAAGTATTTTGGGTAAGTTTTGCCTTTGCTATAAATTTCACAGACTCTTGGCTACTTATCTTTATTACTTCTGTCAATTTTATATTGTTTTGCTTATCTGCTTTATGAATACTCCAAATAGTACTAGCTTCTACTCTATTGAACCTGAACCTGACAACTGACATGCAGATACCAAGCCCTCTCCTTAATGTTTTCCATACAAAAAAAATAAAAAACCAACACATAATCATACCAAATATTGAGTCCGACAATTTTCTTTTGTGCCACTTGCTTATGTGTAATCTGTTAGATTTAAATAAATAATCACGGATCATCTTATGCGATATTATCAAGGTTACACGATTAAATTATAGTGCGAAAGGCGTACCTGATTTCATGACAATAAATATGAATACGGATTATGGGACTTAATCTTCCACAGACTTGATTTGCCTATAGTCGTATCTCGCTCTGACTGATGAGAATAGAGGAGTAGATGTTGTGAATAGCCTTGGGAACCAAGACCCTATTATCTTCTTTATATAGTAGTCCAATTAGACCCCATTAACCGAATAAGATTTTATTGGACCCTTTACTTTAGACCACTTAATTAGTCCAACATAGAATAAACATTAAATATAATTGTCTGTAATTTGTAAGCCCATAGATTGTTATTATTATAAAAATAATCTAACAATCCTCCACTTGGGCTACAAATATTGTTTCAAACAACAATTACATTCAATAACCACACTACTACATTTCAAGGCCTAATGTAACACTAAAATTGTAACAGGATCAAAAAAAAGGATCAATTGTAACAGGTTTGTACATATTTATCCAAAGATAGAGTATATTGTAACGAATGTATTAAAAGTGTTACAATTGATATACACCGTTACAATAGACCCCTACCTATTGTAACGGTATTGTAACGGGATGAATCTAATGTAACGGTTTTTTTACTATATTTAAAATAATTACATATATAAAGAAAAATTAAAGCATAAATATTCAATATTATATGCCAATATGGTTGTAAATTTCGAAAATCGAAACAAATCGTTTCGGATACTTAATAGGGATTTATCAGTAAATCAATTATTTATCGAAATGGCAAATCCAAACAAAAAAGGATATTTAATTTAATAATTTTATAATATTTAATATATTAGTTTTATTTATAATATTTAGGTGATAAATCGAAGATTGATCGGCTATTTTAAAAAAATCAGAATTTTTTTAGAACATCGATGCCAAGTCACTTTTTACACAAATTTTTACTTATCGTAATAATGTATTTAAAAAATTCATTTACAACCATAAAATTACAATGATGGATTTTTATTTTCATTTTAAAAAATTTTACCGCTTGCTAAAATTTAGATTCCCGATTGTAAATTGAACAATTCTGTAGAGGCGGGCATCAATAATTTTGTAGAGGCGGGATAAAATTTTGGTGTTGGCGCACAAAATAGAACAACACAAACACTTTTATTCCCGGTTCTCCCCCTTTTATCACACAGCCACACAAAAACCCTAATTTTTCTCTCATCCCAAACTCACAATCACATCTCAAAATCCGAACTCGTACTTGCTCTCAGCTCAAAATCACAATCCAAATTGATACAAGGTAACCTTCACCACCTCAATTGATACAGATCCAAAATGATCTGTGTATTTGTTGTTTTAGTTTATTGTTATGGTCTGTTGTTGATAATCACTAAAAACTCGAGACATAAGCTTATTTGCTCTGTTACTGAGTTTCGAATATATGATTTGGCTCTATTTACTGAATTTGCAGCTTATTTATTGATGTATGTGTTATGTTCGACTTTTGTTCTAAAGTGGTGTTTTCTTTTAATCTTTATTTGCTTGTTAATTTGTGATAGAATTCGTTTCTGCAGATGATTTTGTTTCTCGAAGAACTTTTTATATATTTAGATTACAACAGGGTATTATTCTGTTCAGTCATAACCTTTCTTATCTTTGATTGCTTGTCCACACTGCTTGTGAACTTATCTGCTCTGCACATCTGTTCTCTATAAGACTATAACAAGAAATAACTTTGTTATAATTTGCCACCAAGCACTTCTGTTTGTCTTTTGTTTAGTGTCGCTCGGTTCACAATGGATTTCGATTTGTTGTTCTAATTACCTTATGAGTTTAGTTACTTAAATTCCATTATTTTGTATGCTTAGATTTTATCCATATAAGAGATTAGTTTGTTCATTATTCGATTTCATTACTTAGATTTTATCTCCACTCTAACATATTTTGTTTAATGATTTTGTTCCCTGTCAAGTTTCTTTTTTTGTGTCTGAAATTCTGTGTTAGAATTATTTTTAACTTTAGGTTATGGATAATGAAAAAAAAGACTGGTGGGATTTTCCTAAATGGTCTGATCATTATGAAAATGGGGTAGATGAATATCTGGACAAAGCATTTGCAACTGAAGCGCAGGGGGATCAGATTTGTTGTCCATGTAGTAATTGTTTATATCGTTATTGGTACCACAGAAATGTAGTGCGAGATCATATGATTTGCAAGGGTTTTGTGCCAAGATTTGAGAAACAGTCCGAGCGCACCAATGTTGAAAAGCCAACTAATGAAAGTGGGGTTCAATTTCAGTTTTCCGATAATTTAGATGGGTTATTGCATGATACTTTAAGAGGGGGGCCTAATGAGGAGACACAAAAGATTTTTAAGTTAATCGAAGAAGGTCAAGGAGAATTATATCCAGGATGCAAGACATTTTCTAAACTTGCCTTCACACTTCGATTATTTCTTTTCAAGTGTGACCATAAGATAAGTAATGTTGCTTTTTCTGACCTTTTAGAGTTATTAAGGTCTTTGATACCTGATGCAAAGTTACCCTCTTCTTTTCGCGAGGCCAATAATGATTTAAAGATGTTGGGCCTTGATTATATGAAGATAGATGCTTGCCCAAATAATTGTATGTTATACTGGGAGGAACATGCTAAAGATACGAGTTGTCATATTTGCAATACTTCTAGGTGGAAATCAAAAAGCCTAATTGAGAAAAAAAAATCTCGTAAGGTACCTGCAAAAGTATTAAGGTACTTTCCAATTAAGAAGAGGTTGCAGAGATTTTTTATGTGTTCGGAAACTGCTCGTTATATGACATGGCATGAAAATGAGCGTAAAAAAGATGGAATTCTTAGACATTCAGCCGATGGTTCAGATTGGCAAGATTTTGATAAAAATTTCCCAAGTTTTTCTCAAGAACCTCGTAATGTGAGATTGGGACTTGCAACTGATGGTTTTAATCCATTCAACGATGTAAAAATCCTTCATAGTACATGGCCTGTTGTGCTTATAAATTACAACTTGCCGCCTTCAATTTTCATGAAGTCAGAATTTCTCATGCTTTCACTTATTATTCCTGGTCCTGAGTCCCCAAAAAATGCGATCGATGTCTATATGCAACCATTGATGAAAGAGTTAAAAGAGTTATGGGAAATTGGAATTGACACATATGATGCATCAAGTGATCAAATGTTCAACATGCGAGCAGCCCTGCATTTCTACGTCATGAATTGGTAACTGTCAATTACTTGGTTCTTTTTTCTTAATTTAGTGAAATAAAATAATTTGACTTAAATTTTAATTTTAAATACTAATGTATATTTCAACAGCAACTAAAGGATCCAAATAAAGAGCTGCCATCTCAAACTCAAGTATACAAAGAGTCGAGAAAGAGAACTCCTGGAAAGATATATTTAACGAGCGCTGTTAAGCCTACAGAAAATGTGGTAAGTTTTCAATTTCAGTAAGTTATTATAGTGTATCAGGTTGTAAATTTTTGCACAGCCTAGTTACAGTTTTAGTGCCAGTGCAGCATGTAACTAAAACCCCAGATCATATGGAAGTACTTAGGATTTGATAATATGACTAAGCAATACTACATTAAGTACATTGTAAAGACAGAAGTTATATGGCAGCATTAATATAGAAAAATCATCATTTAAGAAGATCTCTACAGAAGAATCAGATAGGAAATTGATAAAAAAGAGACTTGGTGATGTATTGGGTTTTACTTTCTTGGAAATGCCTTATAGATGAGGACTGCATACGTGGATTGGATTTCTGTCATACTTAAATAGTACATAATAAAATATTGATGTCTGAGTAAATAACTCATGGTCCAGAAGCAACGTAGTCGAGTTCAGGGTTCAATAAAAATTTCATGTAACTGGACAACCAAGGCCTGCATTAATCGTAAACTTATGCATCCCAAAACATTTTTCAAACTGCTGCCCAGTAATAGTTGTGTCCCCAGCTTATGGACAAATAAGATAAGTGTATCTAGAGTAGTTCAGTAACAGATTATTCTGGTGAAAAGTTAAATACAGTTTGGCTTCAAACTCTTGGTAAAGTTGAACTGATGAAATGTGTAGTAATAGTTTTTAGTTTCAACACATTTGTATTTGATTGTTGCGTCTTGTCATTACTATGTTTATCTTATCCTAACTTAATTTTTGTATAGAATAAGATGTTGATACTGCAAACAAAACAACAGTCTGGAGAAGAATCAACCGTAGATCCTTATGATGAAGTTATGGGTAACGATAAGCGCAAAGGATATATACCCCTATATGGACGAGGTGTGACTAAATCTAAGATTCAAAAAAAAGAAAAGAAGTCAAGATATGTATTTCCTGATGAGTTCTTGAAAGATGTCAAAGCAAATTTAAGTCGGGAAGTTGCTCATGATATTGCATCTCTTGTGCTTTCTCAAATAAAGGCTGCAAATCCGGATATTAGTCTTGTCATTCCTGACTTAATAGTAGCTACAGGAAACGAGTCTTCTGATCCAAATGGTGAAGTTGCCGGATCTTCCAAAACTCGAAGTGAACAGGAGGTACTTTTAAGTTTCCGCCATTCTCTCTTCTATGCAGTACTATGTGATTATATTTCTGACCATCTATGCAGTACTACAGATGACAAATGATTTTCCATTCCCAATCTTTTTATAATTGCTGTTGTGCGGTTGTTTTATTCCCCTTGTATGCCTGCCAACCGCTGATAATTCTATATTGAATCAGACCTCTAGATGTAACACACAAACACACACAAGAAATGAGATATATGATAACAATATAATCACTTTAATTAGTGAAGATTTGCTCCTACCGTTGACATAATCTTTGTATCAGAACCGACAGACAACCATATATCTATTCAATCTTTACAATACAAACTACTCTCGATTACTATATATTCAAGCATTCCATGCCAGTAGCCATGCAGTCTTCTAAACCTCTGTTTTTCAATACCTTGAGTTTCTACAGTACTGGAATCTATACCAGCAATATGATGAATTTTCTAGTCCAGTTGGTAATTTTAAAAAATACAAATTTTTATAGTGATATTTAACAAGAATGTTTCCTTTTTTGCAGGGAAGTAATGTGCAGGCTAATGATGAAGAAAATGCATGAATGATAGATCGATGGTCATCTAAAGATATGCACCAGACTTGATTTTTGATGCCTTTTGAATTTTGATGCCTTGTGATGCTCAGGCATAGCTAGTATGCAACTTTATAAAAAAATTGTATTTTGTTTTGGTAATGGGATTTGGTCATTGAACTGGTTGTAATCGTATTATCATTGATTTTGATTATCAAAACTTTATGAATTATGATGTGTGTTTTTTCTTCATTGGATACATGTGATTGTGAATTTTATAAATTTTGTACCCACAAATGAGTTGCATTAATATTGATGGGATAAAAATTATTAATATTAAAATGCTTCTTTAGGTGTTTTTAATTTAAATATATGAAGAAATTACAATATATATTTACAGGAATGCATGTGTTACATTTGCATTTATTGTAACATGAAATACATCTATTGTAACATCTCTTTAAAATGACCAAAGAGTGTAACAATAGCCATAACAACCGTTACAATAGCCAGGGTAGTGTTACAAAAAAGCTATTGTTACGGCAGCAAATGTAATGAGGAATGTAGTGTTACAATAGGCCTATTGTAACAAGTTTTAACCATCTTGGTGGTTGTAACAGTTTTGCATTCAATGTCTAGTCTAGCTAGTGCAATCTAGTCTGTTGTGGAGGAAACTTTTCAGAAAATCCTAGGACCGGCCCTGCTCCTCCTGATTCTTCTAAGAAGGAAAGGGAAGTGCATGAAGGTAATAATGTGTTGGGACGTGTTCAAGTTGGTGATGTGGTAACACATGTTGATGTGGAAGATTGAAATGGAGCTTTGGGTTAACCATCCTGGTGGTTGTAACAGTTTTGCATTCAATGTCTAGTCTAGCTAGTGCAATCTAGTCTGTTGTGGAGGAAACTTTTCAGTATTTTGAATAGCTATCTGGTTGTGTTTTCAGTGTTTTTTCCATGTC
Source organism: Kitagawia praeruptora (assembly GCA_037693485.1). Lineage (NCBI taxonomy): Eukaryota > Viridiplantae > Streptophyta > Magnoliopsida > Apiales > Apiaceae > Kitagawia > Kitagawia praeruptora. The sequence continues at coordinate 119,270,873 of CM075345.1, read as the reverse complement.
TAGTAGTCTGTTCTTGGTATTGGTCTTGGTGGAGAGTTTCAAGTATTTTGGGTAAGTTTTGCCTTTGCTATAAATTTCACAGACTCTTGGCTACTTATCTTTATTACTTCTGTCAATTTTATATTGTTTTGCTTATCTGCTTTATGAATACTCCAAATAGTACTAGCTTCTACTCTATTGAACCTGAACCTGACAACTAACATGCAGATACCAAGCCCTCTCCTTAATGTTTTCAATACAAAAAAAATAAAAAACCAACACATAATCATACCAAATATTGAGTCCGACAATTTTCTTTTGTGCCACTTGCTTATGTGTAATCTGTTAGATTTAAATAAATAATCACGGATCATCTTATGCGATATTATCAAGGTTACACGATTAAATTATAGTGCGAAAGGCGTACCTGATTTCATGACAATAAATATGAATACGGATTATGGGACTTAATCTTCCACAGACTTGATTTGCCTATAGTCGTATCTCGCTCTGACTGATGAGAATAGAGGAGTAGATGTTGTGAATAGCCTTGGGAACCAAGACCCTATTATCTTCTTTATATAGTAGTCCAATTAGACCCCATTAACCGAATAAGATTTTATTGGACCCTTTACTTTAGACCACTTAATTAGTCCAACATAGAATAAACATTAAATATAATTGTCTGTAATTTGTAAGCCCATAGATTGTTATTATTATAAAAATAATCTAACAATCCTCCACTTGGGCTACAAATATTGTTTCAAACAACAATTACATTCAATAACCATAAGTGCTCACAAAGTTGTTTATTCTTTAGAAAACATCTTCCTTAGTCAATCTGGTCCATCTCATATATAAACATGAAATCAAAGTGACCTTCGTCACATTATCGTAACTTGATCCTCAATGATCACCACATAAATATATTCAATGACATAGATCAAGTATGGATATGTAACTAGAAATTACATGCAATGTGATCTTAATCATGCCTATTTCCAATTGGTCCTTAATACCATAGTGAGATCAATCTTTATTCTTTCAAACTTTATTTCAAAACCATATTTGAAAGAGATAACTCATATAGAGCAATAGAGAGAAATAAATATTTGAAATAACTACATTCTGCAAAAACTTAAAATACATAATGATCGCCATAGTGTCAATTAAAAATTGAGTACCCAATACAAGAACAAAACAAAAAAAAACTCGCACTACAACTAAATATCCTCCAATGAGACAACACCCATATGAGCAGTATGCCCAAGAAAAACCTTAGGTGTCAAAACTTTAGTAAGTGGGTATGCTAGCATAAAATTTGTTCCTATATGCTCAATAGACACTATCTGATTTTTCACTCTCTCTATGACAACTAGATATGTAATATCTATATGTCTAGAAGCTTCGGAGCTTCCATTATTATTTGAAAACTCAGTTGCTGAACGATTGTCACTGTAAAATTTTAATGGTCTTTCAATTAACAAAATTTTGCAACCATATAGCATGATTTGTTGTCTCCTAACATGCTATAAACTCTGCTTCCATGGTAGATTGAGCTATAAGTGTCTGTTTAGCACTTCTCCAAGATATAGCTCCTCCAACAAACATAAAAACATAACCAGAAATAGATTTTCTTGTATCTACGCAACTAGCAAGATCAGAATCAGAATACCCAATGATCTCCAAATTTTTCGACTTTCGATAAACAACAATGTAATCTTTTCTTCTTTGCAAGTACCTCATAACCCGTTTAATTGCAGTCCAATGATCCATTTCAGAGTTACTCAAATATCTGCTTAACATACCCACAATGAATGACAAATCCGGCCGGGTACAAACTTGAGCATACATAAGACTTCCAATAGCCGAAGCATATGGAATGTTTTGCATCTCCTTTCCTTCATGATTATTCTTAGGGCACTGTTTGAGACTAAACTTATCTCCTTTAGCAACAGGATTACTTATTTGTGCACAATCTTTCATGCCAAACGTAGCAAACACCTTATCGATATAGCTCTTTTGTGATAACTCAAGGATACCTCAAGAACGGTCTCGATGTATCTTAATTCCTAATACAAAGGTGACGTCATCAAGATCCTTCATCTCAAAATGAGAAGTAAGAAATCTCATGGTTTCGTGCAATAAGCCTATATCATTGTAAGCCAATAGTATATCACTGACATAAAATGCAAAGAATATAAATTTACTCCCACTGAACTGATAGTGTTAGTGCCCTAGAGACAATGTAGTTGTGCTTCTAGGAAAGACTATTTTGTTATTTAATGATTATGTTCTACTGATTATTCTACATTAATTTATTATGTCTTAATTTATTGCGATATAAATGTTAGAGTAATAAATGTCCTTGGAATATAGAACATGTATTCTATATCTTTAAGTATGTGACTTAAAAATGAGATTATATGAATAGTGTTTATATTCCTAAATATCCCTAATCGAGCATTATTAATATGGGACAATTATAATGCATAAATATTAGTATGTTTGTCAGGGGCGGCTCAAGATATTTAGAGGCCTAAAGCCAACTTAAAACTTGAGGCCTTTTATAATTTTATAATTTAATTATTATTATATAAAATTTATTTTTCTAGCTTTTTTTTATGCAAATTCTTTAATTATATTTTCAAAATCTAACTATTGTAATAAATCTTTTTCTATTGATAATGTAGCTTGTTGATCTTAAATAATTCTTTATAAGTTTTAACTTAAAAAAACTTTTTTATCGAGAAGCAACAGTTACAGGAATAGTTAACATTATTTTATATGCAATAAATACATTTGAAAATGAATTAAGTCTTTTAATATAATTGAAAATATGAATATAAGCACTATTTTTTATGTGTAAAAATTCTCTCAATATTTTCAATTCTGAAAATAGATCATCTATATCTAATTTCTCATTGTAGTTTAAAGAATTTTCAAGATTCAAACAACTATCTTGTAAATTTTTTTCATGAAGAGATTCCAATTTTTTCAAGCTAAATATAAACCCAAAAATATTTTCATATATTTTAAATTGTTCAAATCTACTACTAAGTGATTAAATAGCATGATCAACTATATACTAAAAATACTTAGCCAAAAAAAACTATATTAAAAAAATAATCAGTTTAAAAACATTCTTTGGGAGTTTTTCTAGTTTCATTGCCAACATTATCATCAAAATGTCTATTTCTATGGATTACATATTTCTCACGAAATATGGGTTCTATATTCATTTCAAAAACAATTTCTTTTGCAGCACTCATAGCATTTTCAAAAGCAATTATCGATATGAATAATTAATAATATTTTTTTGGCTAAGCAGTTAATAATAATTTAAAATAGTTATCATTAAAATGAATATATTGTTAAACATAAAAACTACAATTTATGAGTTTCTTTTTTCACAATTTTCATTAAGTATTTTAACTTTTTTTTTGTTGAGTAAAAAGATTATAAATTTTTTAAATAACAATATAGATGTGTATGTATTTGGAGGCCTAAAATTTTTGGAGGCCTAAAGCAATTGCTTCTCCCGCCTTATAGAAGCACCGCCCCTGATGTTTGTTGACGGATGACCACAACTCATTGGTCATAGGTATAGTGATACTAAAGTCAAGAACATAGGTGCATGTAATTTTATACATGGCACTGGATTAACCCATGGTGAGATTCTACATGTTGATAATGTCATTAGAAAGACTCACAGTGATAATGGTGTAATGATCCTTAGACTTGAGATCATTATATTTCTATACGAGGATTAATATACTTTGACTACATTAAAAGTTACCTTTGACCGGGTGATGTTAAAAGTGTACATCGGGTATATTATGAGTCGTATGAGAAATATGAATGATAGATAAAGGATTTAACCCTCCTATTATTAGGAGGGATTTTATTGACCTCTTGATTGAGTGAGACTATGAAAATGCATGGTCATGCTCAAATATTTATTTGTTTTAATAGTCTACTCATTGATCAAGGAAACCCGGATTAAACGTTGAAGAGGATGACTAATAACATGCCTCGAGTTTAATCTATAATATTTGGTTAAAGGGATTATATTACACGGAAACATTAATCACAAAAGGTTTAATTGGATCACCAATTATTATTATTACTTGGGTAGCAATGATGTATTACTAGATACCGCTCATTGTTAATAATTTTAATAAAAATTTTGCCAACGTAATAATAACCTAAAGGGTTACACAATATGAACGTTTAAAAGGAGTTTTAATTTAAATTACGAATTTAAATTAAATTATTAAATTCGAAATTGGATATTTAATTAATTGAGCTGGTCTTAATTATAATTAAATAGAATTCGAATTTAATAGTAAAACCAAATCAGAATGGGTTTGGAGAAGCCCAATTTGATTTAGGGTTTAGCTCAATCTCTCTTCCCTACAAATACATTATGATGTATTGTTTAAGGATAGACTTTTGCAATTCGTTTTTAGAGAAAAACGTTTGAGAGGCTAGAGAGAGAGAGAGGGGGGGCAAGTTCTTTGGCTATTACCGGCTCCGGTGATCGTTGGACGATTAAGCGTTCGTGTGGACTACTTTGGCAACGTAGATCTCGAAGAGGGCTGCATGGTGATTGTTTTGGACCTCCATCTATCATCAATTTGTAAAGCTTTTTTAAGGTAATCATTTAACTCCGAATTAAATATCATGTTTTTGCATGGATCCTGCAGTAGGGTTTCGATTTTTATTCTTTTTCGCGCTTAATTCCGCTGCGTTTGATGCTCGAAACCCTTCATGAACTTATGATATATGCATTTTATCAACAACATTGGACTCAAAACTGTATGAGACAATGGTTTGATGAAATTTGTGATTTCACATACGGGAAGTTTGTTTTGTACCATATATGGATCGTTTAAGTTTACAAATCATAGACTTTGGGTCACCAATTTTAAAGTTTTCTGGTTGTATCATGTATATTGTTTCGTCAATGTCATCATTCAGAAAAATTGTTTTCACATCCATCTGGTGTAGCTGTAAATTAAAATGAGCCACAAGTGCAATTATTGTCCTAAAAGAATCTTTCGATGATACTGGAGAGAAAGTTTCTTTGTAGTCAATGCCTTCTTTTTGAGTAAAACCCTTTGCGACTAGACGCGCTTTATATCTTTCAATATTGCCCTTTGAATCCCTTTTGGTTTTAAATATCCAATTACAACAATTGCTTTTGCACCTTCAAGCAACTTGACAAGATCCTAAACGTTATTGTTCTTCATGGATTTCATCTCATCATTCATGGATTCAATCCACTTTTGACTATTAGCACTTCGTTTGGCTTGCTGGAAGTTGATAGTATCATCTTCCATAACCCCTATGTCAAACTCATGCTCTTGAAGAAATAAGATATAATCATTCGAGATTCCACTCCTTCTGTCTCTAGTGGATCGCATAAGTGGCACTTCCTCTTGAGTTGTTGAGTTTGCTCTTCTTGAGCATCATCTTGATTTTGAGTAGGAAACTATACAAATATATCCACATTGTTGTCTTGGACTACATGAGGCAAAGAAACTGACTCTTCCTCAAAAACAACATCCCTGACTTTATCTTCCCCCTCAAACTCAACATCTTCAAGAAATCTAGCATTTCCCATTTCGAAAAAGAACTTTTTCAAAGGATCATAAAACTTGAAACACTTTGTTTTATTAGGATACCCAACAAAATAGCAACTAACAGTTCTTGAGTTCAATTGATTTTCATGCGGCTTGTAAGACCTTGCCTCAGTTGGACAATCCCACACATGTAAATGATTGAGACTAAGAGATTTCTTAGTCCATAATTCATAAGAGGTTTTAGCTACTGCTTTTCTAGGTACTTTATTTAGTATGTAAGCTGCAGTCTTAAGTGCATCTCCCCAGAGTGCTTCTGGTAAAGAAGAGTGACTAATCATACTTCTTACCATGTCCTTAAGCGTTCAGTTTCATCTCTCAACAACAGCATTCATGCGTGGTTATCCAGACATTGTGTATTGTGGGACGATTCTGCATTCCTCTAGGAATTTATTAAAACTTCACCGGATCCATCATACCGACTGTTAGTCACAGAGGCATGCCTATATACTTCTAATAACAAGCCTAATTATTTGTAATGCTTTGCATTACTTACATGACCTCTTAACTGAGGGAACCTCTAGTTATAGAGTTTCTACTTGCTTAGTACTTGTAATAGGCATCAATTCCTATCTGTGTAATTGTACTTAAAAGTCAGAGAATAATGCTTGAAAGAAGTTCCAAGGTTCATGCCTCAAGCTTAAAGAACAAGACTATCAAATAATCACAGTTGGGATTTGAAGAAATGAAGAATTTGCCTAAGTACCAATTCGAGAAGTATGTTTGTTATATTCGAGAAGTCTAGCCTTCGAGAAGTCAGGGATTCGATATCTCAAAAGACACTATTCGATATCTCTGAATACACTGTTCGATATCTCATTCGATATCTCAGAGATTCGATATGTCTACTACTCTATTCGAGAACTCAGAAAGTCCACAAGTCAAAGCATCATTCGAGTTCTCTAGGAGTTAACAAGTCAAGGCCCATTCGATATCTCAAGGACTCAGAAAGCTATTCGACATCTCAGGGATTCGACAAGTCAAGTGTTTTATTCGACAACTCAAGGATTCCTGGAGAAAAGAGTTATTCGAGAAGTAATTCGATATGTCAATTATACAGTATTTGAGAACTCAGAGTTATCTAATCCTAGTTCTCGAATCAATCACTTATCCACTTCTCGAATACATTCTTGGAGACAAACTACTGAGAAACTGTACAAGTCAGAAACCTGTAACAAGCCAAATCACTTTATGGACCACAATCTGTAACGTGCTCTGGAAAGCCTACAAAGAAGCTTGGAGAGATGTACAAGAGACAAAGAGCTAAAGAAGTGGATCTGAACAGAACTTTACAAAGTCAAATCTGTAGCCGTTTGGATGCTTACTCAAAAAGGATAGACACACTGGAAAGTAAACTTGTTTAGCTATCTTATTTGTAGTAAGTAGGTTGTATTCATGTTCTATAAGAATACAACCTCACTTATTTAGAGATTAAGTTTTTCACATACATTGTAAGAGCACATCTCTCTGAGAAAAACGAAGCTGAGAATACTATCATTTGTATTCACAGGTTGTAGCAAATCTTTATCTAATAAAATATTAGATTAAAGTGATATCGTGTTTTGTGTTGTTCATAATCCGCACCTACACATCTGCACACACAAACACATATTGTGCTACACAGATTCAAGAACAAGAAAAGTTCAAGAATCCATTCACCCCCCCTCTATATTCTTTAGTCGTATTCAATACTCAACACCGACCATAGTACCCACCACCACGATCAAATTTGACAGCTTTAATATTCTCACCAAGCTGATTTTCAACTTTGGCTTTGAAGACTTTAAACACATCCAAAGATTGTGGCTTTTCGTTAATTAAATATAAGTACCCATATCGAGAATAATCATCTATAAAAATGATAAAATACTGTTAACCATTCCAAGAAACTGTAGGAAATGGACCACATATATCAGTATGTATCAATTATTAGACACCAGTACTCCTATTGGCACTTAATTTCCTTATATTTGTCTGTTTACCCTTAATACACTCAATGCATACATTAAGGGTCTGAATAATCAAGAGATCCAATTATTCCATGTGACACAAGTCTCTCTAGTCTCCCTTTAGAGATATGTCCTAAGCGCTTATGCCATAACATAGCAGAATTCTGTCTTGATAATTTTCATTTTGTACCACTTGATGTTGTTTGCAAGGATTCATTATGAGAAGCAATTGTATTTAGCATATATAAATTATCAATCAAAGAACCAGTCGCAACCAAAGAAGAATTAAGAAATAGACTAAATTTATTATCTCTAAATGAACAAGAGTAACCGTATTTGTCCAAAACAGAAATAGAAACCAAATTTTGTCTAAATGACGGTATTACATAAGCCTCTCTTAATTCAACAAAATGACTAGTCTCAAAAGACAATCTAAAAGTGCCAATAACTTCAACTGGAACTACATTGCCATCACCCACATAGATGAATCTTTCAGTATAACTTAGTTTCCGGCTCCAAATGCAACCCTACATAGAAATACTTTTGTGAGTAATAGCACCAGAATGTACCGACCATGTATTACTAGGCACAGAAGTCAAATTAACTTCAGAACAGACAAAGGTGAAAAGTCTACCTTTCTTTATACGCCATGAGACATACTTGGGACAATCCTTCTTCACATGCCCATATTTCTTACAATAGAAACAAGTAATAGCTTGATCCTGAGTCTTTTATTTCTTAGGCTGTGATTTTCCCACTGCAGTCTCTTTATCTTTAGTCCTCTTTCGGTGATTGTTGCGTAAAATACAGATGTACAAGTTTACACAATCGCAAACAAGTAATATAGTAGTAAATACCAGATATCGTTCCTCAAGGACTGTCGATTTGTGTAAATCGCAATTAATATCAAACAATTTTTCTATAGAACACAATATTTGAGTTTGGTTTTTCTAATTAAACTAATCAAGTAATAATTAAATTAACCAACTAATATTGTACTAGCAAATAGAGTTACGAGAGTTTTAGATACAAGAAGAAAAGCCAAGATAATTACTTCCCCCTAATATGTTCATGTCGACAATAAAGCAGTGTAATACTATAGCAAAATCACAGTCTATTAACCAAAAATTCATAAATTATAGGTTTCTCTCGAAATCACTATGTTATAGATTCTGTAATTAAATTAACATATGTCAATGCCCAATTCAACTTCTAGAATACAATTAAGCACCAACTTCACACGGCTATGCAAGGTAACAATATATGTCTATACCGTCACAAAATTAATATCAACAGATATAATCATGCACCATTCAAGTCTTGTGTCAGTTAATCATAACCCTCTCAGTATTATAATTAACTCAACAATCTACTACCATTTTCCAAACAATAACAAATATATAACATGAAATCCACTTGAATGAATAAACTATGAACTGCATGTAGTACTTCTTATCAAAACACCAACAATCATATATTAGGATTCCATAAAAATCCCAACTTTATAAAATTAGTTCATATTCAACGTATCAAAACAATCCAAAGTTAACCAATACAAAATCATAAGAAGAGATATAAAAAGATAAAGAAAAAACAAAGCCAACTAAATGTCTTCAATGGCTGAATTCCTCGTTATTGATGGCTTCTTCTCCTCCTCCCTTGCACAGCTCCTTGTCTCTTCCGTCGTATCTCTATATTAGGTCTGATGTATCCAATTAATATCTCTAATAAAAGTAATTTTTTAATTATTTAATAAAATTACAAGGAGATTTCCCAATCAGAATTGAATTCCAATAATATAAATTTGTAGTTGACTTTTTGACTCAGATTCTGGGCTGATTCGGTTGGATTTTTAAATTCAAGACCACTTCTGAAATAAAGCTCTTCTCATAAGCTTTCTGTGGACTGTTGAATCGTCTAAAACGGACTTCTGGAACTCCATATATGGCCCAAGCAATAAAGACTGCGCAAGCGATCCATAAAATCCGATTTTTAATCAACTTAATTTCCAACTCTTGTTATATTCAAGCTCCAAGCCTTTCTTTATTATAATTCCTTTATACCAATAAAATATTAAAATTTATTAAATAGAAATCCAAATTAATTCAAAATAACTTAAATATAGGGACAATATTAGGATTAAATGCACACTTATCAGTGATTAACCTTTGAGATAGTTGCAACATGAGCACTTTCAGTCTTTTCACGCTTCAATCTATCTTCCTCTTGCACACAATGTGAAATGAGCTCATTCATAATCCACTTATCTTTCTGAGTATTATACTCCCTCCGTCCCATCAAATTATTTACATTTTTCAAGGAGTGCCCGACACGCATTTTAAGGTACATTTTAACGATAGTTCCATAACTTATTTTTAAATTTTTTTTCTTGTATAAAAATTCAATGTTTAAATTTTTATACAAGAAAGGAAAATTTTAAAAATAAGTTATGGAACTATCCTTAAAATGTACCTTAAAATGTGTGCCGGACACCCCTTGAAAAGCGTAAACAATTGAAAGGGACGGAGGGAGTAATTGATAGTGTTAGTGCCCTAGAGACAATGTAATTATGTTTCTAGGAAAGACTATTTTGTGATTTAATGATTATGTTTCATTGATTATTCAATAATGATTTATTATGTCTTTATTTACTGCGAAATAAATATTAGAATAATAAATGTCCTTAGAATATGTAACATGTATTCTATATCTTTAAGTATGTGACTTAAAAATGAGATTATATGAATAGTGTTAGTATTCCTAAATATCCCTAATCGAGCATTAATAATATGGGACAATTATAATGCATAAAGATTAGTATGTTTGTTGACAAGATGACCACATCTCATTGGTCATGGGTATAATGATACTAAAGTCAAGAACATAGGTGCATGTAATATTATGCATGGCACTGGATAGACCCACAGTGAGATTCTACATGTTAATAATGTCATTAGAAAGACTCACAGTGATAATGGTGTAATGATCCTTAGACTTGAGATCATTATATTTCTATACGAGGATTAATATATTTTGATTACATTAAAAGTTACCTTTAACCGGGTGATGATAAAAGTGGACATTGGGTATATTATGAGTCGTATGAGCAATTTGAATGATAGATAAAGAATTTAATCCTCCTATAAATAGGAGCGATATTATTGGCCTCTTGATTGAGTGAGACTATGAAATGCATGGCCGTGCTCAAATGATGATTTGTTTTAATAGTCTACTCATTGATCAAGGAAACCTGGATTAAATGTTGAAGAGGATGACTGAATACATGCCTCGAGTTTAATCTATAATATTTGGTTAAAGGGATTATATTACATGGAAACATTAATCACGAAAGGTTCAATATGGATTACCATTTAAATTATTATTACTTGGGTAGCAATGATGTGTTACTAGATGCCGCTCTTTGTTTACGATTTTAAATTGGGATTTTAAAATCGTTGCCAACGTAATAATAACCTATCGGGTCACACACATAGAATGCTCGGAGGATTATTTAATTTGAATTCGGATTTAAATTAAATGATAGAATTCGAATTATTTATTATTAATTTAAGTATGACTTAATTAATGTGATAAATGGAATTTCGAATTTATTAATTCAGTAATGTAGTTATTATTTAATTGAGAAAATCTTAGTTAGATAATGATTAGAAAAACTGAATTAATATGGGCTCTAATTAGGATTAGGGCTGATTTCGTTTTTGTCTCTCCTATATAATATCTTTTGTGGCTTTGAAATGAGAATACGTTTTTATTAAAAACCCTAGCTGCTAGAGAGATAGAGAGAATAGAGAGAAAACGAATTATTGTGCTAGTACACAGCATCCTCCGTTCGAGCTTCTGCGTGGATACCGATAGAGCGTAGATCGTTGCATACGGGATACGTGGTGTTCAATCAAGCTAGGATCTCCATCTGTCAACCGAATCGTAAAGCTTCTTAAGGTACAGATTCTGATCTCCATAATTAACCCATAATTATACATGGATCCTGGTTTGGGTTTCGATTTTTTTTTGTTTTGTTTACATCTATCCGCTGCGTTTTATGCCTCGGAACCCAACAATGGTATTAGAGCTACGTGTATATGGGGTTAATTTGGTTACGTGTTTACTGTATTCAATGCATGTATGCATGTTTTATGAATCTGTCTTGAGATAGTTATGAGATATGTCGATTATAATATGTTATGTCGCTCATATATGATTCTGTTATGCTATATATATTGATATAATTATACAACATGTTTATAATCTGCCATGACTGATAAGTATGCGATTTTGTATGTTATGCATGTTGTCTGGTTTATATAGTGACATAAACTGTTGGACAGATTGTGTATGGACACGATATGTGAACTAGGATATGATTTGAATGTATATGATACATGCTTCCAGAACTGTATATGATGCAGTGGCGGCAGAGACTAAAAGATATGATCTTTTGTTAAGGAATTGATGATTTCTTAAGAGGACGAGTCTTCTAGAATTAAAAAAAAATCCCTAGTTCGAGCTGATCGGTCAGCTCGACCACCGCCCGGGGCTGCCGCCCCGGATCCCGCCCGGGGGCTGCCGCCCCCGGACCCCTGCAGTGTTTGTTTATATGTTCTTAATTGTTTACTTGAGCATGGTGCTGGTTATGGCCTTAAGACCCTTAGATTAATGGTTTATGGTTTTGGTTTTATAAATACGACTTGCATGTCGTTTTCTTCATTCTTGTAATTGTTTAACCTCGAATGTAACTCGAGTTTTATTATGTAAGTACATTAGTCTAGGTTGTATTCAATTATTTAATGTAATGTACTTGAAGATTGAAGGACGATCAAGGAGGAGAAGCAACCAAGGAGAAAGAGAAGAATGAAGACTTGTAATTGTATTTATATTTACCCACTATAGATTGACCTTGATCCTTTCATTAGCTTGAAAAGGATCATTTAAGAAAAAGGCCATAACCAAGCACGTTTACTTACTGCACTTTACATATATATGAATGTATGCGATATATAATATTTGTGTAGAGATAAAGATGCATGCTTAATTAGATTTATCATGTATGTATTAGATACATCACCCATGTCATGCCTGCTCAAAACAAGATAAAATCTGTAACGATTCAAGATTTTAAAATTAAACATAACGATCATGAGATTTCTGTGTTTATGAAACACGGAATTAAATATGAATTTTCAATTATTTTGATATGGGGAGATTTTGTCAAAAACGGGTTTTACCTGTAAGGAAGTTGGGTATTAAGTGAGGCCACTTGTGACTCCTCCAACAACCTGAAAATCAAACCATTGGTGAATATTGATTTGACGTATTTAATTCAAGGAAAAATTGGGAATCTCTTTATGATGGGATCATGGTCGTTTTAATAAAAACCCTAAGTAAAAAAATATTAAGTATAAGATGCCTTCCAAATGGGAAACACTCGTCAATACCTACATCGACAAAGGGTAGGTGCGCCAAAGTGGAGTACTCTTGTTTATCGTGGTAAGGCACGATCGAGTAAATTAGTGATACTCAACTGTTAGACCATTGGGTTCGACTTAACTAAGTGACCACAATAGGATTGTGAACTTAGAGGCATAGAGTTTGGTAAGATTTATTGGATAAATATGGACAAATGTTGTTGTGTGAACAAATGTTGTTCTACCAAACTATCCAAGAGTTTTATATGATATAATTGACAAATGTTGTCTGCCTAAATAATCATTTTTAGGAGAAAAGCCAAAGTTGACCTTAATAGTGACGAAATATGGATCTTGGCTCACTAGAAAGGTTTAGAGAAACTTTTCCGAATTGATAGGTAGGGCTATTAATTTGATAAAAATAGTGGGAAATATATATTCTGAATATATATGAATAATCACTAGAACATAAATTTAACAATTCTGTAGACTAATTATTTTATGCATTTTTAACATTGTAGAAAACAAATGGCACAAACACAAACAATACTTTCTCCGTGCGATCAGTCCTTGAGAAGGACAAGCTGACAGGATCAAACTTCCTTGACTGGTCTAGGAATTTGAGAATTGTTCTCATGCAAGAAAAGAAATCTTATGTGATTGATATTCCTGCACCGGCAGCCCCCGCTGCCAATGCCAGTGCTGCTCAACAAAATGCTTATCAGAAGCATATTGATGATGCAACTGATGTGGCTTGTCTTATGCTTGCGACTATGGATGCTGAGCTTCAGAAGCAACATTTTGATATGAATGCTTACACTATGTTTGAACATCTTTCAACGATGTTTCAATCACAGGCTCGTGTGGAAAAGTTCAACACGAGCAAAGCACTCTTCTCGTGCAAGCAGGGCAACGGACCAGTCGGACCACATGTTCTAAAGATGATTGGGTATTGTGATTACCTTGCTCGTTTGGGTTTCCCGCTTCAGCGAGAGGCTCAAGTCGATATAATCTTGTAATCTTTGAACAGCGACTATACTCAGTTCATTATGACTTTTAATATGACTGAGCAAGAAAAGACTCCTATGGAATTGTTGGCCATGCTGAGGACCACTGAAGCAAATATGGTCAAAGCACCTGAGAAAGCTCCCATAATGATGGTGGGCAATAAAAGTGCTAAGGGGAAAGGGAAATGGAAGGGGAAGAAAAAGGTTGCATCAAAAGCTCTTGCTCTTTCCAAGCCCTCCTTCAAAAAGGCTGGAAAGCCTAAGGGAGATGTCGCAAAGGCTGACAAGGGTGATTGTCACTATTGCAAAAAGCCTGGTCACTGGAAGAGGAATTGTCCTAGCTACTTGGAGGATCTGAAGAAGATGAAGTCTGTCAAGATTTCTACTGATTCAGGTATTTATGTTATAGAAGTAAATTTGTCTATTTCAACATCTTGGGTATTGGATACTGGATGTGGTTCTCACATTTGTATTAATGTGCAGGAACTGCGAAGGAGTAGAACATTGGCAAAAGGAGAAGTTGACCTACGAGTAGGCAATGGAGCAAAGGTTGCTGCTTTAGCCGTAGGAACTTATTATTTATCGTTGCCCTCAGGGCTTATTTTAGAACTTGATGATTGCTATTACGTGCCTGCGATTTGCAGAAACATTATTTCTATTTCTTGTTTGGACAAGAAGGGTTTTTCATTTACTATTAAAGAAAATTGTTGCTCTTTTGGTTTGAATGATTTAACTTATGGTATTGTACGCATGTTTAATGGTTTATATGTTCTAGATTTAAATTCTACTCATGTCTATAATATAAATAACAAACGTCTTAAGACAAATGACTCAAATCATACATACCTCTGGTACTGTCGTTTAGGCCATATAAATGAGAATCGCATTTCCAAGTTACATAAGGATGGATACTTGGATAAGTTTGATTTTGTATCATACGAAGAATGTGGACCATGTCTCATTGGCAAAATGACTAAAGCTCCTTTTACCGGACAAGGTGAGAGGGCCACCAAACGATTGGAACTGATACATAGTGATGTATGTGGTCCAATGCGTATAATGGCAAGAGGTGGCTTTTATTATTTCATAACCTTTACTGATGATTTTAGTAGATACGGATATGTGTATCTTTTGAAGAACAAATCCGAATCGTTTAAAAAATTCAAAGAGTATAAGGCTGAAGTAGAAAAGCAAAAGGGCGAAAGTATTAAAACTCTACGATCTGGTCGTGGGGGAGAATACTTAAGCTTAGAATTTAAGCAATTCTTAAGGGAGTGTGGTATCGTATCACAACTCACTCCTCCTGGAACACCACAATGGAATGGGGTGTCTGAAAGGAGAAATCGTACCTTGTTGGACATGGTACGATCGATGATGAGTCATGCGGATCTTCCAATTAGTTTCTGGGGCTATGCCCTAGAGACGGCTGCACAAACACTAAACCGTGTTCCTTCAAAATCGGTTCAAAAGACACCATATGAGATATGGACTGATAAACGTAATAGCGTTTCATTTATGAAAGTTTGGGGATGTGAAGCGTTTGTGAAACGTTTGGTCTCTGATAAGCTAGGACCGAAATCAGACAAATGTAATTTTATAGGATACCCATTAGAAACTAAAGGGTATTATTTCTATAAACCTTCCGAGAACAAAGTGTTTGTTGCTTGAACGGCTATTTTTCTTGAGAGAGAACTGCTTTCTAAGAAAATAAGTGGGAGGACAATAGATCTCGATGAGGATCGAGAACTATAAGAAAATGTTGAACCAGAGTTGGAACATGAGCAGAATGAGACTCAAGATGTTGAGAACAATGCTGCTCAAGAAACACAGGTC
Source organism: Kitagawia praeruptora (assembly GCA_037693485.1). Lineage (NCBI taxonomy): Eukaryota > Viridiplantae > Streptophyta > Magnoliopsida > Apiales > Apiaceae > Kitagawia > Kitagawia praeruptora. The sequence goes on along the minus strand of CM075345.1, from coordinate 119,255,037 downwards.
ATTTGTAGATCTAGTAGGATTCGCCATGAGCCAGAGAGATATTATGGATTTCTCCTGACTCAAAGTGGCGATGTGATGCTTGTAGACAATGATGAGCCTCTCACCTACAAAGATGCTATGAATAGTCCAGATTCTGAGAGATGGCTGGAGGCCATGAAATCTGAGATGGATTCCATGTATGAAAACCAAGTATGGACTTTGGTTGAACCACCTGATGGGGTAAAACCCATAGAGTGCAAGTGGGTTTTCAAGAAGAAAACTGACATGGATGGAAATTTACAAACCTACAAAGCAAGACTAGTGGCGAAAGGTTTTAAACAAATTCATGGTATTGACTATGATGAAACTTTCTCACCGGTGGCTATGGTCAAATCCATCAGGATTTTGCTTGCGATAGCAGCTTATTATGACTATGAGATCTGGCAAATGGATGTCAAGACTGCTTTCTTAAATGGGAGCTTAAAAGAGGATGTGTACATGACACAACCTCAGGGTTTTGTCGATTCGAAGTTTGCTAGAATGGTTTGTAAGTTGCGACGATCCATTTATGGATTAAAGCAGGCCTCTAGAAGATGGAACATCTGTTTTGATGAAACAGTCAAAGAGTTTGGCTTCATACAAAATGAGGATGAGCCGTGTGTTTACAAGAAGGTTAGTGGGAGCCATGTTGCATTCCTAGTATTATATGTAGATGACATATTACTAATAAGGAATGACATTCCTTCTCTACAGGTTTTGAAAACTTGGTTGGGAAAAAGTTTCTCGATGAAAGACTTAGGCGATGCTACCTATATTTTAGGGATCAGGATCTATAGAGATAGATCTAAAAGATTAATCGGCTTGAGTCAGAGTACATACATTGACAAGGTATTGCATCGTTTTGGGATGCAAGAGGCAAAGAGGGGCTATGTCCCGGTGTCTCATGGGTAGGGCTGTCAAAAAAATCCGGATATTCGGATATCCGTCCGAAATATCCGAATCCGTATCCGAAAAATTAGGATATTATCCGTATCCGAAAAATTAGGATATTATCTGTATCCGAATCCGACATATCCGTATCCGAAAATGTAATAACTAATATATATTTATATATAATATTTAAAATTTATAATATATTAATATATGTCTTTGTTCAATAATTAATATATTTTTGTTAGATATATTTAAGTGTAGACATTTTTAAAAGATTTATATGTTATAAATATGATATATGAATATATTATTTTAATATATTATATTAATATAATAATATATTATATTAATAAATTATATTAATATATTATATTAATATATTATATATTATATATTATATCATATATTAATATATTATATTAATATATTAATATAACATATTAATATATTAATATATAATATATTATATGACATATATTAATATATTATATTAATATATTAATATAACATATTAATATATTAATATATAATATATTATATTATATATTATATATCATATGATATATTAATATATTATATTAATATATTAATATATAATATATTATATACCATATACCATATATCATATTATATAATATATTAATATATCATATATCATATGATATATTAATATATTATATTAATATATTGTATTAATATATCATATATCATATTAATATATTATATTAATAAACTTTAAATATGATATATATCATCATTTATATATTGCTGTAAAAAAATATCCGTAATATCCGAATATCCGTCCGAAATATCCGTATTCGTATTCGAAAAAATTAGGATATTATCCGTATCCGAAAAAAATTACCCGTATCCGTATCCGAAATATCGGTTTGACAGCCCTACTCATGGGATAGTGATCTCAATGGAAAACTATCCTAAATCTTCAGATGATAAGGACCGTATGAGTAAAGTACCATATGCTTCGGCAATTGGTTCTATTATGTATGCAATGATATGTACTCATCCTGATGTCTCGTATGCTTTAAGCATGACGAGCAGATTCCAGTCTAATCCAGGTGAGGGTCACTGGACAGCTGTCAATATTCTTAAGTACCTTAAGCGGACTAAAGATTCGTTCTTGATATACGGAGGAGATGAGAAGCTGGTTGTAAGAGGTTACACAGATGCTAGTTTCCAGACAGATAGGGACGATTCTGTGTCCCAGTCTGGATTCGTGTTTTGCCTAAATGGAGGTGTTGTAAGCTGGAAAAGTTCGAAGCAGGAGATAGTAGCTGATTCTACAATGGAAGCCAAGTATATTGCAGCCAGTGAAGCAGCCAAGGAGGTTGTTTGGATACGAAAGTTTATTACAGGACTTGGTGTGGTTCCATCGATCGCAGATCCAGTTGATCTGTATTGCGATAACAATGGAGCCATTGCGCAGGCTAAGGAACCAAGGTCCCATTCCAAAGCAAAGCATATACTTAGGAGATATCACCTTCTTCGGGAGATAAACGAGAGAGGAGATATACACATATGTAAAGTGCATACTAATGATAATGTTGCGGACCCATTGACTAAGGCTTTGTCGTAGCAGAAGCACGAAGGTCACACTAGTTCCATGGGTATTACATACATGGGCGATTGGCTCTAGTGCAAGTGGGAGATTGATAGTGTTAGTGCCCTAGAGACAATGTAATTATGTTTCTAGGAAAGACTATTTTGTGATTTAATGATTATGTTTCATTGATTATTCAATAATGATTTATTATGTCTTTATTTATTGCAAAATAAATATTAGAATAATAAATGTCCTTAGAATATGTAACATGTATTCTATATCTTTAAGTATGTGACTTAAAAATGAGATTATATGAATAGTGTTAGTATTCCTAAATATCCCTAATCGAGCATTAATAATATGAGACAATTATAATGCATAAAGATTAGTATGTTTGTTGACAAGATGACCACATCTCATTGGTCATGGGTATAATGATACTAAAGTCAAGAACATAGGTGCATGTAATATTATGCATGGCACTGGATAGACCCACAATGAGATTCTACATGTTAATAATGTCATTAGAAAGACTCACAGTGATAATGGTGTAATGATCCTTAGACTTGAGATCATTATATTTCTATACGAGGATTAATATATTTTGATTACATTAAAAGTTACCTTTAACCGGGTGATGATAAAAGTGGACATTGGGTATATTATGAGTCGTATGAGAAATTTGAATGATAGATAAAGAATTTAACCCTCCTATAAATAGGATCGATATTATTGGCCTCTTGATTGAGTGAGACTCTGAAATGAATGGTCGTGCTGAAATGATGATTTGTTTTAATAGTCTACTCATTGATCAAGGAAACTTGGATTAAATGTTGAAGAGGATGACTGAATACATGCCTCGAGTTTAATCTATAATATTTGGTTAAAGGGATTATATTACATGGAAACATTAATCACGAAAGATTCAATATGGATTACCATTTAAATTATTATTACTTGGGTAGCAATGATGTGTTACTAGATGCCGCTCTTTGTTTACGATTTTAAATTGGGATTTTAAAATCATTGCCAACGTAATAATAACCTATCGGGTCACACACATAGAATGCTCGGAGGATTATTTAATTTGAATTCGGATTTAAATTAAATGATAGAATTCGAATTATTTATTATTAATTTAAGTATGACTTAATTAATGTGATAAATGGAATTTCGAATTTATTAATTCAGTAATGCAGTTATTATTTAATTGAGAAAGTCTTAGTTAGATAATGATTAGAAAAACTGGATTAATATGAGCTCTAATTAGGATTAGGGCTGATTTCGTTTTTGTCTCTCATATATAATATCTTTTGTGGCTTTGAAAGGAGAATAAGTTTTTATTAAAAACCCTAGCTGCTAGAGAGATAGAGAGAATAGAGAGAAAACGAATTATTGTGCTAGTACACAGCATCCTCCGTTCGAGCTTCTGCGTGGATACCGATAGAGCGTAGATCGTTGCATACGGGATACGTGGTGTTCAATCAAGCTAGGATCTCCATCTGTCAACCGAATCGTAAAGCTTCTTAAGGTACAGATTCTGATCTCCATAATTAACCCATAATTATACATGGATCCTGGTTTGGGTTTTGATTTTTTTGTTTTGTTTACATCTATCCGCTGCGTTTTATGTCTCGGAACCCAACAGTAACTCACTATAAATTGACCGTATTATGCAGGAAGAGAGATTAGTACCAAATGTGCAAGCAAGTCATCAGACAAGTCAAGATTTAGTGCCTTAAGTTTTGAAGCGATGTTAAACATCTCTATAATGTACTCACGGATTTTTTTCTTTAGCATTATAACTCATCTGAACAAGATTAGCCAAAAGCTTACTTGTCTCACCCTTTTCGTTTTTCGCAAAATGCTTTTCAAGCTCATCAAGGAAATCCTTAACAGATACCTCATCAGAATCATCAGACATACCGCCCCTGAATGCTTCAAGAATGCTGAGCTTTATCATCATTAGACTTAATTAATTAGAACGCTCCCATTTCTCAAAGTTCAATTTATCAGTATTAGAACTTTCATCCATAAGAGAATCAGGTTGTTCTTTCCTTATAACATAGTCTAAATCCATGCAGCTAGGAACTAACAGAATGTTTTCTTTCCAGCTTTTAAAGTTTGTGTCGTTATGCACGGAAATGGAGTTCATGTTGACAGTTATATTAGCAGCAGATGCATTAACTAGCAATTTAGAACAAAAAAAATATAAGCTCGCATAATAGAAATTTATGTCATATGCATACATAATAGCACACAAAAAATACATGAATTTAAATACTCTAGCGTGTGGGCCCATTCAAACAAGATATCTAGCACAACATTAATATTTAGTCTTTGGACAGAAATATTAACTTGCAAGTGGTACTCTCCACGCAGAAATCAAATATTAATAATAAATTTGATCAAGCAATAACCTTCCTTTGGGCCGGTTCATTACTCACATTAAAATTTTATAATTATTACATATTTATTTTCGCATGTATATTTATTTTAATATTAATTTTTCTAATATATATAATTATATTATTTTTTTAATATTTATATGTTATTAATTTACATATCAAATTATATATATATATATATATATATATATATATATATAAAAGATTTTACACATTCAGTTTAATATTTGTGTTCTATCTTGAATGTTTAAAATTTGATTTGGACAATTTTATAGCCCACATGAAATTAACAAAGTAATCTTTAATTTAGTGAAGGTTTAACAATTATTTTCCAATTAAAACTCCGTAGAAATAAAAAAGAGAAGAAAATGACGATTTTTTACGTTAAAAATTCTGTTCGATTTTTGATATCTACTTATATTTTGTTTTGATCATCAAAATAATTTCTTGGTATTTGAAGATAATTCCACTAACAACCAAATATAGTTTTAATAATGAGTGTAAGAGTGATTTTGTCCAAAATTTTGGTAGTCGATACTATGATCTTCAGTACAACAAAATAAATAATAACCGTTAAATCATTAAATAAATAGATGAAAAACGATGGATCTAGCATAAATAATATTTTTTTTAAACATGTAAATTAAAAAGTGTATTTATATTGAAATACGAAAAAGTGTATGACAATGATTTAAATCATATAATTTGGTTTTCTGCGTTTAATAGAATTATCAATATTGGTCTTCTATATTGAATATGATTAATGTAAAAATTCGTAATCATATTTTCTTTTAATATTATGAGTGTTTCCATTTCAATAAAAATTGTTAAATCATCACTAAATTAAAGATAATTTTTTGAGATTCGCGTGTGCCGTAAAAGCATCCAAATCTAATTTCTAGATCTCAAGATAGAGTCCAAATAATAAATATGAACTTTTTTAATATTAATAAAAAAAAATTCAATTATATCCTTTTCATATTATAATTTTCTTTTTAAAATTCAATTATAATACAAATTTTTTAATTATATCCTTTTTAGATTATAATTTTCTTTTTAATATGATTTAATCTTGATCATCTATTTTTCAAAATATTAGATTTGACAGTTGAGATTATTTTGGTATACATTGATCAAACCAAAATTATGGATAAAATCCCTTTTACAGTTATTATATATACTAGCTTATAACCCATGCAACGCACGGTTCCTTTTTAATATTTATGATTATTTCATTTTTTTAATATTTATATGTCATTAATTTATATATCAAATTGTTGTTAAAAAATGATATAAATAAAATTTTACACATTCAATTCAATATTTATGCTCTATCTTCAATTTTTAAAATTTGATTTGAAAGATTTTACAGCCCAAGAAAAATTAACGAAATAATCTTTAATTTAGTGATGGTCTAATAATTATTATCCAATTAAAACTATGCAGAAACAAAAGAAAGAAGAAATTGACGATTCTGTTCGATTTATGAAATCTATTTATATTTCATTTTAATTATCAAAATACCATTCTTATTATTTGAAAATAGTTCTACTAACAATCAAATACGGTTTTAATAATAAGTGTAAAAGTGATTTTGTCCAAAACTTTGGTAGTTAGTAGTGTGGTTTTCAGTACGACAAAATAAAAATAAATAAGAACCGTTAGATCATAAAATAAATAGATGAAAAATGTTGGATCTAACATAAAAAATATTTTATTTTTTAACATGTACACTAAAAAGTGTATTTATATTGAAATACGAAAAAGTCAATGATTTAAATCATATATAATTTGATTTTTCTATATTGAATATATAGGATTATCAATGTAGATCTTGTACATTGAATATGATTAATGTAAATATTCGTAGTTATATTTTCTCTTGAGATTCTGAGTGTTTCCATTTCGATAATAATTTTTAAATCATCACTAAATTAAAGATAATTTTATGAGTTTCGCGTGGGCTGTAAAATCATTCAAATCTGATTTCTAGGTCTCGAGAAAGAGCGAAAATAGTAAATAATTTTTTAATATTAATAAAAAATAAATAAAATTCAATTGTATGATTTTTTAATTATATTCTTTTCATATTATAATTTTATTTTTAAAATTCAATTCCAATACAACCTTTTTAAATTATATCTTTTTTATATTATAATTTTTTTAATATGATATAATCTTGATCGTCTATTTTTAAAATATTAGATTCGACGATTGAGATTATTTTGGTAGTACATTGACCAAAATTATGGATAAGATCCCCTTTCACGGCTCCTTTAATTTTGTAATGTCTGTAATTATATAAAGGGATATTTACATAAATAAATAAGATTTTAATAATTATTTCCAATTTTACTACCACCCAACTATCTTTTCACTTCTATAAAATCATTTTTTCAAAAATACTACCTCATTATACTTTTATGTTTTCAAAATTCCAAAAATACTACCTTCCTCAATTGCAACTTTTGCAACCTCATTTGCAACTTCCAGTTTTCAAATTTCTGATTTCATGTTCTGGGGTTCAGATGTCATTTTCGACCTCTTTTTTGGACTCTGATATATATATATATATATATATATATATATATATATATATATAATATATATATTGGGTTGGACTCCATAAAGAACACCTTATATAAAGAACAACAAAGAACACCTCATATCTAATAGATCCATTGCCCCTGGCGGGGCCACCCAATACAAAAAGTTCTTATTTTTTTAGGCTCTATCCATCCAGCAAAAAAAAAAAAAAAAATTTGAAAAATTTACTGTTCATCGATGACGTCATCAGTGACGTCATCATGAACAGTAAAATTTTCATTTTTTTTTTGCTGGATGGATAGAGCCTAAAAAAATAAGAACTTTTTGTATTGGGGGCCCCTGGCGGGGCCAATGGATCTATTGGAATAAATGATTTTATAGTGTTCTTTATTGTTTGTTATATAAGAGTGTTCTTTATGGAGCAAAGGCCTATATATATATATATTATATATATATATATTATATATATATATATCAGAGTCCAAAAAAGAGGTCGAAAATGACATCTGACAAATGGAACTTGAAATCAGAAATTTGAAAACTGGAAGTTGCAAATGAGGTTGCAAGGCCCCGCCAAGGGCACTCATAATTGGTGAATTTGGGTTGCAAGGCCCCGCCAGGGGCACTCATAATTGGTGAATTTGGGTTGCAAGGCCCCGCCAGGGGCACACATAATTGGTGGATTTCTGATTTGCAACTTTCAGTTTTCAGTTGCAAAAGTTGCAACTGAGGTTGCAAAAGTTGCAACTGAGGTTGCAAAAGTTGCAACTGAGGTTGTAAACCGCAGTTGCAACTGAGGTTGCAAAAGTTGCAATTCAGGTTGCAAACCGCAGTTGCAACTGAGGTTGCAACTGAGGTTGCAAAAGTTGCAACTGAGGAGTTGCAACCTCAGTTGCAAAAGTTGCAACCTCAGTTGCAAAAGTTGCAACTGTTTGCAAAAGTTGCAACTGAAAACTGAGGTTGCAAAAGTTGCAACTGAGGAGTTGCAACTGAGGTTGCAAAAGTTACAACTGAGGTTGCAAAAGTTGCAACTGAGGTTGCAAAAGTTGCAACTGAAAACTGAAAGTTGCAAATCAGAAATCCACCAATTATGAGTGCCCCTGGCGGGGCCTTGCAACCCAAATTCACCAATTATGAGTGCCTTTGGCGGGGCCTTGCAACCTCATTTGCAACTTCCAGTTTTCAAATTTCTGATTTCAAGTTCCATTTGTCAGATGTCATTTTCGACCTCTTTTTTGGACTCTGATATATATATATATATATATATATATATATATATATATATATATATATATATATATATATATATCAGAGTCCAAAAAAGAGGTCGAAAATGACATCTGAACCCCAGAACATGAAATCAGAAATTTGAAAACTGGAAGTTGCAAATGAGGTTGCAAAAGTTGCAATTGAGGAAGGTAGTATTTTTGGAATTTTGAAAACAAGGTCGGTATTTTTAGAATTTTAGAAAGATGGGTAGTATATATTTAAAAATCTAATAGTTCACATGGGTAGTTTTGAAACTATCCCTTATATAATTTTTTTATTTTTATATGTTATTAATTTACGTATCAAATTGTTGGCAAAAAATTGATATATATGAAATTTTACATACTCGATTTAATATTTATACTCTATCTTGAATTCTTAAAATTTTATTTGAAAGATTTTACAACCCACGTGAAATTAATAAAATAATCTTTAATTTATTAATGGTTTAACAATTATTTTCCAATTAAGCCTACGCAGAAACAAAATAAAAAAGAAATTGACGATTTTTGACGTTGAAAATTCTATTCGATTTATGAATTCTACTTATAATTCGTTTTGATTTTCAAAATACCCTTATCATTATTTGAAGATTGTTCTACTAACAACCAAATACAATTTTAATGATAAATGTAAGAGATATTTTAAATAAGAACCGTTAGATCTTAAAATAAATAGATGAAAATTGTTAGATCTAACATAATTTTTTTTTTAATATTTTAATATGATATAGACTAAAAAGTGTATTTATATTGAAATACGAAAATGTGTATTTCAATGGTTTAAATCATATGTGATTAGGTTTTCTACATTGAATAGATCATTGTATGTCTTTTACATTGAATAAGATTAATGTAAAAATTCGTAATTATATTTTCTTTTGAGATTCTGAGTGTTTTCATTTGAATAATAATTGTTAAATCATCACTAAATAAAAGGTAATTTTTTGAGTTTCGCGTGGATTGTAAAATCATTCAAATCTGATTTCTAGATCAAAGTACAAATAGTAAATATGATTTTTTTAATACTAATAAAAAAATAAATAAAATTCAATTCTAATACAACCTTTTTTAATTATATCATTTTCGGATTATGTTTTCTCTTTAAAATTCAATTCTAATACAACCTTTTTATAATTATATCCTTTTCAGATTATAATTTTCTTTCTAAAATTCACTTCTAATGCAACCTTTTCTAATTATATCCATTTTAGATTATAATTTCTCTTTTAATATGATATAATCTTGATCGTCTATTTTTAAAAATATTAGATTTGATGGTTGAGATTATTTTGGTAGTATAGTGACGAAAATTATGGATAAGATCCCTCTTATGCTTATTATATATAAGGATATAACTAGCCTATAACCCGTCCGATGCACGGTTGCTTGTAAACTGTTTAATTATATTTGATTAAAATTTTAAGTTGTAAATATACTTTTATTATTAAAATATTTTTTGAATTTTATAAATTTCATGAATATAAATGTTATTCTAATTATGTATTTTAATTATTTCTTTCAAATACATATGTATATATAAAAATATTACATAAAAGTAGTTTTTTAAAACTTTTATTTAGTAGAAAGGGTGAAATTTATCTAATCATGTAGACCTTTTTTCGATTTTTATATAAAAAATTTTATATTATACTTTCTCCATCTTTTTCATTTCTTTACATTTTCTATTTTGAGCCGTCTCTTCCATTTCTTTACATTACTAAAAATAGTAACTTTTAACAATAAAATACATTATTACATCCACTACTTCACTCCATTTTTTCAACACTTTACACTATTACACCCATTACTTCACTTTTTTTAACAATAAAATCACTATTACACCCACTACTTCATTTATTTTAACAATATTACACTCACTATCTTGGTATCCGTGAAAATATCAAATGTAAAGAACTCCAATGGACGGAGGGAGTAATTGTTTTCCAGATTTTATGTAATGTTTAACTATATAATTTATAACTCGTGTGATGCACGGATTTTTTTTAATAATTTTTATCTTATTACTCATATTATATATATATATATATATATATATATTAGTAGGAAAAAAACTTATTTACGTTAATAAAATATCATAATACATTTTTTATAGTATTTTAAGCGATAATATTTTAATTTTTAACTAGAATATGTTATTGAAAGGAATTTTTGGTTGTAGCTTATAAGATTATATAAATGTATAATAATACTTTATTAACAAATAATAATTTTTTTGATTATAATATGATATTAACGGGAATAGAACCTCAAACTCTTAAAAATAGTTTATAAAATAATATATATGTTTAATAAAGATTTGTTGTTGGTTACTTGGTTAGATTTGAACTTAACCCATGAGAATATTTTAAATTTTAGAAAAAGAATATACTTGTATTATTAGATCCAACGATTTTCACTAATCTATCTCAAAATCCAACGGTTGCTATTGAGTGTACCAAAAAAATGTACTCCCTCCGTCCCACCCAATAGTTAACATTGGGGGACGGGGGCACGCATTTTAAGGTAGATTTTAAGGATAGTTCCATAACTTATTTTTGAAATTTTCTTTTTTTGTATAAAAATAAAACAATCCTATTTTTATACAAAAAAAGAAAATTTTAAAAACAAGTTATAGAACTATGCTTTATAAGAGCCTTAAAATGCGTGTCACGCAAGTGAAAAATTTATGTTAAGAAATGGATGTGATAGAGGGAGTACATTTTAAATATTTTTATCTTAATATTTTTATTTGATTATTTATAATTTTAATATTTGCTAACTCATTAATAATAATATAAATTATAAAATAAAAGATAATAAAATACGATTATACGTTTTTAATGGTATTCTAATTGATAGTATTTTTCTTTTCTTGTATATCGAAAGCAAGGCCGGGGAAGCATATGAGAGTGTTGATTGTATTTTTGTAAAATTACGTCGGTGGAACATGAATGAAAAACAAACACTTTCCTGTATTTATTGGAGTAGTTTATAATATAAATAAATGTATAAAAATAGTTTTTTTTTATATCCAATGGTTCTCATTAATTTATCTTAAAATCCAATGGTTGATATTAAGTGTACCAATTAAGTGACCAAATAAGTGACCAAACTATCAAATAAGTGACGAAACTACCAACCAACCAAATAGAGGTTGATATAATTTATTATCTACCTTTAAATAAATACGTGTTTTAATGAGAATAAAATTTTAACAGAGGGAGTATGTTTTAAAAGAATCGAGTTCCTTGAAGATTTTGATTTTTTTTGAGACCCAGAGACTGAATCCTGGCCATCCAACAGTTCATAATTATTCATTTTTTCTAAAAGCAGGGTTATTTATATCAGTAAAAACGTGCTGCACTAATACGGGGAATGCATGTAACAAACCACTACAATTAATCTCACAACGTGAATATATTTGAGATGTTGGTTATGGTGGTGATGGTGTTGGAGTCAGCCATTGAGAAGAAGAGTTTAGAGAGATAAAAATATTAACAGGCTCTTGATACCATGTAGAGAGTGAAAGTTGTGTATTATTGTATTAACAAGGTTGGTTATAAATAGTACAAGCTATACGATCAAAATTAATATGCTAGCCTAATCAGAGGGTATTGTTGAAGAAGATGAGGTAATTGATCAGTTCTTATGTTTTGTAGACCGCGGCTTGTTTGTTTGTTTTATGATTGGTTTGTTGCACTAGTAATGATACAATACTCTTGAAGAATGTTGAAGGATCGTTTGCTTATATTACACTTAAAGATCGAATGAAGTACATGACTCGATCGGGTGTTCAAGTTAAAAAATGCAGTACATTTACACGATAAAACAAGTCATTCAATGAACACGATTTATATATGTCATGTTTTTACCTGATCCTGTACATGATTCTATACGACTTAGTTTTTTTACATTGTTTCTGAATTCTGGTTCATATTTAGGTTCACAACTCCATCCCCACATTGAAAGCTTTGATTCAGAGGAGTCAACTGCAGAATCCGATATTGAGAGCTTGGAATCAGACGAAGATATTGAGGAGTTGAATAATGTAACTGATTCAGAGTCTACATGTTTTATGGACGTGGATGGTAGTAAATAATGGACACCTAATATGATGACACTCACAAATATGCACTTTCCAACTCTGCAAGACGCATATTTGTTCAACAGAGAATATGGGCGCATATGTGGTTGTCATCTATGATCTATGTATGCATCTTTCTGAGTTTTTTGCCACATTTTATTTATATCTCAAACACAGAACATATTTTAAGAATTTTAATGTGACACTGAATCTTACAATGAAACATGATCTGTTATCCAAGCCTATACTACACAAACTGCATCAACTACCATTATGAAAGTGGTACATCCTGTAAAATAAAAAACAAAAACCTGGAACAAGGTAACAGATTAGACTTGGCACTAGTAGATCAAATCCATACTATGCCTCATGAAATTATTTACTAATCTATGTTCAGCAAAATCAAAATTTAAATTCTTCAAATTAACAACAATAATCGGTTTTTATTTCTATGACCACCATATCTGAATTTCCAATGTCCTGTATGCCCTTTTGGCCTAACAACTTGTTTTTCCTTTCTATTAGATTAATAGACTAGGTAATTGTTAAAGCATGCATGCTTCTGCAATATTATTTTTCTAGGGACAAGAAAGGATAAGTTTAACTCTTATGCCACGTTTGTTTGCAGGGATTACAGTCAGGATAGGATAATAATACTTTAAAAAAAATTAATCTCTTGTTTGTTTACAAAATTGAATCATGGGACTATAATCCAGGGATAAGAGTAGGATAAGGAAACAAGTGGTTACTTCGGATAAAATAATACCTACTCATAGCAGGTATTAAGGAGGATTACTTTTAATTTGTCAAAGAGAGCATTCAGTTGTAGCACTCGGAATCAACAGCATCAAAATACAGGTACACATGAAGATGGAGACTCAGACCCAGAGAAACGTCTTCAAGCAACATTACAGTTGGCAGCAGCTCTTCTTCAGCAAATTCAGCAAGGGAAACAAAACTAAAGTTACACTGGTGCTTGCTTTTTGCCTGTAATTCCTATTGTTGATTACTGATGATCGGATGTTGCTTTGGATATCTTACTCTAAAGAAGTTGAGTTTATAACTTTATGTTATAAGATTGTGACATGGTGTTTCCAGGAAGTTTTTTTTTTTCTTACTTCCATTTTTAGCTTAAGATGGTGGTTAAGTTTTCTAGAATTACTTCAGTTATACCGATTGATACTTTCTCAAAGCTTTCCACACATTGTGTTTGTTAGAAATGATTGATGAGAACAGTGTTTGAAGCTAAAGTAACAAAACAGAGTTTAGCTGGAAGCAGTCAGAGTTTAGTTAAACACTGACTGGAAGCGCAACAGAGATTGTTAAACTCTGTAGCGGTAATGTCTGAAGAGTCAACAGTGTTTGAAGATTGATACAAGATAAATATGGAAGCAATATCATATCTTTGAAGATTGGAAAGCTGTCAAAGAGATTGAGTTGACTTGGAAGATTTGAAGCAATCGTGATTGATATCAATTGTATAGCTTAATTATAGGAGAATCAATTACTGATTGTACGAAGCTGTATGTTTTATAAATACAGTTAGGTTAACCCTAGAAGGGTATCGAACATTGAGAAATTCATTGATTGTAACCTAAGCAGCTCTCTGTGATATTTTACATCACTGAGAGAGGAATTGTTAATTCCAAACAGTTTTTAAGTATTAAACAGTGTGTTCTTGTTAAGTTACTCATACAGTATTTGATTACCTATTGTGTATTCGACCTAACAAGTGGTATCAGAGCAAATCTGTTACTTTATTACAGTTAAAGATCCAAACACAATAGTAATCAATGGCAGAGATACCTCCACCATCTGAGAAAGCTCCTACTACTGTTAGTAGGTATGAAACAATTAGGGTTCCTATACTTAGGCCATTAGAGTATGCAATTTGGAAAGTAAAGATGACCATGTTTCTGGAGGCTACAGATCCAGAATACCTTGATAGAATTTATGAAGGTCCTCACAAACCTACAAAGTTATCTGCTGCTGCTGCTGGTGAGGAATCAAAGGTCATTCCAAAAGAAAAGAAAGATCTAACTGCTGAGGATCTTTCATCTATTGCAAAGGATGCAAAAGTAAGACACTTACTTCACAGTGCATTAGACAATGTTATGTCTAATAAAGTGATTAATTGCACAACTGCAAAGAAAATATGGGATGCACTTGAGGTTAGGTGTCAAGGAACTCCTGCAATCAAGAAAAACAGAAGAAACATACTCACTCAGGAGTATAAGCATTTTGAGGCAAAGTCTGAAGAAACCATGACAGAAACATTTGACAGATTCTGTAAACTGCTCAATGATTTGTCATTGGTTAACAAAGAGTATGATTTAGAAGACTCAAATCTCAAGTTTCTTCTTTCTCTACCTGAAAAGTGGGATGTGAAAACAACCACCATAAGAGATAACTATGAACTTGGTGAAACAGAGATTGATGAAATTTATGGACTGCTCAAAACCCATGAATTGGAATTGGAGCAGAGAAACAAAAGATCAAGTAGAAAGTCAAAGTCTGTTGCTCTTAAGGTTGAGGAGAAACCATCAAAGAAGGAAGCATCAAGAAGTAAGGCAAAAGGAAAAGCTTTAGTCATACACTCAGAAAGTGAGTCATCAAACACTGATGTTGACTCAAACACAAATGGAACATCTGATTCTGAAGATGATGAAGAGATGATGTAAATGGCTGCATTGATGGTAAAGACCTTCAAGAAGATGGGATTCAAGAACTTCAAGAAGGGAAAAAGATTCTCCAAGGACTACTCTAAGTCTGACAAGAAGAATTTCAAGAAATCTGAGGGAAAGGACTTCAAATCTGGTAAGAAAGATAAGTCTGAGATTCAATGCTACAAGTGTAAGGAGATGGGTCACTATGCTCCTGAGTGCAAGAAGGGTAAAACTGAAAAGGCACTCTACACCAAAGGCAGAGATTGGGCAGACACTTCAGATTCAGATGAGGAAGTGAACTATGCACTCATGGCTACTACTCAGAATGAAGATGATGATCTAAAGGTACCCCCAACTACCTATGCTTATAATACTGATAATATAACTGAATTGAGAATTTATCTTAAAGCATTACATATCAGTTATAGGGATCAGACTTTAGAAAATGAGAGGATAAAAAATGAGTGCTCTCAACTCAAAGATAGAAATAAACTTGTTGAGGAACAGCTAGAGAACATGAATAAAGTTCAGAAAGAGAGAGATGATGCAGTGTTTATTGAACAGGAGTTGCTAGGTAAGTATAAGCAACTAGAATCTGAATTGGAGGATGCTAAACACATTATTAAAACTTGGACACACTCTGGTAAAGACACTCAAGAAGTGTTTCAGTCAGATACAGTAGGTCTAGGTTACTCTGAAGGAGATGAACTTAGATTTGAAAATTTGGTAAAAGTTAGACCACATCGTTCATCTGAAGGTAATGTTATGGGAACAGGTGGACCTAAGACTGAAGCTGAGAAAAAGGCTGTTAAAGAATCATATGCTAAGACTTTTGTTAAAGAGGCTAACATTGGTTTAATGACAGATAAACAACTCAAGCATAAGCTTAAAGAGATAAAATCTGTCAACAAACAGAGAATGCCTAAGAAAAACAAAAATGGAAAGGTAGGCATAACATCAGGAATTAAGCCAATGCTTGCTTCATTAGCTCCTAGAAAAACATGCTTTAATTGTGGTAGCACTAATCATCTTGCTAGTTTCTGCAGTAAGAATAAGAACATTAATTCTTTGCCCTCTAAAACTGCAGTTAAAAATGATTATGTGAGGACTAGACCACAGACTTTATGTACACACTGTGGAAGTACATGGCATTCTATTTACACTTGCAGAGATTATCATGCTCTTTACTATAATTACTATGAACCCAAGCCAAATTTGAAATGGGTTAAAGTAAACTCTGCAAATGTAAACTCTGAAAAATTTAGCTTAAACTCTGATAATGTGAATTCCGCTGCAAAAGCTAACAGAATTAAGAAAGCCAAAGGATCCAAGCAAGTCTGGATCCTTAAAACTAATAATCAGTGATTGTTTGTGATTGCAGGGCAACAGGGTTAGTACCCTAGTCGTGGACAGTGGATGTTCAGGACACATGACAGGAAATAAAGCCCTGCTATCAGAGTATGAGGAGAAGGCTGGCCCAAAAGTTTCCTATGGAGATGGCAACATAGGACATACTCTGGGATATGGCAATATTAATCTTGGGAGTGTCATAATCACAAATGTAGCTCTGGTTCCAGGACTCAAGCATGATCTGCTATCTGTGAGTCAAATCTGTGACAGAGGATATCATGTAGATTTTCAGCCTGAATATTGTCAAGTGATCAGTAAATCTACAGGAAAAGTTGCTCTAGTTGGAAACAGACACAATAACATCTATGAAATTAAATTGTCAACAAACACTGATGGCAAAGCAGTGTGTCTGTCAACAAGAATGTCCAGTGAAGAGAGTTGGAAGTGGCACAAGAAACTCTCTCATTTAAATCTGAACAACATCAATGAGCTAATAAAGAATGATCTTGTAAGAGGTCTACCAAGGTCTTTGTTGAATGTAGAAGGCCTGTGTGATTCTTGTCAAAAGGCCAAACAGAGAAAAGCCTCCTTCAAAAGCAAATCTGAGTCTTCAATTGTTGATCCTTATCATCTCCTACATGTTGATCTTTTTGGACCAGTGAATGTCATGTCTCTTGGAAAGAAGAAATATGCTCTAGTCATTGTTGATGAATATACCAGATACACATGGGTATATTTTCTTGCAAAGAAGGATGAAACTGCATTAACACTGACATAACATATTTTACAACTGGACAAAGGGTCAGAAAATCAAGTGAAGATAATCAGAAGTGACAATGGAACTGAATTCAGGAATTCATCAATGGAAGAATTTTGCAAGAGCAAAGGAATCAAACAGGAGTTTTCTGCACCTGGCACTCCACAACAAAATGGTGTAGTGGAGAGGAAGAACAGAACCTTGATAGAAGCTGCAAGAACCATGCTAGATGAAGCAAAATTGCCAACATATTTCTGGGCAGAAGCAGTTCAAACTGCTTGTTTTACTCAAAATGCAACACTGATCAACAAGCATGGTAAAACACCATATGAAATGGTGAAGAAGAAAAAGCCAAATCTAAAATATTTTCATATTTTTGGATGCAAGTACTTTGTGTTGAAGACTCATCCTGAACAGTTGACCAAATTTGACCTAAAGGCAGATGAAGGAATTTTTGTTGGCTATCCACTGTCAACTAAGGCATTCAGAGTTTATAATCTGAGAATTAGAGTGATCATAGAATCAATTCATGTGTCATTTGATGACAAGAAAATGACTGGACTTGAAGATGTCAATGAACATGATCTACTCCACTTTGAAAATGAAGACTTATTCTCTGAAAAAGTAAACTCTGATCAGACTGATCTGACAAACTCTGTTGATCTAAACTCTGAACCTCTACTGGTAAATACTGAAGAAACTCTTCAATCAGAAACAAAGGAAGAACCAGTTGAGGGGGAGCATGAAGAATCACATCAGAGTGATAATTCAAACACTGATAGTGACTCAGTTGATAATTCTGAATCAAACTCTGTTGATTCAAACTCTGTTGATAATTCTGAGCAGTCACATTCAGGGGGAGCATCAGAAAATGAAGAGAGGCACCAAGAAAATCAGGAGAGCATGGATCAAGGGGGAGGATCACATGATGACAGAAGCAATTTGCCTTCTGCAAGAAAATGGACTAAGTCACACACACCTGATTTAATTATTGGTGATCCAGATGCAAAAGTAAGGACAAGAAGTGCAACAACAAATGAATGTTCTGTATCTTTTCAGAGTAAGAAATCAAAGAGCTCAGTCAGTTGCAAATGTACTCAGACAAAAGATGATTCAAAATCTTGCCAGAAGAAATATGAAGTACAACAGCAAGTATGTTCCAAAGTACAGAGACTAGAATGGGAATCTGATAGAAATGGAGAAGGGGACTACAAAGCTGAAGACAGATCTTGGAATTACTGTTCTGGATTTTAATGTGAAGTCTGAGGAAGTGAAATATATCAGGTTGGGAAATGAAATGAGGAGAAACAAAATCTACGATCTTAGAGCTGCTATCTATCAGACTGATGAGAATGATCCTCAGTTGAGAGAAATCAAGGAAGCTATGCAGATAGAGCTTGAAAATGCTGAAAGAAGATTGCTTATAGACTATCTCAGAACAATGCCAGATCTTCAAGAGATTAGAATTTGAAGTCTGTAAGGATTTTCTTATTTTCTGTAGAATTTGTTAAGTAAAAGCTTAAACTCTGTTTGTTAAACACTATAGACTTTGTATTTGTTTTGACATCATCATTTACTGTAAACTTGTACATTCTTGCTAATGAACAAGTTGGGGGAGATTGTTAGAAATGATTGATGAGAACAGTGTTTGGAAGCTAAAGTAACAAAACAGAGTTTAGCTGGAAGCAGTCAGAGTTTAGTTAAACACTGACTGGAAGCGCAACAGAGATTGTTAAACTCTGTAGCGGTAATGTCTGAAGAGTCAACAGTGTTTGAAGATTGATACAAGATAAATATGGAAGCAATATCTTTGAAGATTGGAAAAGCTATCAAAGAGATTGAGTTGACTTGGAAGATTTGAAGCAATCGTGATTGATATCAATTGTATAGCTTAATTATAGGAGAATCAATTACTGATTGTACGAAGCTGTATGTTTTATAAATACAGTTAGGTTAACCCTAGAAGGGTATCGAACATTGAGAAATTCATTGATTGTAACCTAAGCAGCTCTCTGTGATATTTTACATCACTGAGAGAGGAATTGTTAATTCCAAACAGTTTTTAAGTATTAAACAGTGTGTTCTTGTTAAGTTACTCATACAGTATTTGATTACCTATTGTGTATTCGACCTAACAGTGTTTTCTCAAAGATTGGCTGATAATAATAAAAAATTAGTAAAACAAACATATAAATGATCATAAAAATAAGTAATAATGAATTAATATTAATTAAAGTTATGGCAAATAAGTGTAAGGGCATAAGTGTCTCTTTCATTAATAATCCCCCGCACAAGTCTTCTCAAAACAAACACAGGATTATACTTTTTAAAGGATAAATTATCCTTGGGATTAATAGTGAGTGGACTGTTATCCAGGTAATATAATCCTGGGATTATAATCCTGGCAAACAAACGTGGCCTTACTCCTTAGTGGTTAAGGCCTCGGGTTCATTTCCTGGATCCTCTCCCCTGCAGTATTTTGGTATAGGTATACTCGTCTATGTACTCCATATCTCGGAGCAATAGCACATCCATTTATGTTTAAAAAGTTGAAAGAAGAGAACATTCTTGATATATCAGCATTTGATGTTGTAAGGGTTATGGGTGCTGTTCCTGTATCACCAACCAACTTATACAGACTTTTGTCTCTAAATTCTCATGTCCTGCTCTATCCAGGAGGCATTCGTGAGGCTTTTCATCGGAAGGTAAACTTTAAGACAGTTTCATACTTCATTGCACTTATGGATGATTGATCCTTTTCCTAGTTTATGATATTAAAGGATTTATCAGCACTGTAGAATTAAATACGGAAGAAATTCGTTTGCGGTAAAACAGTAATTTAGTAGGCAACTTATATACTCACAAAAGATATGGACATCATTACCAACCCCAGTAGACCTTGGTCCTGATGGAAAACTATGCAAAAATCATGATTAAGATGGAAATCATACCTTCTATAGGCTATACCATGTCTTACTCTGATTCTAATATGTCGTACTCTGATTTACACATTCAATCATTCACAATATAAAAGTTGTTGTACTTCAATTTATTAGATTATGCTATAAGCAATTAAGCATTTTGCTCTACATTTCTCCAGGGCGAGGAGTACAAATTATTTTGGCCAGAGCAGCCGGAGTTCATCAGGATGGCTGCTAGATTTGGAGCCAAAATTATACCATTTGGTGTTGTTGGAGAAGATGATGCTTCTCAAGTAAGTTGATGCCTTTTGGTAGCTTCACTGTTTGCTATGCAGCTATTAACATTTATGGATGACAAATCTTCAATAGATGCTGCGTGAGCGTTGCATTCAGTTGAGTTCTCTGTTCCTAATTAGATAAGGTGATGAATGACCACTATATTTGCTCATGCAATTGCTTCTTGACTATGATGACGACCAAATGAAGATTCCATTTCTTCAATCATATTTAAAGGAATTCAATGAGTCTTTCATAAAATTAAGGTACATTGTTCATTTCTTAGATTGTATGCTCTTCTATTGTTTTTGATGGATAAATAGACACATCTTCACATCGTGGAACTATCAGTGGCACAATATAGCTAGTCATAGTAGTTCTTATTTGTGCAATTGCTTATCAACCTAAACAGAGTTCTTTCTCCCTGGTATTGGTGAAGGCAGTGAGTGAAAATTACTAGAAGAGAGCCTAGTAAGATCAGGAAAACCAGCGGCGGACGCAGGATTTTAGGATACTTGGGGTTAAAGAAATTAATCACTAGTTTAGCGAAAAAAAAGGAGATTAATCACTAATTGTTGAAACCCAGTAAGGGCTTAAAACATTTCTACCGGTTTTTGAAGACTATTCAGGGATTGAAATTACTTTACTATTGAAAACAGAAAATCGCATTTCCTAATTAAACAAAATCAGAAGTTGACTATAATTAATTGCATAATAAGCTGAAAGTTTGGATTTAATCTTCCTACAAATTTATACATCAAAGTTCTCCCCCGGGATTGTAGTGCTTGACACTTGAGGTTGCAAAGTAATTAACAGTGTTAAGATGTGCTTGATTTGAACATTTTGATGTATTCATATCTGTAATCAAATGATCATAAAATCTTACCATTCAAATCAAAGCATGTTCTGTTAATTGTATTGTTACTACGTTCCCCATTAACATAATTGCAAACTATGTAATTTTTATTTTTTTTATAATCCGGTGTCCTGGCCAGTTTGCGCGCATCTCGACTAAACCGAAGGGATGCTAGCACACTTATACCCCGAGCATGGTAGCCAACTTAATCCCGAAGCGTCCAGGGAATCGAACTCGTGACCTAAAGGCAGCAAGACTTAAGCGCCACTGTCCGATCATCTGAGACAGCACGTGAGGGTTCAAAACTATGTAATTTCGAAGCTATGAAAAAGAGAAAAATACCATTACATGTACGTATATAATATAGCCATAAATGAATAACAGTAGTGTGATAAATCTGTATAACATAAAGTCTAAATATGCAACAGTGTGCATGTACATGCATAGGGATTCATAGGAGCATGTCCAAAGCTCCCAACCAGGTAACTTGAGGGGGAAACAAAATGAGTGCCTGCCTAAAGGAAGGGTACATATTTAATTAGGTTGTCCATTTAGCGAAACTCCTCGTCTTTTGGCAAGTTGCATGTTACCTCCGATCCTCTCTTTTTACCAAACTAACTGCTACCAGTGTTAAATATTGGTTAATTTCGACCATGTACCACTTGAAAATTGAAAAATAATTGAATCGAAAATTTAATCGAGTATTGGTATTTAGATAAAGTAGTTTCCAAATTTTACAAGGTGCACTTGACCGACCACTAGTGTGTTGGGGGTGGAGTGTAAAGTTAAAATCAATTTGGTGTTGAAAGTGGAATAACGTACGCACTTTACGTACTCACCACATCTTCTCACCACATCTTCTCATTTACTATATGAAAAATGGTAGAGGTACCAAAATTAGGTACCAAAAATTGTCACCAAATGATGTGGCTTTGTTTTAATTGGTTATAGTTATACTGGGCCCGCCAGGGCCATCCAATCAAAATATTTTAAAATGCCAAGTGTTTGTTGCCATGTCATTTGGTACCCAATTTTGGTACCCAATTTGGTACATGTAGCACTGCTCTATAAGTATGCCTCTGCAGACTGCAAGTCGTTAATTAGGCCGGCTTCACGTTTTACTCCATTATTTTTACTTGCCCATTGCTCTATTTAGTTTTTTACCGTATTTTATTGATAAAATTGCTAAATTACTGTACGTATGCAGTAATAACAGCTGCTCCGACCTAAATATTTTAATTTCATGAATCATTAGAGAATTAAACAAGAAAGGATGTACATTGTACAGTAAAATACATGTGTGTGTAACTGTGTATACGGCGCCTGCTTTATAAGTATATCAGAATTCACAAGTACCCTGTATACTAAAGTACTCTATCAGTAAATGAGCAAGCCATTAATAATTACTAGTACTAACAGATATTCGGGACAAAAAAATAGAATTACCAGTTCGGTAATTGATTAATTAATAACATGATGCCTTGTCAACATCAAGAAATGATTATAGATCAAACTGCTCGTGCTAATTATGCTTTGAAAGCTCCTGACTGTATCCAGAGTACAAATATTTAAACATTTAAAGACAAAACTGCAAAACATAAGGCTTAATTAACTAGAGCTTACTACGAGAAAAACGGCTAAATTCGATAACTACTACTTTAAAACACCAACATAAACAAAGCCAAACACAAATAAGATGATAATTAAGATTGAGTTGAGTCGAAAATCATAAACGAAGAGTAAGGTCAACATGAGTGTCATCATAGTCATGAGAAGCTTGAAGATTATTCGAAAACGGAGCGACGACGTCGTTACCATGAAAGAAGAAAGAGCTCTGATCAGGTGCAACAGGAGCAGCTGAAGTAGTGGTGGTGTAGCAGTGGAGGCATTGAGGTGGACCTGGCGGCGGTGGATAATGGTGGGCCCAGTAAACAGAAGCAGCAGGAGGCATTGGGTCAGGATAGTAACAACAAGATGAAGAATCAACGGCAGCAGCAGCAGCTTTGACGACGTCGTTAGCGGCGTTGGCTCTACGAACAGCGGCTCTTTCACGTTTGTGAGCGTTCTGGTGGCCACCGAGAGCTTGAGAAGTGTAGAACTTTCTGGGACAGTAGAGACACGAGAACATTCTAGTACCAGTTGATGCTGATGGTGTTGCCTTCCTCACATGACCACCTGTTGTTGAAGACATCATTACTTTAGCCTGCTTTTGCTTCTCTTGTTGTTGTGTCTTCCAGAAATCGTACATTCCACCTGAATCTTCCTCATTTTCATAGTTATGCTCCATTGAGAGAGAGAGAGAGAGAGAGATGGAGATGGAGTTAAAGCATGGAAGCTGAGGGAATGAGAAGAAAAGATGTGAGCAAGTTTATCTCAATCTCAAAAATGTATGAGTATATATATAAGACTTGTTTGGATGATGGGGGGTTTGGGGTTTAAGAAGCGTTTGTTTTGTTTTTATCTATCCCTCTATGCAGTTAGTTGTTATGTATGTATGAGTTAGTTGTATGTATGTATCATGTGTGTATATGCCATTTCGAATATTGCATGGTCCTCCTCCCTCTGTCACAATGACAAAACTGCCCCCCTCATATCAAAATAACATCCTCACTTTGTGTTGTAGTGTTACAAATCAAATCAACTCCAAGTAATTGGCAAATTACGAACAGCTCATGCTAATTCAACATGTTGAAATAAAAATTAAGCGAAAACATAAAATTAGCCCTTTTTTTTACATTCGGGAAGCATACAAAATGTACGCATAATGCATAGAGCTAGGTAGCTACTGATCGTGTAATAATTTAAATAGTTTTCATCGACTATAGGGCATGGGAAAACCAACAGCAACATAAAGATTAAAAAAAAATCTAAACAGTTGTAGTTAGTACAAAGTAAAAAATAGAGTACGATAGTAGAAAAGAAATAGTGTAAATGTAGGGCTTATAATTGAATAATTAGTAAGTTATATGTTATCTTAACATCCCCTCATTCGAAGACCCATTATTTTGGGTCAAAGAATGGATCATTAGGTTGTTCGTATCTTTTTTACCCTAGCGTTCGGTTGTTGTTCGTTCCCACATCCAAAAATCTGATATCATGTTAGAAAATCGTTTCACCCAAAACCTTAAGATGTTAGGGAAGCGGGCTTACTAGGATCATATATTATGTTAATAGTATGGGAGGAAACAATGTGATGTGATATTTAGCAAAAAAAAAAAAAAACAATGTGATGTGATTCAACGTTTGGGACACTATTTTCGATACAAAAAAATATTTGATGCACACAGGAAAAGCCTCGTTGTCAAATCAAATGACTAAATGTAACATTGTACTTATTAAATTGATATTTATTTGATACTAAATGTAACATTGTACCCCCAATAGTGGAAAACTATTTCAACTGCAGATAAGTTTTCTAACATGTAAAAAAATGTTAAGGTAAGGTGTTACACAGTACATATTCTTTTCAACAATACTCTATAACAAGAGTAAGTAAAAAAGAGAAGAGAAAATAGGATGAGAGAGATAGGTAGGGTGTGAAATAAATGAAGGGCACAAGTGTAAATTAAACGTATCTGACGTGGAGAAGAAAGGACAGGAAGCGGTAACAATCAGCTAATTTATCGGGTGCAGTAGTTGTTATGTGTCGGACATTCCCCATCTTCTCTCTCCCCTCTTCATATGATACATACACACAGTCTGTGTGTGTATAATATACTGTAATATAACTGGAAGAAAGTGCACTGCATGATATATGAGGGGGAGGGGTGCGCAAAGAGCGGAGAAGAGGACACGTACATATATGGTAAACAAACAAAAAAAGAGAAAAGGCTAACAGACTGAACCAATCAACCAAGGGGGGTGGTGGTTTAAAATTTAATAATTCCAAAACAACGTTAACTATAGATGTGATTCCGTATAGTACTAGCTGCAGCCTGCCTCACCTAGTACTCTTAAGTCATGACTCTCTTTTCAGTGTAAAACTGAATTAGCATATTTATACGAACCTCCCACCAACACCCTCTCTCTTACTAAACGAGAGAGAGAGAGAGAGAGAGAGAGAGAGGGCGAGAGAGAGATAGAGAGAGATTTGTTGTAGACTAGTAGTCTAGTAGTAGTGGTGGTAGGATGATTTGCATTTATGGTTAGGGTTTCACGGTTATGCATGTATGATGGTTTGGACAGATAAAGATAGATGGGCCTGATTACACAACACAAAGGGAAATACTGTATTAAACATATCAAAACTGAGAGATACTTTTGGCACAATATTTAATCTATCCTATTTTTTATTCTTATATTTTTACGTGCATGAAAAAGAAAAGCATAGGTTAATTGACAACTTGTGAAAACCCAATCTCGATCATCATGTTTACTTGATCTTCTCCACTCTTTCAATCACTTGTCACTAGAGATGAGGTTTACATACATATGTTACATGTACGTAGATGCATAGATTACAGATAGATAGGTAGGTAGGTAGCTTTATTCTCTTCTTACTTTCCTCTATCAGGTTGTTGAGTTTGTTTCTACCATTCCTCTCAATTTTACCATTTATGTCTTTCTACAATATTGTTTTTCTCTCTCTCCAATCTCTACAAAATTATTTCATTTCTCAATATATACTTCTCACTTTGTCACATTTTGACGGTAAAACCATGATGTCACGGATTTACCAAAAAAATAAGGAAATAAATATGTCAGATATACAAATTATTCTTCCCATGTTTTGCTGAATGACACACAACCTTGATATTTAATGGCAAACCAAAAGTGACACCAAATTTTACACTAAAGAAACGTAACTCGTTTACCTTGTTAGCTGTGGAGCAACTGGTTCTAAAATGGTGCAAGTTCTTTCTAAAATGGTGCAAGTTCTTCTAAGAACTTGCACCATTAGTATCTAAATTTCTGCATTAATCTTGATAATTAAAGATCATGAGAGAATGGTTCGATTGATGGCCCTTTTCAATGTTACAATATATACAAATGGCGAGAAGCATAATGTTAAATAATCCATGAATTTGCCTGGCTGAGAAGAACCTCATTATTTTAATTGTACTCATCTTGTGTAAACCACTCTGAGATAAAATGGGCTTCTGGACCTACGCTAGTAATCGATATACAACACCGGGCTAGATCATGCTTACTTTCAGCTGCTGATCTCAAAGTATCTTGGATCCTCTGGAAAATGATATTCCACATTCAGCTGCAATGATTAAATAAGAAATCATATATTAGGCAAGTTGATAAGTTTCCCACTAAGGTTTGTCATCCAGAACCCTTAACTGAAGAAACACAAAATAAAAAGAGATTCCATGACCAATTTAGAGGAATGTTGCAATACGGATTCTGGTATCATCCTCTCTTCAACATCTGATATAATACATATATTCTAAATTTTTAATTAGACAGTGTAAGAGTAAAGTTTAACTTTGTTTGACTATTTGTCATAGTTTCTATCAGGAGTTAAACTGCTACTCCTTGTAAACCAATAAATCCAGTTGTACAAGGCACTTTAGAACTGAAGGCGCGTAATCAGCAACTTGCATACAATGTAATAATCATGCAATGAACCCCACAAGCACAACGACAATCACAGTCACATTAATAAGGAGCTATAATTCTCTAATAGGCAACTTCATGCGAGCTATACCATGACCAAGAAGAGAACTACACCATGACACAAAGAACTAAGATGATTTAATGCACATGAAACTATAAAACCAAAATGACACACCTTTTGTTTAGCAAAAAAAAAAAAATAACGACGCACCTTTCCTTCATCAGCGTCTGAATGGCGCTGAGGGAAAACCACCCTCAGATCATTGTACAGGTAAATTTTCCTCTCTTCATTATCTATATTACTTCGCGGCTGTGATACAAAATTAGATTTGTTCTTCTCAACTGATCTTGAACATTTCTTAGGAGAAGGGCATAGAAACCGAAGATGAAGAGCATACCGCAGTGCACCTACACTGCTAGGATTCCCATTGACCTTTGAACAAACATGAGCGGATTTTTGGTCAAGTACATGACACTGATCTAACCAGTGAAAACCCTTGCCACCAGTCCTCTGGTATATATCAGTATCAGTGCTGGTCCCAAATCCTTCACTGACTTTGACAACATCAGATTTATACCTCTCTGAGACTTGCATATTTTCATTCTTTATGTCAGAATTTTTCGCATGCTCTTTACCCTGTGTAGAAACAGGGCTAGAAGTGGCCAGAGTCACCTTTTGGCGCAAAAATGTCTGATTCGATTCAAATTAGGAAAGATAAAAAAAATAATTAAAACACAAAACTGAAAATTTATCCTATAAAACAACACAATGTACAAAATTACAAATTCTGAATTTTGTACCGTAAATTTTAGTACGAGTAGTGAAAGAAGATCCTACTTTACAAATTAAATATGATCTTAGATAAAAGGGCCAACATTGTCCTTTAAGAACTAGTTCCTATTTTTCTCAGTTTAGTATAGTGTCAACACAGAAGTAAACAACATATACGTGGGTTGTCTTGTCCATAAAGCTACATTTATGCCTGTTTGTCTGAATGCCAGTAGTTGCAACTAAAGGAGTTTAAAAGAAAATCCTTAAGATACAGTATCTCATTGTAAGAAATTGGTATGTATCTTAACAAGTTTTAAACATTATTCACAACAAGATAACTTGACTCCTCTACCATGCTGTTGTTAGGAGTACTAAAATATCTTTTAGCAGATCCACTAAGAATAAGTACTGAAACTGATCAAATCAGAGATTTTGGTTGGTCTTTCACCATAATTTAACAATGGCAAGTAATTCTGAGAAGGGTAGTGCACTACTGTTAAACGCACCTTTGTACCAGAAGGCATGTCACTCAGGTCGTAATTGCAAAAGAAAGTATGAAGAGGTGTCTTTTCTGGATTGCTAAGAACCTGCAAAAAGCATTAGAACGTCAATGTAATCAAAATCACAATTCCATATAGACAATAAATCAGTAAATGAAAGAGCTGCAACTATAAGATCTAAAGACAAATTTAAATACTCAAATATCTATAGAGGACGTAATCACTGTGACTAAACAGTAATTGGTTTTCGCATATAGAATCCACCCTCCACCTTAAGTGGGTAAATGATTGTGAAAAGAAATAAATATGTACCCTGCATCATTATCGAGATACATGCCTTGCAAAATGTAGAATCGAACTTTCACTGCACTTAATTACTAAGAAACAAACTACATTATAAAATTTAATAAACTACTTATCAACAAATTTAACATATGCATATATGATACAATGTATATACATGAAACTAAACATAGCTATTTTATGCCAAGCCCATATGGATCCCTATACATGTCTCATGTAAGTCAAGTAAGTGTAAATCATTATTAAACAAATGAGTTCATAAAATTAAACATCTGTACAACACCAGGCTCCAAGTTTGTATATCTATATTACTTCATTCACATATATTAAGGTAAGAGGCTAATATTTTGAAAAAGGAAGTTTTAAAAGTTCAAAAACTGCCGATTGTAGATATAAACATCTCAAAGAGATAATAGTATGCCTCCTTCAATGCTGTTCGAGCAGGCAAGGTAGACTATAGACTGATGTCATTTTGGCTTCTACAAGTCAAAGGCACAAAAAAGAAAATAAAGTATAGTTTGGTAAAGGATACCCGATACGCACATAAAAACAGGCCGCAGCAATGGTAAAAACAACAGAGATGTTATTGCAATTGCATTTAAGTTGTGCACTATGATCAATCAATTTTTCCAACACTGCATTTAATAGGCCTTTAAAATTCCTCCATCATTAGTTTGGATAGTGTAAGTATCAGTACCAGCTGTATCCGCCCTTTCACTGGAATGCGTAAACGACTCCTTACATTACGTGAGTTTTCATTGCAGGGGTCTCCTTTTGAGTTTCTTCTGTACTTTGTTGATGGCAAATTTCCTGCAAGATCTATGGATGCATAGTATAGTAAGTAACTATCTCCATCAATACTGGTTACAGAAAACGGAAGCTTCTGTGATTTTGGTGAAAAAGTTCCTCCAGTTATGCTTAGTACAGCAAGAAAACCATCTATTGTCTGCAGTACAAAGATAAGAAGATATGCATGAATATTTAACCCTTATGATGTCTTAAGACAAAACTGAAACTTAGTGGTAATTAAAATGAACCTCCTTCTATCATGTAGAAAAGAAGTGAACCTGAGTGAAATTTCCAAGCAGTCGACCAGACAAAAGAGATTCCTCAAATGAACCAACTAATGACCTTCTAACTGGAAGTCCCTTCGAATTTCTGCCGAACTTTGTGCAAAGGGGGAAGCCTGGGATATCTTGACTGAAAGGCCAACTCTTTCCAAATTTACTTTCTGAGGAAGTCGGCTGTAAACTGTCATGCAGAAAAGCTATATCTTCAAAAGACTTACTTTCTATTCTTGAATTCTCCTCCCCAGACGGAAAGATATTACCTGAAGCACTTCTACTAAAGGGCTCTTCTGTGTCTTTAAAACTAAAGTAATCACCTCTATATTCTTTTCTTTCTTGCCTCCATCCTCCTTTAGCTTTATGATTAGCAGTCGATCTAGGACCAAGAGGAGATAAAGAGAGAGGAATAGAGGTCACCTTCTCTGCAGATACTAAGATTGCACCTGTTCGGGGTCTTATTCTACATGAGTCACCCAAGAAGTCGAGACCAGGTGATGAACACCAAGCATGAGATAATAATTCCTTTTGATCTAATACTGGGCCATCAGTGAAACAAACAGAGGCAGCCCTGCCACAATCATATACAAAATCACTCTGCGCTATGCAGTTAGACACAGAACACTCTGGTGAAATGAAAGTCCTCTCACTCCCAATATTAGCTTTCTTAAAATCTTGACCAGTGAGTCTACTATAACTACTCACGTTGTTATGTGAATCACTTTGAAAATTGCTACGACCAATATCTAAAGAAGCACCACTAAAATGGTTTGGGGAATTCCTACCACCTAATGGTGACAACATTCGCTTCCTTGCAAGTGATCCATTCGATTCAGATGCGCCAAGAGTGCAACCATAGGTAGACGAAGGTGCACAACCCTCTAAATTTTGATTGTAAGGAGTTGGAGAATTTGTCATACTAGGTTCGAAACCCAAAATCCTAGAAAATGGAATTGGACTTCTTTCCCTCACCGGAACTAATAAATTATGCTCCGCTGAGGTTGGTTCATTAAGTTCTCCTAACGAACTGCAAACAGCATTTCCACTACTTGGTCTCACACATCCATTTTCCAAACTACAGGTGCTCATATCAGCAAATGTGGGTCGACTTTGCACTAACGTACTCAATGACACTGGAACCTCAGAAGGCTCACTATAAGATACTTGCGGCAATCCCATTGTTCCACTTTTCAGAAATAGAGTTGAACCTCGGTCCTCTAAACAAAGCACAACAATGCATCCTTTAGATCCTTTTTATAAATAACCAATCACTAATCTCTACCAATGCAAGGAAAAAAAAATAACAATATACCATACCCAAATTCATATACAATCAAACACAACTACATCACTTTACATATAAAATTTTGCCACATTCAGCTATGTATCGAAAACCAGGTAGAATTACGTATTTGAAACACAATTAAGCTAATTCACCTATACCATAAACTCAACAAGTACAAATAATTGCTTTCGAAATTATAAAATAATTTGGCCCAACGAAACACAGACACAGATAAGCTACAGTACATAATCAAACAATACTTAACTCCTTACATTCTTGATTCTTGAATTGAAACTTAAAACTAGTCATAACAATACAAATTGCAGCACAAGTACATACACAAGATTCAACACAAAGAGATACATATGATATACACACAGAAGAGTAAAAGTGTTGAAATCAAACACAAGTACTTAGCAAAGCTTACAGTTTAAGTAGAATACAATCAAAAGCAGCAAAAGATATTGAAGCAAATTATATCTGATTAAATAAAAAAAAAGCACATAATAAATAAATTAAAGAAATTAAAGTAAAGGGTGGATTAGAACGGACCAAGAAAAAGGGTTTGATGAATGAATCTGATCTGTGATCATCGGTTTCTGCACAATGTATAATCAATTTTACTGCATTCGATCATTTTTTGTATTTATATTTATCGTTTGAATTAAGCAATTTAAATAAATGGAAAGTGTTATACTAATAATTTATTAAGAAAGAAGGGGATTTTTTTATGAGCAATACCAAATTTATTCTCAGAATTTTTACGGAATGATGTGATATGATATATGTTATATTTTAATTTATAATTTATATGTATGTATGTGAAATTTATTTTATAATAAAAAAAGTTATCAATTATAATTTTAACACATGAGTATTTGGAAAAAATTTTGAAATTTTTTAAAAATATCTCACATCTTCCTTTTTTTTATTGTATTTTCGTGTTTTACTACTACATGTGACATGTCAATGATAACTCGCAAAAAAAACCGTGCGAGGCACGGGTCGCTATTTTAAATTGTATTTTTAAATTATATTGTGCATGATCAATGTCTTTTAAAGTATCTGATTGATTTTAATGGAATTTTGCTTGTTAATGGCATATGTGATTATTGTGCACTTATTTAAGTATGTTCAAGTTTGTAATCTGAAAAATAATATGAATAATATTGATAATACTCATGTCAGTTTTTTTTATAAGTCATAAAATAGAATTCAAATGTTTTATGGGTATCGTCTAATTAAGATGATTTTTCAGAACACTTACAATACTAAACTGTTCTTCCACTTCTTCGAAAATGATACATCCATTTAGTTGGATCTCCAATAATATTCAAGATACAAACTAAATAGACTTTAAGATATTGCATTCGAGTGTAGGTTTTACTCTTGATTTTAATCAAAAACTTCGTAAATCTTCTAATACCCTCCTCAGACCTTGCGCTTTCACTTCTTAAAACTATCTTTCTAACTCTTTCATTTCTTTTCTTCTAATTTCTTCATTTTAAGCATCATTTGCCTTTGCTCTTCCTTTGTCCGTTAGACTTTTAAAACATCAGATAATTCTAATTGACTGAGTAAATATATCTTGTGTAACTACAGGCGTATCACACTTTAGAATATTTTTTAGTATTTCTATCATCATAAGTTGAAGTTGCTCGTATGCCTTATGTTCGTGCTTTGACAATGAATTCATCCTTTCTTTTTTCAAATACAACTTCATCCAAAGGTATTAATTGGAACGAATAAATAGACCAAAGACTTGAATGAGTTTGTTGTTTCTTTTAGCGAATTACGAGCCTCTAGATTTACTTATTTTCTAAAATTTATTATAATTTTTTAATTGATATTTTAATTATTTAAAAAAATCCTAAAAATTTACCTTTTAATGAGCTGTGTCTTGGTAAATAAATATTTGGTAAATCAATAAATTCGTCAAATAAATAATTTGTATAGTTCTAAATATTGACATCGATAGAGAATAATCTATACTATTATTTGTATAGTTCTAAATATTGACATCGATAGAGAATAATCTATACCATTATATAAAAATCGAAACATTAAAATTTTTGGTACCTATTTTTTGGTACCTGTTTTTTAGTACTTGTTTTTTGGTACTTCGTGAATTTACTTATTTACCCTACGTTATAATTAAAAATAAATACACCGGAAATAAATAATAACATAATATAATTAATGGTAATTAGTAATATAATTAATGTTAATTAGTCGATTACCTTTTTCACATTTATTTTTAGTTGAAGATATTACTTTTTATAAACACCTAAAAACATAAATCGTATCATATCTTTCGATCATTAATATTTTCTTTCAAATTAAAATACGTTACCTTTTCAATTTAACACAAATCTTACAATCATTAAAATATACCCGAAAACACCTAGCTATAAATCTCCTTTTGCTTTTAGCTTTTCTGCTTCAACTTCCAGTCTATCAATCTCCTTCACCCTTTCTAGCCATTTATCAAAACACCCCTTTCTTATCTTCTCATCATAGTCTCTCTTCATTTTCACAAAATCAATCAACTCCAACTTCCATACTCTCTCCACTTTGTCTTCAGAATTCAACAGTGCAATTATTCTTTCTATTTCATATAACTTGCCCCAATTTTGACACTGTCCTTGTTTGAATTTCTTCTCCCTTCCATCAGTATATTTAATCTCAAGGCAGTTGTTCACAATGGCAGCATAGTAGATTCTTTGAGCTCTTAGATATTGCAGTTGATCTTTATCAAAGTCTTCATCAAGTGGTTGGAGTTTCAGTCCTGGATAGATTGTCAGAGTTCTGACTTGGGTAGTTTTGGTTTCCTTGCAGCTTGTTTGAATTTGATCCTTTTTACATGGTTGCCTGGCAGTAGCATGTGACCTTTGCTTGTAGACCATTGTAGTATTCCATTAGCAGTTTGCTTTTTGAAACACACAGATGGTTTCTTAACTTGAATCTTCTTCTCTTCTTGAGGTGGCAAAACAGTTGTAGAAGCCATAGATGCTGATTTTGCTAGGTCACTACTAACAGTAATCACCCTAGACTTAGAGTCTTGTGTTGTGGTGAGGTTACTGTAAACAATGCCTAAGGCTTGCTGTTTTCCATTTTTCCTCTCATAGACTTTACCTTGGTCATCATCATCCTTCTTGTTCTTGTCATCCTTCTTCTTCTTCTTATCTTCATCACCCTTATCTCTCCTGTGATGTCTTCTCCTCCCATCACTTTTATCTTCAGAGTCATCATCCTTATTTCTCCTAGGTAGAGCCATTTTTGGAATTGCACCAGTTGCTATGAAAGATCTGAGGATGTGTAGTGCTTCTATTTCTTCAGCATTACTGACTCCACCTTTCTTCTGTAGTTGATCAGTGATAGCAATGATAAGTCTGTGATTTCTAGAAGTGAGGTCATTGGGAATGACCAATTGCTTGATGTCTTCAATTTTGGTGCCAGACTGGTAGATGATTGTCCATGGCTTCTTGATTACTTCTGGTAGCCTTGAAGGTTGATCATTCCTTAAGTCATCATACAGACTCTTGTTGTTCTCATTTTTCTTCTCAATAAGCTCAAGTATGGCATCTACCTCAGAGTGTTTTAGGGCTTGAAGAGTCTTGTAGGTTAGATGCCATATCTTTGAATTGGATACCATCATTATCTCCTTGAACCATGAGCTATTGATTTTCCTGGGTATAACAGTGAGACAGTCAATCTGATCCTTCAGGCTCCTCAGATAAAATTGAGTGTCACTAGCCTGCTCCCTTGAGACTTTCAGAAACTCCAAGAATGCTTCATCATGATAGACATTTGAATTTGCAACTTCTTGTAGCTTGGCCTCAGTAACCACCTTTACTTCTACAGGCTTGGCACTTTCAGATTTGGAGGATGGAGGTTCATCAGATGGCATACTCCCTGCAACCACTGTGGTTGTGATGGATTGCTTCTGGCCACCAGGAGTAATGACATGCACAGTTGGTAGAGTAATAACTGGCAGAGTGGTTGGGGGCTCATCAACTTTGGATTTCCCTTTCCCTGGCACATTTACAGGTTTTGGAGCCCTTTGGTGACCACCCTCATTTAGCTTTATGCCTTTGGCTTGAGGTTTCTCCCCCTTTGGATTTGAATGCCTTGATGTCCTCTTCTCCCTCTTAGGCTTGTTGTCAGGCACAGAGGCTATAGAAGTGACCTTTGGGTTTGAAGAGTCTTCAGGTAGAGGGAGGCCCATATGCTTCATCATAGTAGACAACATGGATTGTTGATGCAGAAGAACCTCAGCTGTGTTGGTGGCTTGAGTGCTCAACTGCTCAGTCAGAGTTGCAACCTTGTTTGTTAAGTGAGCATCGGTTTCTGTGAGAGACACCACCTCCTTCTCAAGAGTATCCACTTTAGTGAATAGTGATAGGCACGCGACGGCCTTGTCAAATTTTTGGCGCCGCTGCCGGGGACAAAGCAGTGTTAGATTAGTTAATTTTGAATTGATTTAGCTAAGTATTTTAGTTGAGTTGCTTCGGCTATTATTCCCTTGTTAATTGATCATCGTTTCTAGTTCTCTTGTTGCATGCACACTCGAAGTTCAGGTACTGAAAACTTAATTGAAATTGATCCTGAAATTGAAGCTACAGCAAGAAGGCAAGCAGGCAAGCGAAGGAAAAATAAGGATAAGGAAATTATGACTGATACAACAGCTAAAGCTCTCAGGGAACATGGTATGCCAGATGCTACAGGCGTACTCTCCAGCATTGTCAGACCAGCAGTCACAGCTACACACTTTGAACTCAAGCCTCAGTTCATCCAATTCATCTCCAATGATTCTTTCGGTGGACTGTCCACTGAAAATCCTGTTGATCATCTTGAGAGTTTTCTTGAAAAGTGTGATACAATAAAGCTGACCAATGTTAGTGATGATGCTATAAAGCTGCGCTTATTTCCATTCTCTCTTCGAGATACAGCAAAAGATTGGTTGAAAGATGAAGGACCAAACACATTCACTACTTGGGATAGTCTTGCGAAGGCTTTTCTACTTAAATTCTTCAGTCAGAAGAAGACCTCTAAGCTCCGGAATGAGATCTCTAATTTTCGTCAAGATGATGACGAGTCACTTCATGATGCTTGGAGAAAATTTAAGCGACTTCAGAGACAATGCCCTCACCATGGAATTCCTGACTGGTTGTTGATCCAAACATTCTATAATGGGTTGACACAAGAGTTCCGAAACTTTGTTGATGCTTCTTCTGGTGGATCTATTATGAAGAAGAGTACTGAGGATGCGAAAGCTTTGTTAGACGAGATAGCGTCTAATGATAATTATCCATACAGTGATCGAAATCATCCTAAGAAAGGTGGTAAGTATGATGTTGATGCTCTAACCATGTTGAATACTACTATGCAGGCTATGGTCAAAAAGATTGAGCAATTGGATGCCAGAAGCACTTCATCTACTGTTGCTTCATGTGAGATATGTGGTGTTGTTGGACACACCAAACTTGCTTGTCAATACAATCCCTCTGGAATGGCAGTTGAACAGGCTAATGCTCTTTACAATCAGAATCAGAGGCCGCAGTATAATCCTTACTCCAACACGTACAATCCAGGTTGGAGAGATCATCCAAATTTCTCCTACAGGAACAATCAGGGTCAAGCTCAATCTTCACAAAATAATTTTTCTCAGCCTCCTGGTTTTCAGCAAGCTCAGCCGCAGAAATCCAACTTGGAAAGTCTTATGGAAGGATTTATCTCTACTCAATCAAAGAAGAATGAGCACTTCGATTCAAGCATCAATGAGATAAAGGCTCACAACAAAATGATGGAGAACACGATCACTCAAATTTCTCAACAGTTGAGCCAACTTAATAAATCTTCAGGCCAACTTCCTGGCCAAACTGAGCAACCGTCAAGGGGCCATATCAATGCTGTAACTTTGAGAAGTGGTAAAGAATTGAAGGAGCCGGAATTGAAAGTGAGCAAAAATGTTGTGAATGCTAAGGAAGGTGAAGTGGAGATTGCAACTGAGAAACTGGTAGACCCAGAGATCGTGGAAAAAGAAAAGAAAGAATCAGAAACTGTTCCTCTCAAACCATATGTGCCGCCTGTTCCTTTCCCACAAAGGTTGGCACAAGCAAAGCTAGAGAAGAAGTATGGTAAATTCCTTGAAATCTTGCAGAAGCTTCATATCAACATTCCATTCATGGATGCTATCACTGAGATGCCTTCTTATGCGAAATTCTTGAAAGATATTTTGTCAAGGAAGAGAAAAATTGAAGAAAGCTCTACCATCTCATTAACGGCAGAGTGCAGTGCCATCTTGCAAAATGATCTTCCGAAGAAGTTAGCGGATCCAGGTAGCTACTCTATTCCTGTTCAGCTTGGGGATGTCGAAATTAAAAGAGCTTTGTGCGATCTTGGAGCAAGTGTCAGTTTGATGCCTTTATCAATTTGTGAACAGCTTCAGATGGGTGAACTAAAACCCACACGTATCTCTTTACAACTGGCAGACAGAAGTGTGAAATTTCCATTGGGAATTCTAGAAGATGTGCCCCTTAAGGTAGGAAAGTTTTATATTCCGTGTGATTTTGTTGTCATGGAAATGGAAGAAGATGCAAATATTCCTATCATTCTTGGGAGGCCTTTCTTAGCAACAGCTGGAGCTATCATTGACATGAAAAATGGAAGAATTTCTTTTGAGGTAGGCGAAGAGAAGATGGAATTCAAGCTACAAAGTACACTGGGACATCCTTCTACAGATGAGTTTGTGAATAGGGTTGATGCACTAGAGGAAGTGATCGACATGAAAGCCAAAATTCTTTTATCTGAGGATCCACTTCAGGCTGTTCTTGAGGGTAACGTTGATGAAGAAAATGGAGAGTGTATGGGTTACGAGAAGCTTTTGGATGCAGCACCTACATATAAGCATGAACATTCTTATGTGCTACAGCATGAGGAAGTTAAGGAGAGTTCCACGCCTCCTAAGGTAGAACTGAAACCACTACCTCCATCTTTGAAATATGTGTTTATGGGCCCTAATGAATCATATCCTATTATTGTTAATTCTGAGCTTGATGACATTCAAATTGAGCAGTTGCTCACGGTCTTGAGAAAATATAAAAATGTTATTGGGTATTCCATTGATGATATCAAGGGCATTAATCCATCATTCTGCATGCATAAGATTATTCTGGAAGATGAGCAAGCTTCTTCTATTGAGCCTCAACGGAGACTCAATCCTAATATGATGGAGGTGGTCAAAAAGGAGGTTTTAAAACTTCTTGATGCAGGTATAATCTATCCTATCTCTGACAGCAAGTGGGTTAGTCCTGTGCATGTTGTTCCAAAGAAAGGAGGAATGACCGTGGTGAAGAATGATAAGGGTGAGTTGATTTCTACTAGAACTGTGACAGGGTGGCGAATGTGCATTGATTATCGGAAATTGAATAAGGCCACAAGGAAAGATCATTTTCCTCTCCCTTTTATTGATCAAATGCTTGAAAGGTTGGCGAAACATTCTTACTTCTGCTTTTTAGATGGATATTCAGGCTTCTTTCAGATTCCTATCCATCCGAATGATCAAGAAAAGACGACTTTCACATGTCCCTATGGTACATTTGCATATCGCAGAATGCCGTTTGGTCTATGTTGTGCTCCTCCCACTTTTCAGAGATGTATGATGGCAATTTTCTCAGATTTCATTGAAGACATTATGGAGGTTTTTATGGATGACTTCTCAGTTGGTGGAACTTCTTTTGGGGTATGCTTACATAACTTGGAGAAGGTGCTTCATAGATGTCAAGAAGTTAATCTCATTCTCAATTGGGAAAAATGTCACTTTATGGTACAAGAGGGAGTTGTTCTGGGTCATGTTGTTTCGAAGAGAGGCATTGAAGTTGATAAAACCAAGGTTGAGGTTGTTGAGCGCTTACCACACCCTACTTCAGTCAAGGGGATAAGAAGTTTTCTGGGTCATGCGGGATTCTATCGCCGCTTCATAAAAGATTTTTCGAAGATTGCTCGACCTCTTACCGAGCTCTTGGGTAAGGAGGTACCTTTTGTGTTCACTGATGCTTGTGTTGAGGCTTTTGAAACATTGAAGAAAGCTCTTGTTTCTGCTCCAATTATACAACCACCGGATTGGAGTCTACCATTTGAGATCATGTGTGATGCTAGCGATCAAGCTATTGGTGCAGTCCTAGGCCAAAGGAAAGATGGAAAGCTGCATGCTATATACTATACAAGCAAGACCTTGGATGGGGCTCAGATTAATTATGCAACAACGGAGAAAGAATTGCTAGCAGTGGTGTATTCTATGGAAAAATTTCGATCTTATCTCGTTGGTTCGAAAGTTATTGTTCACACTGATCATGCAGCTTTGAGATACTTGATGAGTAAGAAGGATGCTAAACCTCGCCTGATTCGTTGGATTTTGCTTCTCCAAGAATTTGACTTAGAGATTAAAGATAAGAAAGGGGCTGAGAACGTGGTTGCTGATCATCTTTCACGCCTTACTCTTGATGAGGATGATGGTAAATCTACTCCAATTGATGATTCTTTTCCTGACGATCATCTACTTTCTCTTGCAAGTCTAGAGGTTCCTTGGTATGCTGACATAGCTAATTTCTTAGCTAGTGGAACTGTTCCTCATGGTTACTCATCGCAGCAAAAGAAGAAATTTTTCTATGATGTGAGGAAGCACTTTTGGGATGATCCTTTTCTCTATAAATCTTGTGCTGATGGAGTCATTAGAAGATGTGTTCCGTATAATGAGATTGCTTCTATAATCTCACACTGTCACGATTTGCCAAGTGGTGGTCATGCGAGTACTACGAAAACTGCTGCAAAGATTCTTCAGTGCGGTTTTTATTGGCCAACTCTTTTTAAAGATGTCCACCAATATGTTCATTCTTGTGATCGTTGTCAAAGAACTTGAAATATTTCAAGACGCAATGAGATGCCTCTCAATGGCATTCTTGAAGTGGAGCTTTTTGATGTTTGGGGAGTAGATTTCATGGGACCATTCCCTCCATCTTTTAAGAACAGATATATCTTGGTAGCTGTGGATTACGTCTCGAAATGGGTTGAAGCCATTGCATCACCCACTAATGATGCTCGTGTTGTGAGCAAGTTCTTTAAGAAGACGATTTTTCCTAGATTTGGAGTGCCAAGGATTTTGATTAGTGATGGAGGAAAGCATTTTCTCGAAAATCGTTTTGAAGCAATGTTAAAGAAATATGGAGTTTATCATAAGGTGGGACTTTCTTATCATCCCCAAACTAGTGGTCAGGTGGAGATCTCTAACCGTGAAATAAAGAATATCTTGGAGAAGATCGACAGTCGCAAAATCAAGGAAGGATTGGTCTATGAAGCTTGATGATGCACTTTGGGCTTATAGAACTGCGTTTAAGACACCTATTGGGACAACTCCGTATAGATTGGTTTATGGAAAAGCATGTCATCTTCCCGTTGAGTTGGAGCACCGTGCATTTTGGGCTATCAAAGGTCTGAATTTTGATATGTTAGCAGCGGGTGAGAAGAGACTTCTACAACTTAATGAGCTAGATGAGCTTCGTTTTGAGGCTTATGAAAGCTCTAAGCTTTACAAGGAGAAAACAAAGAAGTGGCATGACAAAGGGCTGTTACGAAGAGAATTCAAGGAAGGGGAGTTAGTTCTTCTATTCAATTCGAGGTTAAGACTTTTTCCCGGAAAACTTCGTTCTAGGTGGTCGGGTCCGTTCAAGATACGCAAGGTTTTTCCCTATGGTGCAGTTGAATTGATGAATAGCCATGGAGAGTCATTCAAGGTGAATGGGCAAAGAGTGAAGCACTATAGAGCTGGTGAACCAATTAACGAGGAGGTGGATATTCTGTTGTCTTCTCCTTCTGCTGATTGATTGATGAGTCGGTGTCGGGCTAACGACGTTAAACAAATGCGCTACTTGGGAGGCAACCCATGGATTCTGTATACTGTGGAGGACTGGAGCACTTCATGCTTCGGCATAGGGGAGTATTTCTTTCCTTCTTGTTATTAGTTGATATTCTTAGTATTGTGCCATTGAGGACATTGCCACATTTAAGTGTGGGGATGTGCTTTGTTGTAGTAGCATATTAGTAGTAAAAAAAAATTAAAAATGAAAAATACCAAAAATAATTCTAGCCATGCAAATAAAAAACGGAGACAACTTGGTACGATGTAGACAGCAGGTGTGGGCAAGGCCAGCTTTTTATTTTGTGCGCGCATGAGAGAAATAATAGTAGCAGGAAGCAGGTTTTTCTGGAGGGACCCGCATGTGTGTAGAGCCGCGATCACGCGCCAGGAGAGAAACACCAACCAGCCGTGTGAGATGCAAGCAGCAGCAAGTCAAGTGGGCGTGAATTGCAAGTAAAACAACTTGAATTAAATTGAAGTCCAGAGTCCAGAAAAGTACACACGGCCCTCACTTAATTTGCACGCCCCGCATAATTTAGTACACCCATATATTGTATCACAGGAAATTTCACATGGTCCACAAGGAAAACCACACGGCCATTAATAATTCTTTTTTTTTGTCCCCTGTTTCAAAGTGGCACCTGTTGATCACAAAATTCTGCTCCAAAATGCTTAGAAACGAACCGAAATTTCATCCTTTCTCCTCATAAATTCATAAAATCATTCCTTCGAATTAAAAACACCGTAAAATCATCAAATAATGTCAAATCCCTTCCAACTTGGCATTTATTTATTTCCTGTAACAAACTCAAATAAAACTAATTAAATATACACGATTATTCACAAAAGCACCGTAAATGTGGGAATAAAATCCTATAAAATATATATAAAATACACTCTATCAAATAGCTCATTTGCCTTGAAACCAGATAAGGATTGGTCTTGTAGTCTCTTCACTTCATACTTTGACATTTCATGCACAGGGACCTCAGTCACGAGCCTGTCTCCATATAGATTTTTGAACATTGTCCTCAGCATGGCATTGGATTCTGTGGTCTGATCAGATAGAGCTTGAAATTTATGCCCCAGACCTGTGACAGCATCTTTGAGAAGAGCCAAACCATTGTCCATCTTGGTACAAGTAGATTTACATGCTAGAATATCCTTGATTACAGTCTCCAATTTAGGAAATTTGGCCTCAAAAGTCCTCTTTATCTCATTCACCTCTTTGGTTGTGGCTATACACACTTCATGAACTTCAGTTTTCAGCCCCTTGCCAAGGTAGTGTGCAGCCTTGAGAATGCCCTTGTAGTTGTCATTCACTGCTTCATAAATATCACTAGGGGTGAGAGATTTGGCATTGGACCCTGGTGCAGTGATGTACTCTGCTCTGATGTACTGGAGGCCCTCTGAGAGAGAAATATCAAATTTTCCTTGTTGCCAGGCATCTATATTGCCATCTCTCTCAGCATCATCTACTATCTTTGCCTTTTGCATCTCCACATCATCTATGTGGCATAAGAAAATAGCCTCATAATCTGGATTTGGCATGTTAGCTGTGAGAAGGTTCTGAGCAATCTTTGTGAACTCAGGGATCTGATCCACAATTAAGCTTTGGAGTGCTTCAACCGTCAATTAAGGTGGAACAGACCCTGATCCTGAAGCACTGTCATGTTGCACAGGCTTCAGCCATTGAGACATGAAGTTAGAGCTAGAGCTAGGCAAGCTAGACTCCTCAGTTACAGATGCAACTTCTGTAACCGGATGGAATGACTCTACTACTGTTGTCTCCATAGGAGTGGGATGAGTTACAACAGTAGTTGACACAGGCACGGAGTCTCTAGTAAAGACTATTGAATCCTCTGTGTTTGTGATGGTGTCATCAGGATATGCCCCAGCATGCATTCCCTCACCATCTAAATGTAGTTCCTGGGTGGTGAGCACAGTGTCAAGCATCATGTCACTTGAAGTTGTTGGCTCATCAAGAGAGAAGAATTCTTGATGATCAAGTCCTTGCTCCTCAATTGCTTGAGTTGCAGGCTGCAAAGAAATTTCAGTTGTAGATTCTGGAAGAGAAGTGTCTTGTAGAATGGATTTTGGCAACTCCCTCTGAGAAATAGAGGGAGTTTCAAATGTGATGTGCTCTCCACTCAGTGTTGTGCCAGCCTTATCACTCCCAGGTGCTGACTTTTTATAGATAGGTGCATTGGGGAGGATGCTTGATTCTATAGATGCACCCTGTTGAGAGGATACATCTAGTGAACTGTGTGCCCCTGATTTTACAACTTCAGCCATTTGTGTGACTGAAGAGGTGGTTTTAGCTTTCTTCTTCTTTGGTCTGATTAAGAGTGACTCAGGTTCCTCACTTTCTAAACCTAATTCAACAGCCAGTGCTGCTTCTGATAATATGGTCAAAGGTGCAGAAGCAACCTGTTTTCTCTTCTTCTCCTTTTTACTAACATCACCCTTTTGAGAGGATGATGCAGTTGGCTCAGTGTTTGGTTGAGAGGGTTGGTTAGCAGACCCTGGGTTAGCATTGTGTTCTACTTGCTTGGGCTATGCTAACTGTGACTTTGAATCAAATGTTGGCATGTTGTGGGGGTAAGTCCTAAACAAACCCTCCATATGGGGAGTTATGTTAAGTCTTACATCCACATCATTTCTAGTCTCCAAATTACCAAAAATGAGTTTGGTCATGGATTTAGGATAGCCTATTCTATTTCTATCTATCCCAGGCAATTCAAT
Source organism: Kitagawia praeruptora (assembly GCA_037693485.1). NCBI lineage: Eukaryota > Viridiplantae > Streptophyta > Magnoliopsida > Apiales > Apiaceae > Kitagawia > Kitagawia praeruptora. The sequence goes on along the minus strand of CM075345.1, from coordinate 119,211,278 downwards.
CAATTTAGCATTTTTAAAATTAAGAACAGATTGAATAAAGCGAGGGAAAAAAATGTCAATACCTCTCTTGGTTGTGTTCTTACCAAGTCTCCCATACAACTCTTGGAGAATGATTTGTCCAACATCTATCTTCCTCCCATAGGCCAAGGCATAGCCAATCTGCTGCGCAGGTGCACTGATTTGATCAAAACTTGATTTCCTGGCAGTGAAGACTTGAAGGAGAGTTGCAAACACATAGCTCCACTCCTTTCTCAGATTCTTCCTGTTTAGCTTTCCAAGATTAATCCCATCTGAGTAGTTGATAAATTCAAAGAATTCTCCCAACTCTGCATTTGTGGCCAGTATATCATATGACTCTTGTTGTAGGCCCTGTGCTTGATTCATGTCTGCAGTGGTGATAGTGATTTCCTGGTTCTGAATCTTGCAGTAGATGATATATGATGTTATTACGCTTTCCAGGGCTACAACTTCCACAATAGCAGCGCCCCAAAACTGTTCCAGGATGTCTAGATACAGAGTTTGGTTGGCAGAGAGTGCATCCTTGATGTATGACTCAGACATCCATTTTACAAAGCACTTGAAGTTCGCATTGGGTGCTTCAACATCACTGGTTAGGGCGATAAAGTTGGTGTTGAATTTCACGGTTGCCATTGATACAGAGAAAAGAGAGAAAAGAGTAAAGGTTGAAGAAGAAATTTAGCTTTTGGCAGTTAGGGTTTCAGAGGTTTTGGGAGTTTAGATGCTTGAGTAGTCGAGTGGAATGAATCGAATAGATGTAGAATTGTAAAAGTATGAAGTACTTGAATTGTCGATTAGTTATATGTTTTGTATCGACAAGTCAGGCATTCGAGAAGTAGAAAACAACTATTCGATAAGTCAAGAAAGGCTTATTCGATAACTCAAGCAGATGGTAACTCACAGCTGGCATTTATCTAACTTAGAAATAATTCTAGATTAAATAAAATATGTTTTTATGAGTGAATTAAAATTTTAGACAAAAATCCAAAATCAGTTGAGATTCAGCGAGAATTCAGCATTTTCAAATGATTCGAGAACTCAGATATAGTATTCAAGAACTCATTCATTAGAGAACTCAATTACCATATTCGAGAAGTCAAGAATACCTCTATTCGATATCTCTAAAAGACTCTATTCGAGAACTCAAGAGTACTCTAATGAGACTTGTTAGAGATGTCGAATAGTGAACCATTCGAGAAGTCTGACTTATCGAAATATGCTCATCACTCACAAAAATTAATTTTCACTATCTTTTAAAATTTACCAGTCATATTCAATGAAGAATATTCTAGCAAATTAAACAGTGATTTTCTCAAAATTTTCATAGAAATTTCAAGTTGACAAAATATGATTTTTCAACATATGCAACAGATTTGAAATATTTATAAATCATATTTCAGCCAACACTTACTCCAAAAATATTGAGAATTTAGATACAGTAAGTGTTTACTGCTGCAACACTCTAGATGATATATTCACTTTGTCATAATCTGAAGAATTCAGCATTCCAATCTCACTAACCAACCTTGTGAAGGTGGCTTCATCTAATGGCTTAGTGAATATGTCAGCTAGTTGTTTATCTGTAGAGACATAATGCAACTCAATGGTACCATTAGTTGCATGTTCTCTAATGAAATGATATCTGATGTCAATGTGCTTTGTTCTAGAATGATAGAATGATTGACAGGATTGGCAACTATAGAGATTGTACTTGTGTTGTCACACATGATTGGAATTCTCTCCAACACAAGTCCATAATCTCTAAGTTGATTTCTAATCCAAAGCACTTGAGTACAGCAACTTCCAGCAGCTATGTATTCAGCCTCAACTGTAGAAGTTGACACAAATTGTTGTTTCTTGCTATACCAAGAGACTAACCTTTGACCAAGAAACTGGCAGCTACCTGAGGTGCTTTTCATATCCACTCTGCATCCAGCATAATCAGCATCAGTATAACCAACCAGATTGAATCCTGTGTCCTTAGGATACCATAAACCCAAGTATGGAGTGCCCTTCAGATATCTAAAGATCCTTTTTATAGCAACCAAATGTGATTCTTTTGGATTTGATTGAAACCTTGCGCACAAACATGTAGCAAACATGATGTCTGGCCTACATGCAGTGAGGTAGAGTAGAGAACCAACCATGCCTCTATGGACTGAGATATCTACTTTCTTGCTGTTAGCATCTTCATCTAATTTAGTTGCAGTGGCCATGGGTGTCTTTGCAGGTGAGCAGTCTTCTAAGTCAAACTTCTTCAATAAATCCTTGATGTACTTGGTTTGACTGATAAAGATATCATCCTTCCTTTGACTGACTTGCAACCCAAGAAAGAATGTCAACTCTCCCATCATACTCATCTCATATCTGCTCTGCATGAGTTTAGAGAATTTCTCACACAACTTCTCATTTGTAGACCCAAATATGATATCATCCACATAGATCTGAACTAGGATAATATCATCACCATGCTTCTTGTAAAACAGTGTTTTGTCCAATGTGCCTCTAGTGAATTGATTTTCAAGAAGAAATTGTGATAAAGTATCATACCATGCCCTGGAGCCTGCTTAAGTCCATACAATGCCTTAAGCAATCTGTAGACAAATTCTGGGAAGTGTGGATCCTCAAAGCCAGGTGGTTGTTGCACATAAATTTCTTCTTCCAACTCTCCATTCAGAAATGCACTCTTGACATCCATTTGATAAACTTTAAAGTTTGAATGAGCAGCAAATGCCAAGAATATTCTGATGGCTTCCAATCTAGCAACAGGGGCAAATGTCTCATCATAATCAATGCCTTCCTATTGAGAGTATCCTTTTGCAACCAACCTTGCTTTGTTTCTTACTATTACACCATCTTCATCCATCTTATTCTTCAGAACCCATTTTGTTCCAACAATGGTTCTATTCTTTGGTGTAGGTACAAGTTCCCATACTTTGTTTCTTTCAAATTGATTCAGTTCCTCTTGCATGGCAATAATCCAATCTGGATCCAACAGTGCATCATCAAGTTTCTTAGGCTCAACCTGAGATAGAAAACAACCATAGAGGCACTCATTCTGAGTTGCTCTCCTAGTCCTTACTCCTGCACTAGGATCTCCAATAATTTGCTATGCAGTGTGTGATCTATCCCATTTCCTTGAATGCTCAGTTTGATTTCTCATTCTTGATGTTGCTTCATCATCCAAGTCCTGATCATTCTCATTTCCTCCCCTTGTGATGTTGCCACTATTCACATGTATGTCTTGGTTGCTTGTTTCTCCACTATTGATTGACACAAATTCTTCTCTTGTATCATCATTCACTTGAGTTTGTTGAACTTGAGTTTCAACTCCAGTTTCAATCTCTTCATCAGAATCATCTAGATTATCAAACTTTAATGGATCTTTATCTTCATCATTGGCTTCTTCTAATCCAGGTAGTTTGCTATCATCAAATGTCACATCTGTGCTTTCCATAATTTTCTTTTGACTAATGACATAAACTTTGTATGCAATTCTTTCTATAGAGTAGCCAAGAAAAATTCCTTCAAATGCCTTTGCATCGAATTTTTCAACATATTCTGAATTATCCTTCAATACAAAGCATTTGCTTCCAAAAGTATGAACATACTTTAGACTAGGCTTCTTTCCTGTCATCAAATTGTAAGGTGTCTTTCCAGTGTTTTTGTTGATGAGGGTTCTGTTCTGGATATAGCATGCAGTGCTCACAGCCTCAGCCCAAAAACATGTAGGCATCTTTGCATCAAGTAACATTGTTCTAGCAACCTCAATTAGAGTTCTATTCTTTCTCTCAACAACTCCATTTTGTTGTGGAGTCCTTGGAGCAGAGAATTGCTGAGAAATTCCATTCTCTTTGCAGAATGCTTCAAGTATGGCATTTCTGAACTCTGTTCCATTATCACTTCTTAATGCAATCACACTTGCATTGTTGGCCTTTGCTTCCTTGTCAACTCTCTTTATGTGCTCAATGATTACTTGTGGAGCCTCATCTTTTGATGTCAGAAATTCCACCCATGTATACCTTTTAAATTCATCAACCATCACTAAGGCATACTTCTTCCTTCCTAGTGACATAATATTGACATGCCCAAACAAGTCCATATGAATGAGTTGTAGGGGCTTGGTTATTGATGTCAGTGTCTTTGACTTGTGGCTTGATCTTTCCATTTTTCCTCTTTGACAAGCCTCACACACTCCTTCTTGACAGAATTCAAGTGTGGGCATGCCTCTCACTAACTCTCTTTTGACTAGAGAATTAATGGCTTTGAAGTTCAGGTGTGATAATTTCTTGTGCCACAACCAACAATCTTCATTTGATGCTTTTGAGTAGAAGCAACAAATTTTGTCCTTGTTTGCAGAGTCCATGTTGGCTACAAACAGGCTTCCTTTCCTTACTCCAGATAGAGCAAAATCACCAGTCTTCTTGTGGGTGATCAAACATTCATCTTTATCAAAATCCACCTTGAATCCTCTATCAGTAAACTGACCAACACTTAGCAGATTATGCTTGAGTCCCTTGACTAGTGCTACATCTTCAATGATGACATTTCCAACTTTCAACTTGCAATATCCCAATGTGTTACCCATGCTGTCATCTCCAAAAGTAACCATTGGGCCAGCCTTCTCCTCATACTGTGATAGCAGGGCCATATCACCAGTCATATGATTTGAACATCCACTGTCCACAATCCACATGACTTTCTTTTCACTTTCTTTGCCCTGCAAACACAAAGGTATTACTTCTCCTTTAGTACCCAAATAAGTTTGGGTCCATGTGACTTAGAAACAGTTTTATCATAAACAACATGCTTATCATCAACTTTCTTGATGTTAGTCTTCTTGTCACTGTTAGAAGTCTTAGAACCTGAGGTTTCAGACTTAGGTGACAGAGGTACCTTCCTTGCTTTAGGAGGACTCGAAGACTTTGACCTTGTGTAGTGTGTGTGAGAATTGTGACTGATACAACCATCAATGAATTGTCTTCTCAAATTAAAACAACTAGTCATAACATTCATGTTGCATGGCATACAGTCAAATTTATCATAGAATAGAGCATCTCTATGTCTTAGAGGCACAGAACAATCATAGAAAGGTTTGGGCACACTACCAACAGGTTTCTTGCATGCATGAGTTAAATGATTGGTACTGAAATAATTCTGACAAGTTTTCCTAGGGGCATTAGGCATATAAGCATAGTTGTTATCTTTGTTAATCCCTAACTTGCCATTTCTGTTCTGTTTCTTCTTAGTCACTTTCTTCTCTGATTCACTCTTCCCAGCTGAAACAAACTAAACAAACTTCTTAGGTCTTGACCTATCACCTACTGGCTCCTTGGCTTTTGACTTGACACTCTCACTCCTAGAGGGTTGTTCACTGGATTTTGCCTCATCCTCATCATTCAACATTTGCTTGATGAGTAAGGCATCCTCATCAATTTCAAATGTTGATTCTTTAAAAATTGGAGTCTGAGCCTTTTTCAAAATCTGAGGCACTTCCATCTGAACAACAATGGCATCTTCAATGACAACATAGCCTTTCCTCTATTTAAGAGTGTCATAGTCAAGTCCAATTGCAGCCTTGGGTTTAGCTTGAATCTTCTCACAGTAGGATTATACTAGACTAGATGATTTCTTAAAAGTTTTCAGTTTGAATTCATTTTCAGCTAGTTCATCCCTAAGGGCCTTTTCAACTTGACTAGCACATAAAACCTTATTCTGCAAATATTCAACTTCTTTCTTAAGGTTTTCTACTTGCATAGCAGTTAGCTCAAGTTCCTCATTCTTTTTTATTAACATTTCATTTCTAGTAGACAGTTTAGCAATTTCTTCATTAGCAGCAATCATACTAGTATGAATATTAAACATCTCAACAGATAGTTGTTCAATCATGCATTTATACTCAGAAACAGACATGTCTATAGTAGTGAGAGATGGTACCTGAGAGTCTGATGAAGATGTGTCATCCTTGGATGTGTCATCCTAGCAGAGTCTGATTAACATTTCTCCCTACCTTGTGTCTGCTTTTTCAGAAGGGCCTCATACTTAGCTTCGAGCTCAAGATACTCTCTATCCTTCTTTTTAGGCTTCTTGCATTCACTGGCAAAATGCCCTAGGTCATTGCATCTATAACACCTTACAGATGACCTATCCACATGGCTGGTTTTGAACTTATTCTTGTTTGGCTTCACAGGAGCCTTGCTCTTGTTGAATGAATGGTTTTGGGTTTTAGGTTTGAAGGGTTGATTCCTCTTGAATCTGATGTTTGGAAATTTTCTGGCCATGAAGGCATATGAAGTATTTTCCATCCCATCTAGTTCTTCAAGAGTGTAAAACTCTTCTTCCTCCTTCTCCTCAACAGGTTCACTAACCTCAGCTTCAGTTTCTTCATCATCTACTATCTCCTCTATCCTCAGTTGGCTTGTATAGATTTGTTGGCAAACAAGGCACATGATGTGTTTATCATTCTACCTTGGTTGGCTTGGATAGCCCTTTTCTGAAGCAACTCAAGCTCATGAGTTTTTAAAACCCCATAGAGCACATCATATGTAACTTTGTTCAAATCTCTTTCCCTTAGAGAAATGACCCTTTGCTCTAGATGATTTGGCGAAGATAGCAGAAACTTCATGTTCAACTCCTTTGTGCTGTAAACCTTGCCATTCATCTGCAACTCAGTAACTAGCTTGTGAAATCTCTCAAACATCTCAGTGATGCTTTCCTTGGACTGTGCCATGAAAGCCTCATACTGTGTGACCAGTATCTGTTTCTTATTTTCCTTGACCTCATCCGTTCCTTCACATAACACCTCAATGTGATCCCATATTTCTTTGGCAGATGTGTATGATGCAATGTTTGCAAACATTGACATGTCCATGGAATCAATGATTAGCAACATGAGGTGACTGTCAAGAGCAACCATCTCCTTTTCTGATTCTGTCCATTTAGATGGTTCCTTGGCCACATAAGATCTTGGAACAGTTATGGTTCCAACAGTCTTCTCAGGTATCTCTTGTTGTGGAACAAAAGGACCATTCTTGAGAATCTCAGGACACAAAGGATGAGAGGCTTTGATGAACAACATCATTTTTATCTTCCAGAGGTTGTAATTTTCTTTGTCAAACTTAGGGACTTTCACCGTTCCTGTAGTCTTTGGTGTATTTGAACTCATGATCGTTTTTCTGTTTTTGAATAAACAGCCCGCTCTGATACCACTTGTTGAGTATTGAATACAGTAAAAGAATACAGAGGGGGGTGAATGGATTCTTGAACTTTTCTTCGTTCTCGAATCTGTGTAGCAGATAGGTGTCTGTGTGTGCAAATATGTTGGTGCGGATAAAGAATGACACAAGACACAATATCACTTTAATCTAATATATTATTAGATAAAGGTTGCTACAATCTGTGAATACAAATGATAGTATTCTCAGCTTCATTTTTATCAGAGAGATATAACTTACAATGTATGAAAAACTTGACTTCTCAAAGATTAACAACCGAGGAAGTGAGGCTGTATCCTTATAGAACATGGATACAACCTACTTACTACAAATAAGGTAGCTGAACAAATTACTTTCTAGTCTGTCTATCCTTTTTGAGTAAGTGTCCAAACGGTTACAGATTTGACTTTGCAAAGCCTATTCAGATCCACTTCTTTAGCCCTTTGTCTCTTCTATATCTCTCCAAGCTTCCTTATAGGCTTTCCAGAGCACGTTACAGATTGTGGTCCATAAAGTGCATTGGCTTGTTGCAGGTTTCAGACTTGTACAATTTCTTCAGTATTTTGTCTCTAAGAATGTATTCGAGAAGTGACTAAGTGATTGATTCGAGAACTAGGATTAGATAACTCTGAGTTCTCGAATACTGTATGATTTACATATCGAATCACTTCTCGAATAGTACTTTTCTCCAGGGTTCCTTGAGTTGTCGAATAGAACACTTGACTAGTCGAATCCCTGAGATATCGAATAGTTCATTCAACACTTGACTTGTCGAATCCCTGAGATATCGAATAGTTCATTCAATATTTGACTTGTCGAATCCCTGAGATATCGAATAGTTCATTCAGAGTCCTTGAGATATCGAATGGAACTTTGACTTGTTGACTCTTTGAGAACTCGAATACCACTTTGACTTGTTGACTTCTTGAGTTCTCGAATAGAGCATTTAGACATGTCGAATCTCTGAGATATCGAATAGTGCATTCAGAGATATCGAACAGTGTCTTCTTAGATATCGAATCTCTGACTTCTCGAATGCTAGACTTCTCGAATAGACAAAAGTACTTCTTGAATTGGTACTTAGGCAAATTCTTCATTTCTTCAAATCCCAACTGTGATTATTTGACAATCTTTATCTTCTTGCTTGAGGCATGAACCTTGGAACTTCTTTCAAGCATTATTCTTGACTATATAAGTACAGTTACACAACTAGGATTTGATGCCTACTACAAGTACAGAACAAGTAGAAACTCTACAACTAGAGGTTCCCTCAGTTAAGAGGTCATGTAAGTAATGCAAAATATTACAGACAATTAGGCTTGTTATTAGATGTAAACAGGCATGCCTCTGTGACTAACAACTATAACCAATTTCCTTCAATATTTTTTCATATTCTAGTCTATATTACTTATGTCAAATTTGTTACCATTACATGCAACTAGATACATTTTAAATTTTGCATAGCTTATCAAAACAATTTATTTTGAGCTCGTCCTTTATTAAAATACTTGATTCTACCACAGTATGCAGTTAACCAATCAGAAAAGAGAAATTATTTTAGGACCAATCAGAGGTCATCCCTAAATTTTAGACCAATAATATTCATTCTTCAACTTTCCTTCTATTAAAGTGTCTAACACAATATGCAATTAACCAATCAGAAAAGAGCAATTATTTTAGGACCAATATCTGAGGCCATCCCTAAATTTTAGACCAATAACATTCATTCTTCAACTTTCCTTCTATTAAAGTTTAACCAAAATATTAATCACATACAAGTTAACCATGAGTTAACCAATACAATTTTTTAGTATATAATATAATTAATCGATTGATATATTTTAATTACTATATCATGCCATCCTCGCAATCAAAACCAATCTAAAAAACAACTAATTAATTCATCTTTGTCCTCATTAATTATACTTTTCTTATATCAAAACACTATTCAATAACAATGAATTATTAATCAACTCTGCTTTTTCCATGAAATTATATATTTACATAATTTTAATTTAAATATATTTTATATATGTTATACCCCAAATTTAAATAAGGTGGGCGCCCCAAACCCCCAACCATGTACTTTTGCGACCCAACCCCTCCAACGCCTGATCCAATGATCATCATAGACTCCAATCCTATTGAACCTGTTGAGCTTAAGTCTCCTAAAAAGGAGAACCATGGTGATGGTACACCCAAAAACAAAAAAAACCTACTAGACAATCAGATGTGTGGGAACATTTTACCAAAATACCCGGTGGAGATCCGAATGACCCTAGGTGCAACTGCAATTACTGTGGGGCCAATTATGCTTGTCATTCCACAAGATACGGAACAAGTAGTATGTGGGGTCATTTGAAGAAATGCAAGAAATACCCAAAAAACATGGTTGATAAGAAGCAAAAGGTACTTAGCTTTAAACGTGGTCTTGATGGAGAGGGAAGCTTGTTAGTTGCTACTTTTAACAAAGTAAGATGCTGAAATGCACTCGCTAAGTTTGTGGTGAAGGATGAACAGGCCTTTAATGTTGTAGAGGGTGAGGGTTTTAAGGAACTTGTCAATGAATTGCAGCCTCGGTTTGTTGTCCCTAGTCGAATGACTATTACCAGGGACATATACCAACGTTTTTGTAACGAAAAGTCGAAATTGATGAAAGAATTGACAACCCCTGGTCAAAAAGTATGTTTAACAACTGACTGCTGGACATCCCGAACCCAAGTGTCTTATTTATGCCTCACCGCACATTACATTGATGCTGACTGGAAGCTGCAGAAGAGGATTATAAACTTTTGTCAAGTTTCTGACCATAAAGGCGAGACCATTGGCAAGGTAATTGAGGGTTGTTTGCTAGACTGAGGGATAGAAAAAGTCTTTTCTGTTACATTTGACAACGCAATGCTAATGAAGTAGCAGTTGGTTTTGTAAGGAGAAGGGTCAATGTGTGGAAAGGTTCTGTTCTTGATGGGAAATATCTTCATGTAAGATGCGGTGCTCACATTGTAAACTTAGTTGTCAATGACGGGCTACAAAAGATGCATGATTCCATAGCTGCCATTCGTAATTCAGTGAGATACATTCGATCTTCTCCAGCAAGACTACTAAAGTTCAAAGCTTGTGTTGAGAAGGAAAAAATAGATTACAAGGGGGGCTGATTTTAGACGTTCCTACGAGGTGGAACAACACTTATATGGTGCTAGATGTGGCCCTTAAATTCGAAAAGGCATTTATAAGGTATGAAGAAGAAGATGATAAATTTGTAAGTTACTTTCTAGAAACTGTGAATGGTAAAAAAAGGATTGGACCTCCAATCTCTACTGATTGGCAATCAGCATCTGTGTTTGTCAAATTTTTATCCACCTTTTATGAAGTTACTTTGAAGTTTAGTGGCACTTTGCACGTAACTTCAAACAACTTTTATCATGAAATCTGTGAGATTCATACACAGTTGACTGATTTAGCTGATGCTGATTACCCCTTGTTGTCTACCATGGCTGCTAGCATGAAGATCAAGTATGATAAATATTGGGGACATCCAGATAATATTAATCCCCTGTTGTTTTTAGCTGTTGTACTCGATCCAATGTACAAAATGAGGTACTTGAAGTTATGTATGATGTTGAGATAGTTGCAAGGATTGTCATCAAGGTGGAGTCGATTTTGCAACTCTTGTATGCTGGTTATAATGTTGGAGCAGATGCTGTCTGCAGTAAGGTTAGTGAATTTTGTGAAATGATGTAGTGTGTCTATTCTTTTTTCTGCCTGCAATTTCCCTTTTAGCAATAATTATGTTGCATGATTGTATGGATCAATTGCGGTTTGCGGGATTATATGTGAACTGCAATTATATGTTATTAGTAGAGAATTCTTTCCAACCATGTGGTCATGCTATATGTAGTGTGTCTATGTTATATGTCTAGTGCTCTTATATAGACTGTCTGAACAGTTCACAACATTTCTGAATTCTTATTTATTGTGTAAATGCAAGCAGGATGGTAGAGTTGATTCTCCACCAAAGACCGTCGACAAAGAAATACGTAATAGAAGATTGTTGGAAAACTATATGCAGCATCAACAAATGGAGACAACGGAGAAGAAGAATGATATTGATGTCTACTTGGCTGAAGAATATGTCAACCCCATGATCGATAACTTCAATATACTACTTTGGTGGAAGGACAATGCTAGCAGGTATAAGACGTTATCTATGATCGTTAAAGATATACTTGATATTCCAGTGTCCATAGTTGCTTCGGAATCTGCATTTAGTACAAGTGGACGTATATTGGATCCGTTTAGGAGTTCTTTGAGTCCGAAAATGTTGGAGGCATTAATATGCACTCAAAGATGGTTAAAGGGGGATCGTGGCATAAAATCCAATACTTATTTGGATGAAAGTTTGCACTATGATTTTCTTGAACATGAAGCAGGTAAAAATAACTTAACCAACTCATTTCATACAGTGTTTTACTGACTTGGTAATTGTAATTCAATTATGTATGCTTAATCAAGTTGTTATTATTGAAATATTGTAGATAAAAAGGGCAAAATGAAGGGAAGTGTGGCATCAAATGAGAAGACCAAGACAATCGATGTTATTGATGACTGATTGTCCAGTGGCGCCACTATTTGAAGCAAGAAAAGACTAGTATTTTAACTATTTTCTAGCATGTTTCAGACTTGTTCTTAAGACTATGATTATAATATTTCGGAAGACAGTAATATTTCGGAAGACTATAATATTTAAGACTTGATATCAGATTTCGGAAGACTGTAATATTTAAGACTTGATATCAGATTTCTAAGTTTTATGAATTTCAGACTTTTAGTATTTAACCAGAACCAACCCGAACCAAACCGAATTAATTGGGTTGGGTTACATAATATTTTTTTAATTAATGGACTGATTTTTTATCAAACCGAACTAATTGAATTGGGTCACTAAAACGGATATAACCGGTCCAAACCGACCCATGAGCAGCCCTATTTGCGAGCTTGGCGACTTTCACGAGGAACCCACTTCAACACTCCTCCAAAGTCCAAACCCACTTCCACACTCCTCCTACTTCAAACTCTCGGGTTACCTTCATCCCTTTTTCAACTTTAATAAATTTACTAGCGTAACAGCCCGTGCAAGGCACGGGCCTCTATGTGAATGCCTCTAATTTTGTTCTAAAGAATAAGGTAGCGGTTGGTTTAATAATTTTTTGACTGGAAACTCATAATTATGAAATTGTAGTATGAGTAGTGATATGTGTTACTAAGGAATGCCAATAAGATTGTATATACACGCCAATAATAATATTATTTAGTATGATGTACAATTTTGAGTTATGAACGGGGATCGTGTAATTATAATTTGAGAAAGTAAGATAATAAATCTTTGTTTTTCCATAGTGATAGACATTGTTTTCCATATCAACACGATTACAACTGTCAACACGATTACAACCATCCACAATTAACCGCAAGGGGTAGCATACTCATTAAAATATGTCAAGTGAAAATGGCATGATTTATCTTATAAGATTTTGCTTCCCTTAAAATATGTTAATGTCATCTCTATTGCAAGTCTCACTACAAGAAAACAGTCAATAGACATCACACTTTATACATCAGTCGTAAATGCTTCTGATGTTAAAAGATGTAATATCATCATCCCGCATTAAACTGATGTCTTTGCTTTTCGTATACATCACTGTTTTTAAAACTGATGTCTATAGTCAGCCTTTAAAAAATGAAAATGCGCGCCCTTGCTTTTGTTTTCCCCCTTAGCGAAAATTCCCCCCCCCCCCCTAAGTCAAAATCCCCCCCCTTAACCAAATATTCTCCCCGCCCATACACAATTATTGTACCCTCAGACAAATTAAACAAAACAAAAAACTAATTAAACAAAATATTCTCACCATTCTCGAACACTATCTATCTCTCACACTCTCTCTCGACTCACTCTCTCTCGACTGAATCTCTCTAGCTCATCCCTCACCACCACAAACTCACCTCCACCACCACTCACTCCTCTACTGACCACTGCTCTCTACTCACCAGGACCTCCGTCCGACCTCTCAACTCACCACTACTCTTTGCTCGTGTCGAAATTGGTAAGAATCGGTAATACTCTACACGAATAAGATCTCCTCTGGTATTTCTAGGGCCTTCTCGATCTATTGAGAGCTTCAATTTGAGGGTTTATTTAAGTCAAAACCCTAATTTCTTAAATTGGGATTTTTAAATCAAAACCCTAATTTCTTAAATTGTGTGTTTTAGTAATTGGAGACATGCAGTCCGTGATGTAGTAATTCAAGCTTTTATGCATCTGATAGAAACTTTTGGTTGTGCACGTAGTTAATTCTAGTGTCTATCTTGACAGTTTCGTATCTTGTTAAAGTAACAGATGGATGATGTACATGTTGGTGGTTGTATTTTGTGAATGGTTTAATATAAATGCATGGTTGGATATATTGTGAATTATCCAGTTTTTAATTTTTTGGTATGCATTGAAAGACAACGGTTTATTTAGTTACACTCAGAAACAAATGTCTAATTGTAACAAATACATCTAAAGTTTTACCAAATAATGATGTCTAAAACAAAGATATACATTACTTTTTTCTACAATATCCAATGTCTAAAAAACAAATAAAAATCACTTTTTATTTATAAAATCTGATGTCTAAGAGACACATATAAATGAGTTTTTTCAGAAAAAATTGATGTTTATACCTACATTAGACATCAGTATAGGATGATGTCTAAGATATCTATAGGCATCGATCTTTTTGGAAAAAACTGATGTTTATAAGAACATTAGACATCAGTCTAGGATGATGTCTAAGATAACTATACACATCGATTTTTTTTATAAAGAAACTGATGTTTATAAGAACATGTTTGCACTAATCACGCAAGCGCACGTGGTCACAGATAATACAGATATAAGTCAAGTTCGTTCCCACAGAGATCTGGTTTTTAATTCAGTTTAGTACCTATGCAACAATGTATGGTTTTAATTCGCTGCTAAGATAATAAACAAATTTGGGTTTCAATTAACTAAAATTAACTAAATTAAACAAATAAACAATCTAAGAATTAACTAACTAACAAGAATTGGAATTGAATTACTTCTACAAGAGAAAACATGGAATCCTAACTTCATTAAATACTTTGCTTAGATCTGACGCCTTTAATCACTATATGCAATGTTTATGATATCTGATCGGACAACACGAAACAAGTAAACGCTACTTCTCAGTATACGAATACCAAACTAAACATACATCCACAAAAGAGATAGAAGATGAATAGACACCAATTATGCTTAGACCCTATATCTCTATAGAATTTGAAAACATAACGGTTGAAGAACAAGTTATCCACATTGATCACATAGGGCAGCATAATATCTCTATTTACGCCACAAATCATGATGTTAAAACATCAACCTATCCTATGCTAGCATGGCAAGTTCTAAATCTCAAGATCCACTCTCGCTTCACAAGAGATTAACAAATTAGATGTTAGCTAAGCATCTAAATTCATAAAGCACAACCATACGAGGATATCAAATAAACATCACACACAGATCTGTAAAGCATCAAGATACTAAAGCTCCATAAATAAATCCGTTAGAATCCCATGACAACGATTAGTTCATAATCGAACCTCTCGTCATCATGGGATCTGATGAAACCATGATAAAAACAAAGTATGAAAATATACAAATAAATCTAAGTAATTGATATGTAATGGTTCTCTCCTAATGATGATGATAAATTACAAGGGTTGGATGTGTTTATATAGGCTCTAGAAGTCTTGCCCAGCAAGAAAATACCAAAACAGAATTATAATAGAATTTCTGCAAAATACGTTTCCTAAACTGATTCTGTTTTTAAGGAAAATTCGTAGCTAACTTTTCTTCAGTATTTCTGGACCGTTCGAGTAGTAATTAGACATCTGGACCACTTTAGAATGATAGAGAATCTCGTTAGCTTCGCGTGGACTGCTTACGGGCCTCAAACGGACTTCTAGAACTCAAGATATGGCCAAAACAGTGTAGACTGCACAAGCCCTTCTCAAAAATCCGAATTTTAATCAATTAATTCTCAAAAATTATAGAAGCATCCACCTTAGTCAACATTCTCGTAAATCTGCATAACTAAGCAAAACACATCAAAACTACCACAAATTTGAGTCTAAGACAATCAATTTAAGCCATTATAGAATGTTCCAAGTAGATATAAAATCCACTTATCACACCCCCAAACTTAAACCGATGCTTGTCCTCAAGCATATACAATTACAACTAACTAACTAGTACCACTTCCGTAGGTGATCACGGTTGCATTTGGCATATGCAACAAGCCCTTTAAACCCCTAGGCAGCCCTAGTGGACGAGTAAGGTCTCGTGAGGGCCTATAGCGAATGTACCCACAAAATCCAATGCAATGCAATGCATGAATGCAACTAATATGAAAATGTAAATGACTACTACTAATATCCTACCATACCTTCAAATCCTCTCATGCCATATCAACTTAAGAATCAAAGTAAGTACGCAATGTCTTGGTGTCGAAAGTGCAAGTATTCACATAGTCTACTCAATGAACATGCATAAGTTCTCACAAGTCCATGTCAAGTGTAAGAATAAGTTAGTAAACATGCTAAGCCTACAAGAGTACATCTTTGAGACAAAACTCGGGATCTCATACGCAAAAAACAAGCAAACACTCACAATCCACTCACAAAAGAATTTTCACTCAAGAACAAGGGTAAGTGTATCACTCAACTCCAATAAAATCATAAGCATGCGTGACATTTGGTATCAATCTAACTCTTAACACAACATACATCAATGACGATAATCAAAAGGTCTTTAATTGGGTTGTAACGGGGCTAGGGACAAGGTATGTCAAATAAGCCAAAACAGGTGAAGTGTCAAAAGCTAGTAAGAACCATAATGAACCATACACAACACCCTATTTCCCTCCCTACAAAATTTTACTATTTTTCTTCCAACAAAAACACTCGAATAGTCGACTAAAGTAGGATCACAACAAACACAAACATGCTCTCATAATATTTTTTTTTTCTTTTTTTTTCTCTTTCTCTTTTTTTTCTTTTTTTTTCGAGAGCTAAATAAAACACAAACAATAATATAAACAATAACAATGATCCCACAATTTTATTACACATGCCGACTATCAAGTACACAACCAAATTTTCAATATTTCCCCCAAAAGTACGACCAACAATAAACCCCTCCTTGCACACCTTATTACTCCCTTAAGCACTCTACTAGCCTTTGACAATGTGGGTTCAAATTAATGTAAGGCCAATACAAGAAAAAGGTCTAGGCAAGTAATGTGGTATGTCACCGAAAAAAATAGGATTAAGCTCAACGGGTTTACTAATTGATCATGTAAATATGGTGTGGTAATATGGGAAAATATGCGGTTATTCCTAATGCCTTTATCATTTTAATCGTCAAATAATGTCATGCGTTTCAAGAAAGACCTCAAACAACTGCTAGCAATGCAAACAATCTGTGGACACTCAAGCAAACGAATAAATTGCAAATATGCAATAGGCTCAAAAGCTCACTTGGTGGAAAAACATACTCAATACCAAGCAAAAATCTCTCTAACGCACCTACTTGTATTCAAAGCATGCAAACTAAATCATCTTGCACATATTCATGTCCTTCTAATCACTTACAACATTCAATAAGTCTACTAGCTTCAACTTACTAGTGTATGTGTGTGCACAAGAACAAAGCATATCACTTCTCAATCAAAAGCATCAACAACACAAAATTCCTATCAAGCATGGGTGCAAATGCAAACTATTATGAACTCACATGATATACGAAAATAAAAACAGAATGTCCTATATGAAACAAACGTAGATAACACGAACATATATGCATAATTTACTACTACTAATATGCAAAGCATGAAATCCTACATGAACAAATAATACAACAACAACTACTAATCCCCCAAACCACCCCCAAACTTAAAATATTCAATGTCCGCATTGAATGGAAGTAAATACAAGGGATAGCAGAAAACATACCTGAATACCGAAGCATACCCAACAATTTTTTTTCTCGCAAAAATCCCCTTTCCTTAGCAATTGGCCTCAAAACAACCGATTAAATTTAACCTCCGCCGTCGAAAACGAAAATTTCCCAACATTAGCACTATCTCTCCCATGCTTACGAGCCAAAAGAATCAATACCCAACTCACAAGAAGCTCCACCAAAAATTACCAAGCAATAACACACCAAAAATACCCCAATATATCAAGAATAATACAAATCCCAATTTACAAGAACACAAATTCGTAATCAAAATAAAATTTGAAAGAAGAAATAAACCCACTACGAATTGGAGAGGTGAACTTGCAATTAATTCCTCTTTAGAATTGAATTTTTGGAGATTTAAAAAAAATAGAAGAGGAATTGGATTTGTATGGCTAGGTGTGTATAAATATAAGATGATGGATAGGATGAAATAATAAAAAAAAAATTAGAGAGTAGGAGAGATTTGGAGAGGTTAGGATTTGATGTAGGATAGATATAGGAATAAGGAATGGAAGAAATTTGAGTTAAGATAGAATTTAGGGGAATTTTGGTGGCAAAAACACTGAAATTCGGGGAAAAACCATTCTGGAAGGGGTGTAACGCATTCTATGTATGCGTTTCAGAGGCGCTGGCTAGGAAACAAGGCAGACACGCATGACGTAAATGCGTGTCAGGGGTTTAAACATGGTGTAACGCAGGCGCGCCCAGGTGCAATTTGCGCTGAATACAGTAACGGGAGCGCAGGTTGCGTGACTGGGGCGCAGGTTGCGCTACTGTTCACTTTTCCGATTTTTTTTATTTTTTTATTATTTTTTTTTTTGCACAACACTACTACTTTTTTTTTTCACTACACTCATTCTTTTTTTTTCCCCATACAACACTCAATTTTTTTTTTCTTTTTTTTCCTACACTAATGCGCGGGTTGCCTCCCACGAAGCGCTTCTTTAACGTCATTAGCTTGACGTAACTTCCAAGCCTCCATTAAGGATGATAATAGTTCGCCTGGTCCTCTCTTCGCGAGACTTCATCGTCATCACGACGACACACTTGCTGCCCCTTCTTCTCGCTTGGCCTATTCGTGTAAGAACTATGTCCTCTTCCAATGCCTTCATCTGTTGACCCAAAATCTGACAATTTGTAGAACAACACACATTCGCGGGCTTCGCTTGAATGTAATGGAGGAGGGTAAATGTAAGTTTCTAAAGCTTTTGGTTCCTCAAAGAGAACTTCCTCCATTGGCTCTAATGCGCTACCTCCATCTTTATAGTCTGAGACAACTAGAAGACCTGCATCTTTCCCATGTTCTTCATCCTCTTGGAACGCACATACCAATTTTTGAAATTTGCGTAGCTCATCAGTGTCCTCTTGGTACGCACATAACAATTCTTGAAATTTGTGCAGCTCATCAATGTCTGTCTCAAATTGTGCCCTTTCCAAATCATCCACCTCACTAGCTTGATCAAATTCCTCACATGGCTTGTGAACACTCACCTCCTCTTGGAATTTGTCTTCTTCAATTATGCATACAGTACCCTGCTCCAAGTCATCATTATTTCCTGGAATTGCCTCTAATATGCATTGTTGTTTCTCTTGTTCCAAGGCTCTCACAGCTTGAGCAACTAGAATCTCCAAAGATTTGAGAGACTCCTCATTACTCTTCACAAGCATCCTAATCTCCTCCCTAGTAGGAACCTCATCTGACTGAAAAGTAGGAGTAGGTTGCTGATGTTGAAACTCTTCACTTCCATAGAAATATGACATATCTGGAACATCTTGCTGGTATTGTTGAGGATGGTATGGAAAATATGGTTGTTCCTCATAAGTGACATATGGATCAACTCCTTCGTAGTAACAATATTGTGAGGGATCATGAACACCCAAACACCGCTCACATGGCTGAGGCTGTTGAATACCACCTTGGTTGCTCCAGCACTGATACGTCTCATGTGCGCCCGCACATAGCTCACAAACACTAGCCACCTGCTGAACTCCATAGTAAGATAGAAAATCCATCTTCAACGCCCACACTCTCTGACAAGTACCTGAAACACCAACGAACTATACAAGAATAGATGAGAAAAAGAAATCTGAGTCAGTGAACGCTAACGATCTCTATTGACAAGCACATAAACCAAAAATAAAACACCAATGATCCCCGGCAGCGGCGCCAAAAACTTGTTTGCACTAATCACGCAAGCGCACGTGGTCACAAGTAATACATATATAAGTCAAGTTCGTTCCCACAGAGATCTGGTTTTTAATTCAGTTTAGTACCTATGCAACAATGTATGGTTTTAATTCGCTGCTAAGATAATAAACAAATTTGGGTTTCAATTAACTAAAATTAACTAAATTAAACAAATAAACAATCTAAGAATTAACTAACTAACAAGAATTGGAATTGAATTACTTCTACAAGAGAAAACATGGAATCCTAACTTCATTAAATACTTTGCTTAGATCTGATGCCTTTAATCACTATATGCAATGTTTATGATATCTGATCGGACAACACGAAACAAGTAAACGCTACTTCTCAGTATACGAATACCAAACTAAACATACATCCACAAAAGAGATAGAAGATGAATAGACACCAATTATGCTTAGACCCTATATCTCTATAGAATTTGAAAACATAACGGTTGAAGAACAAGTTATCCACATTGATCACATAGGGCAGCATAATATCTCTATTTACGCCACAAATCATGATGTTAAAACATCAACCTATCCTATGCTAGCATGGCAAGTTCTAAATCTCAAGATCCACTCTCGCTTCACAAGAGATTAACAAATTAGATGTTAGCTAAGCATCTAAATTCATAAAGCACAACCATACGAGGATATCAAATAAACATCACACACAGATCTGTAAAGCATCAAGATACTAAAGCTCCATAAATAAATCCGTTAGAATCCCATGACAACGATTAGTTCATAATCGAACCTCTCGTCACCATGGGATCTGATGAAACCATGATAAAAACAAAGTATGAAAATATACAAATAAATCTAAGTAATTGATATGTAATGGTTCTCTTCTAATGATGATGATAAATTACAAGGGTTGGATGTGTTTATATAGGCTCTAGAAGTCTTGCCCAGCAAGAAAATACCAAAACAGAATTATAATAGAATTTCTGCAAAATACGTTTCCTAAACTGATTCTGTTTTTAAGGAAAATTCGTAGCTGACTTTTCTTCAATATTTCTGGACCGTTCCAGTAGTAATTGGACATCTGGACCACTTTATAATGATAGAGAATCTCGTTAGCTTCGCGTGGACTGCTTACGGGCCTCAAACGGACTTCTAGAACTCAAGATATGGCCAAAACAGTGTAGACTGCGCAAGCCCTTCTCAAAAATCCGAATTTTAATCAATTAATTCCCAAATATTATAGAAGCATCCACCTTAGTCAACATTCTCGTAAATCTGCATAACTAAGCAAAACACATCAAAACTACCACAAACTTGATTCTAAGACAATCAATTTAAGCCATTATAGAATGTTCCAAGTAGATATAAAATCCACTTATCAGAACATTAGACATTAGGCTAGGATGATGTCTAAGATAACTATACACATCACTTTATGTGCTTAAATTATGATGTCTAATATCCAAATAGACATCTTTTCCCCAAAAAAGGTGATACGTGTGTGTGAAAAATAACTTAGTTTATTATATGTTTTCTAGAATATAAGGCATGCAAGTTGTTTATAAAATTAACTATATCTAACCTATTTTGTAGAACAACTGATGTGTATTGAAGGAAATATCGATGTCTATGTGAGTACATACATCAGTTTCTGACCGATATCTAGAATAGACATCTCCGACAAAGACATCACTTGCAAAATAACATAGACATAGGCCAGAAATTAATGTCTATTGACATTTTTCTTGTAGTGTCTATAATGCATGTTCTCACACCGGTCATGAACTTACAAAAACAAAACACCTATAGGAAATAGATTGAGGTTGAAAAGAAGAATTTGAAAAAAATGGCATGTAAACAAATAATAAAATTATAGTTCATATCATTATACATTAGATCAATCTCGAAGAAAC
The DNA here is from genome assembly GCA_037693485.1 of Kitagawia praeruptora. Taxonomy (NCBI): domain Eukaryota; kingdom Viridiplantae; phylum Streptophyta; class Magnoliopsida; order Apiales; family Apiaceae; genus Kitagawia; species Kitagawia praeruptora. The sequence goes on along the minus strand of CM075345.1, from coordinate 119,189,889 downwards.
ATATTATGTTAGTAATATTTTTAATATTATATCCAAAAGTAGATTAGGTATTACGTAATATTTCGCTAAACAATCACATTCTATCAAGATAAATGTAAACTTGAAGATATATGGTTAACCAAAAAAACTTTTTTCCAAATAAATTTTATTTTATTTCAATAATTTAATATATACATAGAGATAAATCATTTTGAATTTTTTAAAATCCAGACTTAGTAACATTCATGTATAACCAAGAATTTTATCTTAACATTTTATTTTACATGTTAATAATTTATAATGACAAAGAGAGTGTAGATTATTTTAGAAAATATAAACAACTGATGTGTACATTCTGAAAAGAAAATTATTAAAAAATGAATGTGATGAATATATAAACATGATTATTGTATAATTTAAAAATAGTTTTAAAGCTAGTTTTCTTAACTTATAATGATAGCAGTAATGAATAATGAAATACATTGCACATACTATATTCCTTATATTAGATCAAATTTCAATATTATTTTTTAGGTATCCATTATCAACTAATTCAAATAAAGTATGATCAAAGATATATTATAATATAAATATATGAATTATAAATAACATATTTAATCGAAAAAATACAGGTGTAATAAAATTTATAAGATGATTGAGTATATAGATTAATAAAACTATGAAAACTGAAAAAATGAAATTATATAAATACTGTAAACTTACATTTTATTTACTCAAAAGTGAAAACAAAAATGAAAATAAGTTTAAGTGAAAATGGCGTGATATCTTATAAGATTTTTAAGGAAACTCGAAAAATAATGTAATATAATGGTTGTAAAACTCCTAAAACGAGATTGGTGGCTCCCGAAAGCTAACCCAAATTTTTTCATTTTTTACATGGATTTTAAAGGGGTGACACAATTGTTATTTCCTAAAAATGAGGGTGAAATAATAATTTTATAACCAATTTATTGGCATTTTTTGCACTTGTATTGAGATTTAATATATAGTTGAAATAAAAAAATGGGACAATGGAGATAATGAGGTTTATCTATTAAGATTTTTAAATTACACTCAAAACTAAGTGTAGCATAATGGTTATGGCATGAGTTTAAGAGTGGAAGGTCGGGAGTTCGATTCTCAACACTAACATAATTATAACACAAATTTTGAAAGGATGGCACTTTTGTTAATTTTCAAGAAATAGGGGCAAAACAGTAATTTTACGGCCATTAAAATGGAATATTTTACCCTTGTGTTGATGTATAAATACTGTAATCTAACATTTTATTTACTCAAAAGTGAAAACAAAAATAAAAATAAGTTTAAGTGAAAATGACGTGATATCTTATAAGATTTTTAAGGAAATTCGAAAAATAATGTAATATAATGGTTGTAAACCTCTTAAAACGAGATTGGTGGCTCCCGAAAGCTAACCCAAATTCTTTCATTTTTTACATGGATTTTAAAGGGGTGACACAATTGTTATTTCCTAAAAATGAGGGTGAAATAATAATTTTATAACCAATTTATTGACATTTTTTGCACTTGTATTAAGATTTAATATATAGTTGAAATAAAAAAAATGGGACAATGGAGATAATGAGGTTTATCTATTAAGATTTTTAAATTACACTCAAAACTAAGTGTAGCATAATGGTTATGGCATGAGTTTAAGAGTGGAAGGTCAGGAGTTCGATTCTCAACACTAACATAATTTTAACACAAATTTTAAAAGGATGGCATTTTTGTTAATTTTCAAGAAATAGGGGCAAAATAGTAATTTTACGGCCATTAAAATGGAATATTTTACCCTTGTGTTGATGTATAATACTCCCTCCGTCTCTTTTTACTTTGTCCGTTTGACTAAAAACACGTGTTTTAAGAAAAATTGGGTATTGAATATTATTTGTAAGAAGTAGTGGGTATTGAATATTGTTTTTAAGGAGTAGTGGGTATTGAATACTCCCTCTGTTTCTTTTTCTTTTTCCTGTTTTGATTTTTGTTCCTGTTCATTGTAAGAGCTTGACTACTAATTTACGCATAATTTATAAGATAAAATATATTCATGAGTGATCTTGTTTGATTCGTATTTGTGAGTACTTTAATACAGTGAAGTTTTTATATTTGATACTAACACGAAATTGAAAATATTAACGATCAAAAGTGTGCGTTGGCAAACGTGATAAAGTAAACAGGAAAAACATTTAGGAACGGAGGGAGTATTGTTTTTTTGGAGTAGTGGGTATTGAATATTATTGTTAAGAAGTAGTGGGTGGAATAGTAGGTATTAAATATTGTTTTTTTGGAGTAGTGGGTGGAATAGTGGGTGTTGAATATTATTTGTAATGATTAGTGGGTGGAGTAGTGGATATTGAATATTATTTTTAAGGAGTAGTGGGTATTGAATATTATTGTTTATGGCTTAAAATAGAAAGGGGGAAAGTATTTTGATAGTCCCGATTTAGTAAATGGGAAATGTTTTTAGAGACAGAGGGAGTATATAGTAATAGATTTAAACTTTTTTTTTAAAATTCCATGGGTTCATTCTTTTTCTTTAATTTGTTGTTTGTATTGACTTGATTCAACTAAAATCAAGAATTACTGTTTTAATTAAAATATTATATATATGGTGCACATGACATTTTTAGAAAAAGAAAATATTTTAGTTAGAAAATATAGAAAAAATATTATATTTAAACTGAAAAAGGTAATTAATTAGTTATACAATATTATTAGTTTATTTCATTAAATAAAATAACGTGTGATGTCATTAAAAATTTTAAGATATGAATTTTGTAGACTTATACATTTTTTATTTATTTTATGTTTGAAATTTTTAATCAAAATTAAAAAAAAATATTAGAATAATAACTATATAAAAACATAATTGAAATATTAAATAAAATTTAATAAATACCTAAAATATCGTATCTTTCAATCAATTTAAAAGAAGTTTACTTTTAATTGAACATATTACCTTTTATACACACCTAAAATATCGTATCTTTCAATCAATAATTTTTTTTTCTAATTAAAATATGTTACCTTTTAATTTAAAACATAATTTTGCGATCATAATCTTCCAATTATTAATATGCATATTAAATTATAATCATTATATAAATGTTGCCCGTGATATTTTCTAGAAAATGAGAAATTTTTGTTAAAAAATATAGAAAAAATTATACATTTTAGGTAAAAAAAAAAGGGTACTCGATTAATTATTAGTATTTAAATATAAGAGGAAATTGATTAGTTATTAAAGGTAACATGTTTTACATAAATAAGAAAAAATTGATTAGTTATTAGTAATTATAAATAATTAAGTAAGGGTAATTAAGTAATACTATAAACTATTAAATCCGAAATTTTGGATATATCGAACCCGAATTTTCGGATTTAGGTTTTCATTTAAATTTTTAACCCAAAATAAATTCGATTTGGAATTCAGTTATACCGAACTGATATCCGATCTGAAACCCTATCCAATATCGAAACTCAATATTAAATATATTAATTGTATATATATATATAATTAAAATATAATGTGTTATCCATATATTACATATTTTTTAATGTAAAAAACAATTATAATAAATTTCTATTAAATTAAATTCAATCAGGATTATACATAAATTCAATATTAAGAGATTTTTGAAATTATAATTTTCCATTCTTTTGATTTACAAATAATCATAATTACATTATTATATATTATGGATTAGTTTTCATAAATATATGTAAGAGTCAATCATAAATTAATCATATCATTCTCATCATAATATTCTTATCTTGGTTACTTATTTTGAAATACAAATTTCATTTTATTTAGTACATGCATAAATTAATTAATTTTTAAAGTGATAAAAAATTTACTAACTTATCAATCTTTAAATTTAAAATTAATCAAAACTATACTATTATATATTACGAACTGATTTTCATAAATATTAACTGTAATCATACTATAATATATTGTTATATATTACAGATTAATTTTCATAAATACTTATTAACTGATTAATCACAATTTTTGATTTAAATCAATTATATCATTATATACTGACACATCTATTCTTTGCACCCGCCTCTATGTATAGATATATTTATTTTAATACCTAAGTCTATTTTATCTATATTATAAAATATAGTAGTTTAATATCTCAAACTTTCGGTCTACAATCATAAGGTGCAATCAAATTTGAATAGATCTACTATTATTGAATTAAAAGTTTTAAAAATTGAAAAATACTTACCACAATATTCTAAATACACGTCTAAATGAATTTTAAACTAATTATCTTTAACATTTTACTTATCAATTTTTTTAGTTATGAAATAATTAAATGGGACAAACAAGTTGACCTGACAATATATTTGAATTATTCAAGATACTAAATATACTCTTAAATAGTATTGTACATTGTTTAGTGTATAAATTATCACATATATGAATCAATGAAAATATTGTTTGTGAATATTTTCATAGCAAATTGGTAAACTCAGCGCAATAATTCTTAGTAATCATTATTTTTTAAATAGATAATTAATTTATCAATAAAATGACATACAACATCTACAAAAATAATCAAAAATTTCAAATTCTATTATAAATCGCTATTTTTATAGGTAATTAATTCATCAATAAAATGTCATACAACATCTACAAAAATAATCAAGATTGGACAAACACATATTAACATAGATTATATCGAGAGAATTACCAAAATGCCTATTTTTCCTAAGTTTTTGCCCAAAATACTGATTTTGAAAAAAATGGCCCGAAATACCGACGGGATACGGAGTTTCGGCCTCCGTATTACCCTAATACGGTACACCGTGTACCGTATTATGCATGATACGGAACACGGTCTTCCGTGTTATGCATGATACGGAACACGGTGTTCCGTGTTAGGTGGGTGCGCAGCACTGTCACGGAACACCGTCCACCGTATCATGCATAACACGGAAGACGGAGCTCCGTATCATGCCCGGTTACGGAGGACGCTTCTCCGCATCATACCCCCTATCACGGTACACGATGTACCGTATCCCGTCAGTAAAAAGGGCCATCCAGTTTCCCAGGTGATTATTTTGGGCCTTCACCCGATTATATCAAGATTTCTTCATCCAAATTACCTAATAAAAGGTGCTCTTTTTAATTTTATATTCTTGAATTAAATTAATAGTAATCAATTCTCATATCACGATCTAAGAACATACATATCAAATTCGCTTGGTTGGTTACTAATATTTATTTCTAATATCAACAAAACTTTAAATATAGGTAAAAAAAAACTTAATAACTTGTAAATAGATTCTAAACAAAGATATTTATTAGTTTTGTTTTGTCTAAACAAAACAAATGTATCGGGTTTCAGATCAGATATCGGTTTGGTACAACTGAAATCCAAATCCAAATTGAAATTATTTCGGGTTTAAAATTTAATTCCAAACCTGAATCCAAAAATTCGGGTTCGGTATATCCAAAATTTTGGGTTAATATGATGAAATTCTAGAAACCCATAATACTGTAGATTGAAATATACTAAATTTATAAAAGAACAAAACTTAAAATATGGGTAAAAAACTTATGAATTTGGTAGAAAGATTCGGAAAATTAAATGAAAAATAAAATTAAGAAAATACAATAAATAGGGATTTAGAACGTTTCAACATGGAATGTGAATGTTATGATAATCGCTTGATAATATTAATATTATTGCATTTGGTACAAAATGACGAATAATTCATTCTATACTTAAATTAATTATACTCTCATGCAATTTTCTTTTTTCCTAAATAATGATTAAAATAATATATTTATATTAATTAATTAATTAATTAATTAATTTACCATTATATATTTATATTAATTAATTTTATCATTCGGTGTGTAGCACGGGTAGAACGCTAGTGGATAATCAAAACTGATTTATGATAACATTTAGAATTAGAAATACTGTTTTTAGAAACTAATTTATGATTGAAAATAGCACCGCTTTACTAATCAACTGCCAACCAAATCACTCAATTATAGTTTCATTTCCTAATTTCGATGACCGCAACCAATTACCTGTAGTTGACTAACAAACCTTGCCTCTGCTTACCCCTATCCTATTTCACTTCCTCACATATATCTTCCAGTGTTCCACCATAGATATTTTTCTCTCACATTGCATGCAACACACAAAAAATTTATGTTTTATCAGAGTTACTAATTCTAAAAACAAAATTTGCAAAGTGCATACAGCAAGTTGTAAATAAAAACAAACCACCAAATTAAGAAGGAAATTTGACCATACCATACATAAAGATCACATAATATATATATACATACAGATCTATATCCAACACAAAAGCTGAAGGTTGGAGAACTCAGTTGGAGAACTCAATAGAATGCTCGGGAGATACATGAATCAGCTGCCACCTGCTTCCACCAAAAGTTTACATAAAGAACTATGAGCAAACAGAGACAACAGCAAAGAAAATAAGCACTATGCAACTACATAACAAATTATATTGTGCGACACTTTAATGCATATAGAAGTACAAACCTATCAATACAGGGTTAAAATATAAAATTATCCTAGTACAGATCCATGTAATTTACAACTGAATTACAACATATCCTGCATAAGATGAGCCAAGTCCAAGGTCACTAGCAAGGATGTATGTGGTGACCAATAAATACCCCATCCCGATGCAAGGGTGTCCATTACCATGATGCCAAATCAGTGATGCCTATACTTCAAATTGAAGGTGTTAATTATCAAGTTAGTCACTAAAGTAGACCTAAAATATCGAGTTGGTCACCAAACTGAAATCAGTCTCAAACAGATCACTATAGTCAGGTACACTCTGGTATATCACTTACTTTTCCTTGACGGAAAATACTAATATTAATGCTGATTTCTTGGATTTTATAGTCTGAAATGAATATGCTACCCCACCATAGAGATTGCAAACCATAAAATCCAAGAAATCAGCATTAATATGGGTTAAGTATCAAATTTGTCACTGAAGTGGAGGCCAAATATCAATTCATTCACTGATCTCAACGGGTTTCTCATTTGAATCATTAAAATCATAATAAGTATCAATCAAATACCTCTATATATGTACTCGGGAAGTAAAAATAATTTTTCATTAAGTTCTATACATTTTTCTGAAATGATACTATAATTAAATGAAAGTTATGAGTTCTAGTATTTATGATAATATATTTAGATTTTAAGAAATTTATTTACTATTTTTTTAAATTTATATATATTTAATTTAATTAAAATAAATAGTAAATAAATTTTTGAATATCTAAATATATTATCAAAAATACTAGATATCATAACCTTTCATTTGGTTACAATATCATTCCAGGAAATATGTAGAACTTAACGAAAAATTATTTTTACTTCTCAAGTACATATATAGAGGTATTTGTTTGATATTTATTATGACTTTAATGATTCAAATGATACTCCGTTGAGATCAGTGAATGAATTGATATATGGCCTCCACTTCAGTGACCATTTTGATACTTAACATGCATTATAATATTAATATTTCGGGTCCAGAAAAAGTTACTCCCTCCGTCCCTCTCATTTGTTTACAAATAAGTTGGGTACGAAGGTTAAGAAAAAAGTGTAAAGTAGTGGAGAAAAGTAAGAAAAGTGAGTAAAGTGGTGGGACCAATCAATATTTTATGTAATAAAGTGTGTTTAGTGGAGGAAAGTAGTGGATGTAATTACTTTTTATATTATAAAACTATACTATTTTGGGTAAGTCATGAAATTTAAAGAATTGAGAGGGACATCCCAAAAAGGAAAGTGTAAAAAAATAAGAGGGACAAAGGGAGTACTCCCTCTGTTGGGTCCCAACAGGTAGTTTACCTTTCAGAATGAGATTTCTGACACGCATTTTAAGGTGCATTTTAATGGTAGTTCCAATATTTATTTTTAAAATTTTCTTTTTTTGTATAAAAATATAATATATATATATATATTATTATACAAAAAAAGAAAATTTTAAAAATAAGTTATAGAACTACCATTAAAATGCACCTTAAAATGCGTGCCAGAAAGTGTAAAAAGAAAGGTAAAGAATTGGTTGGGACGGAGGGAATAGTTATTTAACAGAGTGTACCCGTAGCTAAATGACCTGTTTGAGACCATTTTCAATTTGGTGACCAACTTGACACTTTAGGTCCACTTTAGTGACCAACTTGATAATTAACCCTACTTATAAACAACATAGACACCAATTCCCGGGATGGCTCTATGCACTATTGCAGCATTAAAACATGCACGAGACTCGTAAAACAGATACGTGGCAAATTTCTATTACTCCATTCCTGTTAAATATGAATCTGACATAAAAAAAAAATCTAATATAATTGTTTTAAAAACGGAGATTTTAAGACACTTCATTCCTCAAACAAATCTTAAATTCTTTAGTTAACAGATAGGTTGATTAATCAACTAATTATTCCTTGTTAAGATCTTATCATTCTCTCTATATATAATAGAACATCTACAGAGCTCACTCTAAGTTATAAAGTTACTAGCTGCAAATGTAACAGATAGTGTTTTGTTAAAACATTGAAATATTTTACAATCTACGCTAGAAAAGAACACTTAATTACCTCTGGCCTGCCCATAATTGGAGACTGCTTCAGAAACAGTTGACAATGGCTTCATGTCTGAAAGGGATATTGGTGTCAGTGGAGGAGACATGAAGTCTTCAACCCGGTCTGGAATTCGTGAAGGCTCTAATAGCTTGGCCATATGTGATGCCTTCGCTTTTAGACTGCTCGAGGGTATGGAGAAACTCCGAGGAACAGTTAATGGAGGAGCAGGAAGCGGGGTTGCAACATTTGATGCTAGCTTAGGGTTTCTATTTGTAGAAGACTGCTCGTTTCTCATTACCAAGGGGGCAGAATGCCCAATTCCAGAAGAAGTTGCTGTCTTGGATGCTATATTGCCAGGAGGCCTAGGAAGCTCATGAAGCTCACTTATTCTGGGTGAAGATACAGGGGGTGGTGAAGCACTACGGGATGCATTTGGAGACGTAGACAGAAGAGGAACTGGAACTCGAGAAAGCAAAACATGGGGATGCTCTATACTTGTTAACGGACCACTAGTAGATAAATTAGGTTTACTTGGTATTGGACCAGAATAGGCTTGTCTTTTGTTGCGGTTAAGATCAAATGAGTTATGTTTTTCAAACTGTGCAAATGAACGTCTAGTAGCAGGAGGAGGAAGAGGTATGGAGGAGCTGTTGCTGTTTTCATTCTTCTCGGGGCGAAGTGGAGATGAATGCCGCAAATTAGTTGTGTTTGTGCTTAGGCCTGCAGAAGTTGACTGTGGACCAGAGCTGGTGGTGCTTGAAGATGAATTCTTGGCCGAAGCTGGAGTAGGCAACACGTATGTATGAGTCTTCTGTCCAGATGGTTGCACTTCTCTTGCCTTATCAGCTGGATTTAGCTTCTCTGGATATATTGGAGCAGAATAGCTGCTTGGTCGAGGTCGCTGTCCAAAGCCATGGGCCTCTGGGTTTTTCCTACGAGTTCTCTGCGGATATACAGAAAGTGAAAAAGATCCAAGACAAAATAGCAAGCGACAGATCTTATTTTCTCCGATTTACTTTATTCATTTATCTGTCCAAAAACATGGGTCTAAGAATTCTCTGTGGTCATACAGAATGTAAAAAAGAGAATCCAAGCCAAAATAGCAAGCTGACAGATCTTATTTTGTCTATATTTATTTATTTATTTATCCATCTTAGAACTGACAAATGGCAAGACCAGCATAAGTCCACTAGGTTCACCGCCCTAAACCATTCCCAAGTGTTGCTCCGGAAAAGCTCTGATTAGGTAATCAGATATATATACAAGTGTTCTAGGGTAAAGATCTCTCTGTAGGAACTAGGAATAAACATTACCAAAACTGTCAGTTTTGAACTCTACTAGACTCCTTAGAATGGGTAGGTTCACAGCACAAGTGGGTATCACAAGTACTAAGGTTGCATGACCTTATATAAGATCTCCTACAGACCTACACTAGTTTCCTCACTACTGATAAGATGAAGTCTATCGTAATTCTATAATTAAAATTCCTAAGTCCTAAAAATTAATGTTAGAAGACAAAAAACTTTTCCTATAATCAAAATATGAAAATATACCGCCTCATCATTTAGTTACGAGAGAGCACAAAGTCTCTTTACCTCAGCTTCTTCCGAATTAAAAAATTGAGGATGTGATGAGTCAGAATCGTCCAACTGAATAAAGTAGCACACCAGACATAAGTTAGAACTTGGAGTATATTCAGTGAACGAAATATGCATCCAGAATCCAAAGGAAATTTACCCGAGTAAAAGAAAATTAGTGCTCACCCGAGACATATAAACTAATTATTTACCTAAACCCATAGTTGCTTAGGAGTAGCGGATGTAGACATGTAGTATGAAATCAAGCATTAATAATTTATTTTATCAAAAAAAAAAACATTAATAATTTATACTTACCATTTAATAAGAAAAGATGGGTGTACATATGTATGTGTATGCACAATATTTGGTTCAAGGAGAATAGGTTACAAATCTATTATAAGCTGTAAACTTGGGCTAATCATTGAGGTGGTTTTGGTTTTTGCAGAAGTGGAAGACAAAACAAAAGCATATCACTTTATTATTAATTTAAACTTCATCAAATACGTGCTAAAGAAGAAACATTTCAGGAGTTGATAGTAATCAAATAGAGATCAGTGGAAACATATCTCCTTAATGAATATATTTTCGAATCAGGGGCAACCAGAAGCGGTACTAAAAACTTTAATGAGGTAACTAAAGTCCAGATTTTATTTGTGGCTACATATTGGTGGCATTTATCCACATCTACTAGAAGTTGCATCTGCCAAGTGAGTTTCAACAACAAATGCTCATTTCAGCACGATTTCTACTTTATTAATAAATTAAACAATTGACGACCTTATTCTTAGCCACCCACTAATCTGTCTTCAGCCTTCAAAATAAACATGGTCATAGCAAACAATAGTTCAAGCCTATGATTCATTCACTAAAAATATCCCGATGCTTCAGAATAGAGCAAACACCAAAGTGTCTGAAAGCAACAAAGCAATTACCTCAGCCGAGATCCTTGATGCAGGATCGTTAACAGATCCCTGATTATTTCTGTAGTCGAAACTCAATTCTCCATGCTCGTTATTCTCATAGCTGCTTCTATTCTCACTCTCATCATCTTCCCCTTCATTCAGTCCATCAACTTGGTAATCAATGCGTTGCTTTTCACAGACTAGTCTTGTTTGCGAATCAACTTCCTCAAGAGATTTAAGTCCCTTTCGAAAGTAATTTAACTGTTTTTACAGTAAAAGGGTTAAGGAAATCATATTAACTATTTAAACTCTAAAAAGGGCAGAGGACATGGCAATTGAGCACATGCCAGATGCAAAGGACACCTGTGCTGTATGATGACGAGCTGCTTGTGTTAAAAGACTGCGACATTGCCCTTGCTTCAGAGATTTCACCCGAAAAATGCAGCGTCTTGCTACTTCATCATATTCATTTCGAGCTTCTTTTACTTGCTGAGAAGTAATGCTTTCACCTTTTCCGCTTCTAAATTTTCCTTTCTCTCTATATTGTGCAAGCATGTGTTCATATACCTCTCTGAAGATTATGTACACCAATTACATACATGGACCTCGAGAATTATATTTAAAACCAAAAAAGAAACATATACCTTTTCTCATCACACTGTAATTTCATCTCCTGCCCCAGTAAAACAGAGGAAATTCAATACATGTACTAACAATTAGCAAATGTGAAGGTGGAAAGCCTAACTAGAAAGACTGGACTTCGAACAATGACAAAGAGTGTATGTATATATATATATATATATATATAGAGAGAGAGAGAGAGAGAGAGAGAGACTCCTTATTCCTTTTATATGGTAGGTGAGAATTATAAAAATCATGTTTAAGTACACTAGGACTAGGCAGAAATACAAACACAACTGTCTTCAAGTCTTTAAGCTTAGACATTACTTCTTAAATGATATTCTCAATTATGTAATAATGTGCTGTGCATAGAATTAACATGAACAAAATATGCAGGTTCACTGAGCCAGTGACCTTATAATTCGATTTTGTAAATATAATTTTTTAGTTGTCAAGATGTCGCCTATGCAATCATTTAGGGGTAGGCGTCCAACCCGCCTTGATTCTAATGTAATAGGAGACTTAGCCGTCAAACAGGTAAATTAGGTGTTTACTAGGCTTACGCACCATACATATAACATACAATCAAGAGAAAAGAATATAAAGTCCAGAAAAAAGAGCCTAACTCAGAGGAACCCAGCAGGTAGCACAAATAGCAACATTCTAACAAGGCATACCTTCCGAGGCTGCAAAATGCATACTCATTGCATTTTATAAGACAAATATGGTCTGGCAATGTATGTTCTGGACATACACATTGATTACCAGAATTACACTCGTAAAACACTCAAGGATACCCAAGTTCAGACATTTATTTTCCTTTTATTGGTAATTTTACTTTATTTTTTAAGAATCGGTTCCTTTTATTGGTAATTTCACTTATTAACATACTTACACCAAATATGATAGTTTCACTTGAAAGGGGTATTCCTTTCTGCACGTATCTTTAGGAAACATTATTTTTGTAAGGAAACAACAAAAAATTATGGGAAGACAACGTAGAATATACTTTCTAACATAATCTACAAACCAACTACTTTCAATGTATTCCTCTCTTTAGTAGTATGTTTAAATAAATAAATAACTTTAGTTCTTCTTCGATGATGCTTGTTCTAATCCTAACTAGTATACCAAGCTTGCATTGTGGAAAATAAAATATAATGCATCATAGACAAACCTCGACTTTCCGAAGTTCGCTGAGTAGAGACTCTGATGGGTTTGTAATTGTAAGGACTATTTGAGAGCGCTGACATTCAAAAAGAGAAAGCAATTACTCAGTGATAAGTTAGTGATGTTTATACGTAAAATCTAAAATGTACATACAGCATTAGAACAAGCACTCACATAAGTATCAACAATTTTCTGGAGTTCTATCTGGGCTGTTCCCAGCATCTGTAACACTCCTCCTACATAAATGTAAAAAATCAGACACTGGTAAGCTTAAATTTATCCAATATTAAAGAATTAAAAAAAAATTAAATCGGGACCTTATATCGTCTCCTCCGACTTCGAAACAGATAACTACTTGGAAAGAACAACTGTTTTATTATCAGCTAAATAAAACACCTTGTCACCCCCCTAACTCATTCATTGATATCCCTACTGTTATAAATTACTATGTAACCAGGCGAAATATGAAAACAGTAAAGTATGAAATCCTGGCTAGAAATACTGAGGATTTTCTTTTCCCTTCTAATGATTAAAGTTACAAAGTTGTTCAGTAAATCATATATCAGAGAGTTTAAATACATCTACAGACTACACCAGTTAAAGGACAGATCTCAAACAGGGCTGGAGTTTTCTTAGCATATATGTGGCTCTACATTTAAGAGTTGAGAAGGACTTGATAGACTGACGTCTTGAATAATCTATGGGGATCCTCAACACCTCCAGGAACACTTAATTTAAAATATTCATATTCTGATAGGCATGTCTTGGCAGATCAGACTAAACATACACAAATGTAACCATTTTTCTGACTATCTAGCCAAGATGGGTATTGAATGTTATGTCACGTTCAGGGGAGAGTATTCTGGATGATCCTCCTAAAGGCTCTCGCTAGAAATGATTCTGCAGAACATATTGGTAGAGCTACTGGCAGAAACATGACCATAGGACACATGTTTCTTAGGTTTTCTTCTTAGGGCATTTTATCTTCCCTTTCAACTTTCAAAATTATAAAAGGCCAAGCTGAAGCAAATATCAGTTAACAGCTGGAACAACTTTTAAAATCTCCCTCTTTAGTTTCTTACGAGTAAACTTTCAAGCCCGTGTATCTTAATTGCATCCATATCACACAAGTACATTGATTTCGATGTCTTTCCTTCAAAACCCAAATTAAAAACTTCTAAGCACACAAAACTGATTTTTCTTACCACTTTCTCCATAAACACTTGATGCAGTTCTATCCAATAAACATGTTCCCATTTCCAACAATGACTCTGAAAATTCTGAAGAACAAATGTTGACAACAAACCTTCAGGCAATCATACATTATCCAATAGTGGCATTTAAACAACAATAAATATCCACGTGCAACATCACAATCAAAAGAAATTGAAAATGAAAAAATACATAAAGTTATAAAATCGTAAAACTTAAAATGATATACATGGACATTCATCAGATGCATGAATTGAAGTTTTCTATTGGTAATAAGAGGTCAAGGTTTAAGCCTTGATGGTGGCATGTGTGTTGAGTATTCAATTTTCGTAATTGACCATCATAAACAAAAAACACTACGCTCTTTCCAATTTAATTGATAACTTTCTTAACCGACAAAGTAATTTGATTGGTCACTATTTGAGTTCGACAAAGACAACACCAAACAATCCAAACTACGCTGAAAATAATGAAATTCAGTATAAACTGCAAGGACAATTCCTCGAGGTTTTGAGAGCAAATGCATCCTTAATTAGACCATCATATCAAACTGTAATAAACTAGGATATAATTATCAATATTTAGCATTTCAAAACATTTTTCATATCATATGACATTTATATGCAAAATATTGACATCAGAAAAAGTTTTGGACCACTTGAACTTGGACACGCAATACAATTATTTCTTTGTTGGAGGACTTGTAATTTCCTTGAGAAAGCGGTTGAGTACGAGTATCAGAATATTAGCATACCATATGCACTATTAGCTGTTGCAGCAGCTGCAGATAGCAAGTTGTCATAGCAACTCCTCATCTCTTGCATATCCTGCAAAACAGGGAAATAAATATACTGTAATTAGCATCGGCCCAAACATTGAATTCCAACTATGAGAGGAAGAAAAGTAACCTAAATACCCAATGGACTACGGCCCAAAAAACCATAAGATTATTACAGATAATCAATATAAAGGTAATAGTAAACATCTAAATCAAAACCATTGCCTAATTTGATAGCAATCTTATCACAAAAACAAGACCCTGCATATATAAGAAATACACATGCACATACAATACTCTATATTGCACATAGTTAAGCTGTTCAATAACAAACATATCAATAAATACATAATCTTTTGATACGATAGTTGTCAATACCGACGAATTCAAAAACCCAAGATCAGACGTTAGTATTAAACTGTGTTTATTCCTGAACCAGTATCAATAAACTATCACATCAAAACAGATAGGTAATCCACAACCCATGGTTTTATTTACGTGGTCCTGTACTTCTGTTATAAGTGGTCTTTATATGGTTCGGTTATGAAGTGGATCCAGAACTCTGTGGATAAAACCAAAATATACTATTGACAGGTCTAACCAACCTGAATACGGCATCACTAAAAAAAATCACTTAATTGTACCAGGACTTCACCTCATAAGCTTGAGCTACGTGCTCCGCGGGCACACACACACATCTACATGAAAACCATATTCTCAATTTAACTGAATACATAGCTACGTGCCAAAAATAGTAATAAGACAAAGATGATAATTTTTCTTCACAACAATTCTTGCTCTTACTTTTTTGCTCACACGTAAGCAGACAAAAGTGGAACACCAGATTGATTTTAAAAAAGGAGCATTATACAAATTTGCTGAATGCTGGATTAGAAAGTTCAGTATGAAAATGATGATCAAAGCCTGTAAAAACGTCATGACAGTTTTAAGTAGATCATTTTTTTCTATTTCTTAAATACTTTTCTAGGTTCGCATATTTTAACTTTGTGACATTTACTTGTTAGTGCGATGTTACTTCATGACAAAATTCATATATCAACAAACATAATGGAGGATGGCAAATGTCATTTACGGATACATAATAATTGATCAATACCACTAATTCTGTATTTAGTGTTAGAGTAAATAGTTTGGCATATGGGCATTTACAAACGTTTAAAACTTGTATTAATATGACATTATGAATCCTATGACGCAGACGATTTTACAGGTACGAACATCTCAGAAACTGAAGGTTATAAAATCATGGTTTCTGAGTGGAACATTAACTTGTACAACTCAGTACACGTGCCAGACTGCTAGGAAAAGTTTATATTAATTACTCCCTCCGTCCCAATAGATTATTTACGGTTACTAATTTGGGACGTCCCAATGGATTCTTTACATTACCCAAAATAGTAACTTTCAACAATAAAATACATTATTACATCCACTACTTCACTCCACTTTTTCAACACTTTACACTATTACACCCACTACTTCATTTATCTTAACAATAAAATCACTATTACACCCACTACTTCATTTATTTTAACAATACTACACCCACTATCCTTGGTCTCCGTGTCCAGCCCCCATGTAAAGAATCTAGCGGGACGGAGGGAGTACATTTTAATTTGGTTACTAAAATTAAGATCACTTGTAGAATAAAGCACATATCTATATGTTCTATACCTAGTCACATTTTTTTTACATCAAATTTCAGTGATTTAATTACTTTAATACAACAACAGCAGTTTGACAAAAAAAAAATACAACAGCAGTTTGAAAATGAAATTTACATTCCGATCCACTTAACAAGTGACACTAGTGTTCTCCTAAGCTTACAGTATCTTAGTGCACATGTCCTCTATGTCATAAACAAAACATAACATAAAAACTTGAGCTATCTTGATTACAACCACATTGTACTAAAATTTAATAAATGCCACCATAAGATGTTCATCGATTAGATAATAGCTCGTAGTTTAACAAAAGAATTAACACAAAATCATTTCCACCTACTTTCAAATAATTAAAACCGTTTAACATAAAGATAGGAATACTAATCCTTACACCATATCCAGAAGGCAATATTTAATCAGTTGATATAAATTACATTAAAATAACCTAGCAGCACTAGCTCCGCAAGTTAAGTTGGTGTTAACAAGTGACAGTAGTGTCTACTAAGCTTACAGTATCTTACTGCCCCTCCTCTAGAAACTATACCATTACCACAACGGAATATATAGTAACTTGAGTTATTTTGATTGCTACCTTAGCATTCGTTAAAATCATTTCAACCGTAGTACTCTTGGGAAAAAACTGTTCAATACGAAGAAAGGAATAGTTCATCGGAATCCTATCCTTCAAATTCGGTAATCCAAAATTACAATCAGTTGACATTAATTATACTTAAAAAAACCTAGCAGCATTAGCTCTACAAGTAAACTTAAACCTAAATTATAAAATCAAAACGACGAAACAGAAACCCTAGCCGCATAGAAATCCAAATATACAGCACACATATAAAATTATTATATATACTAGAAGAAATTCGATAATCGAAGATTGGAGAAAGCAAGTGATACCTGAGTAGCCTGAGCTAACTCATCTAATTGAGCAACAGATTGATGATCTCTCCTCTCTTTCGCATCGCTTTTATGAAGTGCTAGCTTTCTTAGCTTCTCCAAAGAAGACTTCATTTGATGTTAGGTTGTGTGGTTTGGTAGAGATATGTGTAGAGATATGTAGTAAGGAGAGAGAGAGAGAGAGAGAGAGAGAGAGAGAGAGAGAGAGAGAGAGAGATGAAAATAATTCGGTGGCGTTTGTGTTTTGGTAAAAGATGAACAAAGGAGGAGGGAAATGTGAAGAGAGTGAATGAAAGCGAGAGCTGTGAGATATGGTAAATTAATATTTTACTGCGGGATAGACCAGTACTTTCGTCAACAGTCAAATTTGAAGGCGTTTAAATAATTAATAAATTGCTACAATTTATTTGATTAGTCATTTCAATTAACACTCAATTAATTATTATGGGTCCTGCTCAGGTGAGAACCCCTACTTATGGTGAGATATGAGATCTAATCATATCCATCCATTTAAATACATTATATTCATCTCTTACCATTCATTTTATATTTTAATATTTTATATTTGGGATTTCATCAATCTTATTTCTAATTCAACCACCCACCACCACCAGCAACCACCACCACCTCCGGCGACCACTAGAAAATCACCACGGCAAACATAAAATCACCACCGCCAAACCAGAAATCACCACCAGAAAAACAAAAATCACCACCAGCAAACATAAAATCACCACCGTCAAACCAGAAATCATCACCAGAAACACAAAAATCACCACTCGGACCACATGTAAACAAAAAATCACCACCGGAAAACAAAAAATCAACACTGAAAAATAAAAAACGACCATCAACAAGATCACTACACCACTAACAAATCACCAACGGAGCTCGAAAATCACCACAAAATCCAACCTCCTTCCTTCCGTTTAACAAAAGTTTTAATACAAATTTTGCAATTTCACGATTTCATTTGATTTCGTAGTGGTTCAAAGAGTGAGTTTTAAAATTCGAAAGTCATGATTGAATTTCTATCCAATCTCAAACCAAAGTACCAAGCATCGAGATCCCGTGTTTGTAAAAAAAATCAATCCCACAGAAACCAAAACTTGTAGCTTTCAAAACAATCAACTTTCATAATCAATCAGAAGAAAAATAACCAGATTAACAAACACAAAAGAAGAACAACTTTCAATACTTAACATCGTCCACTCTCTTTCTTAAATACGCGATTTTAATGCGATTTTAAGCTCGGCAGTGGTAGCGAAAGAAATTGGTGGTGGTGGGTGGCGATGAAAATTGGTGGTGGTGGGTGGAGAAAGAAGAGAGAGGGGGGAGGAGAGGGAAGGCGACGGGTCGGGGTGATTATGGCGATAGTAACGGTGGCAGGGCGGGCAGGTGGTGGCGGCGATGGCGAGGGTGATGGTCGGTGGTGGCGGTTGGTGGTGGTGCGTGAGTTGTGTGTGTACAGTGCGTGTGTTATGTGCTGGGTTATGTGTGGGTTTAATTTGTGTGGTTGAGATTTAAAATGATTTAGAAATTATGAGGCTGCGATTAGATCTCAGTTCTCACCATATTATAGTGTTCTCATTTGAGCAAAACCCATTATTATTATCGTACCAATTAGATCCGACTATTGTTAACGGTTTACAAAATGAAGAACATGCACCAAGCCACCAACACATTGTCAAGCGAGAAACTTGTACAAATTCAGCAAATTTTTTTTTAACGCCAAATTCAACAAATTTGAGTGTGAGTAAATAGTAACATAAAATTAAAAGAGTAATTTATATTAGTTTACGATAACTCAAAATTAAATTAAGTGATAGATAAATAGATGTTCGATATATTTGTTACTTAATTTACTTTATCGGTTATATTCAATATTCGTTGAAATTAAATTTCTTGTCGCATTTTTGGACGACTCAATTTTAACGTATGAGTATTCAATAAAACTAGATTAATTGCCAATTTTAAGTCTATTTGGAATGACTTTACAATATTAATTTTAATATAATTGTAATAATACATTTTGAAAATTTAAATAAATAAACATTTCTAACAAATGAATAAAACAATAGCAGTAATTCAGGGTGATGGCCCTAAATGCCCACCTCCCAAAACAAATGGTCCAAAATACCTATTTTCGGAAGGTATGGCCCTAAACACCCACGTGATACGCATTTTGGAGTGGAGTGTCCGGACACTCCTTTGTGAAATGCGTATCTTTCACAAAACCAAAGTTGTGTCGTAAAAATCTGCTTGAGTCACGCATGTTGAACTTACGTTACAGCAGATGCGCATGTTCAACATGCGTGACACCTGCAACGTTTGGGCTTCATTTTGGTACCCTCACCAACACTGGACGTGGCCGGAGTTGGGAGAACGAAAGGGTGGCGATCAGAGGCGATTTTGAGGGAGAGAGAAGCTCAGATGTGTAAGTGTGATAATGACGTCATATGACGTCATAACGCATTCTCTGCATGCGTGACCCCTGTTGCGCATGTGAGGAATGCGCAACACAGGTCACGCATGCCCAGAATGTGTGACCCATCGGCATTTTGGGCCAGCACACCCGAATTTCAGTATATCAGGCCTTAGAGCTCCAAATGTAGGTATTTTGGGCATTTTCTCAAGAGTTAAATGGTTTGATTGTGCTCTTCTTTCTAACGACTAAAGTTATGGAAGAACAAAGGAAATTTCGGTTCAATAATGGAATAATTCGAAACTGAAATTATATTTCTTTAATTTGTAAAATAAAACACTGCAATCATAAGCGAAATAAAACACTACAATCATAAGCGATCTAACGGTTATTTCAATTTGAAAATTTTGATTTGGTTAAAATTGGTCCACTTAACATAAACACGAGAAAATAAATATAATTTTAAATTTTATGCAACGATGTTGCCTTTTCTTTTCCATCTTAAGCAACACCACCAAGTAAAATTAAGAAGCAAACAATTATACGATAAATTGAAGGCAAAATAAAACAAATACATTCAAAATCTTCGATGAATTCAATTTTATAAATTTTTTGTGATAATGCAAGGGTTTTTATTATTTATTTTTGACAAAAGATGCAAGAAATTTAAAATGTGAAGTATCGTAACTGAAAATTTAGAAAAGTGGATAAAAAAGTTTAATGAGAATCGATTTCAAAGAAAACCTCTTTCTGTTAGAAAATGGAAAGTTTGAGGCATATTTATAATATGGTCTTGATGTCATTTCCGGAAACTAACAAGTGAAGGTTGTTCCTTGTAACGAGGACTTAAACTTTCATATTTGGATCTAAGACATTTTCTTAGTGGAATCCATAGATAAATTGAGTTGAAAGAAGGAGATTTGAAATGGGAAATCAGGTTGCAGATTGAAATCATGGCCATGATATATAATTCAAGATCATGAAGAGGCATCAAAAGAGATGGGATATTCAGAAATGTTTCATGCCCATGAGAAAGTTTTCATGTCCATGAATGTATACTTGGTTGGTCAGAAACGTTTCATGCCCATGAGGAAGTTTTCATGCCCATGATGTGCAACTGATTTTAAATTAGATATTGATTTATTTTAATAAGTTTCAGATTTTTCTGTTACAACAGTACTGGAAATTGGATCAGTATTTGGATTAAATCCTGATGGAAATTTAGATCAGTACTTGGAGTAAAATCCTGATGGACTTGGTCAGAAATCAGATACTGATGGGCTAAATCCTGATGGATATCAGTTCTTGACAAGCACTGAATCCTGATCCTGATGGACACCAAATCCTGATGTTACTGATGACCAAATCCTGATGCTTATGTAACTGAAAATAAATCCTGATGCAGTTAATGAAATTAAATCAGAATATTTACTTTCCTTTTATGGAGTATCAATTATGTTTATTTTTGGTATTATATATATAATACAGAAGAAAAATAAACGTTAAGTGATGAGATACGTCCTAAGGATAGAAACACGATTTGTTTTCTTCTTTCTCTATTCTCTCTCAATACATACCGAAGAAATACATAACTCTCAGGTGAACTGAGGTGCTGGTCGCTGTTGATCACTGGAGTATTTGTGATCGGTGCTGTTTTATCCTGGAAGTGATATTACTGCAACCCAATCACAATGTAAGTGGGGCAATATTCTCTTCAAGAACAACCAAGTCTTCTCGAAGGGCTTGGTGACTCAGCTGATTTGTTTCTCTCTTGTTGCCTTTGATAAAGCTACGGTGAGAGAGATAAGTGTTCTTACCTATCGTGTTAATTACATTTATTGATTACGTTCTTGTTTATGCCTTCGTGATTTGTTTTGTTAATTGGTTATTGCATGTTCTTGTTTTAATATATATCACTACCTCATTGTTGCGTTGTTTAGTGTAATATACCCAACACTTTCTCCCACCTCTTTTTTCATCCCTTCTTCTTCTTCATCTCTCCCAGTTCTTCTATTCTTTTTCCTCAACCATTCTCTTTTCTTTCCACTCTTGTGCACCCCCATCATTTCCTCCCCTTCTTCTACAAACATTTTTTTTTATTTTTTGTTATTATGGTCGCGACATATTCTTTAAGACAAAATTTGGGTTCCGTCTTCTTGGGGAATTCAAGGGAATAAGAACTGGTTACTGGGGGATCCGACTTGCCTTACATTGGTTTGGTGGAACAGAGGACTTGTCCCAAGACGAAAGGTGTCACGCGATCACCGACTTGTATTACTCCATCTACCATGGTTGCTAATGTTGATGTTACTTCTAGATCTGATAAATCTTTGCACTTTTTACTCACAACGATGTTAAGAACACCATTCCTATGTCCTTAATAAAAGTGGTTCGATTATTTTTAAAATTTTGGAATCTTTTTATCATGAAGCATCTGAGCAGTGGAACATTTGTTGTGTGGCAATTGTTAATGAACCTGTTGGTCGAGAGTTTCATCCAATTCGAAACTTGGCATTAAGAAAATCGAATGCTTTAGATTTTTTGGATGTGTTTAAACATCACTTGGGATTTATGGTATTCAAGTTACTAACCTTGAAAGTTTGGTAAGCGTTACTGCTAAGGGGTCCATATCCTTGCAATGTGAGAACTTTTCTTGTAAGATCTCCTTTAAACATTTGTTGTGGAATAAAAACTAGGTTATCGAATTGCAGTTAGGGTTTGTATTTATTTAATGCTAAGGGAGGTTGAGGTTGAGCTTCGAGCTTTAATGGTTGTTTCCGTGTATCGAGACTAATCGGTCCTCACAGAGTGCCTACGTATCTCGTATCGAGAATCAAGCCAAAACATAGTTCTGAGAATGAGGGGTCAGGCCCTTTATATAGGCTGAGAAGCCTTAGAATTATGGTAGGATTAGGTGACTTGGTGGGCAAGTCACCGCCTTGAGGAAGGTTCTAGGCTCCTTTCTTGTAGGAGTAAGTTCCATATCGAATTCTGTGCCTTGGAGGCTAAGTTTGGTAGGAGTAATATCCTTATCTGACTCTTATTGTTGAGCTGGTTATTACCCCTAATATTAATTACGAAATTAATATTATAAATAGGGTTTGGGCCCATCTGGTGGGCCCCGCGTTTGGACCATTCTAGGTCTAATTAATGCCACATTAAATGTGTCTTTAGGGCTTACTTTTAGCCCATATCATTTGCCCCCAAACTTCTAGGAAAACTGATCAGGTTTTCCTCGAAGTTATAACGGCCTTATTCGAGGCTCGGGTCAGGGTTCATCCTTATACACTAGTGTTTCACAAGTATTGTCTTAATGTAAAACGTGGAGCGACCGACGCATTTACGACAATGTTAATTAAATGTTAATCGGCACTAATCAGCCTTAACGATATTTAAACAATGTTTAAATAACGTTAAACGGCATAGAATGGCATTAAACTGCGCTAGACGACGCTAAACGGTGCTAAACAGCCTTAAACGACATTTAAACGGTGTTAAACGACGCTAAACGGCATAAAACGGGACTAAACGGTGCTAAACGACACGGAACGGTGCTAATTTCGAATTCAGTTTTCACTTTCCTTGATTACCAAATCGGAAAAATAAAAATGAAATTTCGCAACCCCGACTCGAGCATCGCCACTAGTCGGCCGGGCCAAAAACCCGTACCGACAGTCGACGTCGGTCGGCCTACGCGTGCACGGGAAGCCAGTCGGCTGAAACAAGATCTCGCACCGATAGTCAGTGTTAGTCGGCCAAAGCTCTCCCAGAGTGCCGGTCGGCTGAATTTTTTTTTCGAACGGAGCCAAAAAAAACCCATACCGACGATCAACGTCGGTCGACCGAGGCACGCACGGAGAGCCGGTCGGCCGGGAAGTCAGTCGGCCGAATTTTTTTTATTTTTTTTCAAACGGAGCCAAAAAACCCATACCGACAATCAACGTTGGTCGGCCGAGGCACGCACGGAGAGCCGGTCGGCCGGGAAGTCAGTCGGCCGAATTTTTTTTATTTTTTATTTTTTTTTTTGAACGGAGCAAAAAACCTATACCGACGATCAACGTCGGTCGACCAAGGCATGCACGGAGAGCCGGTCGGCCGGGAAGTTAGTCGACTGGATTTTTTTTTTTTGAACGGAGCAAAAAACCCATACCGACGATCAACGTCGGTCGGCCAAGGCATGCACGGAGAGCCGGTCGGCCGGGACCTCGATCAGCAAAATTTTTTTAGTCGATCGAAGCAAAATCTCGGCGCGATGACCGATGTCGGTCGGCCGGAGCCTTCCGTTGGAGCCCGGTCGGCCGGTTCTCGGTCGGCTGGGTGAAACCTCGTGTTGACTATCAATGTCAATCGGCCGGAGTGCCCCCGGTGCCTCAATCGGCCGTGTTTCGGTCGGCCGTCTTCGACATTAAATCTTGAAATCTCGTACCGATGATCGCCATTACTCGGCCGAAGCTCCCCCGGGAGGTTAGTCGGCCGGTGGTCGGTTGGCCGGAGGCCTCCTCGGGAGCTCGATCGGCCAGCCCTCGGAGCTTGGTCGGCCTTTTCTCGGTCCTTGAACTTCAACGTCAATATTCGAACATCGATATTTGGACCTCAATGTCAGTATTCGAACGTCGATATTTGGACCTCAACGTTAGTATTCGATCGTCGGATGTCCTTATTTAAAGTCGATGACCAAACAGACATCCTTGACTTCAAATTGGCTTTCATAACTTTCGTGACCTTCTGGGCCTTAACTCGCTTGTTGAATTCTTGGTTTTAAACCTTGAATCCATTTATGGTTGTCGGTTATAACCAACCCTTCATTCTCATTCTAAGATGTGGATCTTGTGGTGAAGCTTTTTAGTTCTTGCCCCCCTTACTTCGTGTGGTGGAGGTCTTGCTTCTCGGTTAATCGTTCAAGAAGTTCATTTTCCACTCAGCACTTGACTTCAAGTCTGGTGTGCCTTGGCTAGTTGTCACTCCTCTATCTTGACTCTAGGATTCCAACCTTATTCTTATACTCATATAACCTTGCTTAGGTTTCAACTTGACTAATGACTCTTAATTCGAGCCCTTAAACTCAAACGACAAACTCGATTGGAGGCAGGCAGCCTTGTTGGCCATCAAGGCTTAATTTTTGTGTCGGGATTTGAGATTCAAGATTTTAAGTATGGAATGACAAAGGACCTCTTATCTCAACACTTTCTCACTAAAAGTTTCTGTGCCTTCAAGGCATTATCAGGGAGCCAACCAGTCTCAAGATTAGCTTTGATAGGGTCTATCCTTCAACTTCCTTCATCAATCGGTGCTACCAACTTAGAGTTGATGGTCGGGGCCTTCAAGACCTAGAATTAACCACTCCCTGCATAATTCTCTATCTCAGAAGAAGCGAATTTAGACAGGGCATCGGCCATAACGTTCTCATTTCTTGGAATATGCTCCACATAGCACTCATCAAACTGAGTCATAACAACTTTCACAACTCGCAAATACTGCTTCCTCGAGGCTGTTATCAATGCCAAAGCAAACTTCTCGATGGTTAAGTAATTCAACTCAGCTCCATGCAACACCTTGCTAACATAGTAAATGGGTTTCTGAACCTTTTTCTCTTCTCGAATGAGGACGGCGCTCAGCACTTGTTCGGATACCGCCAAGTATAGATAAAGTGTCTCCCCGGGACTAGGTTTGGCCAACAATGGGGCTTCTGCCATGTACCTCCTCAATTGCTCAAAGGCCTCTTTGCTCTCAGTAGTCCACTCACAATTTTTCACTTTTTTCAATGCTTGAAAGAATGGCAAGCATTTGTCACCAGACTTGGAGATAAATCTTCCCAGGGCTACAACTCGGCCGGTTAACTTCTGTACATCTCGTATAGAACGGGGTGGTTCCATGTCCAAGATCGCTTTGATCTTATCAGGGTTGGCCTCTATGCCTCTCTTCGAAACCATTAATCCCAAAGATTTTCCTGATCCAACGCCAAAAGCACACTTGGCTGGGTTCAACATCATCTTGTGGTGTCTCAGCACTTCGAATACCTCTCTAAGGTGCTTGATATGGTCTGCCTTGAATAGGCTCTTGACTAACATGTCATCAACATAGACCTCCATGGTTTTCCCAATCAGAAGGGAGAATATCTTATTCACCAGTCGTTGATAAGTAGCACCTGCATTCTTTGGGATGTCATTCTTGTGCATCTTAATCTGATTGTAGCTGTTGAACCCATCCATGAAGCTCAACATCTCATGTCCAGCTGTGGCAACTATCAACATGTCTATCCTTGGCCGGGGAAAACAGTCCTTCGGGCATGCATCATTCAAATCAGTGAAGTCTATGCACATCCTTCACTTCCCATTTGCCTTCTTGACCATCACAGGCTCAGCCAACCATTCGGGGAACTGAATCTCTTCAATAAACCCAGCCTCTAAGAGCTTGTCAACTTCTTGCTTAATGACATTTTGCCTTTGAGGAGCAAAATTCCTCTTCTTCTATTTTATTGTCTTCCGTTCAGGATCGACATTCAACCGAATGGTTATAAATTGGGGATCAATCCCTGGCATATCAGCCGTTGTCCAAGCAAATACATCATTGTTCTCTATTGGTCTTCATCCTTGGATCCTCAATCCAGGTACTTAAGACATATTGAAGAGTAGTTAGTCTTAAACATCCTCGGGCCTCGGCCTTGCATGGCTTTGATTGTTGCGTGTGGCTTTTATCTGCTCGTCTTTTAACCTGGGTCCTTCACGGACTTAAACTCTTATTTGGTCGTGCTGTAACCTAACTCTCTTGACCCTTCGGGGTCTTTATTTATGCATTTTCTTGTTCTCCATTCGTGTATTCTTTTATTTTCGGTACTTGGTCATCCTTAACTTGCACTCATCAGGTGCTTGGCACATAAATAAAATCACACAATAAATGAATGGAAAATAAACTTGCATTAATAACTTGAAATGGGTTCAACCCTTACATAAAGTACTACCGTCCTACTCGGAGCAACATGCTCTTTAATGGTTTCAATGAACCTTATTTCTACTTCTACTATAAATATGAAGCTAAGTTCTACTAGGATAACTTGAGCCCATTGGGGCTTTACAAGACTAGGCATGTACCAGATTTTGTTTTTCATGCTCCATCAAAATAGAGCACCCACCACTCCTTCTGGTCTCCTCCTTATTATTCTGAGGTTCACTTCCTGCTTGGGGTATTACCTCCTGCCCCCCGACTTCTTGGTTGCCAATGGTACATTCAACCATGAAGTCAGTTAATGCCTTAGCCTCAATGGCTGTCCGAGGCTTCTATGTGATGTCCTCTGACGGCCTTTCTTGACGTTTCTTACTACTGCGGACATCCATGTCTTCAATCGGAAGGACCTACCCCCCGACTCCATCAGGCCTTAACGAGGCTACATAACAGCTTCGTGCCATCTTTTGATCACCTTTATGTTCTCCAACACCATTCTTGGTCTGGAACTTGATCTTCATATGATAAGTTGAGGTGATAGCCTTGAATGCATGAAGTCCAGTCCTTCCGAGGATAGCGTTGTACGTTGAAACCACCTTGATTACCAGGAAGTTCAACATCCGAGTGGCCTCATTGGGCTCCTGTCCAATAGTTACAGGCAACTGAATAATCCCTTCAACTTTGGATTCTACTCCATTAAATCCATATATAGACATGTTATTGGGGGTCAACTGAGAATCACTGTACACCATCTTCACAAATGCATCATGAAATAGAATGTCAACGGAAGCTCCATTGTCTATCAAGACTCGCTTCACCTCTGAGTTTCCAATCACAGAAGTTATGACCAACGGGTCGTCATGGGGGAACTTCACCCCTTCCAAGTCTGAGTCATCAAAACCAACCACTACTTCAGTTTTTGCACGCTTCGGGGCCTCTTCCACGATGTGCATCACTTCTCTAGCATAAGCCTTCCAAGAATTCCTTGTTGTGCCGGCCGCAGTCGGGCCTCCTGAGATCATGTTGTTTATTGGCCCTCGGGCCTATGGGTTGCGATCTTGATCGTCATCCCTCCTATCATACTCTCTTCTCTGATTACCATGGTCGTCACCCTTAGTGAAGTGGCTCAGTTTCCCTCTACGAATCAAAAACTCGATCTCATCTTTGAGTTGCTTACAATCATCAGTGTCATGCCTCACATCTCTGTGGAATCTGCAATACTGATTCTTGTTTCTCTTTGCGGGATCACCCCTGAGTGGCTTCGGCCATCGGAAATCCTTATCCTTCTCACTGTCCAACAAGATTCGACTCCTAGGAGTATTCAACCTTGCATACTCAGTGAACCTCGGTCCTTGGTTCTTCTTAGGGGCATAGTCGGAGTCCTCGCTAGTTCAGGGATACTTGTCCCTAGCATCATACTCCTGGTCATCATATTCATGGTCTTGCTTTCGCTTCTTGGAGTCGTTGTTACCTCCTCCTCCACTTACTGTGGCTTCTTTCTTCATGCAATCTTCAGCTTTGATGTACTTGTCAGCCCTTCGTTGGAGCTCGGCCATGTTTTCAGGAGGATGCTTTGTCAATGACCTTTTAAAGAATAGATTAGTGGTTCCGTGTTCCAGGGCTACCATGGCCACCTTATTCTCCAAATCAGTGATATTCAACATCTCTTTAGTGAACCTCTTGAGGTAATCTCTCAGATTTTCATTCTTCCCTTGCACCACGTACATGAGGGATGCGGAGCTTTTCTCATGAACTCTTCCGCTGATAAACTGACTGATAAAAGCAACGCTCAACTCCTTAAAAGAGCCAATTGAGTTCGCAAGCAATCGGCTATACCATCTTTGAGCCATGCCCGACAGGGTTTGAGGGAACGCCCTACACTTTAAGGCGTCACTTTCAGGCTGTAGCAACAATGCTTTCGAAAACGTCTTGACGTGGTTTGCGGGATCACCCGTTCCATCATAATCCTTGATTGTCGGCATCTTGAACTTCTTTGAGATACGAGCATTCATCACCTCCTCAGTAAACGGAGGTGTGGGATCATCAGGATCTCCAAGTGGCATCAGATCCTTGGGGTTGCTTCTGGGGGTTTCCAGCCTTGTTGTTCTTCCAGTTGGGGCATCAGCCCTTCTCTGCCTCCTTGAAGGCCTTTACAAATTGACAAAGGGAACCCCTCCTGAAGTTGGAGGGGGTACCTGTTCAGTAGCGGGAGGAGCTGAGCTAAGGGGTATGGCCTCGGTAGAGGTCGTTGTTGTTCTTCGTGTTTGAACCATGGTTGATGTTTTCTTCCCACAGACGGCGCCAAATGTTGTGGAATAAAAACTAGGTTATCGAATTGTAGTTAGGGTTTGTATGTATTTAATGCTAAGGGAGGTTGAGCTTCGAGCTTTAATGGTTGTTTCCGTGTATCGAGACTAATCGGTCCTCACAGAGTGCCTACGTATCTCGTATCGAGAATCAATCCAAAACGTAGTTCTGAGAATGAGGGGTCAGGCCCTTTATATAGGCTGAGAAGCCTTAGAATTATGGTAGGATTAGGTGACTTGGTGGGCAAGTCACCGCCTTGAGGAATGTTCTAGGCTCCTTTCTTGTAGGAGTAAGTTCCCATATCGAATTCTGTGCCTTGAAGGCTAAGTTTGGTAGGAGTAATATCCTTATCTGACTCTTATTGCTGAGCTGGTTATTACCCCTAATATTAATTACGAAATTAATATTATAAATAGGGTTTGTGCCCATCTGGTGGGCCCCACGTTTGGACCATTCTAGGTCTAATTAATGCCACATTAAATGTGTCTTTAAGGCTTACTTTTAGCCCATATCAACATTGGAATGACGGTTTGTTCCTTGGGTTTGGAGAATCGGTTAAGATATGGGTTTAATTACAAAGGGTTCTGTTTAGTTACTGGTCTATCAAGGGCATTTGTATGCTAGCAAGTGCTTTAGGTACTCCATTGGGGCTTGACCGTAGAACCCTAGAGAATTTACAAGCTTTGACAACTTCTAATGATGCTATTGTGTGTGTGGAGATGTCTGTTCTTAGTTCAAGACCTACTGCACTTCTGGCTTTGGAGAAATGAGTCTGTCACCAGAGTCTGGTGCTTTATCTATCTGATTTTAAAGCCTGTGAAGTTTGTCATCAAATTTCACATTCTACAATGAATTGTGCTCATCAGAGATGGTTTGGAAGATTGAAAGTTTTCTCCAACATATGGAATTGAATAATTGGAGGACTTTTATTTACAAAAAAATAGAAAATCCATCTAGTTTTGATCAAATGATGGCTAACAATGGTTAGGGGTGTTCACGGATTGGTTTGGTCCGGATTCTTGTTTTTTTGAACCAAACCAATATAAACGATTTTTTAAAAATCAAAACCAAACCAGACCAGACCATAGAAAAACGGATTGGTTCGATTTCGAACCACGGTTTGAAATTTATAACATATTATTTTTTTAATTTTAGTTAAACTTAATATGAAATTCTGATTTAAATAAATATAAAGTAAAATTTAATACACATTAATATTATACACTACATATATGTATTAAAATATATGTTTATCAATGTTTAGTATACTATTTACGTATTACGTTTAATAATTCAATTGAATTTATATAAATAGTAAATAAATTAATTTAGTGTAGAACTACAACATATTGACAATTAACTCAATATTATATTTATTAAGTAATTTAATCATTTTATTATATATATGTATATACATTAAATACTATAAATTATCATCTTAACTTATAACTATCTATTAGAATTTTTAACATATTATTATATAACGGTCCCGTTTGGTTTAACCGATTTTAAAATATTGAAAACCATAACCAAACCATTTATGTATAAACGGTTCGGTTAACCGAACCACTAATAACGATTTTACGATTTCAATTTTTGTTGGTTCGGATTGTTGTGATCCGATCCGAATTCACGATTTGACAGATTTTTTGAACACCCTAACAATGGTGTTCCAATGGTGTCGACCTGTATTGAGAATACGAGAAAAATGGGTAGGCCTCGAACAAACCTGGTGTCAACCTATGAAGAGACTACAAAAAAAGGGGAAGGCCACGAAAAATGGATTTATCTTGGATCAAACCTAAGGCTGTAGGGGCTTCTGAAGCTACTGGACTGGGGACGAAAAGGGATAAGGGTAGGCCTCACAAAGTACAGTCACAAAGCAGGAATCAGCTTCGAAGCTAGGAGCATAAACAGCAGAGGAGCACAGGAACAGGAAGCGGAAGCCAGAGCAGATGCGACTATTGGTTGTCCATGAAGGTTGGCTGTTTTAATTATAGTGAATCTGGTGGAAGTGATCAGAAACTCAAAGGTCAACTAGTTGAGAAGAGATGCAGGTTCAATATGGATGGCATCAGGGTTATGGTAGACGAGAAGCAAGGTAGGGTAAATAAATGCGGAAGGTACTAGCAAGTCACATGCGGAAGGTACTAGCAAGTCATCAAGCCGAAAGTGAAGATGCTATGATTATGTTATAACTAGTTTTTAACAACTGTTTTCGTATTAAGACTTTTCAATTTATAATTTGTGGTGATTTTTGCTTGCATTCCTTTAGGCAAGTATGAACTTGCTCCTCCTAGCGTCGGGTTTCTATATTGAATTTCCGTTTATTATCATATTAATATAAAATTAGATGCGTTACAAAAAAAATGTAAAAAAGTGTGAAAATGCAGAAAACAAACGCAGACGGAAGAATACTAAATTATCTTGAATTCATATCTTTGAATCCCATAACAACCAACTGCATAGCTTCATATCTTACGGCTTATTCTTATAATATATTTATTAATTCAAAATTTTTATATAAATTATGAATTCTTATAATATATTTATTTATTTTAATATTCGGTTTGATATGGTTTAAACCGAAACCATTTAAAATGATGTGATATTTCAATTTTTAAGTTGGACTCGGTTCAATTTCATGTTATTCAAATTTTATAAATTTTTACTAATTTCAATTCCATTTTGATTTTTTCCAGGCCCTAACTAAAGTAGCATGATTCGGTATCACCATTCTTATTTAATTATTCCATGAGTTAAATACATTATATGTAATTGTAGTTTCTAATTTATATATGTACTTTATTCCAAGTTTCATATATAGCAAAATAGTTTCATATATAACAAAGTATGTACCTCTACTTACTAAAAATTAGTAAATCACCTCCATTACAAACAATTAACATCGTTGTTAAGAGGGTAAAGTGGTATTTTAAGAGGATACACTCACTTTTTTATATAATTTTTTTTAATTGTATTAATCATACAAAATCATAGTAAATAAATATTTAATTTTAATTAAATTTCATAAATGGAACTCCAAATTTATCAATTTCAAAAAATTATAAATGTATCTCATAAAAAAATTATGCTAAATTTTTATGTAAAATTTGATTTAATAAAAAGTACATTCTCTTTATCGTTCTCCGATTAATCAACAATTTATTTTTTTAATTAGGGGACTCTAGAACCTTGAAAAATGTGATTATTTAAATATTTTCTCTAATTTAAAATATTTTTTATTATAATAAAGTAATAATAATAATAATAATAATAATAATTGCCTAAAAAACAAATGTAACAATAATTATAATTATTATGAAAAACCCAACTGGATCGGAGTGAGAAAAAAGATGAGAGAAAAGATGTTGTTGTACATTTTTATTAATAGATTATAATATTACATGAAATGAAATATTTAGTGATTTACTGTAATTATAATTTAGTATGATTTATTATAATTTACATCTATATATTTTCAGAATTTTTTTAAAATTCTAGAGTTACATGGAAGGAATTAAGTTGAAAATAAATCATAGTTATAATTTATTATAGTTTAATGTAATTTATCATAATTTCAATTTTAATTATATAAAAATGTGAATGTAACATGTAAAAGATCATTTGACCCTTGATGAAAGTACATATTTTGCTAATTTTTTATTAGTACAGGTACACATTTAACTATTTATGAATTAAACTTGAAATACACAAAATAGCTACACACATAACTATATATGAAACCTAAAATACACAAAATAAATACACACTTAGCTATATATGAAACTTGAAATCCACAAAATGAATAAGTTGAAAACTACAAGTGCACAAATTGCATTCAAACTCTTATTCCATATATCTTTCCCCATTCTAGGAGGCCCAATAACCCATTGAAAGACTTGGTGAAGCCCAAATCGGAGCCCAAATCTCAAACCTGCCTTGACCCAGTCAGACAAGCATATGCAAGGCTAAATGCTAAATTTTCGTTGTCAGACTTGTAGCTGTTGGCGCCATCTCCTACTTATTTGACTGAGAAAAGAAAGAAGGGATGGATATGAAATTATGAATAAGCAAAAACTTGACCTCCTTTTAATTGTCCGGACTCCGGAGCAAAAACTTGACTTGATATCTTCGAAAAATATAACACTCACTCTGTTTTTAAGTATTTGGCTATTGAATTTTGACAAGTATTTTTTTGGATATTTGCCAAAAAGAGTATAATGTTCCTGAGATTACCTCAGGGACTTACCTGAGATCCTTTGCCTAAATTCTTATAAAATATGGGGTGGGCATTTTTGTAAAATCAGAAATTTTTAATTAGCCCTGCGGGCCCAAGCAAAATTAAAGTATATTTTGTAGGTATCTCAGGAAAAGTTCCCTGAGGTCAATCTCAGGAACCTTTTTCTCTACCAAAAATACTAGTTTCAAAGTTTTTATTTGTAAAAATACCATCTCTTTTAATTAATTGCAATTTTACTAAACTAAGTTTCAAAATTGCAAAAATACTAGGCTCATTCCCCCTCCCTCCTTCCCAGCCCAACCCACTCCCCCTCCCTCCTTCCCAGCCCAGCACGACTTTTTTTTTTTTTTTAATTTTAAGAAGGGGGCTATTTTGGTGGATTTTGGTTTGCAACTCAATGCAACCACATTCAACCACATTCAACTAAATGCAACCAAATGCAACTTTTTTTTAAAAGGTGGGGTGATTTTGGTGGATTTGGGTTGTAAGGCCCCGCCAGGGGCAATATTCAACTGAATGCAACCACATTCAACTTCTTTTTTTTAAAAAAAGGTAGGGTGATTTTGGTGACTTTGGGTTGCAAGGTCCCGCCAGGGGCAACCACATTCAACTGAATGCAACCACATTCAACTTCTTTTTTAAAAAAAGGTAGGGTGATTTTGGTGGCTTTGGGTTGCAAGGCCCCGCCAGGGGCAATATTCAACTTAATGCAACCACATTCAACTGAATGCAACCACATTCAACTGAATTCAACCACATTCAATTGAATGCAACCACATTCAACTTCTTCTTTTTTTTAAAGGTAGGGTGATTTTGGTGGCTTTGGGTTGCAAGGCCCCGCCTGGGGCAATATTCAACTGAAATCAGAAGTTGAGTTGAATGTGGTTGCATTCAGTTGCTGATTTCAGGTTCCATTTGTCAGTTGTCATTTTCGACCTCATTTTTGGATTCTATATATATATATATATATAGAGTTCAAAAATGAGGTCGAAAATGACAACTGACAAATGGAACCTGAAATCAGAAATTTAGTTGCATGTGGTTGCATTCAGTTGCAAATTTAGTTGAATATGCCCCTGCGGGGCCATGGAACCTAAATCCACCAAAATATCACCCACCTTATA
The DNA here is from genome assembly GCA_037693485.1 of Kitagawia praeruptora. Taxonomy (NCBI): domain Eukaryota; kingdom Viridiplantae; phylum Streptophyta; class Magnoliopsida; order Apiales; family Apiaceae; genus Kitagawia; species Kitagawia praeruptora. The sequence continues at coordinate 119,155,389 of CM075345.1, read as the reverse complement.
TATATATATATATATATATAGTTCAAAAATTATATATATATGTATATATATATATATATATATATATAGAGTAAGGCTATAGAGAGAACATGCTTAAAAAGAGAACGAGAGAACAACTTAAAATATTGATTTTTCAAATTCAAAAAAATTATAAATATGTTTATATCATTAATACAATTATAAAAAACACAATTATGAACAACAAATACATGTGTAAAAAACTATTTGTGAGATTCTAAAAGAGATTCTTCAAAATTTGTGAGATTCTAAAAGAGATTCTTAAAATTTTGTGAGATTCTAAAAGAGATTAAAAAAACAAAATTCCCATAAATATTTTTTTCCACAAAAAATTATTCAAGTTTGAGAATCATAAAATGCATCTAGGAATATTTATAATTTTTTACAATTTTTAAATTAATTTTTTTGAGATGTTCTCTCGTTCTCTTTTTAAGCATGTTCTCTTTAGAACCTTGGCATATATATATATATATATATATATATATATATATATATATATACTACCTCCGTCCCATATTAATTGACACGGTCAATATTTCACCAATATTAAGAAAATCAGTTTGACTTGCTAGGTGGCGACATTTGATTGGTTAGTTGTAAAAGTGAGTGTATAAAAAATGAGTAAAGTGAGAAAGTAGTGGGTGTAATATTGTTTATTTAATATAAAAGGAGTATAAAATAGAGAAGTAGTGGGTGTAATAGTGAAAAGTAGTGTTCAAAAATAGTAATAATAGTAGGTTCATTCTTTTTGGGACGTCCCAAAAAGGAAAGGGGGTCAATCTTTTTGGGACGGAGGGAGTATATATATATGTCTTTGCTCCATACAGAACACTCTTATATAACAAACAACAAAGAACACCTTAGATCTATTAGATCCTTTGGCCCCGCCAGGGGCACCCAATACAAAAAGTTGTTATTTTTTTACCCTCTATCAAGCCAGCAAAAAAAAAAAATTACTGTTCATGATGACGTCATCGTCATGAACAGTAACTTTTTAATTATTTTTTTTTTTTTTTTTGAGATGATGGATGGATAGAGGGTAAAAAAATAAGAACTTTTTGTATTGGGTGGCCCCGCCAGGGGCAATGGATCTATTAGATATGAGGTGTTCTTTATTGTTTGTTATATAAGGTGTTTGCTATGGAGTCCAACCCATATATATATATAGAGTTAAAAAATGAGGTCGAAAATGACAACTGACAAATGAAACCTGAAATCCGAAATTTAGTTGCATGTGGTTGCATTCAATTGCAAATTTAGTTGAATGTGTTTGCTTTCAGTTGAATATGCCCCTTCGGGGCCATGAAACCCAAATCCACCAAAATAGCCCCACCTTAAAAAAAAAAAAGTGTCACAGTGGTTGAGCTTTCTCTTTCTCAGAAAGTGGGAGGGAAAGGGGGAGAATTAGGGTTAGGGTTAGTATTTTTGCAATTTGAAACTTAGTTTAGTAAAATTGCAAATAGACTTTCTTAACAAAAGTAAATGTGCAAAAATTTACTTTTTCTTATTTATTTTTCAAAAGAACCCTCTTTTTTTTTTTGAAGTAAAATTAAAATGTATTTAAAGTATAAGATTAAAATAGCAGCAAATGTTCGGAGTACGTTTTTCTCTCTTTTTTCTTCCACAAACTTGGTCCACATTTCCTTGCAAATTCTTTTGTTCTAGACTTCTAGGTAATCTCGATTCTCCTGCCATGATTGTATTTAACATGATCAGATCACTGCTTATATTTCGCATATTGCATGCAATTTGTTCACGTCTTCATGACGTTTACGCAAACGCAAGCAATAATTCTAGGAGATACCCAAAAGAAAAAGTTTTCAGTAAAATATGATATATTTTAATGAATTAATTGCAGATTCATGATATATAGTTTAAGTATTTTGCATGCAAATGATTAAATTATTAATTATGCTAAAGTGATGTTTAAATATTAAATTTTTGAATATTTTGTTGGTTCTGAGTCCCTTTCCGTTAATTCACAACTAACAATGTTAGGCTTTTTGAAATAAAGTAAACTCACGTTAGGATTTTTAAAAGGAAATAAGCTTGAGATGCATGTTATTTTGAATCAAAAAATATTATTTATTTAAGGAGATTATTCATTTTACTTAGCTACTTTGTTAGTTTGAGGAGATTCCATTGTAAATACCTTTTTTATTTTAACTAACAATGTGTAGAAAATTTAAATTACAGCCATTAAAATGCAATTCAATCTTGCTTTATTTAAAAAATCCTAACACCTTCAGTTAGGAACTAACAGACGGAACCGAAAGCCACCTAAATTCTGAAAAATTCAATAATTAGCCATCAATTTGACACAACTCATAATTTAATCATTTTTGTACAAAAATATTAAACTAAAGACCATCAATCTGCAACTAAATCTATTTTAATTAATTCGTGTATATTAAAATGATTTCAGTATGATTTTATTCAAGTTAGATGTCAAATCGTTACCAGATAGTATGATAATATTTTCAAAAAATTTAAGCTAATTCGAGTTGTAACTCGTAATCCAATTTAATCAAGTCATATAGTTCGATTTTAATCATTTTCAAATTAGTAGGCGGTTGGCGAAATAATTTGATTAGTAAAATTAGAAGATAATTTTTTTTTCTATTTAAGTTTTTATGTTTAAAAGCATGTGATGTGATTAATAAAAAAAATTCCCTCATAACAAGATAAATTACCATGTTAACTGCAAACGATAAATGTTTATTAACCTGGCGAATTTATTTGTAACAAAAAAATGTTGAATGTAAAAATTAATAAAGAAAAATATTCAACATTACTTTTAAAATAAAATCGATTGATATGAATGATAAGTTGATAATTGAATATTTGCTATGATTTAGCAACAATTTTTTTTTTTGACATAAGCAACAATTTAGTATATAACATAAGATAAAATAATTTTTCGTCAAATAATCACAAATTTAAAATTACAATATATATATTGTTCAAACTGAAACCAACCTGTAATGCATATATTTTTAACGTAATTGTAAAGCATAATGTAATGTAATATGTAATAGAGGATATATATAACTCAACTAGGATAAAAGATAAAAAATATTAACTCTATACAGGGATCGTGAAATTTGAAGAACAGGCACCGACAAGGATCAAGTCGCTGAAAGAAGTTCATTAACATGATCAAGTCTTAGTGACAGAATAAGATGTACAGAGATGATTCAGTTGAAGGGCCAAAAGATTCCATGTAGTTATATTATTTGAAGATACTGCTGCAGGCTAATCAATTGGAATGTAACGAAGGTGTTAAGATCAAGATCAGTGCTAGTCACTTGTGAACCAGACCAGTGCACTAAGTGTCAGCACATACGAGAATGATCAACACATTAATTCACAAAAAGAATTACCAAAGCCAATTGGCGATCAAGGACATACATAATATCTCAAGGTATTGTCAATAATTAATTTACTCTGAAAATTAACTAAGTAACATATTAATTAATTATTTATAATAAATAATTAAATTAATTTGGTACTTGAACTATTTTCTGAGATGAATTGATTCAACAGAATATTTGAAACAGAAGAGAGAAGCCTAAAAGAAGCAGCCAAAAATAGTACTCCCTCCGTCCCTTTTGATTCTTAACATTTCACTTTTTCAAAACTTTCTGGCACGCATTTTAAGGTGCATTTTAAGGATAGTTAAATAATTTTTTTAAAAAATTTTCTTTTTCTGTATAAAAATTTAAACATTAAATTTTTATACAGAAAAAGAAAATTTTAAAAAAAAAATTATTTAACTATCCTTAAAATGCGTGCCAGAAAATTTTGAAAAAGTGAAATGTTAAGAATCAAAAGGGACGGAGGGAGTAATACTATGCAAAGTTACTATGCATGATTACTATGCAAGGTTACTATACAGGTACTGTGCAAATAGTAGTTACTGTGCAAATAGTGATTACTGTGCAAATAGTGGTACTGTGCAAATAGTGTTACTGTGCAAATAGTGGCTGGTGGGGCCCACGTCCAAAATATTTTCAACAGACACGTTTTTGTGGTTGTTGGAATAGTGTTATTATGCAGGTGGGGCCCACAGGGTTATTGAAATAGTACAACATAGTAACTTTCTATTTCCTATAAATGGGCATGTTGTATTTCATTTCAAAACACACCTCAACACACAACTCTCTCTTCTCTCTCTTATATCTTCTCTGTGTAAGCTGATAGACAGTCCATCTAGTAGGGAAGCCGGCTTAGCCCGCTTTCAGGAAGTGTCGGGTAGAAGGTCCTCGTGCCTAAACTATCCTAGGAGTGTTTGATTTTGTAGCTGATCCATAGGATTAGATTGTGTAGCAAACCTCCAGGTTTTATCTATTCAAAGATATTTCCCAAACATTTGTGTTATTTCGATTCAGTATTTTTTTTATCTCATATCCACATAAAAAATCGAAATATTTTTTGAATAACGCATTCAACCCCCCTTCTACGTTATTCCGGACCTAACAATTGGTATCAGAGCCAACTTCTAGCATACAAGAAGTTTAAAGATCAAAAACATGGGAAAGAAGGATACAGGTGTGAAGATTCCAATGCTTGACAAAGATAATTACTTTCATTGGAAAGTAAAGATGCACCTTCATCTCTCAGCAATCGATGAAGGTTATGTAGATTGCATAGATAAAGGACCTCATGTTCCAATGAAGGCCAACTCCGGGATTGGTCAAGATGCTGGCACTGTAGCTGCTGGAAGGCCTATTCCAAAGACTCAAGCTGAGTACATAGATGAAGACTTGGAGGAGATTCACAAGGATAGGAAGACTATGAACATTTTGTTCAATGGAATCGACCAAGATATGTTATCAAACATATCTTGACATTATCAAACATATCAAACATATTAACTCACTGATACAAGAAAAATGAAATACAAAGATAAATAATATTAAAGCACATTCTGGATCATATATACATTTTCCAGATTTCTAAAATTTGAACAAGTACAAGACAAATTGTTCCTCTAGACTGAACATATCTTCAAGTTTGCCTTGCTTTCTTTCCACATAGCACTAATACTCCCATTAGCTTTTCCTTTCCCAAAATAAAGCTAATTCCGTGTCAACAACCTTTTCCTTGCCCTTACGCCTAGTAGATTTTTCTTGGTCATCCACCTTCTCCCCCTCAGTTGGGTTATCCTCCAGAGTAGTAGGATGTGGCGTTGGTAAATTAGACGAAGATGACTATACCAAGGAGTTGATTGCATCATTAAACTGGGTTGCCATGGTATTCAATTGAACCTGGAATACATCATGTTGAATAAGTAGCAAATTTTTGATTTCTACAATGGACTTACAAATATTTTGCAACTCTTTCTCCATTGTTTGGACCCGTGTAAGGAGTCTGATGTATTCCTTTCTGGTTACAAGTGCATGTGGTTGAGTAGGTTGCTCACTCGTACGTTCTGCAGGTGTTTCACACTATATTCACTCGGTTTAGTGGTTTGGGTTACACTTACATGTTCTGTTCGTGTTTCCCTCAACTCTCCTCTAGAGCTTCCACCGATATGTGTACATGTAAATGAAATCATCCTAGCCCCTTTTTCAGAGGTCACGGATGGTGCAATGAAAGTTCGTGAGCTTCCGTCCTCACATGAAGCGAGTTGCCGACCACTGGTAAAGTGTGGTAAATCTCGAAAGAGATCCAGAGATTTTCCCTCTGGGAGGTTAAACTTGAATCGATTAAATGGCACAAAACCCAAGTTTCCCTTGTACATTTGTGAAGACACTTGGTTCATAAAAGAACCACCTACCGACGGATCTTTCCGTAAAATGGAAGATTCACCAGTAGTTACTGAGGTAGGTAATTCCACCTCGGATGCCTATGAAGGCTTTTGATCTTTAGAAAGATCATCAACCACACTTATGTTCCGTGAAATGGAACTCAAGATAGTTGCTCCCGTCAATTCAACCTTATTTACATTTTCACTCATTGGATAAGAAAGAATTGTTTCGCTAACAGTTGCCATTACCTCAGGTTCATTGGGTTTAATCCGTTTAGAATGAGGTAGAGCGACTGATGTAACTAACTCCTTATGTGGTGCTGCTGAGGCACTATCTCCCTCAAAAGTGTTGATGGCTGGTCATTTAAGTGACAATTGAGGTGTAAGAGTTTGTTGTGTTTGTGATTGCATTTGTAGAATGGGCTTTTCGACCTGTGTTAGAGTCGGTGGGATTTCCTGCTCTTGGTCGGGTAAGATGGCCACTAGGGGCTGTAGAAACTGTATTTCATGTGACACAACAAGTAATACAGAGGTTGGAATAGCAGGGATTGAAATATTACCTTGTCGTATACCTGTTCTCACTAGTCTTGGTAACAACGGAAGTGGGAGAGTCTTTAGATATTCAGTTAGGACTATAGGCACATCCGTATAGTTCTTTTTGCTTATGTAATTAATTACATTCGTTTTCATGTAAGAACCTTCCACCTTTCGACCATTTTCCAAGCATACCCTATCTTCATCATTCAAAAAATCATTTAATATTAGCTGTAGAAACCTTGAATATAGACATTTGACATTTTGAGTCCGAACATCTCTTGTTCCCAAGTGTTTCATCTTTAAAATGATTTGACCAAGCACTATTTTTCCAAAATTAATCCTCAAATTATTGGCGATTGCATACCCTATTTTTTGAATAAATTCAGGTATTCGATCTTGATTTGTTCTATCTGAGGAAAAAACATGGTTAAGAGTGTGAAAGAAGAAATTCCAGTACTGGATTAGAAACGTTCTAGAAAGATTACCAGTATTGAAATTGCCATCTTGGTACCTTATAAAACGAAAGAACATTTCAATCTGTTCAGGAGTAGGATCAGGAACAAGGTTTTCCATAGGAAAATGGAGAATTCGATTAACATCTCGTTCAGTGACCCTAATCGACCTATCAAACAGTCGATATGTGATTGCACACCTGTCCCGTCCAGAAGTGTTAACCGCACTGCAATACAGGTCACGCAATGCATCATGGTTAAGCTGCACCTGTGTAACTAAAGCATAATGAATTAATGAATGTTCATTCAGAAATTGTGTCCAAGCCCGAAATTGCTCATCCTGAATGGTTTCGATTTGCTGAATGGAAATAGGATTAACTTTAGCAATTAAAAAGCTTCCCTGCAAAGCCATTTTCAAAACTTTGAGGAAATTCAAAAACAAGGGTTAGTTTTTATAAAGGATGATGTATAAAGCAAGAATATGAAATCCGATCTAAAAACCACCAGCTAGATTGAGAAATCTTTTCGATCAAAGCTCGAAATATTCAGCAATTATGTGTATATGCTCTGTATATTTGAAAAATGATGATATTAAACACAAACAAAAACTCATCATTTATAAGGTTTCAAGGTTTAGTGGGTTAGGTGTAATAGTGATAGGTTATGTTTGAAAAACTAACACCGCTCAATAATTTCTCACCTAACACCCTAATTAGCCGAAAAAACATCTTATCACCGAAACCTGTCGGCCGAAAAACATCTTATCACCAAGACCTATCAGCCTATACACATATGCACATATTTAATACTTCTAATTATGGATTTAAAATAATCACGCAGTGAATCAAGAATTAATCCACAATAATCAGATTAACTCACAATTAAATAGACATAAAATTAACAAAATATCATTAATTGATATATGTCAGTAAAATATTTATTTAATTATGCTACAGTGATATCTCTAGAATAATCATGCAGATAAGCAAATAAAACAAACAAAATCCAGAGAATGAAATTCACTGGCTACAACTTATTGAACAGACATTTTAAAAGATCATGTGAAATTTAACATGCCAAGCTCACTTACCAACCTTGAAAATGTTGCTTCATCCAAAGCTTTAGTAAAAATGCCTACCAACTGTTTTTCACTAGGAACAAAATGCAGTTCCACAGTGCCTTCCATCACATGCTCCCTGATGAAATGGTATCTGATGTCTATGTGCTTTGATCTAGAATGTTGCACTGGATTCTGCGATATTGCAATTGCACTAGTGTTGTCACAGAAAATTGGGATCTTTTCAACTTTAACTCCATAGTCCAGTAGTTGATTTTTCATCCATAGAATTTGTGCACAACAACTCCCAGCTGCTATATATTCTGCCTCTACAGTTGAGGTAGATACTGAGTTCTGCTTCTTACTGAACCATGAGACCAGCTTGTTTCCCAAGAATTGACAGGTTCCTGTGGTACTTTTTCTATCCATTTTGGAACCTGCATAATTTGCATCTGAGTAACCAGTTAGATCAAAACCAGAATCTCTAGGGTACCAAATGCCAAGGTTTGGTGTTCACTTGAGATATCTGAAAATCCTTTTAATAGCTACTAAGTGAGATTCCCTAGGATCAGCTTGAAATCTAGCACATAAACATGTAGCAAACATAATATCAGGTCTACTAGCTGTTAAGTATAAAAGAGATCCAACCATGCCCCTATAGCTTATCATGTCCACCTTCTTTTCCTTAGTATTCAGTTCAAGCTTAGTGGCAGTGGCCATGGGTGTTTTTGCAGAAGAGCAATCTGCTAAATCAAACATTTTTAAAAGATCATAAATGTATTTTGTTTGACTTATAAAAATTCCCTCATTCACTTGTTTAACTTGTAAACCAAGAAAATAAGTTAATTCACCCATCATACTCATTTCATATCTACTTTGCATGAGTTTGGCAAACCTCTTGCAAAGTTTCTCATCTGTAGACCCAAATATTATATCATCTACATAAATTTTGACAAGTATCATAGAGCCATTGACATTTCTACAAAAGAGAGTTTTATCAACAGTACCTCGAATGAAGTGATTCTCTATAAGGAACTGTGAGAGTGTGTCATACCAGGCTCTAGGTGCTTGCTTCAGGCCATAGAGTGCTTTGAGTAGAAAGAACACATATTCTAGAAAGTCTGGATCTTCAAAACCAGGCGGTTGACTAACATACACCTCCTCCTCCAGAATACCATTCAGAAATGCACTCTTGCCATCCATTTGATAGACTTTGAAATTGGCATGCGCTGCATAGGCCAGGAAGATCCTTATTGCTTCTAACCTTGCCACTGGTGCAAAGGTTTCTTTAAAATCAATTCCTTCCTCTTGACAGTAGCCTTTAGCAACTAATCTAGCTTTATTCCTTGTGACTATACCATACTCAACCATCTTGTTCTTGAATACCCACTTAGTGCCAACCACTGATTTGTCTTTAGGTTTGGGTACAAGTTTCCATACTTCATTTCTTTCAAACTGGTTTAGCTCTTCTTGCATTGCTAAAACCCAGTCTAGACCCATAAGAGCATGTTCAACTCTCTTAGGTTCCTCTTTGGATAAAAAACTGATATATAAGCATTCTTCTTGAGTTGCTCTTCTGGTTTGGACCTTTGCATTAGGATCTCCATTGATAAGCTCAAATGGATGATCCCTGGTCCATTTTCTTTGTGGTGGTAAGTTTGACGTTGATGAAGTGGCTTCATTTTCTCTTTGTTGATCATTGTGGCTTGTTGTTGAGTTTTGACTATGAGAAACTCCCCCTGAGTGTATGGCCCTCGAGATTGATGGGGTTCTTGCAGATTCATCAACATATGCTTCTCTTTGATTTTCTACAGATGCTTCAAATTGATTTCCAACTGATGGTGTAAGTTGCTCTTCAATAGGTGGTTCATTCTGCACTTCAACTGATGATCCTTGTCTGGTTCTCACACCATTTGATCTCCATTCTTCATCATCATCTTCACTTTCTTCATCGCTTCTCTCATTCTCAAATGAGAGAGACTCATGAAAACCTTCATCTACTAGACCAGATATTTTCTTGTCATCAAAGACAACACGTATGGACTCCATTACAATGTTTAGTCTTAGGTTGTAGACTCTGTAGGATTTTCCAGCTGAGTATCCAACAAAGATAGCTTCATCTGCCTTTGAATCGAATTTTCCAAGATGCTCACATTGATTTTTCAGTACAAAGCATTTGCATCCAAAGACATGCAGAAAGTTGATTGTTGGTTTCTTGCCTTTGAAAAGTTGATAAGGTGTCATGCCTTTTGCTTGATTGACCAAAGAAATATTCTGAGTGTAGCATGCAGTGTATATAGCTTCTGCCCAGAAGTATGTTGGTAGCTTAGACTCTTCAAGCATTGTTCTTGCAGCTTCAATTAGAGTTTTGTTCTTTCTTTCCACTACACCATTTTGTTGAGGAGTTCTTGGTGTAGAGAATTCTTGGATAATTCCTTCTTCTTCACAAAACTCTCTTATTACAGAATTCTTGAACTCCGTTCCATTCTCACTTTTGATTCTCCTTACTTTGAGTAAAGGATTATCTTGATGTGATTTATAATGACTTCACCTGCCTCATCCTTAGAGTGCAAAAAGAATGTCCAAGAGAATTTTGAGAAATCATCAATAATCACAAGACAGTATTTCTTCTTTGAGATTGACAACACATTGACTGGTCCAAAGAGATCCATGTGAAGTAGTTGCAAGGGTTAATCAATTGATGATATTGACTTTGATTTGAAAGAGGCCTTCTTCTGCTTCCCTTTCTGGCATGCATCACACAATTTATCCTTGGAGTAATCCAATTTTGGAATACCTCTAACCAAATCCTTCTTTACCAACTCATTCATTACTTTAAAACTCATGTGTGACAGTCTTTTATGCCAAAGCCAACCTTCATCTACACTTGCCTTGCTGAGAAGACATGTAGTCATGTTTGCATTTTTTTTTATTGAAGTCAGCAATGTACACATTTCATCTTCTATCTCTTGTCAACACTACCTTGTTGTCACTTTTCTTGAAAATGACACAAGCTTCAGATGTGAACCAGACATTCTGGCCTTTATCACACAGTTGACTGACACTTAGCAAGTTATGCTTAAGTCCATCAACCAGTGCTACTTCTTCATTGACAACATTCCCTTGTGAAATCAAGCCATATTCTCTAGTATATCCTTTGTTGTTGTCTCCAAAGGTAATGCTAGAACAACCACTGTCTAGATACCGAAGATTCTTTCTGTTTCCTAGCACACATCAAAACAAAATCAAGTTGATTTTGGTACCCAAGTTTTCTTGGGTCCTGCCTTGTTAGCCAATTTCTTATCCTTCAAATCCCTTTTAACCGAAAGTTTAGATTGAGTTAAATCAATTTTGACTTTAGGTTTGGGCCTTTGAGAGACATAATTTGATACTTGCTCATATTTGTTATAGTTAATAGCATTGTTAGGCATAGTCTGTGCAAACATGTTATTCATCATCCATGGCATCTGTGGCATATTGAAAGCATTGTAGTATGGATTATGCATGAATGGCATGTTAACATATTGACTAGATGCATGAGCAGAGGGAGCATACATATTTGACATAACATTCACAGCAGGCACATGCATAGGCATGTTAGGCATCAAAGGATCTTTCATAGCTTTGCAGTTGGTAGATAAATGATTAATACTTCCACACTTTACACATTCTTTCCTAGGAGCATATTTATCAGGTGTGTAATTATTGTGTTTGTTAATCCCTACCTTACCATTTCTGTTCTTTTTCTTGTTCTTAACACCTGACTTAACATTTTCTAGCTTGTCCTTCAATTGCTTGTGGGACAAGTTGCCTATGTTTCTTTTCTCAACTGATTCAGTATTGCTACATTCTCCATTAAAACAAATCTTGTTGATAGGCCCGTACTTTTTATTCAATTTAGTTAAAGTTGCTTTGCTAACAGGCTTAAGTCTCAAAGAACATTCTTTTTTGACTAAATCACAGTCTGAAGCAACTTCCCTATCAACATCTAACTTAGCTTCTGCTAATTTGCAAAAAGAATCAATTCCTTGAACATTACAAATTTCCTCAGTTACAACTGTTGATCCTTTCCACTTAGCAATCAGACTCTGTTCCTCTACTAACTGTTTCTTTAAAACTTCCTCTCTCTTTATAGCCTCAATTATTTCATTTTTAGCATCCAAGCAATCTCTTCTCATAGTTTCAAACTCAATCAACTGTGTTTCTATTAAAGCATTCCTATCACTTAACTTTTCATTAAGGTCTTTAATCCTCTTATTCTCTCTATTAAGTGATTTCAAGGTAACATGCATGTTGTACAATTAAATAGACATTTCATCAATTGTGCTAGCACATTCAGCTTTAGAAAGATCAGTTAAGACTATAGAGAATACCTGGTTGCTTGCTGAGCTAGCTTCTTCATCAGTTTCGTTTGCCATGAGTGCAAGATTGACAAACTCCTCTTCTGCATCTGAGTCACCTCTAGTAGCCCAGTCACTATCTTTTGACACGAATGTTCTCCCTTGTTGCTTGTGAAGATCAAAATATTTCTTCTTGTAATCAACAGATTCAAACTGCTTCTTTTCTTTCTCAGCTTGAGATTTCCTGCATTCATTGGCAAAGTGACCAGTAATTCCACAACTAAAGCACTTGATCTTCGATCTCTCAACCACATCTTTTGAGGGTTAATAGTTCTTTCTAAGTTGCCTTGCTTCTGCTGGATTCTTCTTGAATCTGAGCTTTGAGAATCTTTTTGACAAAAATGCCAAATATTCATCCAGATCACCAGACTCGTCTCCACTGGATGCATCAAGTTCTTCAATTATCTTGCCCTTGCTAGCTTCGGACCCACCTTCACAAGCTTTTGAACTTGGTGTCGCTTCTACACTCTTCATTCATCCACTACCTTGGATTGTTGGATTGTTGGCCATCAAGGCTATAGCTCCACTCTTCTTCTGGCTCTTTTCTACTTCCTCATCTTGCTGCATTTCAAGCTCATATGTTTTTAGGATGCCATACAGTCTCTCAAGTGTAAAACTTTTGTAGTATTGGGAGTTTCTCAACGAGACTGTAACTAGCTTCCTTAGGAAGAGATCTCAGAAATTTTAAGTTGGAGTCTTTGACTTCTTATGTTCTCCCATACAACTTCAGGCCATTCAGTAGTTTCTGAAATCTACTGAATATATCTGTTAAATTTTCACCAGAATTATGATGGAAGTGTTCATACTGTTGTATGAGGAGTTGCATCTTGTTCTTTCTGACCTGCTCAGTTCCTTCACAGATGGTTTGGATAATGTCCTACACTTGCTTAGCATTGGTGCAATTAATGACATTATAAAAAATATCTTGGTCGATTCCATTGAACAAAATGTTCATAGTCTTCCTATCCTTGTGAATCTCCACCAAGTCTTCATCTGTGTACTCAGCTTGAGTCTTTGGAATAGGCCTTCCAACAGCTACAGTGCCAGCATCTTGACCAATCCCAGAGTTGGCCTTCATTGGAACATGAGGTCCTTTCTCTATGCAATCTACATAACCTTCATCGATGGCTGAGAGATGAAGGTGCATCTTTACTTTCCAGTGAAAGTAATTATCTTTGTCAAGCATTGGAATCTTCAAACCTGTATCCTTTTTTCCCATGTTTTTGATCTTTAAACTTCTTGTATGCTAGAAGTTGGCTCCGATACTAATTGTTAGGTCCGGAATAATGTAGAAGGGGGGTTGAATGCGTTATTCAAAAAATATTTTGATTTTTGATGTGGATATGAGATCATAAATACTGAATCGAAATAACACATATGTTTGGAAAATATCTTTGAATAGATAAAACCCAGAGGTTTGCTACACAATCTAATCCTATGGATCAGCTACAAAATCAAACACTCCTAGGATAGTTTAGGCACGAGGACCTTCTACCCGACACTTCCTGAAAGCGGGCTAAGCCGGCTTATACAGAGAAGAAATAAGAGAGAGAAGAGAGAGTTGTGTGTTGAGGTGTGTTTTGAAATGAAATACAACATGCCTATTTATAGGAAATAGAAAGTTACTATGCTGTACTATTTCAACAACCCCCGTGGGCCCCACCCACATAGTAACACTATTCCAACAACCACAAAAACGTGTCTGTTGAAAATATTTTGGAAGTGGGCCCCACCAGCCACTATTTGCACAGTAACCACTATTTGCACAGTAACCACTAATTGCACAGTACCTGTATAGTAACCGTGCATAGTAACCGTGCATAGTAACCTTGCATAGTAATCGTGCATAGTAACTTTGCATAGTATTACTATTTTTGGCTGCTTCTTTTGGGCTTTTCTCTTATGTTTCAAATATTCTGCTGAATCAATTCATCTCAGAAAATAGTTCAAGTACCAGATTAATTTAATTATTTATTATAAATAATTAATTAATCTGTTACTTAGTTAATTTTCAGAGTAAATTAATTATTGACAATACCTTGAGATATTATGTCTGTCCTTGATCGTCAATAGGCTTTGGTAATTCTTTCTCTGAATTAATATGTTTATCCTTCTCGTATGTGCTGACACTTAGTGCATTGGTCTGATTCACAAGTGACTAGCACTGATCTTGATCTTCACACCTCGTTACATTCCAATTGATTAGCCTGCAGCAGTATCTTCAAATAATATAAATACAGGGAATCTTTTTGGCCTTTCAACTAAATCATCTGTACATCTTATTCTGTCACTCAGGCTTGATCATGTTAATGAACTTCTTTCAGCGACTTGATCCTTGTCGGTGCCTGTTCTTCAAATTTCACGATCCCTATATAGAGTTAATAATATTTATCTTTTATCCTAGTTGAGTTATATATGTCCTCTATTACCTATTACATTACATTATGCTTTACAATCTCCTCCTTGGATCAGCTAGAAAATCAAACACTCCTAGGATAGTAATGTAATCACTTAATAGGGAGAATAAGAAGATAGGAAGACTCTTTCAGGAAGTGTGAAGATTCCAATGATTTCCTCTATTATGAAATCACTTAATAGAGAGAATAAAAGGATTAAAGACCTTATTGAAAAGTTAAGTGATAGGAATGCTTTAATAGAAACACAGTTGATTAGGTTTGAAACTATGAGAAGAGATTGCTTAGATGATAAAAATGAAATGATTGAGGCTATAAAGAGAGAGGAAATTTTAAAGAAATAATTAGTAGAGGAATAGAGTCTGATTGCTAAGTGGAAAGGATCAACAATTGTAACTGAGGAAATTTGTAATGTTCAAGGAATTGATTCTTTTGCAAATTAGTAGAAGCTAAGTTAGATGTTGATAGGGAAGTTGCTTCAAACAGTGATTTAGTCGAAAAAGAATGTTCTTTGAGACTTAAGCCTGTTAGCAAAACAACTTTAACTAAAGTGAATAAAAAGTACGGGCCTATCAACAAGAATTTTTTAATGGAGAATGTAGCAATACTGAATCAGTTGAGAAAATAAACATAGGCAACTTGTCCCACAAGCAATTGAAGGACAAGCTAGAAAATGTTAAGTCAAGTGTTAAGAACAAGAAAAAGAATAGAAATGGTAAGGTAGGGATTAACAAACACAACAATTACACACCTGATAAATATTCTCCTAGGAAAGAATGTGTAAAGTGTGGAAGTATTAGTCATTTATCTACCAACTACAAAGCTATGAAAGATCCTTTGATGCCTAACATGCCTATGCCTGTGCCTGCTGTGAATGTTATGTCAAATATGTATGCTCCTTCTGCTCATGCATCTAGTCAATATGCTAACATGCCATTCATGCATAATCCATACTACAATGCTTTCAATATGCCACAGATGCCATGGATGATGAATAACATGTTTGCACAGACTATGCCTAACAATGCTATTAACTATAACAAATATGAGCAAGTATCAAATTATGTCTCTCAAAGGCCCAAACCTAAAGTCAAAATTGATTTAACTCAATCTAAACTTTCGGTTAAAAGGGATTTGAAGGATAAGAAATTGGCTAACAAGGCAGGACCCAAGAAAACTTGGGTACCAAAATCAACTTGATTTTGTTTTGATGTGTGCAGGGAAACAGAAAGAATCTTCGGTATCTAGACAGTGGTTGTTCTAGGCATATGACTGGAGATTCTACCTTGCTCACTATGCTTGAGGAGAGAGCTAGCCCTAGCATTACCTTTGAAGAAAACAGCAAAGGATATACTAGAGGATATGGCTTGATTTCACAAGGGAATGTTGTCAATGAAGAAGTAGCACTGGTTGATGGACTTAAGCATAACTTGCTAAGTGTCAGTCAACTGTGTGATAAAGGCCGGAATGTCTGGTTCACATCTGAAGCTTGTGTCATTTACAAGAAAAGTGACAACAAGGTAGTGTTGACAAGAGATAGAAGATGAAATGTGTACATTGCTGACTTCAATAAAAAAAATTCAAACATGACTACATGTCTTCTCAGCAAGGCAAGTGTAGATGAAGGTTGGCTTTGGCATAAAAGACTGTCACACATGAGTTTTAAAGTAATGAATGAGTTGGTAAAGAAGGATTTGGTTAGAGGTATTCCAAAATTGGATTACTCCAAGGATAAATTGTGTGATGCATGCTAGAAAGGGAAGCAGAAGAAGGCCTCTTTCAAATCAAAGTCAATATCATCAATTGATCAACCCTTGCAACTACTTCACATGGATCTCTTTGGACCAGTCAATGTGTTGTCAATCTAAAAGAAGAAATATTGTCTTGTGATTATTGATGATTTCCTCAAAATTCTCTTGGACATTCTTTTTGCACTCTAAGGATGAGGCAGGTGAAGTCATTATAAATCACATCAAGATAATCCTTTACTTAAAGTAAGGAGAATCAGAAGTGAGAATGGAACTGAGTTCAAGAATTTTGTAATAAGAGAGTTTTGTGAAGAAGAAGGAATTATCCAAGAATTCTCTGCACCAAGAACTCCTCAACAAACTGGTGTAGTGGAAAGAAAGAACAGAAATCTAATTGAAGCTGCAAGAACAATGCTTGAAGAGTCTAAGCTACCAACATACTTCTGGGCAGAGGCTATATACACTGCATGCTACACTCAGAATATTTCTTTGGTCAATCAAGCAAAAGGCATGACACCTTATCAACTTTTCAAAGGAAAGAAACCAACAATCAACTTTCTGCATGTCTTTGGATGCAAATGCTTTGTACTGAAAAATCAATGTGAGCATCTTGGAAAATTTGATTCAAAGGCAGATGAAGCTATCTTTGTTGGATACTCAGCTGGAAAATCCTATAGAGTCTACAACCTAAGACTAAACATTGTAATGGAGTCCATACATGTTGTCTTTGATGACAAGAAAATATCTGGTCTAGTAGATGAAGGTTTTCATGAGTCTCTCTCATTTGAGAATGAGAGAAGCGGTGAAGAAAGTGAAGATGATGATGAAGAATGGAGATCAAATGGTGTGAGAAATAGACAAGGATCATCGGTTGAAGTGCAGAATGAACCACCTATTGAAGAGCAACTTACACCATCAGTTGGAAATCAATTTGAAGCATCTGTAGAAAATCAAAGAGAAGCATATGTTGATGAATCTGCAAGAACCCCATCAATCTCGAGGGCCATTCACTCAGGGGGAGTTTCTCATAGTCAAAACTCAACAACAAACCACAATGATCAACACAGAGAAAATGAAGCCACTTCATCAAGGTCAAACTTACCACCACAAAGAAAATGAACCAGGGATCATCCATTTGAGCTTATCATTGGAGATCCTAATGCAAAGGTCCAAACCAGAATAGCAACTCAAGGAGAATGCTTATATAGTAGTTTTCTATCCAAAGAGGAACCTAAGAGAGTTGAACATGCTCTTCTGGATCCAGACTGGGTTTTAGCAATGCAAGAATAGCTAAACCAGTTTGAAAGAAATGAAGTATCGAAACTTGTACCCAAACCTAAAGACAAATCAGTGGTTGGCACTAAGTGGGTATTCAAGAACAAGATGGATGAGAATGGCATAGTCACAAGGAATAAAGCTAGATTAGTTGCTAAAGGCTACTGTCAAGAGGAAGGAATTGATTTTGAAGAAACCTTTGCACCAGTGGCAAGGTTAGAAGCAATAAGGATCTTCTTGGCCTATGCAGCGCATGCCAATTTCAAAGTCTATCAAATGGATGTCAAGAGTGCATTTCTGAATGGTATTCTGGAGGAGGAGGTGTATGTTAGTCAACCGCCTGGTTTTGAAGATCCAGACTTTCCAGAATATGTGTTCTTTCTACTAAAAGCACTCTATGGCCTGAAGCAAGCACCTAGAGCCTGGTATGACCCACTCTCGTAGTTCCTTATAGAGAATCACTTCATTCGAGGTACTGTTGATAAAACTCTCTTTTATAGAAATGTCAATGGCTCTATGATACTTGTCCAAATTTATGTAGATTATATAATATTTGGGTCTACAGATGAGAAACTTTGCAAGAGTTTGCCAAACTCATGCAAAGTAGATATGAAATGAGTATGATGGGTGAATTAACTTATTTTCTTGGTTTACAAGTTAAACAAGTGAATGAGGGAATTTTTATAAGTCAAACAATATACATTTATGATCTTTTAAAAGGTTTGATTTAGCAGATTGCTCTTCTGCAAAAACGCCCATGGCCACTGCCTTGAACTGAATACTAAGGAAAAGAAGGTGGACATGACAAGCTATAGGGGCATGGTTCGATCTCTTTCATACTTAACAGCTAGTAGACCTGATATTATGTTTGCTACATGTTTATGTGCTAGATTTCAAGCTGATCCTAGGGAATCTCACTTAGTAGCTATTAAAAGGATTTTCAGATATCTTAAGGGAACACCAAACCTTGGCATTTGGTACCCTAGAGATTCTGGTTTTGATCTAACTGGTTACTCAGATGCAAATTATGCAGGTTCCAAAATTGATAGAAAAAGTACCACAAGAACCTGTCAATTCTTGGGAAACAAGTTGGTCTCATGGTTCAGTAAGAAGCAGAACTCAGTATCTACCTCAACTGCAGAGGCTGAATACATAGCAGCTGGGAGTTATTGTGCACAGATTCTATGGATGAGAAATCAACTACTTGACTATGGAGTTAAAGTAAAAAAGATCCCAATTTTCTGTGACAACACTAGTGCAATTGCAATATCACAGAATCCAGTGCAGCATTCTAGAACCAAGCACATAGACATCAGATACCATTCATCAGGGAGCATGTGGTGGAAGGCACTGTGGAATTGCATTTTGTTCCTAGTGAAAAACAGTCGGCAGACATTTTTACTAAAGCTTTGGATGAAGCAACCTTTTCAAGGTTGGTAAGTGAGCTTGGTATGTTAAATTTCACATGATCTTTTTAAATGTCTGTTCAATTAGATGGAGGCAGCCATTGAATTTCATTCTCTGGATTTTGTTTGTTTTTTTTCTTATCTGCATGATTATTCTGGAGATATCACTGTAACATAATTAAATAAAATTTTATAGACATATATTAATTAATGATATTTTTTTAATTTTATGTCTATTTAATTATGAGTTTATCTGATTATTGTGGATTAATTCTTGATTCACTGCGTGATTATTTTTAAATCCATAATAATTAGAAGTATTAAATATATGTATATGTGTATATGCTGATAGGTCTTGGTGATAAGATGTTTTTCGGCCGACAGGTTTCGGTGATAAGATGTTGAAAGGCAGAGTGTATTAACTTGTAACACTATAACTAATGTAACTCAATTAAACGAAAAGATACTTAACCAGAAGACAATCAAGAACAAGAAGTCACAAGGAATCAACACTAAATGAAGACAAGGTAATTGATACAATTGAACATGTTAACTATGATCAAGCCAAGAAGAAATCATTGAGAGAAGTTCAAGTCAAAGTTGTTCAGGCCTCAGTGATTTGAGAATTCGAGATTCAAGATCATAACTATCAGTATCAACAAGACCAATTGATTTCAAGTGAACAAGAAGGAAAGCAAATATTGGAAAGCCAAGTTACTAAGTGAATATGGTAATTTATTCAAGAAGCAGAAACACTATCAAGACTAGTCACTTATGAACCAGACCAGTGCATCAAGTGTCAGGACATTGATAGCAAGTTTATGTCAGTAATAAAGATCCATGTTCAAGAGCTTGTAGAAGAACAAAGAAGATATGAAGAAATCACAAGCTCAAGATGTGCATTGAAGTTTCAAGTTGAAGACCAGAATATTTTCTAAGTAAGAAATGTTCTAGATGGCTAAGTCGAAATTCTCAAGTAGAAGTTCTACTTAGAATTTCGAGATGGCTAAGTAGAAATTCTCAAGTAGAAGTTCTACTTAGAGTGCAGCTTCAACATGACACATGGCATCTTCTGATTGGCAGATTTCCAAGCTTTCAAGATAAGACAAGATTTATGTGGACATCATTGGGCCACGTACATCTTAGTCTTTGAAGACTACAGGTCATAGATTACATGTAGTATAAATAGAAGCACTTGTGTAATGTTTTAGTTAGTGAGCAATATTGAGAAAAACACAAGAAAAAGAGAGAGAGTATTCACAGAGCTTAGAATCATTCACTTCTCTCTCAACTTCTGTTATACTTTGTAATGAATGTTGTAGCAACCTTTTCAAGTTATATATAAAAGAAATATATTCCTTGAATCTGTGTGTTCATTTATTGCATCGTATTTATTGCTACTCATAATCGAAAAGTTGTATTCACCCCCCCTCTACAACACATTTGGACCTAACAATTGGTATCAGAGCGGTTGTTTGACATACAAAACATAGATCCTTGTGTTTAGAAGAAGAATCGTGAGTTTTCATTTTCTAGATCTACTTTTCATTTTTTCGAAAAGTGAGCTTTAATTCGTTACCAGTGAAAACTCATCCGGGAAAAATTATTTAAATACTCCAGGTGTGATTATTTGGCTTGGGTGTATTTTAATTAATTTTTGTGAATTAATCTGGGTTCATTAATATTTGGTGTTCTTGAGTGTTCATCATTTGTTCTTATCAAGAATATAACCCAGCAACTTTTCAATTTCCTTTTCAAAGAAATTATAGTCAAAAAGGTGTTTTTGGTACTTTTGATTTGATTATTATTTCTTAGCCGAAAGCAAAAGAAAGTGTACTCAGTGCTTAGCAGGTGGGTTAGTCACTTTCGGCGTGTAAAGCAATCAAAAGTCAAAAAGGTGTTTTAGTGGTGATATTGTTTATTCAATATTAAAGTAATCTGCAGAAGAAAATTATTCTAAGGACAAAAGTTCTACATAGAATTTCTACTTGAGATTTTCTACATAGAATTTCGACTTGGACAATTTCTACTTGGTGAATTTCGACTTGGACAATTTCTACTTAAGAGAAATTTCGACTTGAGCAAAAATTTCTACTTAGAGAAATTTCGACTTGGCAGAAGTTCTACATAGATATTCTACATAGCCTAGTCTTGGGTACTTAGAAATTTTTAGTGACAAGATTTGAAATGGCTCCTAAAAATTCTTTCAAGATCCCAATGTTCAACCGAGATCACTATGAAGAATGGGTTTTCAGAATGAGACTCTACTTAGAGAGTATTAACCCTGAGTATCTGGAAGTCCTTGAAAAGGGTAAATTCGTTCCAATGAAAGCTATTCCTGAGCGTACGGAAGGAGAGGAG
The DNA here is from genome assembly GCA_037693485.1 of Kitagawia praeruptora. Lineage (NCBI taxonomy): Eukaryota > Viridiplantae > Streptophyta > Magnoliopsida > Apiales > Apiaceae > Kitagawia > Kitagawia praeruptora. Next base: position 119,133,969 of record CM075345.1, on the reverse strand, counting down.
GTTATACCTGCTCGGTCTGAGCCCAAAAAGGCAGCGGACTTTACGGATGCTGACAAGGAGCAAATAGCTTATGATACTGCAGTAAGACAAACCTTGATGGAATCTCTTGATCATGAAATGTTCAACATAGTCAAAGGTTTGAATACAGCAAAGAAGATTTGGGACAAGATAGAAGTTGTCATGGAAGGATCTGCAGAGGTTAGAAGTAACAAGACACTTATACTCAAGATGGAGTATGACACCTTTAGAATACGAAAAGGAGAGAGCATAACAGATGTCTATCTACGATTCAGTCAGTTGGTATTGGATTTGAATCTGAGAGGTGTAACTCTCCCCATGGTTGAAACCAATACAAGATATTTGAGGAACCAGCCAAAGAGCATTGAACATAGAGTCTACGCAATCAGAGAAACCAGAGATTTGCATACAACTTCTCTGGAAGAATATTATGGAATTCTGAAGACCTATGAGCTGGAAACTCTTCAAGATCAAGCATGGGACAATGATTCAAAGGGAAAAGAAACATCATCAGGATTAGTTGCTGATGAGGAAGAGTCTAAGAAGGCAATGGTTGCAGCAAAGCCTAAATCATCATCTGCACCACATCAAGTTGATAATGATGACGAGTGCGCATCCAACAGTGATGATGACTACTTCACCCAAGAAGAGCTGGACAACATGGACGATAGTGTCGTGGCATACATGGCAAGGAAGTTCAGCAACATGAGATTCAGAAAGAGCAACCGACCACAGAGAAATTCTTCATCTTATTATCGGGCTGCTAAGGGTGGAGGTAGTTCGTCAGGCTACCAAGGTAAAGGCAAGAGTACCAGCTACAAATCTCCTTTGGATTTCAAAATGAAGTTCAAATGCTATAACTGTGGAGAACCTGGACACTTTGCCTCGGACTGCAAAAAGCCTAAACAGACTTATCCAAAAGAGACATTTGAAGCCCTCAAAAGCAAGTATGAATCGCTGATGAAAGAAAAACATGGTAAAAGAGCTTTAGTAGTAACAGAAGGAAGAGCTTGGGATGATTCAGATGAGGAAGAGGTTACTCATGTAGCAAACTTTGCGCTCATGGCTGAGACATCAGAGGAACCAGAGGTACCAGTTCTAACCCTTAAAGTAGAAATGTCTATTGATGATTATAAGGAACAGAACGGGGCTCTTAGCGAAGAGATCTACATGTTGTGCAAAAGCCTAGACACTTCTCAAAAGGAACAGAAAACACTTGTTGCCAAAAGCAGAATGCTTGAGGCAAAAGTGGAAGAGTTAGAGGCTGCTTGCACTGTAGATACTTCTCTAAGAGATTTTATTAAATCTTTGGAACACAAGCTCGTCCTTAAGGAGGAAATAGAATCATGTTTAAGGAACAAACTAGCTGAGTTAGAAACTAAATGTGAAGCTTACAAACTGGCTGCTAGTAAAGTGTATGTAGATAATGATGTGTTTAAAAAGATAACTGGAGTAGGTGTAGGACTTGATTATTCTAATCTTTCTAAGAAAGATGGGAAGAGACCTATAGACACTAGTTCCAGTGACCTTAAAAATGATATACCTAGCATTTTTAAACCTTCTATCAAACCCATCTACAAACACCTTGTTCCTAGAATAGAAGAAGAAGAGACTGAATTGATAGCTAGATATGAGATTGAGATGGAAGATCGTCAGAAAGCACAACCTATAACTCCTATTAAACAAGTTAAAATCAATTTTCCTAGAGATGAATCTAGACTAGGAATAGGAGCTAAGGCTGTTAAACAACAAGGGAAGAAAGGCATAAAAGAGGTTAAGGCTGAACGAATAAAGAAAGCATGTTATCACTGTAAATCTACTGAACATCTTTCTTATGCATGCACTGCTACACATGCCATGCCTGTCACACATACAATGAATAATTTGCATCAGAATCATGCACAGTGTGGTCAACCTAATTGTATGCCATGCACTTTTAACGTCATGCAAACTTTTGTGAATTTAATGAATGCATCTAGCCAGTCATGCTCAAATACTGCTGCTAGTTCAAACATCAAAAAGAAGTTTGGGAGAGCTAAGACTGCAAGTCCTCCTAAAGTTAGGAGTGACAAACCTTCTCCTAGGACTGATAAATATGTCAAGTCTGAGAAAGGAAAGGAGGAAGTCGAATGCTCTAGTTATGTTAAGAAAAGTGCATCTCCAGTTGTTAAATCTGTTGATTATCAATCTTATCGAAAAGCCGGGCCCAATCAAAGTTGGGTTCCGAAGAAAGTCTAATCAATCTGTCATTGCAGGGCATTAAGCAAAAGAGAAATAAAGTTATATGGGTGCTAGATAGTGGAGCATCGAGGCATATGACTGGAGACAAGTCCCTGCTTACAGAGTTGGTTATGAAAGCTGGCCCTTATGTTACCTTTGGAGATGACAGCAGAGGTGTGACAAAGGGATATGGCAAACTGAAAACTGGCAATGTCATCATTGAAGATATTTCCTATGTTGAGGGATTAAAGCATAATTTGTTGAGTATCAGTCAATTCTGTGACAAAGGTTACGAAATTGTATTCAACAAGAAAGGTGTATCAATCACTCACATCAAGGAAGGCTTACTGGCTTTGAGAGGAGTTCGAAAGGCAGATCTTTTTGTTGCAGACATGGATTCAGCAAATCAGAATCAAGTTACCTGTTTCTACAGCAAAGCTTCGGATGATGAAAGCTGGTTATGGCACAAAAAGTTATCTCACTTAAACTTCAAAACGATGAATGCTCTCGCGAGGCGAGAATTGGTGAGAGATCTACCTCAAATGGAGTTCGCTCCGAAAGGACTCTGTGAAGCCTGTGAAATGGGAAAGTCAAAACGAGCATCGCACAAAAGCAAAGAAATTTCTAGTATCACTGAGCCTCTGCAACTTCTTCATATGGATTTGTTTGGCCCAGTGAATGTCCTATCTTTATCTAGGAAAAGATATGCATTGGTAATCGTGGATGACTTCTCCAAGTATACATGGGTATTGTTCGCAATGACGAAAGACGAAGTACCTTTCCTAATCATTGATCACATCACTCAAATTGAGAATGTTTCAACACTTACTGTGAAGACGATTAGATCAGACAATGGCACTGAATTCAAAAACGCAGTGCTAAATGACTTCTGTGTATCTAAAGGAATACGTCGTCAGTACTCAGCCCCGAGAACTCCACAACAAAATGGAGTGGTTGAAAGGAAGAATAGAACATTGGTTGAAGCAGCAAGAACTTTGTTGTGTGATTCGAAACTTCCTCTGTATTTCTGGGCAGAAGCAGTGAGTACCGTGTGTTACACTCAAAATCGATCCTTGATTATAAAAGATAAAGAAAAGACACCATGTGAGCTAATGAACGGAAGAAGACCAACAATCAAATATTTTCATGTATTCGGAGCAAAATGCTATGTACTTATAGATGATGAAAATCTAGGTAAGTTTGCAGCAAAAGCTCGTGAAGGAATTTTTGTTGGTTACTCCACAGATGTGGTAGCAGCTTATAGGGTGTTCTTAGTGAATGATCGAAAAGTGACTGAAAGCTACAACGTCAGATTCGACGATACCAAACTCTCATCAATTTCAAGAGATTCTAGTGAACCTGAGTCCCTAAAATTTCAGAATCTGGACTTAGAAGATCTTGAAGATGAACCTGAGTTGGTTGTCCCATTAAATGTTCCAAGTGTACGTGAAGAACCTGAGTCTAGTGAACAAGCTAATTCTACAAGATCAGGAGAGACTTCTTCAGTACGAACCGGCAACAACTCAGGGGGAGTAAATAGCAGCTCAAGGACTACTGTTCAAGGCTCGAATCGAGTTGACTCTAGTTCTGTAGGAGCTGGCACTAACTCAGGGGGAGTTAGTGAAAGTATTCAAAGTAGTCAGCACCAAAATTCAGAAAGTCATGCTGAATCATCAAGACAATTTCCAAGAGAACGAGTATGGAATAGAGACCATCCGTTTGAATTGATTATTGGTGATCCAGATGCTGGCGTGTCTACTAGAAGAAATACAAGAGCTGACCTGGCTAATATTTGCTTATATTCTGGGTTCTTATCCAAGCTTGAACCTAAAGAAATAGAAGAAGCTCTTGGTGATGCTGATTGGGTGATTGCAATGCAAGAGGAACTCAATCAGTTTGAAAGGCAGAAAGTTTGGAAGCTGGTACCCCGACCAAAGAACAAATCAGTAATTGGAGCTAGGTGGGTATTCAGAAATAAAATGGATGAAAACGGACTTGTAACACGAAACAAGGCTCGTTTGGTTGCAAAAGGTTATTCTCAGCGAGAAGGAATTGATTATGATGAGACCTATGCACCAGTTGCAAGACTTGAGGCAGTCAGGATGTTTTTGGCATTTGCAGCACATAAGAACTTCAAGGTTTTCCAGATGGATGTGAAAAGTGCCTTCCTGAACGGAGAGTTAGAAGAAGAAGTGTATCTGGAACAGCCGCCTGGCTTCGTTGATCCAGAACTTGTAGATTTTGTGTATCTTCTCTTCAAATCTGTCTATGGCCTCAGGCAATCCCCAAGATGTTGGTATGAAACCCTATCTGTATTCTTAATTGAAAGTGGTTTTACTAGGGGAGTAATTGACAAAACATTGTTCTATAAGAATGTGAAGAATGATCTAATACTTGTTCAAGTCTATGTGGACGATATTATCTTCGGGTCATCGAATGAGCGCTTGTGCGAGAAATTTGCTAAGCTAATGCAAGACAAATACGAGATGAGCATGATGGGAGAGCTGTCCTTCTTCCTTGGATTACAGATCAGTCAGAGAAAAGATGGTATCTTTATCTGTCAATCCAAGTATGTCAGAGATTTACTCAAGAAGTATAATCTAGAAGATGCATCAGCAGCCAAGACTCCCATGGCAACAGCCACGAAGCTTGATGAAGACAAATCAGGTAAATCAGTTGACATCACAAGCTATCGAGGTATGATTGGCTCACTTCTCTATTTAACTGCAAGTAGACCCGATATAATGTTCGCGACTTGTTTATGTGCAAGGTTCCAAGCGGATCCTAGAGAATCACATCTCATAGCCGTCAAAAGAATTTTTAGGTATCTCAAGGGCACACCAAATCTAGGAATTTGGTACCCAAGAGATACAGGTTTTAATCTAATTGGCTATACGGATTCAGATTATGCAGGTTGCAGGATTGATAGGAAAAGCACATCTGGTGCTTGTCAATTTCTTGGCAGAAGATTGGTGTCCTGGCAAAGTAAAAAGCAACATACAGTATCTACTTCTACTGCTGAAGCTGAGTACATTGCTGCTGGAAGCTGTGTATCTCAAATACTGTGGATGAGGAACCAATTGAAGGATTATGGCATGGAGCACAAGAAAATTCCAATTATGTGTGACAACACAAGTGCCATTGCCATAACCAACAATCCTGTAGATCACTCAAGAACAAAGCACATCGACATCAGATATCACTTCATAAGAGAACATGTCGAGGAGGGGACTGTGGAGCTACATTTTGTGCCCACAATGCAACAAATTGCAGATATATTCACCAAACCTCTTGATGAAGTAACATTCAATAGGTTGGTTGGTGAATTGGGAATGCTTAACACAAGTTAGTAAAGCCTTCTATCTGTAAAATCCATGGTTATGTTGGTATATGCAAGATATTTAATCATTATGTGTTTAGACTTTAAAATGCCTAATTAATGATTATTATAGGATGCATATAGTGTGATTTTGCATGAATTCAGTGTGTTCTAAGTGTCTTTTATAGCACAAATCTGTGAATTTATGCTTGTTAGATTGCATGATCATAGGGGGAGTTAAATTCATAATATTCTAAATATTGCATGATTTTTAGATGAATTTACCTGTGTTTTTCATGTAATTAGAGGCCTTAGAATTATCAAGGAATGTTTTAATTATGTCATATATTAAAATCCTTGAATTGATATTTATATTAATTTGACAAAATTAATTGTTGAGTTTTTCAAAGAAAAATTGTCAAATTAATCTAAGTATCTTCAAAATTTCGAGTTAGTGTCTATCTCGAAACTCATCTAGAAATTCGACTTGAATTTCGATTTGAGCTTCCAGTGTGAAGTTTTGAAAATTCTAAGTCTGGGAAGAATTTCGAGTTAGCCTCTATCTCGAAATTCAACTCGAAATTCGACTTAGAGTTCGACTTAGAGTTACCAGTGTGCCTATCTTTATTTTCTTCAAAATATTCGAGATAATTCCTATCTCGAACTTTATCTCGAAGGTTGAGATGAGTTTCCATTTTTTGGAGATCTTTTTGAAAAGAACTGAGAAAATTTCGAGTTATTGAATAATTTCGAGTTAGACTCTATCTCGAAACTCAACTCGAATTTCGACTTGATGTTCGAGATAGAGCTCTCAGTTGTGTTCAAGGGAATTTATTTCGAGTTAACTCCTAACTCGAAGTCTATCTCGAATTTCTACTTGAATTTCGAGATAGATTTCCCTAGTAATGTTGGTGATGTGCTGTTTACATGGTCCTAATAGTCAAGTGGTTCAAGTTTTTCGAGTTAACTGTAACTCGAACTTTATCTCGAATTTCGAGATAGATTTCATTGCTGATTTTTTTTTTCTAAGTGCTAAAAGTTCGAGTTGACACCTATCTCGAACTTTATCTCGAAGTTCGACTTGAGGTTCGAGATAGAGTGTTCCCTGTATGTACTTAGTGTTTTTCACACTTTTTATCAGGGGCATTTCTGTCATTGCACATTCATGTCTATATATTCATATCTAACTCGATATTTTCTTTCACTTTTACCTAATTTGAGTTTTACAGCCGCACCATATATACAGGCGATTTCATACATTCAATCACTGATTTGTGATTTTTGTGACAAATCTCTTACGGACAACGAATTGATGCCCATTTTTTGACTGATATCACTTGTGTGTCATCATTACTTTCTGTGATTGTGTATCTGTTCATCTTCATCGATATATACACACGTATATACACACAAAAGTACACAGATCTGTTCATACACGTTTTCACACAAGTATTTCACTGTTAGTGGAGAGTTAATCATTGGCTTGAAATTTGCCTTCCATCAACTGTTAATTGCATCCCGTAGTTTGATTTCTCAAAAAGGAACTTTTGTGTTCTTGATTAATTAAAAGGGATTTAACGGTTTCTTCTAAAATTCATTGTTTTAATCCCGTAGTTTAATTTTTCTGAAAAAGGGACTATTGCTGTTCTTGTTAAATTAAAAGGGATAAAACTGTTTATTATAAATTAATTGTTTTTCAGAAATTAAAATTGAAATTTCACATTTTTTTAAAGAAAAACTTTTAATTAAAATGGCTCACCAATTTTCACTTGCCAAAAACAATTTTTATAATATTTCTACGGAAATTGGTGATCAACTCCCGCGCTTTAAGTCTTGGATACGATTTCTCAATTTGTATTCCAAAGCTAGCGATGCTTTTACTGCTAAACCTACACTAGTGCATGATGCTTTACAGCAATTATGGACTAGTGCGGTTTCTTTTGGGAGCAAATCAACCCCCTTTGGTTTCAGGTTTACCTTAGCGGGTCAAGAATATGTGGTGACTGAACAAATTGTAAACAAGGTTCTTGGATTCCCTGTTAAAGATGCTTATGATCCAGAACCTACAGCTACAGATCGCCTCAAATTCTTTGAAGAAATAGGGTGTTATCCTCCGACTGGCCGGATCACTGGAAACATCCAAAAACAATTTCTTCATGTGGAATGGAATTACTTTTTCGAGGCCATCACAAGATGTTTTCGGGCACGAGAAAGCGATTACCATCAAATTTCCATTCCCATTCAAAACCTCGGAATTGCCCTAGCAAGAGAGCTGGATATCAATTATGGACGAATAGTTCTCTCTGAGATAGTGGCTGTGATGGGATCTCCTGCAAGCAGAGACCTCAACACCACAGATGTTGTTTGCTGGTTTCCTCGGTTCCTACAGATGCTGATAAATGGTTTAGTACCGAAGGATGCTCTAGCAGTTAGACGGAGTTTTGCCAGTGGTTCATCATCTGCACCGCTAGGGATGGGCACTAAGTCACTTTCAACAGTTGAAAATCAGGATAAACATCATGGAAAACCGATGTCTGTTCCTGAAACCTTACAAATGTGGCTTACATATGATGAGGGAGTTACTACCTTGATGGACTTCTCACAAGCTTCATCACATGCTCAGAATCGGTCTGCTCATGCTGAGGCATTTGAAGCGATTCCTGATGAACAAAGCGGAGACGAACAAGGTAATGAATCAGGTAATCTCTCTCGACACTCTACTCATTCCTCTCCCTATGTTTCTGATTCCCAGACCCAAGAGACTGCTAGCCCGCAGGATCTATCCCAGGGTGAGAGCTATATTTCTAATTCCTTGTCACCTAAGTCACCGGAATCCAAACAGCCAGCACATATAGATGTAGGAAATGATGATGAGAGTGAACCCGAAGAGCAGCAACTTATTCGCAAGAAAGCCAAAATTTCCCATGCTGCTACTTCTAAATCTCAGTCAAACCCTAGAGTGTCACACGCAACCACTCCACCTCACGAGAGTGGTTCACCCCTTGAACAATCTGCACATAGGGATTTTGATTTTGATGATGATTTTGTACCTCTTAAAGATACTGTTGCTTCAAGAGGACATGAAGCTTTAAAAACTTCAGCCGTACCTTCACCGGTACGTACTGATGCTACAAAGAGGATCGGTTCTGATGTCGTACAAGAACACTTTGTAGCCTCTCAGCCTGAGATTCCAACTCAGGAACAAACAGTATTTGATCCCATAACTGCAAATTATATTTCTTATCAAGTTTCTGCAGGTACTTCTTCATATTTTGGATCAATTATTGAAGACATACACGAGCGTGAGACAGGGAGTGTGTGTGAGAGGTTAGGGAGAGAGGGACCTTCATTTTTAAGGCCCGAAACCGAGCGCCAAATACCAACAGAACGAGTATTAGAGCGAGGTCACCTAAACCAAACACCGTCCCTTAATTCTGAAAATCTTGAATCTCGTTTGTCTTTTATGGAAAATCAAATGAAGGAGTTTGGGCAGTCAATGGGGCAGTTAGGGATGAATGTTGGAGATAATCAAAGGGCACTTGACGACTACGCAGCACGAATGGCACTTCAAGCTTCAGCTTTTACTGATTTGAAAAATCAGGTAAATGACATGGGCCTTGCTGCTGGTGTCTTGGGAAACACCCTGAATGACAGGATGGGAGCAATGGAGCTTACAATGGATACTCTGGCTGTGGAGATAAGCAGAGTTATGTACGCAATCAGAAGTTTTGTGCCCCCGGAATGTTTCGCGCCGCAACAACCTCCCCCCGATGCTGGTACAGGTGGTGCTAGTGGAGCAGGAGCCTATGGTTCCGGGTTTGAAGATTTTGATACAGCTGGTGGATCTGGAGACCAGGGTGGAGTTCAGGATAACTCACCTAAGGGGGAGAGTATAAAGGAGACGAGACAGCAGGGAGTTCAAATCGAAGAAATTCAAGAACATGCTGATCTTGTAAAAGAAATGGAAGTTGAGCCGTCCATTGATGAAGAGGCTCTAAGAAGGAAAAAGGGTAAGGCAATAGCGATTGAGCCTGATGAGCCATTCGTTGATCTGAGTCATCAAGAAAAAGTACAGGAGGTACTTGACTCAGATTCCGATATGGAAGACGCACCGTTGAAACATGCTATAAAGAGATCATTGAAGGATCAAGGTGGAGGTGCTGGAATGTCTTTCGGATTGCCTGAAGAAATTACTGTCGATGAGGAAACCATTGAAGCTCAACAGTTAGCCTTGGATCAAGCTGAGTTCTTTAAAATGAAGCAAATGCAAGGTCGTGCTGCGTTTCAGGAAAAGAAAGCGGAGCTACAAGGAAAGCAGTACGATTATGAGCTTGCAAGGCTAGCTGATCCTCAAATCGATCTGGACAATAGAAGGATAGGGAAGAAGTGGGATGACGCAAGAAAGATTTTGATGGGACCATGTTCAAAAGGAGAGCATAACAAGGAAGCAGATGATCTGTTCTACCAACTAAATTTGCAGAATCCAATGGCGGCTGACTACATAAATGCTTTAAAGAGATTAATTTCTAAAGTCAGGGTTGGATACAATTCAACGCAAAAGGAGTGGCAGGTTGTTTTGTCTTTCACAGAAGGAGTCCCGATGTCTTTCATGTATGTGGATGATCAATTCATGACGAGAAGATCTGCATCAGAGTTGTTCTTGCTAGCAACAAAAATTCAATACTCTCATTCTGAGAATCTAAGCATTCTGTATAGGGATCAGTTAATGCGGCTAGCAGAGGACAAGGGTCCAGAATTCTCAGCATATCCAAATGTTGTCCGGATGGTGGTTGACAGTAAATTGAAGAGGGTGAGCCTGGAGGAAAAGGAATTAATGGAACTTTCAGTGGAATCTCTTAAGGCCGTCTGTAGGCAAATGATGGGTAAGGGATTCGCTTCTGTGCTTAAAGATAATTCAGTGAAGACCATTGAAAGTGTCATACTAAAGAAGAGCAATGAGGTGTGGAAGTGTGATGTCATTGCTCCGAACCCTCTTGATAATGTGAAGATTGAACCAGAGCTGATGGAGAGGAATTGGAATATTCTTCAAGCAATGAAGAATGTTGATGAAGCTCTGAATCTTCCTACTGGAGAACTGGAACAAGGAGAGATAAGGGAGGCAGTTGGTGTTCCAGGAAGAGACAGCGTATACTGGATACATTCTTTTGCTGATAATGCAGCTGATGCCTTAGTATTCATAGATGCAGACCAGAAGCAAACACTCTTGCATATGAGTAGAGACTGGCTGAAGCAGACTCAAGATGCTGCATTTCTAGAGAAAGTGTTATATGTGTTCAAATGGGAAGATGTGGAAGTTAAGTATGTGACAGAAAAGCAGAGACTCGTGAGTTACCTATCTGATGTAGTAGTGGAAATGAAGCGATTGGAGCGAGATGCGGCTAGTGTCCACAATACTAACCGTGTCCTAGGCTATCCCAAAATGATCTACTGTCAGTTTAAATCTGATAAAACTCATAGGAAACCTCGGCTTATAATGAAGAAATTTGAGGAAATTCCAGAGATCAGAACTACTCAGGAGGTGGACAAACTCAGAAGGCTTTTCAAACATCCTTACCCAGAACCCAGGAACCCTCTAGAGATGGAAGCAGTAAGTTTGTTGAATGCTAGGTGGACGCAACTTCATAATCCAGTATATAAGAAACAAAAGCAGCAGGAGGAAAAGCGCAGAAGGCAGAAAGAAGAAAAGGACCAAGCTGCTGAAGCTAGAAAGAGGAAACGGAATTAGGGTTAAAGGTCAGAGTGGTGTGAACTTGAAGTTGGAAAACCTTCATGTCTTTCGGTTGCTTTAACTCACTTGAGGAAAATTCATCTTAGAATGAATCCAATAAGGTGATATAAGTTTGACTAAAAGATATGAAATAATCCAGGTGATAGGAATCATTCAAATGATCTTTAATTCGAGGTTCGAATTCTGTTTCTAGTTTAAGTTCTTTGTATTGTTTTCATGTACTTGTAATTGTATATTTTTCAAGACTGTAATGTTAATTATCTTTTCTCGTCTCATTGTTTAGTTGAGTTATCCTTCATTAATTTGAATGTCATTGTTAGACAATCAAATTGGGGGAGATTGAAAGGCAGAGTGTATTAACTTGTAACACTATAACTAATGTAACTCAATTAAACGAAAAGATACTTAACCAGAAGACAATCAAGAACAAGAAGTCACAAGGAATCAACACTAAATGAAGACAAGGTAATTGATACAATTGAACATGTTAACTATGATCAAGCCAAGAAGAAATCATTGAGAGAAGTTCAAGTCAAAGTTGTTCAGGCCTCAGTGATTTGAGAATTCGAGATTCAAGATCATAACTATCAGTATCAACAAGACCAATTGATTTCAAGTGAACAAGAAGGAAAGCAAATATTGGAAAGCCAAGTTACTAAGTGAATATGGTAATTTATTCAAGAAGCAGAAACACTATCAAGACTAGTCACTTATGAACCAGACCAGTGCATCAAGTGTCAGGACATTGATAGCAAGTTTATGTCAGTAATAAAGATCCATGTTCAAGAGCTTGTAGAAGAACAAAGAAGATATGAAGAAATCACAAGCTCAAGATGTGCATTGAAGTTTCAAGTTGAAGACCAGAATATTTTCTAAGTAAGAAATGTTCTAGATGGCTAAGTCGAAATTCTCAAGTAGAAGTTCTACTTAGAATTTCGAGATGGCTAAGTAGAAATTCTCAAGTAGAAGTTCTACTTAGAGTGCAGCTTCAACATGACACATGGCATCTTCTGATTGGCAGATTTCCAAGCTTTCAAGATAAGACAAGATTTATGTGGACATCATTGGGCCACGTACATCTTAGTCTTTGAAGACTACAGGTCATAGATTACATGTAGTATAAATAGAAGCACTTGTGTAATGTTTTAGTTAGTGAGCAATATTGAGAAAAACACAAGAAAAAGAGAGAGAGTATTCACAGAGCTTAGAATCATTCACTTCTCTCTCAACTTCTGTTATACTTTGTAATGAATGTTGTAGCAACCTTTTCAAGTTATATATAAAAGAAATATATTCCTTGAATCTGTGTGTTCATTTATTGCATCGTATTTATTGCTACTCATAATCGAAAAGTTGTATTCACCCCCCCTCTACAACACATTTGGACCTAACAGATGTTTTTTCGGCTAATTAGGGTGTTAGGTGAGAAATTATTGAGCGGTGTTAGTTTATCAAACATAACCTATCACTATTACACCTAACCCACTAGACCTTAAAACCTTATAAATGATGAGTTTTTGTTTGTGTTTAACATCATCATTTTTCAGATATACAGAGCATATACACACAATTGCTGAATATTTCGAGCTTTGATCGGAAAGATCTCTCAATCTAGCTGGTGGTTTTTAGATCGGATTTCATATTCTTGCTTTATGCATCATCCTTTATAAAAACTAACCCTTGTTTTTCAATTTCCTCAAAGTTTGAAAATGGCATTGCAGGGAAGCTTTTTAATTGCTAAAGTTAATCATATTTCCATTCAGCAAATCGAAACCATTCTGGATGAGAAATTTCGGGCTTGGACACAATTTCTGAATGAACATTCATTAATTCGTTATGCTTTAGTTACACAGGTGTAGCTTAACCATGATGCATTGCGTGACCTATATTGCAGTGCGGTTAACACTTCTGGATAGGACGAGTGTGCAATCACATACCGACTATTTGATAGATCGATTAGGGTCACTGAACGAGATGTTAATCGAATTCTCCATTTTCCTATGGAAAATCTCGTTTCTGATCCTACACATGAACAGATTGAAATGTTCTTTCGTTTTATAAGATAACAAGATGGCAATTTCAATACTGGTAATCTTTCTAGAACGTTTCTAACCCAGTACTGGAATTTCTTCTTTCACACTCTTAACCATGTTTTTTCCTCAGATAGAACAAATCAAGATCGAATACCTGAATTTATATAAAAAATAGGGTATTCGGTCGCCAATAATTTGAGGATTAATTTTGGAAAAATGGTGCTTGGTCAAATCATTTTAAAGATGAAACACTTGGGAACAAGAGATGTTCGGACTCAAAATGTCAAATGTCTATACCAAAGGTTTCTACAGCTACTATTAAATGATTTTTTGAATGATGAAGATATGGTACGCTTGGAAAATGGTCGAAAGGTGGAAGGTTCTCACATGAAGATGAATGCAATTAATTACATAAGCAAAAAGAACTATACGGATGTGCCAACAGTCCTAACTGAATATCTAAAGATCGTCCCACTTCCGTTGTTACCAAGGCCAGTGAGAGCATGCATACGACAAGGTAATATTTCAATCCCTGCTATTCCAACCTCTGTATTCCCTGTTGTGTCACATGAAATACAGTTTCTACAGCCCCTAGTGGCCATCTTACCCGACCAAGAGCAAGAAATCCCACCGACTCTAACACAGGTCGAAGAGCCCATTCTACAAATGCAAACACAAACACAACAAACTCCTACACCTCAATTGTCACTTAAACGACCAGCCATCAACACTTTTGAGTGAGATAGTGCCTCAGCAGCATCACATAAGGAGTTAGTTACATCAGCCGCTCTACCTCATTCTAAACGGAGTAAACCCAATGAACCTGAGGTAACGGTAACTGTTAGTGAAACAATTCTCTCTTATCCAATGAGTGAAAATGTAAATAAGGTTGAATTGACGGGAGCAACTATCTTGAGTTCCATTTCACGGAACATAAGAGTGGTTGATGATCTTTCTAAAGATCAAAAGCCTTCACAGGCATCCGAGGTGGAATTACCTACCTCAATAACTGTTGGTGAATCTTCCATTTTACGAAAAGATCCGTCGGTAGGTGGTTCTTTTATGAACCAAGTGTCTTCACAGACGTACGAGGGAAACTTGGGTTTTGTGCCATTTAATCGATTCAAGTTTAACCTCCCAGAGGGAAAATCTCTGGATCTCTTTTGAGATTTACCACTCTTTACCAGTGGTCGGCAACTCACTTCACGTGAGGACGGAAACTCACGAACTTTCATTGCACCATTCGTGACCTCTGAAAAAGGGGCTAGGATGATTTCTTTTGCAGGTACACATATCGGTGGAAGCTCTGGAGGAGAGTTGAGGGAAACACGAACAGAACATGTAAGTGTAACCCAAACCACTAAACCGAGTGAATATAGAGTGAAACACCTGCAGAACGTACGAGTGAGCAACCTACTCAACCACATGCACTTGTAACCAGAAAAGAATACAACAGACTCCTTACACGGGTCCAAACAATGGAGAAAGAGTTGCAAAATATCTGTAAGTCCATTGCAGAAATCAAAAATTTGCAACTTATTCAACATGATGTATTCCAGGTTCAATTGAATACCATGACAACCCAGTTTAATGATGCAATCAACTCCTTGGTAAAGTCATCTTCGTCTAATTTACCAACTCCACATCCTACTACTCTAGAGGATAACCCAACTGAGGGGGAGAAGGTGGATGACCAAGAAAAATCTACCATGCGTAAGGGCAAGGAAAAGGTTATTGACACGGAATTAACTTTATTTTGGGAAAGGAAAAGCTAATTGGAGTATTAGTGCTATGTGGAAAGAAAGCAAGGCAAACTTGAAGATATGTTCAGTCTAGAGGAACAATTTGTCTTGCACTTGTTCAAATTTTAGAAATCTAGAAAATGTATATATGATCCAGAATGCTCTTTCATATTATTTATCTTTGTATTTCATTTTTCTTGTATCAGTTGAGTTATCCTCTAGGAATTTGTTTGTCAAACCCTAACAATCAAATAGAGGGAGATTGTAAATCATAATGTAATGTAATATGTAATAGAGGACATATATAACTCAACTAGGATAAAAGATAAATAATATTAACTCTATACAAGGATCGTGAAATTTGAAGAACAGGCACCGACAAGGATCAAGTCGCTGAAAGAAGTTCATTAACATGATCAAGCCTCAGTGACAGAATAAGATGTACAGATGATTCAGTTGAAGCGCCAAAAGATTTCATGTATTTATATTATTTGAAGATACTGCTGCAGGCTAATCAATTGGAATGTAACGAAGGTGTGAAGATCAAGATTAGTGCTAGTCACTTGTGAACCAGACCAGTGCACTAAGTGTCAGCACATACGAGAAGGATCAACATATTAATTCACAGAAAGAATTACCAAAGCCTATTAACGATCAAGGACATACATAATATCTCAAGGTATTGTCAATAATTAATTTACTCTGAAAATTAACTAAGTAACAGATTAATTAATTTTTTATAATAAATAATTAAATTAATATGGTACTTGAACTATTTTCTGAGATGAATTGATTCAACAGAATATTTGAAACAGAAGAGAGAAGCCCAAAAGAAGCAGCAAAAAATAGTAATACTATGCAAGGTTACTATGCACGGTTACTATGCACGATTACCATACAGATACTGTGCAAATAGTGGTTACTGTGCAAATAGTGATTACTGTGCAAATAGTGGTTGTCCAAAATATTTTTAACAGACACGTTTTTGTGGTTGTTGGAATAGTGTTACTATGCAGGTGGGGCCCACGGGGGTGTTGAAATAGTACAACATAGTACAGTATAGTAACTTTCTATTTCCTATAAATAGGCATGTTGTATTTCATTTCAAAACACATCTCAACACACAACTCTCTCTTCTCTCTCTTATATCTTCTCTGTGTAAGCTGCTAGACAGTCCATCTAGTAGGGAAGCCGGCTTAGCCCGCTTTCAGGAAGTGTCGGGTAGAAGGTCCTCGTGCCTAAACTATTCTAGGAGTGTTTGATTTTGTAGCTGATCCATTGGATTAGATTGTGTAGCAAACCTCCGGGTTTTATCTAATCAAAGATATTTCCCAAACATTTGTGTTATTTCGATTCAGTATTTTTGATCTCATATCCACATAAAAAATCGAAATATTTTTTGAATAACGCATTCAACCCCCCTTCTACGTTTTTCCGGACCTAACAATAATTGAATCGAAATCAAGAACCAGATTTTAAATTCAATTTGGTTCAATTAAAAAATCGGATCAGTTCACGTAAATTGTGTAGTTTAACCCACAGAGTGATGCATGTATAAACATATACGATAAGTTCTCAATCTTGTTAATAAATCATTTTTAAAATGATTCATGCATACTTTACATATTTTTAAAAAATAAGTTAAGGAACTAGCGTCCATGCAATGCACGAGTTTTTAGGTGAATGATTTTAATTTTATTTTAAAGAAAAAGGTAACGGTTGATTTTATTAATTTTTTACTAGAAATTTGTAATTTTGAAAATTGTAATATTAGTAGTGATATGTGTTAATAATGAATGATAAGGACTGTATATAGACGTCAATAATATTATTGAGTATGATGTGCAAGTTCGAGGCATGAACGGGAATCATGTAATTATAAATTTGAGAGACTATGATGATAATCATTGTTGATTTGAGCTAAAAATAAGCCCTAAATACACAATTAATGATACATTAATTAGACCTAGCCTTGTCCAAATATGAGGTCCATTAATGAGGCCTGAAACCCTAATTAAATATTAATTTCGTAATTAATATTGAAGCTAATTAACAGCTAGCAAATAAGATTCAAATAAGGATATAATATCTTTATGAGTAGCCTCCAAGTCAACTAATTGAACAAGGAAACTAATTCCTATGAGATAAGATCTAGAACCTTTCCAAGGAGGTGACTTGCCTACCCAGTCACCTAATTCTACTCTTATTCTAGGGTTCTCAACACCTATATAAAGGGTCTGACCCCCCATTCTCAGAACGACGTTTTTGGCTTGATTCTCTAGCAATACGGAGATACGTAGGCATCTTGCAAGGACCGTTTAGTATCGAAACGCAAGAACAACCATTAAAGCGCGAAGCTCACCAAACCTTGTATTGAATACATACAAACCTCGTTTTTATTCCACAACATTTGGCGCGTTCTGTGGGAAAACAACATCAACCATGATGAACACACGGAGAACACCAGTGACTATGAATACCACCACTAGCACTTCTATACCCGTGATTACGGAACAAGGGTCTATACCCCCTTAAACGAGTACCCAGATTTCCGGTTCTCAACCCCGAGGACGAATCTCCAAATTACTGAAACTCATGTCGAGGGATCGCAGCCCATAGGGATGAATCCCCAAGGCTAGGAGAGGAATCCCCTTCAAATGGTTGTTTCCTTTCTAGGATACGACCCACCCCCATGGAGCACAGACCTCCACCATCGTGATTCTTGCAAGCATGAATCCAGCCTACGGGCTACCCATCTATCCCCCGAACGTAGGAGGCATTGGAGAAAGTGGACATGTATATCGAGTGCACAAGCCATATAAATCCCCATATATCACAGGCCTAGGCATTATCTATGAAGGAGGGTACCAAGATTATTCTAGACCCTATACCGAGGATTCATCATTTAAGGATGATCGAGATCGAGCCCCAAGAGGGAGAGGAGGCGTATAGAAAAGGAACCCACTATTGGGCGTGACTTGGGAATTGCGGGTAGAGTACCAAGAACGGCACAAAAGAGGATTAAGGTTCATGAAGCCGAGATCCAAAGGCTGAAACAAGATTTAGAGAAAGAATAATAGAAAAACCATCTCCCTACTACAAGGGTCAGAGAAATCCCTTTTGTTGATTCGGAGAGGCCTCCAAGGAGACATAGAAGGACTTAGGTCCCAAGGACATAGATCCCAAGGTCTAAGCCCAATAATTTAATGCATCCAGGAGGTCAGGATGATCCTACCCTTCCTTTTATTGAGAAAGTGAAAAATCCCCACACCTAATACTGTTCAAGGGTTGAACCCTCAAGGAACAGGAATTTAAACGAAACTCCAAGGAGTTCAAAAAGAAAGATTCTAAACTCTTAAGGGACGGATCCCCAATCCTAGGCACGATTTTTTCCCTTAACCACTTACAGATTAGCATGATCTCTACGATGGCGTTTTCACCACAAACAACTCAAAAACCAAATTATGGACTCCCACCCCCAACAAGGGGATGATTCATCCCATACTTAAGGCTTGGAACCTCTATATGTAGCAAGAGGGAGAAATCTTGATTGTGCACTAAAGACGATGAAGGAGCAAAATAGAATGATGATCCATTCCCCTTGACTTCCATTCAGGGAACGATACCCCCAAATACGCGTCTTCAAGGGGTGATCCCGAAGGGGATACCCAAAAATCACTAATCCAATGAGTGAACATTTGAGGGATTAACTCAACTGAATCTCTGAGGAAGCTTTAAAGGTTCTAAACATGAATGATAGAGCGACTATGATAACCCTGTAACAAGGAGCCACAAATGTCTTTTTCAATATGTTGTTGGCCAAACACCCTTCGAAGAGCATGGCTGAACTTCAAAAGAGGGCTGAAAAGTACATAAAAACTGAGGAAAGCATGAAAAAATGAGAAACCCCAGCGGGTGGAGGTAATAATAACTCCAAGAAAAGGAAGACAAATCAAGAGTATAATGCCAAGGACAAGTATCCTCGTACTGGCAATAGCGCAGATTCTGCTCCAAAGAGGAATAATCAAGGAACTCGTTTCACTGAGTATACGAGGTTGAATACACGGAGAAGTTAGATCCTGATGGACATCGAAACTGACAAAGAACTTCGATGTCGAAGCCACTTAGAGGTGACTCCGAGAAGCAAAACAAGAATCAATATTGTCGATTCCACGACATTGATGATTGTAAGCAACTCAAGGATGAGATTGAGTACCTCATCCGATGAGGAAAGTTGAGTAGGTTCATCAAGGATGGGAATTGAAACAATGACATGAGGGATTATGATCGCAGGGATAACAACCGTGATCGTAACCTACAGCCCCGAGGGCCTGTTATCAACATGATCTCCGAAGGCCCGACATCGGTTGGGACAATAAGGAACTCTCAAAAGGCGTATGCTCGAGAAGTTATGAACTTTATAGGAAAAGCACCCATGCGTGCCAAAATTGAGATATCAATCGCATTCAACGATTCCGATCTTGAAAGGGTAAAGTTCCCCCATTATGACGCGCTGATTGCGATGCCCATGATAGGCAACTCTCAGGTCAAGCGAGTCATGATCGACAATGGAGCTTCAGTGGACATTCTATTCCATGATGCATTTTTATAGATGAGATACTCAAAGTCCCAATTAACCCCTTCGGATATACCTATATATGGGTTTAACGAAGTGGAGTCTAAGGTGGAAGGAACCATACAACTACCCATAACTATTAGGCAAGAGCCTAGGGAGGCCACTCAGATACTGAACTTCTTGGTCATTGGAAGGACAGGACTCCACGTTTTTAAGGCTGTGGCCTCAAATTACCACCTGAAGTTGAAGTTCCCGACTAGGAACGAAGTCGGAGAAGAAAAGAGTGGTCAAAATAAGGCAAGGAGTTGCTATGTAGCTGCGTTCCTGCCTAATGGAGTTGGGGGGCAGGACCTCCCAATTGAAGATATGGACATCCGTGAGGATGATGAACATCGAGGGAAACCAACAGAGGACTTGATTCCTATCCCACTAGAACTTGGAGACCCCGAGAAGGTTACTTATATTTGGGCATCTTTGAAAGAACCTTTGAAGGGCAAATTTATAACGTTCTTGCAAGAAAACAATGATGTGTTTGCATGGACAATGGCTGATATGCCAGGGATTGATCTCCAACTCATAACCCACAAGTTGAATGTGGATCCAACTCGGAAGAAAATACAACAAAAGAAAATAAACTTCGTCCCTGAAAGGTAGGAAGCCATCAAGCAGGATGTTAACATGCTCTTAGAAGCAGGATTCATCGAGGAAATTCAATTCCCCGAATAGTTGGCTAACCCCGCGGTGGTCAGAAAAGCCAATGGCAAATGGAGGATGTGCATCGACTTCAATGATCTGAACGATGCATGTCCTAAGGACTGTTTCCCCCTACCATGGATTGATACATTAATAGATGCCACAGATGGACACGAGATACTGAGCTTTATGGATGGCTTCAGTGGTTACAATCAGATCAAGATGCATAAGGACGACATCCATAAGATATTTACCCATCTAATTGGGAAAACCATGAAGGTCTACGTTGATGACATGCTAGTCAAGAGCTTCGATAAGGCCGATCATAGTGAACACCTCCGAGAGACATTTGAAGTGCTGAGACACCATAAGACAATGTTGAATCCAGCCAAGTGTGCTTTTGATGTAGGATCATGAAAGTTCTTGGGTCTTGTGGATTCGAAACGAGGAATCGAAGCTAACCCCGATAAGATCAAAGTAATCACTACAAGAAAAAGTTCAATAGACATCACACTTTAGACATCAGTTGTAAATGCCGTTGATGTTAAAAGATGTAATAACATCACCCCGAATTAAACTGATGTCTTTGCTATTTGTAAACATCACTTTTTTAAAAACTGATGTCTAAAGTCAATCATTAAAAAATAAAAAAGAGCGCCCTTCTTTTTGTTTCCCCCCTTAACCAAAATTTTAGCCTATAAGTCAAAATCCCCCCCCAACCAAATATTTCCCCACCTATACACAATTACTTCCCCCTTTTCAGACAAAACTAATTAAATAAAAACAAAAAACTAACACACAAACTCTCATCTCTCTCTCGTCTAAACTCTCTCTCCCTGAAACTCTCTCTCTCATCTCTCACCACTACAACTCATCTCTGCCACCACTCACCTCTACTCTACTCGCCGCCGCCACCACTACCACTCACCAGAGGCTCTACTCACCTCCATCTGGCCTACTCTATTCACCACTGCTCTCATCTCTTCTTTGTTGATCTTGTGCAAATTGGTGAGCTTTAATTTGGGTCTTCTCTGCTCGAATAGGGTCTCCTCTATTATTTCTAGGGTTTTTTCTGTTGAAATTGATAAGCTTTAATTTGGGGGTTTTTTAAAATCAAAACCCTAATTTCTTAAATTTGGGTTTTTAAAATCAAAACCCTAATTTCTTAAATTGGGTGTTGTCATCTACTTGGTTATACCCTAATTATTTTGAATTTGTGAAACAAATGGTATGTCTAAGTTCTTGTGGGTTGACAATGGAGGTACTATATGTCTATGCAGGGGTGGGAAGAAGGCGAAGGGCTTGGGAAAGACAAGCAGGGGATCAAAGGTCATGTTAGGGTCAAGAACAAGCAAGACAGTGCCGGTAATTTTACTTCCATGACCTGGTATATAATGGACTTGATATTTTTGATTTGGTCCATGTATAATTTTTTACTTTTTAAGTTGCAAGGCAGAATAATAGTTTCACTTTTAAAGTAACACTATATTAGGGATGTTAACAGCTCTGTATACATCTCGGTCTACTTTGTATTTTAAAAGGCTGGAACAATCTCTGTAAATGACGAAAGAGAGATTGGTGAATTAATTGCAAAGGTAATGGAGAAAGTTTAGATGTCTTTGGTATGGGTATGTTTCTATTTTTAATTATTTGATGCCTAACTTACAAAGTTTAGATTTTTATTGGTTCTGGGTGTTTTATTTACTTTTTAGTTTGTTATGTTTGTGAATTTGGAATTTTCAGCCTAATGTGGTCGTCAATTGTGCTGCAATTTCTGCTCCTAGTGCCTGTAAAAAGGATCCTGCTGCTGCGATGTCGGTTAATGTGCCATCTGCATTTGTCAAATGGTTATTAAGCTTTGGCAATGACAACACTCTTCTCATTCATCTTTCCACCGATCATGGCAACAATTAACAAAGAAGAGAACTACTATATATTTTTTTGATCACCTAGGTTTGTGTCTATATTATTTGATTTAATTAGGTTATATTTATTCATTTAGTCATTCTTGTGAGGTTCTATTGGATGCTGAACTAGTTACTAGACTAGTGACACGATTTGTGAACTTGGACGAGACTTTTAAAACTGGCGCTGCATTGATTAAAGTGGGAAAGCTTGTGGATTCTTATCTTGTAGAAGTTGCGCTTGATTCTAGACTGAAGCCACCAGAATTTATCGCGCTTGCTTGAGCTATACCAACCCATGGACATTCAGTAGATGATGGTTTATACTGTGCCATCAATACTTACCTCAAAGTAAGTACATCTCTACTACTTGACGCTATACTATTCCGCAGATTACTATTCGAACTTATGAAAATATAATTCGTATCTGCTGTGTTTACAAGTCAATTTAATTATATACAGTCGAAAGTAACTAAAAAGTGATAAACGATATTAGGAAAGGGAAAGTGAAAATATATGCAGGTAGTACGTAGTTGAACATGAGTGTTCTTTTACGGGCCATGATCAATCTTATCAACACCACAAAAAGTATTTCTACTCCATAAATTATAAGTACATCTAATCCTCCTCCGTATAAGATATCCCGCACTTAAGAAGAGTCATTACTGGACTAAGCCTAGTTATGAATAAGGATGTGGTGCTTCTCCGTGATTAAGGAGATGACTCACTAGTCACCAGTGGCTAATCACAATCTAATACTCAAATGTAACTTCTTCACTTCTCTCTGAGCACTTAAGTTCATGAAATTCATCCCTAAAGACGATTAACTAGTATTTTGTTGATGCTTAATCCTGGTGTTTCATTGAGGTGTTGTACGACCTAGAAGGTTACAGAACAACATGCATTTGATGACTAGCACAAAACCATCAAACAGGCACAGATTATATATATGCAAGTTGTCAAGCAAGTAGGGTTCTAAAATGCATATCTGATTATTCCGTGATGGTCACATTTATAAATACCCCGGCCTTATCCTGATTCCTGACTGAGTACTAGTGAGTAGGTCATCAGGCCACATGTGAGTCTAGCTAAATTGGACTTTCTGTTGTCCACTTTTAAGCTATCATATTCCTTCATTTTGTTTTTATGTATCAATATTTAGTGCTCAACGGCAATAACATAAGCGATAAACTGCAATTATGTAAATTTATTTCTAATCAAATTGCATGTGCACTTAAAATTTACACATTTGCAGGCACACCCTAGCCTTGGAAAGCACGAACGGAAGAGTCTATGCCGGCTAATAGACAGCCGCAAACTTTCACCAAACGCATGTCTCCATGCGTAATTTAAATCTGTTGTATGTTGTTAGTGTATTTTTTTTGTTATTGGCTGTAAAGTCGGCTTGATATCGTGTGTAATTATAGTGTTATTTAGAGTTACGGTGTGTTTATGATTAAAATGATTTGTTGTAATTCTATTTGTTGAATATAAGTGTTTTTCTGAATGCATGAATTAGTGAAGCTGGCAACTTAGTTTTGGTTTAGGAATTATTGTTTCAGTTAGAGTATTGTCATATGATGAATAAGATGTTGGAGTTGATTAGGAAGCCCACCAAGATTCACTCTCGTTCCTGTGCACGTAGGATGAAGGAGGCAAAGAGGAAGGGTCGTCATGCTGGATATGGTATGCTTTAATTATTTTGATATACTTGGAAGACATGTTTTTGAAAATTTATATTAAAGCATCAGATAGAAAATCAAATTACTGTAATCATCTAGTAATTTATACAATGAGGCAACAGACTAAATCACATATGTGAAAGCATTAGTTACTGACAATTATAATTTATATTTTATAAAATTTATATTAGCCATTAAGTAACAAGAAACTGCACAAGCTAAAGGTAGATCTTCTGAAGCTTCTATTCTTATGCCATATTGTAATTTATATTTATTTATTTATTTTAAGTAAACTGAAACCTTTTAAGTTTGGAAATTGGAAAATGCTAAAGTATATATATGTATATGTATAATATCGGGTCTGCAATGGATTCAAATGCCTTGATTGTTCATAACTCCACTTGATTTTGGACAAATTTTGTCACTCCTGTCTCTTCTCTTCTAGTGTTAAGTGCATGTTCAGGGGATTGCCGAAAATTTTGTACCAGTAGCATTGCCGAAATCTGATTATGGCCGGTTCTATTCAAGGGATTCTTATATTATCTTGCAGGTAATTGTGCTCTTTATACATCTTTATTACAACTTCTTTTTTGTTCAAAAACAAGTCCATTAATAAATTAAAATTGAAACGTTCCTTATAAACTTTTATCCATGCAGACAAGCCCTGGTAGGGGAGGTGCTTATTTGTATGACATCCACTTTTGGCAAGGAAAAGATACAAGCCATGTAAGGGCTTATTTTTTCAGAATATTTGTTCCTTCACTACCGTAGTTTAAATATTTTTATAATATCTATAGACCTATGCTAGATTTAGAACTTTGAAGCCAAACACTCCATCATTAATTGTACATTTGGTATGTTCAACCCCAGAGTCCAAGTTGATTGATTAAAATGATACCTATTAAAAGTTACACAAAAAGTAGGTATTAGTATTTACAGTCCACCACTATCTTAAAGTCAGTTTCCAAATTTAAAATTCAATTCTCTTATGTCTACCATGAGTCTGTACAATATTTTTGAAATGCCAGCATATTGACATGTTTGTTAATTTTTCCTTGCAGCTTACTCTATTTTCAGAATTTGTTAGCTATCAAATGGTTCGAGAAGCATACGAAGGTATAATTTAAACTTCTCGTTTCTATTAGATTTAATATTTCTATTAAATCTCTGACCTGCAAACATATAAATGTAGAATAACAGGACTAGACTCATTTGAGAATTTTTGTGAAATGCAGTGTTTTGAAAAAGCTTAAAATTTTGGATTGCAAAATAAAATAGCTTGGTTACTTATCTTCAGTTTTACAATATGTTTAAATCCATTCTATTAATTATGTCACTCTGTTGTATTGTGGCCGGCACTGCATTATCCTATGTTAGTTCAACATCTACATCTCCCCTAATGTACAGAGGGAAAATCTGGATTCGGGAGCCTTCTATCTCTTTCTAGCATAGGTCTCCTTTAATGTTTTAATGAGCACAGGAATGTCGTATCATATCTTCAAAGTAATGAATTTGTATCAATGTGGAGCATATCATTTTCTTCGGATACTGGTATGATTTTAATAATGAAACATTCATTTTGCTCTTTTTTTTAATGTCTACATCAGATAAGTTAAGATAGCTCATGGTAATACTTTTTGTCATGAAGGTGAACTAGTTGAGGCTGTTGTACCTTTTCTGCATCAGTTTGAGTGTGGGTATATAGTTCATACAAAACAAGTTTTTTTGTCTTTCGTAGATAAGGGTAGACATGGTTAGTTATGTTAATTAAAATTCTGAATATAAATGATTGATGACTGATTCTAGAAGCATTAATGATTGATGGCAGGAATAATCGCAAGCTTTGAATGATAGAATCCATATGGAATGAATTTCGATGGGAATGATGTAAGTACATATACCTGTTTACTAATAAGAATTTAACTCATTCCACTTCATGCAATCATATCTTCTGAATATATCTTGCATTCTTGTCACTTTATGTTTTATTCTTACTTTTCACAGTTGATAGTGATCTGAGTGTAATAAACTATTAAAATCAGGATTGACTCTCTGGTTAAAATTATTTGTTTTTGAGTAAAAGAGTGTGATAGTATTGGGAGTCTTAATGAAAAGTTGCATTTTCTTTAGTGGAGTTAAAAAAATCTAAATTAAATTCTTATTAGACATGTTAAGAGATAAATAATTACTAGCAGGGTTAAATAAAATAATTTAAGCTTGACGAGTTTTACCTTCCGTCCCTCCTACCATACCAGAGACAAAGAATGATAAATAATTGATGCTATGAGTGTTGACATACTCAGTTGTGAACTGTCAGAAAGAGTAATCAACCAAAAGCATTGACAAGGTTATTTGTATGATAAATTTCCTTTAATGGTCTTTCCTGCATTGTAGTGGATGGCCAAGACTCGGAAGTATTACAATGTGGCTGAGCTTGATGAGGTGCGGATTGATACTCTACAATTCATCCAAGATCACATTTGACGACATAAGTCTTCTTTTGGCAAGGTTTAATTAATATATCGCATTTGCAGACATAGTTATTTGACTAGGACTAGTTAAGCTACTTTGTTTTGTGGATGGGTACTTTTATGAGTTTAGTTCATTTTGTGGATATGTAATCATGTTTACTTGCCTTGGATTTGGTACTTCGGATGTTTACTTGCCTTGGATTTGGTACTTCGGATATGCAGTTTATGTAATTTGGATGTTGATGACATTGATTTTAATTTTGTCAATGACAGTTGAGAAATTCTTATCTATTTTTGGATGAGTTTATTTTGGATGATTATATTTATTCAATGCAGCAAGTTATGTTTAAACAAGGAAAAGACAACAGTTTAATAATAAATTAAAGAGATGACTATAACAATAAAAGAAAATAGTTAATATGAAGAAAGGTGATGTAAAATATCAAATACAACATCAGTTTAATTATCTAACATAGATGTCTAAGAGAATAATATAAATCAGTTTTTTGTGAAAAAATCGATGTTTATAAGTACATTAGACATCAATATAGGATGATGTCTAAGACTACTATAGACATCACTTTATCTGCCAAAATTATGATGTCTAATATCCAAATAGACATCTTTTCCAAAAAAATAAAGTGATGTGTATGTGAAAAATAACTTAGTTTATTATATGTTTTTTAGAATATAAGGCAAGCAAGTTGTTTATAAAATTAATTATATCTAACCTATTTTGTAGAACAACTGATGTGTATTGAAGGAAATATCGATGTCTATGTTAGCACAGACATCAGTTTCTGACCGATGTCTAGAATAGACATCTCCGACTAAAACATCACATGCAAAATAACATAGACATCGGCCAGAAATTGATGTCTATTGACCCTTTTCTTATAGTGAATCCTGGATATGGAGCCACCGCGCACCATAAAGGACGTTCAGAAGTTGACTAAAAGAATCGCAGCCTTTGGCAAGTTCGTCTCCAAGTGCCTTCCATTCTTCAAA
The DNA here is from genome assembly GCA_037693485.1 of Kitagawia praeruptora. NCBI lineage: Eukaryota > Viridiplantae > Streptophyta > Magnoliopsida > Apiales > Apiaceae > Kitagawia > Kitagawia praeruptora. The sequence continues at coordinate 119,106,554 of CM075345.1, read as the reverse complement.
ACACTGAAGAAAGTGAAGGACTTTGAATGAACAGCTGAAAGCCAAAAGGCCTTTGAATAGCTAAGGAAATCAACAGCTGAGGCCCCGTTATTGGTCAAACCAAGCCCGGAAGAAACCTCGCTCTTATACCTAAAGATCTCCGAACAAGCAGTGAGTGACGTTCTGATCAAGGAAGAATGAAAGATTCAAAAACCTGTCTACTATGTGAGCAAAGTATTGCATAGCACAGAGCTAAACTACTCCACCGCTGAAAGTTTGCATTAGCATTGGAGACAGCCTCAAGGAAGTTAAGACCATACTTCCCGGCACAAAAGATTGAAGTCCTGACGGACCAACCATTGAGGAACATACTCCATAGCCTGAAAGCCAATGGTAGGCTCATCAAGTGGGCAATCGAGTTAGGGGAATTTGATATCAAGTATGAGGCCATTAAAGCCCAAGCCTTAGCTGACTTCGTGGTTAAATGTACCATTAACAACCAAGAAGTCGGGGGCAAGAGGTAGTAACCCAAGAGGGCAAAGAACCCGAACAAGAATAAGGAACCTATACCTGATCAGAAGGAGTATTGGGTTCTCTATTTTGATGGGGCGTCAAAAACAAAATCTAGTGGTGCTGTCCTAGTCTTGCATAGCCCCGATTGGTTTATGATCGAGTATGCTTTGAAGTTGGATTTTTTGACTACGAACAACAAAGTAGAGTATGAAGTCTTGATAGCCGGATTTAACTTGGCCAGAGCCCTGAGGGGAAAGAGTCTCAAGATTTGCCGAGACTCAAGGCTTGTAGTGGCCCAAGTTAAATTTAAAGCCATGGATGAAACCATGGCCAAGTATCTGAAGATTGTGAAGGCTATAATGACACAGCTTGATGAATGTTATGTTGAACACATCCCAAGAGAAAAATTGAAAAATTGAAAATTTTGAAAATTGGCTCCATACTCAAGGAAAATATAAATAAGAAATATTTTTTGATTCGATTTTCTCGAGAAGGAAGGAAAACTTAAAAAATTTGAATAAGGCTGGAGCCTCATTCATAATATTTCCAGTGAAATATTTCGACTGAAATGCAAAAAGGGAAAATTCGAGTGGAATTATTCGAGTGAAGAGGAAAAAAGGACGGCCCCCATATTCAATTTCCATTCAAAAATTTAAGAAAAAATCGAATGTGATATTTCGAATGAGGAGCAAAAAAGGGTTAGGCCCCACCAGGAATTTTTATTCAAAAATTTTAAAAATAAAAATAATTCTCAAGTTAGAATTTTCGGATAGAAGATAAAACGAGGGCTAGGTCCCATCAGAAATTTTCATTCGAAAATTAAAAAAAAAATTGATTGAACATTTTCGAGTGAACAGCAAAAAAGGGGTGGGTCCTTCCAACAAAATCTTCATTCAAATATGCTAAATTTAAAAAGAAAAAGAAAAAAAATTGTTTCGACTGAAATTTTTCGACGGGAAAGGAAGTTGAATGGTGAAAGCGCAGTTTGGTGCCCAAGTTATGCTGAGTTAGCAGAAAGGCCCCTGTAGTTATAATTGACAAAAAGGCCTCTATACTTTACAACTTGACAGAAAAGTATTTCAACTTTTCAAATTTACAAACCAGCCCCTACAGAATTACAAAATGACTCGAATAAATTATTTTCAAAGTATTCGAAAATATTTTCAGGAAATTATCCGATGATAGCAAAAAATTGCGAAAATTTCAAATTTCGTAGGATTGAGTTCCCATAAATTATTTTAAGTCTCGAATAAGACCAGATAATTATTTTAAATTGTCGAGAATCATCTGAAAATTAAGGAAAATACCAGTGGATACACGAAAATTCCTAAAATATTTGGAATAATTAAGAAAATACCTGTGGGTACAAGAAAATTCCTAAATTATTATGAATAATTAAGAAAATACCTGTGGGTACACGAAAATTTCTAAAATATTAGGAATAATTAAGAAAAATACCTGTGCGTACAAGAAAATTCTTAAAATGTTAGGAATAATTAGAAAAATACCCGAGGGTACAAGAAAATTCCTAAAATAGTAAGAATAATTAAGAAAAATACTTGTGAGTACACGGAAATTCCTCAAATATTAGGAAAAGTACAGAAAAATATGAGGAAAATTATTGAAATATTTTCTTGGTAATTGAGCAATAATTTATGCTAATAATGCATAAAATGTTAGGCCGAATACACAAATATAATCAAGTTCGTATGAGAGAATAACAAGTAAAACACTTTCGAACAATTAAAAACTGTTTGGAATTAATAATTCCTCTCTCAGTGATGTAAAATATCACAGAGAGCTGCTTAGGTTACAATGAATGATAATTCGTTACACGATACCCTTCTAGGGTTAACCTAACTGTATATATAAGATATACAGCTGCTATACAATCGATAATTGATACTCCTATAAATTAGTTATACAATTGATATCAATTACGATTGCTACACGTCTCCTTAGTCAACACAATCTCTTTGATAGCTATTCAATCTTCAAAGATATTGCTTCCTTAATTATCTTCAAGTATTCTTCAAACTCTGTTGACCAGTAGACGCTTCCTCTAGACAGAGTTTAACAAACTCTGTCGAGCTTCCATCTGTCAGTGTTTAACTAAACTCTGACTGCTTCCAGCTAAACTCTGATATTTCACTGTAACACTTAAACACTGATTATTATTCACATCAATTATATCTAACAATCTCCCCCAACTTGTTCATTTGCAAAAATGCACAAGTTTGTAATAATTGATGATGTCAAAACAATAAGACAAATACAGTGTTTAATATACAAACAGAGTTTAAGCTTCTACTTAACAAAATCTACAGAAAACAAGAAAATTCTTACAGTGCTTTATTCCTTAATTTCTTCAACATCTGGTGTTGACCTGACATAGTCTATAAGCAATCTTCTTTCTGCATTTTCAAGTTCCTTCTGCATAACCTCCTTAATCTCTTTCAGCTTAGGATCATTTTCACCAGTTTGGTAGATAGCAGATCTCAAAGAATAGATTTTGTTTCTTCTCATTTCATTCCCCAGTCTGATGAATTGTGCTTTCTCTGAGTCAGAATTAAAATCAAGAACTGTTATACCCAAATCTGTCTTCAGCTTAGCACTATTCTTCTTCATCTCAACAATCTTTCCTTGATAATCTCTGTACTTTGGGACATACTGACTGTTGTATTTTATACCTCTAACTGCCAAATTATGCAGCATCTTCTTTCTTAGCACATTTGCAGCTTGTTGAGTCCTTTGATTCTTCACTTTGAAAATATACAGAACATATTCCAATTCTTCCCAAAGCTTCAAATCAAGATCATACTGACCAATTTTGTATATAGTCCCATCAGCCATGAAGTACAGTAGAAAATCTTTCTTTAAGCTCTTTTGATGAATCAACTGTACTGATTCCAGTCTATCTAAACTCTCCTGAGTAACACCTTGACCTGGAACAGCTAGTGATGAAGGATCTTGAGGACTGGTATTCATTCTATTTTCTCTATGGGAACCCAAACCAGATTTTTCTCGACCTTGCTTACCCATTAAAGCTATGCTTTGTAGAAAATTATCTCCAGCCTCACTAATCTCCAGAGTTTGTTCACGAATTGTTGGTTTCCCAAAAATTGTTTGCAATTGAGCAGACAATGGCTTCTGTATAACTTGTGTAGCAAAAGAGGTTGTATTTACCTTTTTTAAAACTTTCTCTTCCTCACCAACTTTACCCTTCAGCTTCTGTTTAGTCTCTGCTTCTGTTAGTTTTCTAGATATCTGTATCCTCTGATCAGCACTAACATTTTCCTTGATAATAATGCCTTTAAGAACAGGCCTAGGACCTTTCACATTTTTCTTGAACTTGCCAGACTTCAGAGCTTTCTGATGTTCGTCTTGTACATTCTTCTCTTCAGCTTGAATGTCTGCAATAGTAACTCCTTCTTCATTTTCTTCAAGGAACAATTTAGCAGCCAATTCTTCATCAGTCTGTGGATTATCAGTGAATAGCAAACTCTGGGTCTTTGAAGTACCCTGAGCATCAGTATATATTCCATCAGACTTTGACTTAGAAGATTTTCCAGATTTTTGACTGAAACCTTGATCAACTCTTAATCTTTTCCCTTTATCATTTGCTCCTCCATCTTCAGCATCATCCTTCTGAGTCAGAGTTTGAGATTGCCTGCATTTTGACTTAGCAACTCTCTCCCCCTTTTTGACATCATCAGGAATCAAGATAGATGTAATCAACTCCAAGGAGGTATCAATAGAATCAATCTTTCCAGACAAGACAGTCTGATTCTGTTAAACTTGACCTAGCCTTTGAAACAGAGTTTCTTGAGCTTTAGAAAAGTTTTGAAACTTTGTTTGATTATCTCTCTGCATGGTCATGTCTCTAGCAACAACATCAGCTCTCAGATCAGTTATGGCCTTTTGAGACTCATCAAACCTTTCATTCAAATTCTTGACCTGAACAACAGTTGCTTGCAGACTTGAAAGAATATCAGGATTTGAAATTTTCTTGGCAGATTGATGCACAAATTTAGCTGCTCTTTTTCTTGGAAAAATGCAATCCTCTTTATACCAATTCTCAAGAATTTGACAAAATATTCTTCTTAAATCTCATTTTGATGTGAAGGTTGAGAAAAAGGTGTGTGCTTTGCATCAGTTTGAACTGGTATGCTCTGAGAAGAGTTAGACTCTCCACTCCCTTCATCTTCAACATCAGTATTTGCATCTGCAACTGGATCAATCTCAGCAAAATGCACTTCAGCTTCAACATTCTCTGCAACAGTCTTTACAACAGTCTCTGCAGTTTTATCAGCAACATTCTCTGCAGGTTGTTCTTGAGTTTCAACATACTTTGCATTATTACCTTGGTCAACTTCTTCACCTTTTTTAGTAGTTTAGTGAGCATCAGAGAATAACTCAGTATGAGTTGCTACTGTTTCATCAAGGACTACAGTAGGCTGATCTGCTGCACCAGTTTCTCCAGAATTAGCAAGGACAGGTGAGATAGGAACATGAATAGGATCAGAGAATGGTATGAATGTTTCAATAAAATCATCCATTGCAGCAAAACCATCTCTGTTTTCTGCAATCAGCTGTGCATCTTCAGTTGCTTGGACAACCTCTTCTTCAGTATGTATCTCAACAGCAGGTATTTCCTTAGAAATCACCTCTAGAGCTTCAATGTTCATCTCCTCATCAGACTCTTCAAGTATCAACTTTCTCCTCTTAGCTTGAGGCACCTCAACCGCCTCTTCTTCTTCAGTAAAATCTTCTTCTATTACAGAAGGTGATGGAGACCTATTTGCGCTTTCCTTTCTTTCCTTTCTAACCCTTTTAGCCCTGACAGAGCTATGCCTTGAATTATGTGTTGTATGCTTTGTTCTGCCTCCACGTTTTGGTTTAGCAGGTGGTGGTTGTTGTTCAGGTTGAGGTTGGGCTTGAGATTGAGTTTGTGATTGAGTAAAACAGGCAGTTTGAACTGCTTCTGCCCCGAAATAGGTTGGCAATTTTGCTTCATCAAGCATAGTTCTGGCAGCTTCTATCAAGGTTCTGTTCTTTCTTTCAACTACACCATTTTGCTGTGGTGTACGAGGTGCAGAAAACTCTTGCTTCACTCCTCTGTTCTTGTAGAATTTTTCCATTGTTGCATTCCTGAATTCAGTTCCATTATCACTCCTGATTATCTTGACTTTGTGTTTTGATCCTTTGTCCAGTAGCTTCACATGCTCCATCAGAGTTAATGCAGTTTCATCCTTCTTTGCTAGAAAATACACCCAAGTGTATCTCGTGTGTTCATCAACAATGACTAAAGCATATTTCTTTCTTCCAATTGACAAGACATTCACTGGTCCAAAGAGATCAACATGTAGAAGATGATAAGGATCAACAATTTAAGATTCAGACTTGCTCTTGAAAGATGACTTCCTTTGTTTGGCCTTTTGACAGGAATCACACAGGCCATCAACATTTAATAAAGACTTTGGAAGTCCTCTTACAAGATCCTTTCTTATCAACTCATTAATGTTGTTCAACCTTTTCCTTGCCTTTATTACGCCTATTAGCTTCTTGCTCATCCACCTTCTCCCCCTCAGTTGGGTTATCCTCCAGAGGAGTTGGGAAATTAGACGAAGCTGTCTTCACCAAGGAATTAATTGCATGACTAAACTGGGCTGCCATGGAATTTAATTGAACCTGGAATGCATCATTTTGAATAAGTTACAAATTCTTGATTTCTGCAATGGACTCACGGATATGTGGCAACTCGTTTTCCAGTGTTTGGACCCGTGCAAGGAGTCTGTTGTATTCCGTTCTGGTTACAGGTGCATGTGGTTGAGTATGTTGCCCACTCTCATGTACTGCTCGTGTTTCTCTCAACTCCTGTCCAAAACTTCCACAGAGATGCGTATCTGCAAATGAAATCATCCTAGCCCTTTTGTCGGATGGTGCAATAAAAGTTCGTGAGCTTCCATCCTCTCGTGAAGCAAGTTGCCGACCACTGGTAAAGAGTGGTAAATCTGGAAAAAGATCCAGGGATTTTCTCTCGGGGAGGTTAAACTTGAATGGATTAAATGGCACAAGACCCAAGTTTCCCTCGAATGTCTCGGGTTCGCTAGGTTTACTTCATTTAGAATGAGGTAGAGCGGCTGTTGTAGCAAACTCCTTATGTGGTGCTGCTCTTACTGGTTTTTGTAACAACGGAAGTGGGACAGTCGTTAGATATTCAGTTAGGACTGTAGGCACATCCGTATAGCTCTTATTGCTTATGTAATTAATTACATTCGCCTTCATGGAAGAACATTCCACATCTCTACCATTGTCCAAGCGTATCCTGTCTGCATCACTCAAAAAATCATTTAATATTAGCTGCATAAATCTTGGATATAGACATTTGACCCTTTGAGTTTGGACATCCCTTGTTCCTAGTTGCTTCATCTTCAAAATGATTTGACCAAGAACTATCTTACCAAAATTAATCCTCAAATTGTTGGCGACCGCATACCCTATTGTTTGAATAAATTCAGATATTCGATCTAGATTTGTTCTTTCTGAGGAAAAAACATGGTTAAGAATGTGGAAGAAGAAATTCCAGTACTGGGTTAGATATGTTCTAGAGAGATTACCAGTATTGAAATTGCCATCTTGGTACCTTATAAGACGAAAGAACCTTTTAATCTGGTCAGGTGTAGGATCAGAAACGAGATTTTCCATAGGAAAATGAAGAATTCTATTAACATCTCGTTCAGTGACCCTAATCGACCTACCAAATAGTTGATAGGTGATTGCACACCCGTCCTTTCCAGAAGTGTTAACCGCACTGCAATATAATTCACGCAAGGCATCATGGTTAAGCGGCACTGGTATAACTAGAGCATAACTAATTACTGAATGTTCATTAAGAAATTGTGCCCAAGCTCAAAACTGCTCATCCCGGATGGTGTTGATTTCCTGGATGGAAGTAGGATTAACTCTAGCAATCAAGAAGCTTCCCTGCAATGCCATTTTCAAGACAGCAAGATTGTGAGATCTCTTCCCTAGGAGGTTGAAGTTTTCAGCAATTGTGTGTATATGCTCTGTATATCTAAAATGATGATATTTAACACAGACAAAAGCTCATTGTTTATAAGGTTTCAAAGATTAGCGGGTTAGGTGTGATATAGTACAAGCTATCCGCTTTTCTTCTTTTAGCTCAAGCCCTACTCTCTCTTTTGCCTCCAAAGTCCTCCTCGAGCCACACAATGCTCCTTCTTTTTCAACAAAAATATTTGCATGGTCCTCTTCTAAATCAATTAAGTGAAGGAGGAGTATCCACTTTCTTGATTATGCCATCACGAAAAGTATCAATGGTATTTTTCCTAGTTTTTTTATCCTGCACAAGCAAAGAATCCAAAAAACAATTACAGAAAAATAAAAATAAGAAAAGGTATAAAAACTCCCCTAACGCATATGCATGAAGTGGCGAAGCATGACGTGACACTCCAAAAAGACCAAAAATCTGTTGCGTGGGACTACCACGAATAGCATGAACAGTTGTTTTAATTCTGCACAAAGTTTCCAAACAAGCATTAGCAAATTTAGCTACTACATCAATAAATAATAATTGATCAAGAAAATATGTAGTTTTGGAAAAATTTGTGATAAAGCAATGATAAAATTCACAGCCTCGAAAACGCCGAACTCCTTTAATATTCATGTGAGGTGGAGGCTCGGGTAGTGGTTCTTCTCCCTTCCTTACTTTCTCTGGAGCTATTTGATCCTCTTGGCTTTTTAAATCAATGAATGAGGAGTAATAATCACTATCTCCTTCTTCTGAGAATTGAAGAGTAAGAGCTGTTTGGAATGGGTTATCAAGCAAAATTGGAGAAAAATCTTCTCGGACAATTTTTGGCATCATGTCAACCTTTAAGCATAAATTCTCGTCCATACTCACAACATCCTCCACAACATCATTGATCTTAACATCGGTGGAAAGCTCCTCTTCTATTTCAATATGTACATCATCAGCACACACCGAAAAACTATTTTCCTCTTGATCACTTGTAAGAATGATCGAATCCATTTCATCTTCGGGTGATATAGATGGCGGCGGTGTAGAGTCAGGTTGCCATACAGTAAAAGAGCTAGCCAATTTTGAAATTTCAGCTTCCATCATCTTGTTACGAGTGTTTATCTCATTCATATTTTGCAAGGACTCCTCTTGATCCTTTTGAGTTTGCATTAGAAGTTTCAACGACTCGCTCAATAATCGATCAGATAGCGCATTTGCATTGGTTTGATGAACCTGTAAATTTTGCGGTGGAGGATATTCATATTGCTGCCATGATGAGTGCTCAAATTGTTGCTGGAATTATTGTTGATCATGATATGAGAAATTCTGAAAATTGTTGTCCGTGTACGAAAAATTTGGTTGCTCCGTCCAATCTTGATCATACGCATCATAGTACGGATTGGACTCGTATCTTTCTCGATAATCATTCACTTGTCCGAATTGAGCATTGTAAGTATTGTAAGAGCATTCATAACCAAAGTGACCATAGATCCCACAAACTTCACAACCTGTGTATGTTTCGGGGGCAATCCATGACATCGCATTATTACTCATCGGACATGTAGTGTACAAATAAATTCAAACACACAAAGAAATGGTGAAAAATCAAAAGAAAAATCTAACCTAGGTTCCCTAAATAAATTAACTAGACATTGCTCATAATGTTAAGACACACTAAAAATTCCGTAAATTAAGAATTATTCAGACCGATTCGACCAGATTAGAGCAGGCATTGCCAAGAGGCCAAACTCGTCACTTAGACACCGAATCTTAACAGCCAGGCGAACCTTAGACACTGAAGGTCGTGAATAAGTCTTAATTACGTTTATTTTTAGGCACCTTTCTAATTGAGCGTGAAATCCTAGGGGCAAATGGCTAATTAATTTTATTAAAGGGCTAGGGGATGCAAAATGTTGAAAATTAATGATGCAACAAACAACGAGGTATATATAAAAACGGTAAACAAATATGGATGCATTACTACGTGTCTTAAATTAAAGGAAAAAAATAAATAAAATTTAACGTACCTTGGGGTCCTCCAGCAATCACCACAATTAAATAGGTACGAAAAATTAAAAACAAGAAAATAAAAAATCTAGATGATGTGCCCTAAGTGATTAAATGCATGATGCAACAATTATATATTTATAACTAATTTTTTTTTTTTTTTTCAATTTTCAATTTTTTTAATTTTTTTTTAAAATTTTTTTTTTTTTGTGATTTTCTAAAAAAAATAAGAAGGCGAAAAGAATGAGATACGGGTTATCGAAGCACGCTTCCAAAAATTCCAATTTTTCCACGCTCCGCGAGAAGATTCTCGAATTTCCAACTTTCCTAAAAAAAATGAGACAAGTAAAACTAATCCGAAAAATTAAAAATTAAGGCGCAAAAAATTATAGTCCCCGGCAGCGGCGTCAAAAACTTGATGTGCTAAAAATTAGGATTTAAAATTGCAAGCGCACAATTCATCGTTTTAATACTTAAGATATCGATCCACAGAGACTAATATTTTCGTGATCCTGAATTTTTAATTTATGCGAACTAGACAATAATATTTGAGATGGGATTTAATTAACCTAATTAACAAAGATTATCAAATAATATGGAAAACCTAGGAATCCGAATCCATTAATCAATCACAGTTAATATCAACTCGCCGTAAAATCAATTCTCTTTTCTTCACAAATAAGATATATCAATCAACGAGACAAGCATATACTATGAAACTTGTTACTCCCTCCGTCTCAATTTACATGTCCCTTTTCTAAAAAACACACATATTAAGATAAAGTTAGTTGAATAAATTTTTCCAACTAATACCCTTATTTAATACATTGGAAAATGAGAATAAAGTTAAGTTTAAAAAAGTTAAATTTTTGATACAATAAATTTAGGGATAGTTTTGTAAAACTACACTTAAATTTGCATTGAAAAGAGAAAAGAGACATGTAATTTGGGACAAATTTATTTTAGAAAAGGGACATGTATTTTGGGACGGAGGGAGTATCTAACAATAACCTATCAAAACTTCAAGGAGCAAGCATAGGCTATGAAAAATAAATTCGGTAACAATAATATATCAAAATCACTTTGTCAATTGAACAATTAAGCACCAAGAAAAATTATGAGAATCAATTAATAGGAACGAGAAGAGATCAACAATAATTAAATCAACTTCACCTTCATCCTAGGGTAAAAAAATTAGTTACTCGTAATTATATAAACAAAGCAAATAACAAAATTATGACTTGAAAGCATTATAAACTAGTGACTATAATCAATAACTATAATATTATTATATCTATACGAGTAATTCAAAGCGAATGTAATGGCAGGCTAACGAATAACACATGTGACCAAATAAAATAAACTTAAGACATGCACATTAATCACTATAGTTAATGAAATTAAATTGCTCCCTCGCATAAGAACAAGTTGCCGAATAAATAAGTAAATCACAGAGTAAAAGCTGCTCCCCGGAAAGAAGTACTGTCGGAAATAAGCCGGAAATAACGAAACAAAATTGCTGAATTAAAATTAAGGGAAAGGTGTTTGAACAAAATAAAAAATGTTTGTATTAAAAGATAATTAAATCTATTCCTACTCCTAAAATTCTAGGTGTCTAAAGGTGTCTTTTTACAAGAAAAAATGAGGGTATTTATAGGAAAAATTTAGGGTTTTGGGTTTGGTGTGGATTAATCCCCACCATTCATTTAGGTTTGGTGTGGTTTAATCCTAACCCTCCATTTTGGTTTGGTGTGATTTAATCCTACCCCTCCATTTTGGTTGGCTACAAAAATGCACCACCACCCCTTGCTTTTCCTTTTCTTCTTGTTTTGGTCCTTCTTTTTCTTTTTTTGTCATTTCTTGTACTTTATTTATATATTTTGTCATTTCTTCATTTTTCTCGAATTTCCTGAAATGTAACAAAATAATTTATCAAAATACGAGTTCAAGCAATAAATAGGCAATAAAAATATGCAAAATTATGCACTAATCATTTGAGATTGCCTGCATTTTGACTTAGCAACTCTCTCCCCCTTTTTGACATCATCAGGAATCAAGATAGATGTAATCAGCTCCAAAGAGGTATCAATAGAATCAATCTTTCCAGACAAGACAGTCTGATTCTGTTAAACTTGACCTAGCCTTTGAAACAGAGTTTCTTGAGCTTTAGAAAAGTTCTGAAACTTTGTTTGATTATCTCTCTGCATGGTCATGTCTCTAGCAACAACATCAGCTCTCAGATCAGTTATGGCCTTTTGAGACTCATCAAACCTTTCATTCAAATTCTTGACCTGAACAACAGTTGCTTGCAGACTTGAAAGAATATCAGGATTTGAAATTTTCTTGGCAGATTGATGCACAAATTTAGCAGCTCTTTTTCTTGGAAAAATGCAATCCTCTTTATACCAATTCTCAGAGAATTTGACAAAATATTCTTCTTCAATCTCATTTTGATGTGAAGGTTGAGAAAAAGGTGTGTGCTTTGCATCAGTTTGAACTGGTATGCTCTGAGAAGAGTTAGACTCTCCACTCCCTTCATCTTCAACATCAGTATTTGCATCTGCAACTGGATCAATCTCAGCAAAATGCACTTCAGCTTCAACACTCTCTGCAACAGTCTTTACAACAGTCTCTACAGTTTTATCAGCAACATTCTCTACAGGTTGTTCTTGAGTTTCAACAGACTTTGCATTATTACCTTGGTCAACTTCTTCACCTTTTTCAGTAGTTTGGTGAGCATCAGAGAATAACTAAGTATGAGTTGCTACTGTTTCATCAAGGACTACAGTAGGCTGATCTGCTGCACCAGTTTCTCCAGAATTAGCAAGGACGGGTGAGATAGGAACATGAATAGGATCAGAGAATGGTATGAATGTTTCAACAAAATCATCCATTGCAGCAAAACCATCTCTGTTTTCTGCAATTAGCTGTGCATCTTCAGTTGCTTGGACAACCTCTTCTTCAGTATGTATCTCAACAGCAGGTATTTCCTTAGAAATCACCTCTGGAGCTTCAATGTTCATCTCCTCATCAAACTCTTCAAGTATCAACTTTCTCCTCTTAGCTTGAGGCACCTCAACCGCCTCTTCTTCTTCAGTAGAATCTTCTTCTATTACAGAAGGTGATGGAGACCTGTTTGCTCTTTCCTTTCTTTCCTTTCTAACCCTTTTAGCCCTGACAGAGCTATGCCTTGAATTATGTGTTGTATGCTTTGTTCTGCCTCCACGTTTTGGTTTAGAAGGTGGTGGTTGTTGTTCAGGTTGAGGTTGGGCTTGAGATTGAGTTTGTGATTGAGTAAAACAGGCAGTTTGAACTGCTTCTGCCCCGAAATAGGTTGACAATTTTGCTTCATCAAGCATAGTTCTCGCAGCTTCTATCAAGGTTCTGTTCTTTCTTTCAACTACACCATTTTGATGTGGTGTACCAGGTGCAGAAAACTCTTGCTTCACTCCTCTGTTCTTGTAGAATTCTTCCAATATTGTTGCATTCCTGAATTCAGTTCCATTATCACCCCTGATTATCTTGACTTTGTGTTTTGATCCTTTGTCCAGTAGCTTCACATGCTCTATCAGAGTTAATGTAGTTTCATCCTTCTTTGCTAGAAAATACACCCAAGTGTATCTCGTGTGTTCATCAACAATGACTAGAGCATATTTCTTTCTTCCAATTGACAAGACATTCACTGGTCCAAAGAGATCAACATGTATAAGATGATAAGGATCAACAATTTAAGATTCAGACTTGCTCTTGAAAGATGGCTTCCTTTGTTTGGCCTTTTGACAGGAATCACACAGGCCATCAACATTTAATAAAGACTTTGGAAGTCCTCTTACAAGATCATTTCTTATCAACTCATTAATGTTGTTTAGATTCAGATGAGAGAGTTTCTTATGCCACTTCCAACTCTCTTCACTAGATAGGCAATAATTTTCTAAACTTATATGGACCATTTACTCAACACCCGGATCATATTATTCTAACTCTTTCAGGTGAAAAAGTATATGTCAAAAAGTTGATTATAGCTAAAAAATTTGGAGTTAAAGACTTCCTTGAATCAATGAAGAAAAAGTCTAAGACTCGTCAACCAGAAGCTATAAACATCAGCCCTAATAAAATTCAAATTTTAAAAAGGGGGAAGGATAGTTTAGAAGAATTTAAAGAATTGAATTTTATTTGTAAAAATTTGATTCTAAATATAGAAAAGAAATCTATAATCGAGAGATTATTAGATTCAGTTTGCTCTGAAAATCCCTTAGATCCTAAAAAGACTAAGCAATGGATGAAAGGAAGCATCAAGCTCAGAGATCCAAAGACGGTAATCAAGGTAAAACCGATGAAGTACAGTCCACAAGATCGAGAAGAATTTGGCAAACAAATTCAGGAGCTACTGGATATGAATATCATCATACCCAGCAAATCACCTCACATGTCTCCAGCATTTCTAGTAGAAAACGAAGCAGAAAGGAGAAGAGGCAAAAAGAGAATGGTAGTCAACTACAAGGCGGTTAATGATGCCACCATAGGAGACAGCCATAATTTACCAAACAAGGATGAATTACTCACCCTTATCAGAGGTATTCTTGTAGACAGGCACACAACTTTTCCATCAGAGTTTGTTGCCAAACTTATTTCATAGATATTATTGCGCCTGTGTCCAACTAGAACAACTTTCCCTGTAGATTTACTGATGATTTCACAGTATTCAGGCTGAAAATCTACATGATATCCTCTGTCACAGATTTGACTCACAGATAGCAGATCATGCTTGAGTCTTGGAACTAGAGCTACATTTGTGATGATGACACTTCCAAGATTGATATTGCCATATCCCAGAGTACGTCCTATGTTGCCATCTCTATAGGAAACTTTTGGGCCAGCCTTCTCCACATACTCTGATAGCAGGGCTTTATTTTCAGTCATGTGTCTTGAACATCCACTGTCCACGACTAGGGTACTCTTCCTGATGCACTGCAATCACAAACATTCACTGAAGGTCAAATTTAAGGATCCAGACTTGCTTGGATCCTTTGGCTTTCTTAACTTTGTTAGCTTTAGCAGCGGAATTCACATTATCAGAGTTTAAGCTAACATTTTCAGAGTTTACACCTGCAGAATTAACCCTAACCCATTTCAAATTAGGCTTAAGTTCATAGTGATTATGATAAATAGCATGATAATCCCTGCAAGTATAAATAGAATGCCAAGTACTACCACAATGTTTGCATAAGGTCTGTGGTCTAGTTCTAACATAATCTTTCTTTACTTCAGACTTGGAAGGTAAAGAATTAATGTTTTTATTCTTCCTGCAGAAATTAGCAAGATGGTTAGTACTACCACAGTTATGACATGTCTTTCTTGGAGCAAAAGTAGCAAGCATTGGATAATTACCTTGAGTAATGCCTACTTTACCATTTCTATTCTTCCTAGACAATTTCTGTTTCTTAACAGATTTTAACTCCTTAAGCTTATGCTTAAGTTGTTTATCTGTCATTGAACCAATATTAACCTGTTTAACACTAGTTTTTACTGGTTCTTTCTTAACAGCTCCTTTTTCAGCTTCAGACTTAGGTTCATTTATTCCATGAACAAATTTTGTAGATGGAAGATGTGTTCTGATTTTGACTTGATTTTGAAACCTAAGTTCATCTCCCTCACAGTAACCTAAACCAACTGTGTCTGACTGAAAAACCTCATTAGTGTCTTTTCCAGAATGAGTCCATATTTTAATTATGTGATTTGCCTTCTCCAATTCAGATTCTAGTTCCTTATATCTTCCTAGCAACTCCTATTCTAGATAAACAGCATCATCTCTTTCTTTCTGAACTTGTTGCATGTTTTCAAGTTTCTCTTCAACAATTTTATTTCTCTCTTTAAGTTCAGAATTTTCAGATTTGATTCTCTCATTCTCTAAAGTCTGATCCCTATAACTGATATGCAATGCCATAAGATAAATTCTCAATTCAGTTATATTATCAGTATTATAAGCATAGGTAGTTAGAGGTACCTTGTTTTCAGAGTCTTTAGAAACATTCTCAATAAAAGCCATGAGAGCATAGTTGACATCCTCATTTGAGTCTGAAGTGTCTGCCCAATCTCTGCCTTTTGTGATGAGTGTTTTTCCAGTTTTACCCATCTTGCACTCAGGAGCATAGTGACCCATCTCCTTGCACTTGTAGCATTGAATCTCAGACTTGTCTTTCTTCCCAGATTTAGTCTCCTGTCTCTCAGACTTTCTGAAACTCTTCCTGTCTGAATTGAACCTTTAGAGAACCTGTTTCCCTTCTTGAAGTTTTTGAAATCCATCTTCTTGAAAGTCTTTACCATCAAAACAGCCATTTTCCTCATTTCTTCTTCATCATCCTCAGAATCAGATGATTCATCAGTGTTTGAATCAACATCAGAGTTTGATGACTCACTTTCAGAATGTATGACTAAAGCCTTTCCCTTAGCTTTCTTCCTTGATGCTTCCTTCTTCAAGGGTTTCTCTTCAACCTTAAGAGCAACAGACTTTGCCTTCTTGCTTGATCTCCTGTTTCTCTGCTCCATTTCCAATTCATGAGTTTTGAGCAGCCCATAGATTTCATCAATCTCATTATCAGCAAGATCATAGTTGTCTCTAATAGTGGTTGTTTTCACATCCCACTTTTCTAGGTAAGGCAAGAAGAAATTTGAGATTTGAGTCTTCTAGATCATACTCTTTATTAACCAGTGACAAATCATTGAGCAGTTTACAGAATCTATCAAATGTTTCTATCATGGTTTCTTCAGATTTAGCCTCAAAGTGCTCATACTCCTGTGTGAGTATGTTCTTTTGATTCTTCTTGATAGCAGCAGTTCCTTGACATCTAACTTCAAGGGCATCCCAGATTTCTTTGGCAGTTGTGCAATTAATCACTTTTTTAGACATAACATTGTCTAAGGCACTATGAAGTAGATGCCTTACCTTTTCATCCTTAGCAATAGATGAAATATCCTCAAGAGTCAGATATTTCTTTTCCTTTGGAACTGTCTTAGCTTCTTGACCAGCAGTAGCTACAGATAGCTTTGTAGGCTTATGAGGACCTTCATAAATTCTGTCAAGATATTCTGGATCTGTAGCCTCCAAAAACATAGTCATCTTCACCTTCCAGATTGCATAGTCTGCCGGCCTGAGAATAGGAACCCTAATTGTCTCATAACGACTCACTGTTATAGGAGTCTTCTCAGAACTTGAACCTGATGGAGGAGGAATCTCTGTCATGATTATAGTTATGTGTGGATCTTAAACTGTATAGAATAACAAATCTGCTCTGATACCACTTGTTAGGCCGAATACACAATTATAATCAAGTTCGTATGAGAGAATAACAAGTAAAACACTTTCGAACAATTTAAAACTGTTTGGAATTAATAATTCCTCTCTCAGTGATGTAAAATATCACAGAGAGCTGCTTAGGTTACAATGAATGATAATTCGTTACACGATACCCTTCTAGGGTTAACCTAACTTTATTTATAAGATATACAGCTTCTATACAATCGATAATTGATACTCCTATAAATTAGTTATACAATTGATATCAATTACGATTGCTAAACGTCTCCTTAGTCAACACAATCTCTTTTATAGCTATTCAATCTTCAAAGATATTGCTTCCTTAATTATCTTCAAGTATTCTTCAAACTCTGTTGACCAGTAGACGCTTCCTCCAGAAAGAGTTTAACAAACTCTGTCGAGCTTCCATCTGTCAGCGTTTAACTAAACTCTGACTGCTTCCAGCTAAATTCTGATATTTCACTGTAACACATAAACACTGATTATTATTCACATCAATTATATCTAACATAAAAGCTCTATAAAATTGCCGAAATTGCTAAAAGCAAGCACAAGTTAAAACCTCGAACAAGGCTAATCGTCGTAAACGTGTAGGTCGCTTCACACTTTGCAATAAGGCGATATATGTGAAACACACTACACCACAAATGGTCTATGGCAACACCCAAAATAAGTGTTAAAAATGCTGAAAAATGTTACCATATGATTTAAGGCAACACTTTGGTCAATTTTGAAGGTGTTGGGAATTTGCATGTGGGCTTAGAGGTTAAGCCAACACATTTTGTCAAATCTATGGCAACATCAACATGATGTTGCCTTAGGCACTTATGCCAACATTTCATTCAAAATAGCAACACTATTTCCGGTGTTGGCATAAAGTCTATGGCAACACTGTCTACTCAACACCAACACGCTTGCGATGTTGCCATATAGCCTATTCCAACATCTTTGTCCCTCTATAGCAACATCAGTTGGAATAAATTTTCTGAAAATTTATATTTTAATTTTTTTTTTTGGATTTTGTTTTATTTGTGATATTTTTAAAATTTTCAAAAATACAATAAAATATTAACGCAAGTCAAGGTAAATTAAAATATAATTTGAATGAATCACATTTATCAACTTTTATAAAACTAAAATATATCACTAATTCCGTTACAAAAAATTACTAATTACACAAGTCAAATCATTATACATTAATAAGAAGGTCCTCAAATTCCTGTGGCATTCTGGAACTTGCCCAACTCTCCGCATTAATAAGAAGGTATGATTTTTTGTCAATTTTTAGTTGTAATTCTTCAACAGCCTCATGCACTTCTTCTAGCAAATCTCTTGGGCTTAATTTTTCCATCCTTTCAACCTTTTCTCCAAGCTCAAGTAACACTTTAGCACCTGCAGTGCCAACTTTCTGAATCTCGCTGCTAAAGACCTGTCGCAACTCAACTTCTGCCTGTAAATGTTAAATTATAAATTTGATATCAAATGGCATGATCATACATGTTAAGAGCCAGGGATCTTTACAAAAATAGCCTCTCCACTCTTAAAAGAATATGTAAGGTCTGCAGCACCTTATCCTCCCTACGACACATTAGGCATGGGTGGTTTGGTTTATACATGTCAACATCAGTCAAAGTTACCCAAAAATCCAAGTTAATGGTCTAAGGTTAGCATGAAGAGCTTAAAACATTTGTCACATATTTCATCCAAAGTAATGTAGTCATTTTCCTAAAAAAAAAATCATCTGGTTCCACTATTTGTCAACAATTCTAATTCTAAGGGCGAGGGTGGATGAAACAAAGTGCAATACATTATTGTTGAGTATTTGGAAATATATATACATTTCATTACCTTACTATCTGAATTCCTAAGCCAACTAAAACCTCCTTAACATCCCCAATTTTATGGCAGCATATCAAGCTTAAGGTAGTCTTTGCAACATGCAAAAAGAAAGGGAAAAAAACGAATGTTAGCAATTGCCAGAAAATCAGGCATAATATACGAATACATAGTTTTTACAAAAGAAAACAGTAAAACATTCATACCGTAACAAATCTAACCTGACCCATCATATTCATTGCTGATGAGTAGCATATAAAGCTTTTGTTCACTACTCCGCAACACAACTAGTTCACTGTATGTAGAAAGGAACGAAAGTAAGAAGGGTTTCATATATAGTTTAACAGAGTAATAGTTAGTGATCTCAAGAAAGTACTTTGATAATATATGAAAGAGCAGAAGATAGAAGACATTCCAGGTAAATGCATTATCAAAATCTCTAATTTTATTCCACAAGATTAAATTATTATCCATTACAAATTAATAAAAATTGGAATTTGCACTGGCCAGAATATCGAGAAAACTAATAAAAACTGGAAGAAATCAGAAGACCGCAAGCCTGCACAGGAGGCGTAACTGGATCTGTTTCAGGATAGCCATTAGAAGTTCAGAACACTAAATTGTTTTAACCTAGTTTTTTACTTAAAAACACAAAGAAAGAGCACACCTGTATCTAAAACTTTGTATTATTTTCAATCAAATTAAAGGCTGGGAAATTAACATACTTGATCATGCCACCTGATACAGTCCCTCTGTTAGGATCCTACCAGCTCTTGTACATTCTCATTGGTGCAACGAGGCTTCTTATATGCAGGGGAAGCTTTAAACCAATCCATGCCTTTGGAATTTGTCACAAAGTTTGGTGCATACCTATAATATATTACTAATAAACCATCAAACCATAATGAGAAGCCTTTTATCCACGTATCATTGCTATATATGTGGTAATGTTCCCCAATAAACTCTACAAACCTACTAAAAATCAGTAAATTAATCACTAATCATACTGATACAAATCACCACTTGCAATTACAGAACCACCTTCACACACTAAATTACTTAAACTACTGAATGAGTTTGTATTTTAGAAAGATATTCTATTTAAACACGCTTATATCTATATAGACAGATTAAGATTTGCTCTACCCATGATCAAACAATTATGTAAACCTTCAATCCACATAAATATTCCTGAATAAGGTTTTTCCACTCATAAAATCCTGCAAAATTGTAGTTGATAACATCATTAAACCAACAGAAAACCATGCTTGGAGAAAAGCGATAAACTATAAAAACCCTGGAAATTGTGTTATTTTGTTTGCAGAAATTACCACATCCTATATGGAAATCTATATCATGAAACATAAAAGATAATGTTAAATGTTAAAAGGTTGAATAAATACTAAAAGCTCAATCCAAATGTTACTCCACAGAGTAGAAAAGTAAACCTGTGAGGCACAAGACATTGGCTTCGGCATAGAGTTTCCAGCTCAGGAGAAACTTTAAACCTGTAAACAAACACAGTTCACCTGAATTAGAGGAGCTAAAGTCAGCTTATATTCTCAAAAACTTTATATCTGTTAGTAAGTTGTAGTACTAGTAGCAAACAAATGTATTCCTAGACCATACGTATAAAATTATAAAAAATACCACAAATGACAATGTTGAATGGGATTCTTCCAAAACTGAAGCATAACTTGGCTACAGTTACTCGAGTCTACAAATACATAACAACACAACCGAATCAATTACATTACACACACAAAACAATACACAAATTAACTATTTCATCATTTTTACATTCACTTTAGGCTAATTAAAATAGAAAATCATATCTAAAAATCAATCCAGTGAACTAGCGTAACTAATTAGCTCTAAGTCTCTAACCTGTCAACACCTCTTATACTACTACAAGGACAAGACATAATAGAAACCCCACACGCGTTATTTATTTAAATTGCATATGGAGGTCAGATGGGAGATATCAAGTCGATCGTGATACCTTCAGCCTATAAAAGGTGTCTTGCATACAGAACAATTTAACAAAATTACACAAGGTAGTGAGGTAGTTGCCAAGGATACGGTTAATAGTGGTTACTTTGGACATCCAAATTTTGAATTCTGACTAAAACATAACTCCATAACACTACATGAAGTTACCATTATTTGCACTCCTGGCAAATTATGGATCTCAGTTACACTTAAAAGTTTATGGTTTTAAGATATAACAATTTCATATAAATGACAATTTAAATCCTCCTCTCTTTACAACAGTATAAAAAAAAGTTCAACTTGTACATTACTAGAACAATGTACATCGTTTTCCCCTTCTTCTGATCCGCGAAGGCTTCCATTGTATCAATTGAGCTAATTCTAGAAAATCGGCCTCTTGCACTACTCTCACTTTGTGCAGAAATATCACTAACAACATCACCTTTCTGACCTTCAGATAAATCTTCAGACATATCAGCAATTTCTTCTCTAAGACCCTTTTCACGTTTCATACTACGTTTGGACAACCTCTGAGTTTGCTTTTCATCGAGCTGCACAAAAACACGGCTTACTATGACCAAAATACATCAACATAATCAAAAAAATCCATGTTGTTCTTCACTTCAAACCATGAAAAAATACATCAACAAAAGCAAATCAACTAACCCCCAAAAAAGTCCCAATTAGAAAAAACCCCCAAAAACTAGGGTTTATAAACCCCCAAAATTAATAAAATAAAAAACCCCAAAAACTAGGGTTTGTAAATTACGAATGAAATCATTAAACTAGGGTAATTAGACCGAGAAACAAACATACCACGAATTAATTAATTAGATGGAGATGAGCTTCGACCCGAGTGAAAGAGAAAGAATTTCAACGGGAGAGTTTTGAGAGAGAGAGAGTTTGAGGAAGAGACTGATTTGAGAGAGAGCGTATGGTTGTTTTTAATTTTAAGACAATATTTTTGAGCGAGAGAGAGTGTATTTGAGTTTTTGAGCGGGCTTTATTTTTCGCCAAGAGAGGGGTTTTATTTTTCATCAAGAGCGGGTTTTCTTCCCCACTTTTTTTTAACACTTTTTCGGATGTTTAAGGTAACACCCATATAAGTGTTGGCATTGAGGGAAATATTGTATCTAAGCAACATGAACGGCAACATCTGGCTATGATGTTGGCATACATCCGTTTTAATTGATTTTTAGCATCTAAGGCAACATTTAACGTGCAACATCGATTTTCAGTGTTGGCAAAGACCATTTGTGGTGTAGTGACACTAGTGTAAACCAAAATCCCCATATAAGGGTAGAAAAATTAAGGAGACCCAGGTAAGGGATAAAGACGACTCCTAGTCTCTAAAAAGACAATTATAACTTCTACGAAAACCTGATCAGTTTTTCTAGAAGTTGGGGGGCAAATGATATGAGCTAAAAATAAGCCCTAAAGATACTATTAATGATACGAGCCTTGATTATCGGCATCTTGAACTTCTTTGAGATACGAGCATTCATCACCTCCTCAGTAAACGGAGGTGTGGGATCACCAGGATCCCCAAGTGGCATCAGATCCTTGGGGTTGCTTCTGGGGGTTTTCACCCTTGTTGTTCTTCCAGTTGGGGCATCAGCCCTTCTCTGCCTCCATGAAGGCCTTTCCAAATCGATAAAGGGAACCCCTCCTGAAGTTGGAGGAGGTCGATTCTGGTTCAATCTTGCTTGCTCCCTGGCCATATCGTCCTTTAGTTTTAAGATCTCGGCCTCATGAGCCTTAATCTTTTCAGCAGTTGACAAAGGGTGTCCGTCATGGATAATTTGAGTCCTCCTTCGAGGTTCTCTGCTAGCACGTCGCCTCCTCGGGGCTTCATCGCGATCACCATCATCAGATGACGATGAATCGTCAGTATAAGGACCAGAGTAATCGTGATACTCTCAATCTCGGATCTGTAATGCGTGACCGCTTGGTCCAGGGTCCCTTTGTTGAGGGGGATAGTTAGGCAGTCCATACATCAGATTGGTACTCAAAGGGAGCACAGTGGTGGAGATATGTCCCTCCAAGAGTGGACGATTGGTTAAATGAGAGATCACCATCTGAAGAGAGGTGGTTTCTTGACTTGGCTGGATGACTACAGGTAACGTACTCTCAACATGGGGATTCGTCCCTATAGGTTGAGTGATCACCCCTATCGATGGGGGTACCTGCTCAGTAGCGGGAGGAGCAGAGCTGAGGGGTATGGCCTCGGTAGAGGTCGCTGCTGTTCTTCGTGTTTGAACCATGGTTGATGTTTTCTTCCCACAGACGGCGCCAAATGTTGTGGAATAAAAACTAGGTTATCAATATTGCGGTTAGGGTTTGTGTATATTTAATGCAAAGGGTTGGAGAGCTTCGAGCTTTAATGGTTGTTTCCGTGTTTCGTGACTGATCGGTCCTCACATAGTGCCTACGTATCTCGTATTGAGAATCAAGCCAAAAACGTAGTTCTGAGAATGAGGGGTCAAGCCCTTATATAGGCTGAGAAGCCTTAGAATTATGGTAGGATTCGGATACTTGGTGGGCAAGCCACCGCCTTGAGGAAAGTTCTAGACTCCTTCCTTGTAGGAATATGTTTCCTTATTGAATTGGATGCCTTGGAGGCTAAGTCAGGCAGTAGTAATATCCTTATTTGACTCTTATTGCTGAGCTGTTTATTATCCCTAATATTAATTACGAAATTAATATTAAAATAGAGCTTTTGACCTCATTAATGGGCCCCACGTTTGGACCATGCTGGGTCTAATTAATGCCACATTAAATGTGTCTTTAGGGCTTACTTTTAGCCCATATCAACGGAGATACGTTGGCATCTTGCAAAGACCGTTTAGTCTCGAAACGCAAGAATAGCCATTAAAGCTCGAAGCTCACCAACCCTTGTATTTAATGCATACAAACCCTAGTCGCAATTTACAAACCCTCATTTTTATTCCACAACAATTGTCTTTTCGTAGTGATAGGCACTGATTTCCATATCAACACGATTACAACCATGCACAATTAGCAGGAAGGGGTAGCACTCATTGTAGGCAATATTAAACACAACATTGTGATGATAGTATTGAGAAGAGAGAAAATAAATGTATGAAGACTGCAAGTAATAGAAAGAGTAACAATTCGAGTTGCAAAAATATATATCAATGCAAAAATCCTTATGAATCCTTATGAGGTGAAGAATGCACTTTACTTCTGACTAGCATTTACTCATTAGGAAGAACAAACGAATCATGAAAAAATGAAAAATGTTCAAAATGAACAATTTTGCTCCCCTTAAAATCTATTATTGTCATCTCTATTGCAAATCTATAATAAAACTAGCTTCATTTCCCGTGCAAGGCACGGGAATATTTTAGCTTTATTGGAGATTTTGGTTTTTAATAGTTGCGATCATGAATATTATTCAATTTGTTTCAATGTTGGCTATATACAGATTAACTTACTCTCTTTTAAACTGTGCTCACTTTGTAACAGGTTGTGTCCAAAAAAAATATAATATTCAATCAATTAGTCATCTAATTCAATGATTTTATTTATAAATTTAAATTCATTATATTTAGAACTGATATGTCACCGTTTCGATTCTGAACAATGTGAAGATTAACTAACAATTTCATAACATTGTGGTCGTGAATAATTCAACTTTGTGGTCGTGAACACCTTTCAATTTATAGCGGTGTTGTCTAAATATAGCTCAACAAACTCTCTTCTAGAGGGTTTCATTTTTTAACGGCTTCATTTTCAACATGGTATGTCTAAACTTTATACGTAGTAATATCTATTCAGATAGTCATCTATGTTTTCAGTTGTGAATTTAAATTCACTTTATTCAGAACTGAGAATTTAAATCTGATTACTGGCGAATATAAATATCTGCACGAATATAAATATATGCACAAATATAAATTATTAATCACGAAAAATAATGGCTATTATTAGTTCGCTGTAATTAATTACATAATATTTAAGTACATATTAAATAGACATATTGAATATAAGATTATTAAATGATGTATATTAATTATACGATCAAGGACTAAAATAGTCATTTTACAAGGAATAAAATCAAATTAATGAAAAAAACATTGATGGATTTAAATAATGAATTCTACTATTTAACCAAATAAATGTGTAGCTCAATGGTTACAGTGGACAACTTAATGACATTTGAATTCATATGTCATGGGTTCGATCCTCACCAATGCCTAGTATTTTAAGTTTTTTCATAACATATCATTATAAGGGGCATAAACGTAAATTACATTGAATAAAATGTGAAATGTTGTGCTATTATATATATAGTAGATAGTAGATGTTCTCACACTGGCCACGAACCTGTAAAAACAAAATCCTATTGAAAATAGACCGAGGTTGTGAAGAATAATTTGAAAATAAAAATGCATATAAACAAATAATACAATTATAACTCCAAATTTTCTGCATCTGGTCAACTTGAAAAAAGAATATTGTGTTAGCTATATTATTAATCCTATATTCAAAAGGATGAAAATACCTTATTAAAAAAAATTAAATTTCTTTATTGTGTCTAAAATTCTTTGTTTTATGTTATAACCGAAGTTTGACTCGTCCATAACATCAAAAAGCAATAATTTGTTTTTATAGTAAGTAATCAACACCAATTCAATGAAACGTAATATAAATATAAAGCTCATCTTGACTCGGGCTCCTAAATTACTAGTTAAAGAAACCTTACAATCAAATTCTCAAAAAAATTACTATGATATTGTTTTATGGTGTGTGGTCTAAGTGTGTTCCTAGAAATTTTATGGTGGGTCGGTCCGGATCGGTTCAAGCTGGCGAATCTGGCCGGTTTCGATCCCAAATTTTTTTGGTTGAATCATAACCTGCAATAGTAATTTTACGATTTAATGGTTTTTAAACCGATCCAATTCGGGTCAAATAACTCAAGCTAAAATTTTAGTATTTATTTAACTAGTTTAATGCCCGTGCTTCGCACACGGGAGTTCATATTTTAAATAAAATTTATTTTAAATTTTAATAAATTATAGTATATAATTTTACAATATAGAAATAAAAAATGGTAGTAATATTAAAAAGTTGCCTACTTTAATAAATTAAAATGTTAAATTCTTTAAGAACATGAGTTTGTTTTGATAATTTAAATTACAATTAATATAAGAAATTATTAATGTATTAATTTATTTTAAAAACATCAAAAAATTGAACACTATAACATTATTTTAGTGATGTCAACTATATCATGAATGTAATAGTAGTAGATATAAAGAATAAATTAAAATAATTAAATCATAATATCAAAAAAATTAAAGTTATACCGCACTATAACCTAATCCTAAGCATATAATTTACTACTATAATAGGTCATGGATATCTATCAAACCTGAATATGGATTAAAAAAAAATTAAAATAATTTAAAATTTGTGGAAGGAAATAATTTTTTGCAAGAATGTTAAGAAAATAATTTGTGTTTTGTGAAGGAAATAATATTTTGGCATTTTGAAATATTTTAATTGGATGGTCCTGACGGGCACATTATAATTATAACCAATCAAAATAATTTGTTAATATTTTTTTGGTATTATCAAGGAAATAATTTTTGGCAAGAGTGGTTTGTCATGATGTGTATTTTATATAATATCGAGTCAATATATTTTAAAATATGGATCATATCATATAAATGGATGGGTAATATAAACGGATTTGGCAAGAATGTTTTAATTGGTTGGCCCTGGCGGGCCCATTATAATTATAATTGACAATTGTTAGAAAGGAAATAATTTTTAGAAACAAAATAATTCGTGTTTTGTCAAGGAATTTTTTTTTGGAAAGATTGTTTTTGTCAAGGAAATTTTTTTTGGCAAGATTGTTTTAATTGGATGGCCCTGGCGGGCCCATTATAATTATAACCAATTATTTGACATTAATAATAACAACTGCCAAATTTTTGGTATTATCAAGGAAATAATTTTTGGCAAGAGTCGTTTGTCATGATGTGTATTTTATATAATATCGGGTCAATATATTTTAAAATATGGATCATATCATATAACTGGATGGGTAATTTAAACGGATCCCAAACCTAATCCTAAGCATATAATTTAATACTATAATGGGTCATGGATATCTATCAAACATGAATATGGATCCCGAACCTGAGGAAAGGGTTATCCAAAATTAAAATAATTTAAAATTTGTGGAAGGAAATAATTTTTGGCAAGAATGTTAAGAAAATAATTTGTGTTTTGTGAAGGAAATAATATTTTGGCATTTTGAAATATTTTAATTGGATGGTCCTGACGGGCACATTATAATTATAACCAATCAAAATAATTTGTTAATATCTTTTTGGTATTATCAAGGAAATAATTTTTGGCAAGAGTGGTTTGTCATGATGTGTATTTTATATAATATCGAGTCAATATATTTTAAAATATGGATCATATCATATAAATGGATGGGTAATATAAACGGATTTGGCAAGAATGTTTTAATTGGTTGGCCCTGGCGGGCCCATTATAATTATAATTGACAATTGTTAGAAAGAAAATAATTTTTAGAAACAAAATAATTCGTGTTTTGTCAAGGAATTTTTTTTTGGAAAGATTGTTTTTGTCAAGGAAATTTTTTTTGGCAAGATTGTTTTAATTGGATGGCCCTGGCGGGCCCATTATAATTATAACCAATTATTTGACATTAATAATAACAACTGCCAAATTTTTTGTATTATCAAGGAAATAATTTTTGGCAAGAGTCGTTTGTCATGATGTGTATTTTATATAATATCGGGTCAATATATTTTAAAATATGGATCATATCATATAACTGGATGGGTAATTTAAACGGATCCCAAACCTAATCCTAAGCATATAATTTAATACTATAATGGGTCATGGATATCTATCAAACCTGAATATGGATCCCGAACATGAGGAAAGGGTTATCCAGCAATTTATAATATATAGATATGTCGAGAGTAGGGAGCCTGAGATATATTTCAGGTAAGTTCCCTGAGATGCTTAAGTTATATATATAAAAATGGGGTGAGTATTTTAGTAAATTCAGAGATTTTTAATTAGCCCTGCGGACCCAGCATAATTTAAAGGATATTTTGCATATATCTTAGGAAAAGTTCGCTGAGATTTTTAATATGTATTCAAGAAGATATGATAAGAACTTGATTAATATTTTTTGATTGATTTGTTTTTAAACTATCGAACAATACATCTAATTAATTTAAGTAAGGATGATCAGCTTCAGGTTTACGCAATCATATAGAATGTTGATTAGGAGAGACCAATGTGGGTGGGCTCAGAATTTTGAAATAAACTAAGCAGCATTCGGCATATCTTGTTCCCATTCTTTTCCTCTACCTTGAGAATTGCACGGCTCTCTAATGCAAACTGAAATATGCCGGAGTTTGATATCATCCGGTGTATTAATTGATTCGCATTCGCGATATTTCAAATTTCACTATTGCCAATCTTATTCAACATCCCAACCAGAAAACTCAATTATTGTATTCACATTAAAAGTTTGTTCATGCTTTAGTTAACAAAAAATACAGCAAATCTGAGTTATGTAATTTAAGGATTGGTCAGAGAGGGGACTGTAGGCTGTGGCATTACAGTTGCATGGACTTGTGAAACATGAAAAATTATGAATAATAATGAAAATTCATCTTACCCCTTTCCTTTCTTATGCTAGCTGGTAAGTATAATAAAACAAGGCAGCAATTGATTGATAGTCATAACACTGAATAAAGCCCAGATGCCATGTCCTTAAATAAATTCAGGATGATGATGATGAAGACCAAATTTGATGTGCCATTTCTCTGATTCTTGACCAGCCATTTGTCTTTTTACTTCCTTTTGTTTGTAGCATCTAGCCTATTAACCTAGCTAAATGTCAGAAACATGTATACCACTAAATGAGTTTACTCCAAGCCAACCCATTAGATTTGTCTTTCATTTTTCTTATGTTAAGGGTCAAGTCTAAGCCTAGCTTGTCTCACAAATTGAATTCAATTATAATTAATATACTTCCTCCCTCTCATTAAATCTTTCTTATTTGACTAAAAACACGGGTTTTAAAATACTGGGTAATGAATATTATTTTTTAATGGAGTAGTGGATATTGAATATTACTTTTAAGGAGTAGTGGGTATTGAATACTATTATTTTTAAGGAGTAGTGAGTGGAGTATTGGATATTGAATATACTCCCTCCTTCCCAATTTATATGTCCCTTTTGAAAAAATACGCATAATAAAAAAATGTTGGTTGGATAAGATTTTTCAATAAATAACCTTAATAAATGCACTGAAAAATGATAATATAGTTAAGTTTTAAAGAAGTCAAACATTGAAAATACAAATATAGGGGTAATTTTGGAAAATTAGACTTACATTTGTATAGAAAGAAGAGATATTTGTATGGAAAGAAGAGGGGGACATGTAATTTGGGACAATTTTTTTTTACAAAAGGGACATGTATTTTGGGATGGAGGGAGTAGTTTTTAAAGAATTGTGGGTGTTGAATATTGTTTTTAAAGAGTAGTGGGTAAAGTAGTGGGTATTAAATATTCTTTTTAAGTAGTACTCCCTCCGTCCCAGTGATATATATACGTTTGGTTTGGACACGAAGACCAAGAAAATGTATAAAAAATTAGTAAAGTTAGATGAAAAGTGGTTAAAGTGGTGTGACCTATTAATATTTAATAATAGATTTGAGATAGTGGAGGAAAGTAGTGGATGTAATAGTATTTTATATTATAGATTTGAGATAGTGGAGGAAAGTTAGCGGGTGTAATAGTGTTTTTTATTATTAAAACTTTACTATTTTTGGAATGTATAGAAATGATGGGACATCCCAAAATAGTAAGTGTATAGAAATGAGTGGGACGGAGGGAGTAGTCAATATTGTTTTTAAGGAGTAGTGGGTGGACTAGTGGGTATTGAATATTGTTTTATATGATTTAAAATAAAAAAAGAAAAAGTATTTTGAATGTTCCCAAATACTCCCTCCGTCCCTAAATATCATTCCTGTTTTGACTAGACACGTTTGCCAAAGCACACTTTTGATCGTTAATATCTTCAATTTTGTATTAGTTTTAAATATAAAAACTTCACTGTATTAAAGTACTCATAAATACGAATCCAACAAGATCACTCATGACTATATTTGGTCTTATAGATTAAACGTAAATTAGTAATTTGTCTCATGTTATGAACAATCCCGACATTTCAAATAAGAATAATAAAAAGAGACGGAGGGAGTAGTAAACACGAAATGTTTTGAGAGAGAGCGAGGAGTAATGAAATAGGTTTAGCTGAAACATGATAGAAAACTACTGTCACAAGCAACTTATAATCTGCTCCCCTGCTCATGCCAGATCTTGACTAATACTGTCACTGCTACTTATTTATACTCTATTACTCTGTATTAATTTATACAGTTAAAATTAAACCAACAAACCAAAGTCTATCACGGGAGGAACTGAAGGTGATCGCCTGATCGGTATGTTATAATCCCATCTAATCTCAATTCGTTAAAAAGAAATCAATTATTCTAGGTGATTTGAAAAATTACAAAAAATCAAAAAAAAATCTTAGTACTATAAATATTTCATTTTAAAATTACTTAAACCTCACTTTTCTAGAACTCGAGCATCTCTAAGGATACACTCTTTCCTTAGCCCCTAAAATAAGGATTATTAATAATATAGGAAATCAAAATAATATTTCACTCCAATGATAATCCCTATATAGATACCCTATATTTTAAAATTTTAATTTTTAAAATTTAAAAGTTTAAAATTTAAATAAATCAACCAATGGGAAGGGGAGCAGATGACGTGGAGAAAGATAGGGGCTGATATGTGGATCCTCACATGTAGGGATCTATTTTCTCTTCCCTAAAATATATTGGGAAGGGGAGAAGTGATTGAAAAGTGTTTTTTGAAAGAAAATCCCTAAAATTGGTAAGGGGTGTACATTCTTGGAGATGCTCTCCGAACCGATCTTAGAAATTATAAGATCCAATCATTCATATAATCATATGTGTCCCAACATTATATAAATTGAATATATGTAATTTATTTATTTTAATCATTCGGAAAGCACAAGCCATTTAAGCCATTTTAATCTTAGGGCTGATCATGATTCTCTAGAGATGACAGACGTTTATCGTCCCGTTTGGCAAATTTTATGATCAATTTATAAGTTATTTATTTCGGAAAAAATTTCGTATTTACTTACTTTTTTTTGAGAAAAATATGTAAGAAAAGTTTAATATTCGTTATCTTGCAAAAATAAGTTACTTATTTAAAAAAAAATACATTTTTCTTAACTTTTTTTCATAATAAGTAACTTATTTTTGAAAAATAAAATTTCTCAAACTGATCATATATATATATATATCACTACACCATAAAAGGCATATGACCACATTTAGAGCCTATGTTGCTTTTGGATATGTTGCCTTTGTCATGCATGTTTTTGGCTATTACAACATTATGAGTTTCAAGTTGCCTTAGGTAGCAAAAATATGTTGGCATAGACTAAAAATGTTTGCATGTTGCCGTATGTATGAAATTGTGTTGCCATAAAACAATGAACAAAATTTTATATTTTCTACTAAAAATAAAAATTTTATTTTTTCACATGAAAATTACTTTTTTTGGATAAAAATAATAAAATTATTTTTATAAAAATCTAGAATATTCCATTAGAGAGTGAATATTTCACTAAAAATGTTAAAACATTTTAAGATGTGTAATTTTATTTTTATATTTATTAAATATTTTTAAACAAAATTTTTAAAATAATTTTTTTCTAAATATATTTTAATATATCAAGAAATAAAAAATATTTTCATGTTTTTACTTAAATTGATCAAATTTTTACTTAAATTTTCGTGTTTTTACTTAAATTGATCAAATTTTTTATTGGACCAAGACTTAGAAAATTGATTAAATTTTAGTAAGAATTTATTTTTATATTTTATTATTTATATTTGATAAATATATTAATGTAAAATTATAATATGTTTATTATCATTTGCAAGTTAAAAATATTAAAATATATATAAATATTTTTTTAAAATTATGATATAATTTAATAAATTTATTAAAGTTTTAATGAAAGAAATATTTAAATAAAAACATAAAAAAGATTATTTATGCACACCAGACACCATTTCACTAAAACAGATGGAAAATAGGGTGAGCGGCAAAAAGCCCTCTCTTTCCAAATATTTCACGAAACAAACACCCCGCCCTCTCTTAATTCCTTTCTCTCTCTTTAATATTTTTTTCACTCTTTATTTCTGTCTACTCTCTCGGTTAGCACTCTCTACTCTCTCCCTCTTGTAATCTCTTTCCATCTCTCATCTCTCTTGTTATATACATAATTTATACATAGATCTCTCCCACTCTCACAAGCACACACTCTTTGATTTCCTTCTATTATCCATACACTCTTCGATTTCCTTCCATTTGTATGCTTCTTTAATTTAGGACTTTTTTCAATTTAGGACTATTATCTATACATATATACATATTATCTATACATACATATGTTTGTTTAATTTAGGACTGATTTTAATTTGTATTTTTGATGTCTCAGGATTGATATTGAAATTTGGGCTTCAATCGGGTCGGGTTCAATCGGATTTAGTTTGAGTATTCAAAATTAGGGCTTCAATCGGGTTCAATTTGGGGCTTTGAGCTTAAGGTATTTTTTATCTTTTGTGTTATATATATTGAATGTATTATTTGTTTTTGTGAGTTTGATTTTATTTTGTTGCTTCAATATTAGGGCTTAAATCGGGTTCAATTTTGTTGTGTTAATATTGAGTTGATTTTTTGTGTTAGTATGTTCGATATTGTTTTGTGTCAATATTGAGTTGATTTTTTGTACTAATATGTTAGTGTTAATATGATTTTTTGTATTAATTTGTTAGTATTGAGCCACTTGCATCTATTGGTCATGCGCACCAATGCTATTTTCTCCAGATTACAAACACTTTTATTGCCTGTATAATGAGCTGTTCTATGTTAAGAAACTGAAGATGTTGACTGCCGTGGCGAATGAGAGCAATACTTATGAAATTGGTAATAATATTTCTTGTACTTCTTTTGTAGTTTTGCCTATCGTGATAGCAATATCTCTTGGTTTTTTAACGATTCTCAGTTTGCTATCCGATCTCAAGCTTTCTGCAAACAACTAGTCAAGGTTTTTTTTTTAATTTCATTACAGTGACAGAAATATGTGAATATGCTGTAAATGTTGATATTCCCATGGCTAGGGAATCGATTCAGGTTGTTGGAAAAATGTTAATGCAATTGTTGATAGGCTACTTCAGTTTTTAGAGATGGAGAAGGACCATGTGACAGCTGAAATTTTGGTAACTGCAATCCAATTAATGGATTATATTCTTGAAAGTCCCATGCGATGTACTTATAACATTGCTAGATATGAATCTTCATAGTCTTACATTCTTCTTATAGGTTCTTCTGAAAGATCTTCTCAGAAAATATCCACAATGGAGTCATGACTGCATTGCAGTGGTTGGAAATATCAGCAGCAAAAATATCCAGGAACCTCATTATTTTGAAGGACTCGTTAGAGGTAAACCTTATCCGCAATTATGAAAGGGTAGTCATTTGATGAAGTAAAAAGTAAAACTTATCCCCAATTATGAAGAGTAGTCATTTGAATGCTGTCAATAATGGGTCAATGTATTTTAATTGTGTAATTCAGTATCAAGGCTGCTTGAGTGCTTAAATTACTAGGCTACAAAAGATCTGTTTAGCAAACAATATATGTATTTTTAACCATAAATAAGGCATCTTACATTATTATTGAACTTGAAGTGGTAAAGCATGTAACACCTATTTTAAATGCATAATCTATTTGGGTCTCTTTCACGTCGGATTATTTTGCACCGTGTTTAATGTTTTTGGTTATAAGAAAAGAGCATAAAATTGTAAGCTTCCGTGAAGTTTCAAAGAAGTCCAACTTCAGTGTTTCTTACTTTTTTCTTTCATTTGTTGTAACTTTTACATTTTTTTTTCCTGGCAGATTCCTGTGGAAGGGCTACCTCATGATGGTAGAGATAAGAAGCAAAAAGTTGATGAGGCCTAGGAAAGCTTTACCTGCTTATGCAAGCATCTGGTCAGCTAGCTAGCTAGACTACCTGCTATTATGGTCTTGTTTATCTTGATCTGTTAACAAATTGATTATTAACTTTCTGTTTTTGTTTATCTTCTGATAGCTGTACTCGTTCGTTTATCAGTGAACATTGAATGTGGATTTGGGGTGATCGACTTTAACTTTTTGCCTTCATATATCTTCTTCAAATCTTTGGTTATGTTATCATGTACTTTATTCAATCGTCATCTTACTTCTTCCATGACATGAATGTAAACCAGCAAATGAGATGTTACTTATATATTGTTTAGCAAACAATATATGTATTTTTAACCATAAATAAATATCTTATTGTTTAATGATTAGACTATGGTTGTGCTAATTACCAAGTGATGACTTTGATATATGTTGTGTACTTGCATAAGAAAATGTAACATGAAAAGTCTTGGAGGGACTGAAAGATTCGATATCATGGTATATGGAAAATTCAGGATATAGGTGTCCTGAACAACATGTGGGGGTTCTAGTTGTAGTGATATGTATGTTTTTTTGTAGAATACATTTCTATGGGCGACTGCTTTCTAAAGAGATGTGTTCCATAAAGACTTAAAATGTAAAAAGTATAGGCTAATGTATCAATCATTTTTTGTTCTGGCACAGGAATCTTTCATACTTCTGATTTTGCACCTTCTCTTTACCAGCTACAATGGAGCACAATAGATGGCTTCCTTTATCTGGTAATTTTTCATTTACTTGGCAGCTAAGTAGGTTTCTGCTTACAGAGCTATTAACTTGTGGTATTACTTTCAATGTCATAGATTTTTAGGTTATAATACTTGCATTTGATTAATCTCTCTTTGCAGATCTGGCAACTCTGTTTTTCTGATGGATATAATTTACTTTGTTCCTCATTAAAAATAGTTCTTATCAGATATAAGAGAAGTGCTCCTATCAATGCTAGATTTGTTAAAACTTACTTATGTATATTTGTTTATATTGTAGCTGCTCTGACGCTCTTGGGAGAAGACTACTCTTCTATCACCTGATGTTATTGTTGCATCAGGCATTCCATGTTGCAGGTTTGTTCCTCCTTGTCTAGTGAATTTGACATGTTTCCATCTTTCTTAATTCATCTCAACCAGGATAATACTAGTGAGTTGGATATCTTAGTGTGTGTATCTATTATCATATGTTATGTCACAGAGCATCACTCATAGGCAGTGTTGTAAAAAGCGGAAAGCGGTTCTAAGCGGTGAGAGGACCTTCTAGCGCCTAGGCGGGCTAAGCGGGCGCCTAGGCGGATTTCTAAGCGGGACGTTAAGCGGATTGTGAATATATACATAAATATTTTTAAATTATTTAATTATATATTTAGAGGTTGTGAATTATACAAGTTTAAATTTTAATACATATATTCATTTATAATATAAAATTTGAAAAATAATTAAAGAAAAAAAATAAAAAAATATATTTTTAAGGTTCAAAATTTGGTCAAACCCGCATAATTCCGGTCAAACCCGCTTAATGCCCGCTTAATTCCGCTTAATGCCCGCTTAATTCCGCTTAATTACAAAAAACGCTTAATAGTCCGATTAGTAGAAAATCGAGTCGGTTAGTAGTGTTTTTCCGCCTAGGCGGCCGCTTAGCCCGCTTTTTAGAACACTGCTCATAGGTTCTCTTTTCTACAATATGAAAATATACCATTTTGGCTTTTGCATATTCTGGGTATTTGACACAAACAGAATGCTTGTCACGTATTTGCCTAGTAGTTTGTTCTTGAACAATTAGAAACATAGAGTTTGGATATAAGAGACAAAAATTATTTTCTCCTATGTTGTATATCTTATACTCCGTAAAACATAGAGTTTGGATATATTAGAAACTTCATGAATAATATTTTCTGTTGTGTTGCAGGTCTATCGTGACAAAAAATGAGATGCAAGGATAGATACAAGAGGCTTGGAGTTAATGACAAAAAATGAGTTTGGATTATTGTAATGTAGATGGTTGAATAGATTACGATGCTTGGGAGTTTTAATTATTTTCATACTTGTAAGAATTATCATGTTATATATGTTATGTTTGGTGGTAATGAAAAAACATGTTATGTTGATTTGGTTAATTTGGGAATGAATACATTCAAATTGTGTATTTTTTGTCATAAACAGTAAAGTGTTGTCATTGATGTTGTAAAGTGTTGGCAAAAAGGAAAATTAATGTTAAGAAATGTTGCTAAAAATTGTAAAAAAATGTTGCTATAGGTAAAATTTATGTTGGCATAAAAGTGGGTCCCACAGTGGGTCCCAAAGTGGGCCCCACCTGTGGGCCTAAAAGTGGACCCACTGGTGGGGCCCACTTTTTTTGCAAAATGTTTAACCCAAAGGCAACATAATATCATGTTGTTAAAAACTGATAATATTGTTGCCATAGCTAGTCTATGCCAACAGAAAAGCTGATGTTGCCATAGAGAATTAAAATGTTGCCTTTGACCCCCAAAGGCAACGGCAAAAATAGCAACACCAGCAAAATGTTGCCTTAGGGTTTTTTTGGGCCTACAACAACATATTTCGGGTCTACAGCAACACTTTTTCGGTGTTGCCGTAGGCCTTTTATGGTGTAGTGTATATATATATATATATATATATATATATATATATATATATATATATATATATATGCCTTTGCTCCATAGAGAACACTCTTATATAACAAACAACAAAGAACACCTTAGATCTATTAGATCCTTTGGCCCCGCCAGGGGCACCCAATACAAAAAGTTATTACTTTTTTACCCTCTATCAAGCCAGCAAAAAAAAAATTAAAAAAATTTAAAAATAAAAAAAATACTGTTCATGATGACGTCACTGATGACGTCATCATCATGAACAGTAACTTTTTTATTTTTTATTTTTTATTTTTTTGAGATGATGGATGGATAGAGGGTAAAAAAATAAGAACTTTTTGTATTGGGTGGCCCCGCCAGGGGCAATGGATCTATTAGATATGAGGTGTTCTATATTGTTTGTTATATAAGGTGTTTGCTATGGAGTCCAACCCATATATATATATTTTAGTTATGAAAAATGTTTTTTTCAGAACTGTTTCACAAAATGTTGAATATACAATATAATACAAATAGTTTTGAAAATTAAAAAAAAACGATTAAAAAAAATAATATTTCCTTTTACCTATCCATTTACAGTATTAGAGCATCTCCAATGGTATTAGTCAAAAATGGTTGGCTAAATCAGATAAAATATCGATTATGTTAAATTTGTCGAATCTGTAATAAGTTGTGCTCCAATGATATATTGGCTATATATATTGTAAATATAGTATGTTATTATTATTTTTAGGGGTGTTCGCGGGTCGGGTTATTATTATTATATTGGCTATAATGTTGTATATATTGTAAATATAGTATGTTATATCGGTTTGGATTGGGTTGGTTCGGTTTGAATGGGTTAAATAATTTTATATAAAAAATTAAAGTACGCAAAGTAAAGCTCATTTTGAGAACTTAAGTAAAATTAAATTATGTGTAACTTAGGATTTTATTGTTAATATTTAATTTAATTAATGTTATAATTTTTGTAATGTAAATTACATCGTAAATCATATGCATACACGCCTTATGTAATCATACATCTATAAATAAAATTATGATATATTGTGTAATGCATATCTGCATATATAATAATATATAGATTTATTTTAAATTATCAAATAAAAATTATATATTAGATCGGGTTGGTTTGGGTTGGTTTGGCCGAAAAAATATAAAACCCATACTCAACCCATTTAAATCGGTTTGAAAATTTTCTAACCCAATAAGGTATCGGGTTTTTTTTTATCGGTTTGAACGGCCGAAAAAAAGGTCGGGTTGGGTCGGTTTGATCGGTTTGGTGAACCCATGAACACCCCTAATTATTTTAGGTTGTTATTAATAGAATCTATTTTTTCTAAGGTAATAGATCATGTAAAATCTTCCTTACATGTCTCTAAAGGTTGGCCAAATATAGCCAACAAAAAGTGAATATCTAAATTTTTTGCTAACAGTAATGTTCCATTGGAGTAATGTTTTTTTACATAATTTCTATAAAATTTATTTATGGTAATATATTTGTGATTTTAGCTAAGGGATCTTCTCCATGGGAGATGCTTTTAGATGCGCACTATGACACTGCTGCAGTATTGTACCAGCACTGCTGTAAAACTATGCTAGGCTAGATAGAAATCCAGCATGCATGCGATGCTGCTTTTCGAGTACACATGTTTACTGTCCTGCCGAACTTGCGCTGCCATTTTTACCAAGTCTATCACTTCTTTAAGAAGATTGAATACGAGTATCTGTGATGCTTTGACCGCTACTTTTTCGTACTCCCTTATTTTCATAATATGTTTCCCGTTTTTAAAACACGCTTGTCAACGTATACTTTTAATTATTAATATCTTCAATTTCTTATTAGTATTAAATATAAAAAGTTCACTGTATTAAAGTACTCATAAATACGAATTCAAGAAGATCACTCATGACTATATTTTGACTATATTTTGTCTTATAAATTATGCGTAAATTAGTAGTCAGCCACTTATAATGAACAATGTAAAAAGTCAAAATAAGAAACACATACTCAGACATAGGGAATAGTTATTACTGTAATAATTTCTGCTAAAAAATTTGTACATGTATTAAAGTTTCCATTGTGTATCCCTGACCTGTTCAAATAAATTTAAATCTAATCAATAATTTTTTTTTTTTTTTGCTATTTTTTTAAGTATAAATTTTTACCAGATATTCGGGCCAGTTTGCACGCACCACGATTAAACTTGGATGTCCCGCTTATCTCCATGCGCTCAGCTGGAATCGAAACTGGGACCTCGGAGTAATAAGCCCCAAAAATCCTAGCCTTAACCAGTTGATACACCGGGACCAATAATATTAGATGTGCAGAAGCTTTGCGTTCATTTTCTGGAAACAGCTTCATGCAGTAATGTCAATGGACTAATTAATTTTATTACGCATTCTGGTCTGAAAAAGATGCGTAAGATTGGTCTTTTATTCGTGTGATGTCTACTTTATTGCGATCGATATTTCATATAACATCTCCAACAATCTCCTATTTCACTCTTAAAAGTATTAAAAATAAATAATTGAGTTCTTAAAATATTTCCAAAATTCTCCTAATTCACTCCTAGATACAGTAAAACCAAGCTAAATTAATACATGACAAATTAATAATCTCTCTAAGTTAATAGTTTATTCCGATTCCAATTTGGGACAGTTCAAAAAATGATCAATCCTGATAAGATAATAAGATAATATTTTTTCTGAAAAATCCTACATAAATATTTGGTCCAATAATATTATAAATTAATAATTTCTTTATGATCACAGAAAAACATGTCTTCCACTTTTGTAAAATATGATTCTAGAATTCTTAAAATTTAAATCTACATTAAACTTATCCCTAACCTTCTTAGTTGCATCCAAAAGTTCGAATATGACATTTTCGTAAAATATCACAAAGTTATTCATTAATATTTTTTATGTCTTTATTGCTTTTTTATGTGCAATAGATTCCAAAAATGTTGTACTGTCTTTTTTTTTTTTGTCAAGAATGACTTACTCCTACATAAATTGTACCGAAATACAATAATCGTACAAAGGAGATTTTCCAAAGAAGAAAATTCAACATCTAACCCAAAAGGCACGCATGTTGCCTCCGGATGCTTAGAATCAGAATGGAAGAACCCCATAAAAGGAAGGCCTCGTTAAAACTCTCCAAGAGCAAAATTGTGTGGAAAAAAGCTCAAGGGGGAAAATTTGAATTCAAGTAATGAAAGAATTGGAGGGAATGAATATTTTATTAATGAAAAAAGTTTAGAGTCGTCAAGAGGCTTTTAAAAGTAGAGTGAGAGAATGAACTCTTAACTTTTAAAGAGCAAATTCTCTTTAGAGCAAGTCCAATAATGTCCTACTTGGTGCTCTATAAATATAATATAATAAATTATAGTATCCTAGTAATTTAAGTCATGATTTTTGTGTATCAATTCCAACATCCCTTATACTTGTGTTTTATAAATTAAAATAATAATATATTTGAATTAGAATTGGAGGGAATGGGAAAAAAAAAAGAGGAGAGAGAAGTGTTGGAAAGGAGGGAAATTAATTTTTGATTGTTAAAAATGATTAAGGACAAGTACAGAGGTGTCTTAAAAAAGTGCATGAGTTGGATGTCCTAGTGTTAAGACACCACAAGGACATTATTGGAGCACAAAAAGTGACTAAATATTCTAAATATTGATTTAAGACAATATTTAGGACATTGTTGAATTTACTCTTAAGCTTTAATTTTAGCTTTAATTTTTTATATCTCTTTATAATTTCACTTAAAAATTCATATAAAAAGTCTCTTGAACATGCTATTAGGCAAAAGAATTGACACCATATAAATAGTCTCTTGAATATGCTAGAATTGACACGACTGGTTTCAAGAAACCACTTTGTACATACACAAAGATTTAGGGGATGTTTTGGGGAACTTTTTCCATAATAAGTCAACTTATTTTAAGACAAAGTTAGGGATTCCTAACTTTCCAACTTATTTTTCAATTTATTTTTGCAACTTACTGAATCTCAAACATACATTAAATATTTGTATAAATTTCTTTTATCAAAATATAAAATTTTTACCCGAAAATAAGTCCATAAGTCCATCTTATAAGGTGAGCCAAACAGGCGTAGTTTTTCATGTAGCCAGTATGGCGGTATTAGTTTTTCATGTATCCAGTATGGCGGTATTATGGTTGTAAAAATAGGTAATCTCTTTCTATATATAATAGAGTAACATGGAGATAATTTGAGCCAATAAACTCCCTGTGAAATTACAGTTATACCCTTAAAAATTATAAAATTATATGAAATGCCACTCTCTTATTTAAATGAAAAATAAAATGATTTGTTGTGGTGAATCGAACCTAGAACCTCCACTACACAAGTTATCCAACAAACCACTGTGTTACACTGACAATTTTGTTTTAAGTTAAAAAACCTTTTACATAAACCTGACCTCTCCATTATCTTATTTTTACTATTATTTTAATTGGAAAAAATGAGTTGTTTTGGTGAATCGAACTTAGAACCTCCTCTACAAAAAATTATCCTGCTGACCATTGTGATACATTGACTTTTTTTATTTTAAGTTTAAAACTTTTTATATAAACCCGACCTCTCTATTATCTTATTTTTACTATTATTTTAATTTTTGAGTAAAAATAATGGTGATTCGCATTATTTTAAAAATATTATATTTTAGGTTTCACAATATGGTACACATCCATCCATTCTTTCTATGTATAATAAGATAACAAAGGGATTTTTAGGGGCATGTTGAGCCAATAAATCATCTATGATATTACAGTTATACCCTTACAAGTTATAAAATTACATGAAATGTCACTCTCTTATTTAAATGGAAAAAATGAGTAAATTTTATTCTTATGGTGAATCGAACTAAGAACCTCTTCTACGCAATTTATCCTACTAACCATTGTGTTGCACGGACTTTATTATTTTGAGTTAATAAGCCTTTTAAACAAATTCGACCTCTCCGTTATCTTACTTTTACTATTACTTTAATTTTTTTAGTAAAAATAATGGTGACTCGTATTATTTTAAAAATGTCATATTTTAGGTTTCACAATATGGTACACAATCTATTTATCTATTACTCCCTCTGTCTCTTATTATCGTTCTTGTTTCATATGTCGGGATTGTTCATAACATGAGACAAATTACTAATTTACGTCTAATCTATAAGACCAAATATAGTCATGAGTGATCTTGTTAGATTCGTATTTATGAGTACTTTAATACAGTGAAGTTTTTATATTTAATACTAATATGATATTTAAGATATTAACGATCAAAAGTGTGCGTTGGCAAACGTGTCCAGTCAAAACAGGAAAAACATTAAGGGACGGAGGGAGTACTATATATTAAACCACAACACAAGTGCAAAAAGTGTCATTTTAATGGTTGTGAACTTACGATAATATTCCTCTACGTTTAAACATTACAAAAGTACCATCCTTTTAATATTTATGCAAACAATATATGAAATTATGTTAGTGTTGGGAATCATCCCTCTCGTAATTTCGGAGTATAATTCTATGCGACTTATATCTTGATGAGATATTTAAAGAAATAAATATTAAGAGTGTATGACGAGTATTATTCTCATCGAAGATATGTCTTTTTATCATTGTTCTAAAAGAAATTGTGTTATAACCTATATAATATATGTATATGCTACAAAACATCCCTTTTTTAGTGCTCATATGATCTATACATAAATAAAATAATACATAAATTAAAATATTGATATTATAATATGTATGAACATAAAAGGTGCAATTATATTCAAAAATATCCTTAAATCGTAAAACTATACAGAATTTATAGCAATTGCTAGAGGAGGACCCGTGCCTCGCACGGGTTATTATGCTAGTAGGTAAGAATTGGTTGAGGTATCGATTTAAGATTAATCGGGTAATTAGGGATTAATCGGGTAATCAGGGATTAATCGGAATATTAATCGGATATTATAATAATATTTAATATATTAGTTTAATCTACAATTAAATATATCATTTTAAATAAATTTA
This sequence comes from Kitagawia praeruptora, assembly GCA_037693485.1. Taxonomy (NCBI): domain Eukaryota; kingdom Viridiplantae; phylum Streptophyta; class Magnoliopsida; order Apiales; family Apiaceae; genus Kitagawia; species Kitagawia praeruptora. The sequence goes on along the minus strand of CM075345.1, from coordinate 119,064,029 downwards.
CAGGATTAATCGGATTTCAAAAATCAAATCGATTGTTTACCTTATAGAAGATTAATCGGAAATTAATCGACTAAATCGGAGATTTTTAGAACCATGGACATTATATATAAATCGAGTATACATTTATTTTTATCACTTGGATTTTAAGGTCTGCTAGTTTGAAAAAAAGAGAAAATGTTCCAGTGGAATAATGTATACTAGCTTATAGCACGTGCGATGCACGAGTAATGTTTTTATATTTTTTAGCTTATAAGAATAATTTATAAGATAAAACAGATATTTAATAATAAAATAATGAAAATATAAAATTTTAATTGTAATATGTTGTTGACGGAAATCGAACCTTGAATTTTCGAGAGTAATTTAAGTAGCTTATAATCCCCGTGCAATGCACGGTTCCTTTCAAATATCTATAATTATATTTAATTATATATAATTTGAAAATTTTTAATATATGTTTGAGATTCTATAAATTATAAAAAAAAAAGTTAACATTTTTCAGGAAAAAATTACAAATCTCTAATTTTATCTTAAGATAAGTTAACTTTTTCTAAAAAAAAATTCCCCAAACACTTACTATGCCTCAGGTTCTTTTTTAGCTCCCATGCAACCAGAGGCGGATGCATCATGATATAGTACATGGTATTCATTCATGATATTTTGGCGAACATCGTTGACCTTAAGGAAGTAGAAGTGGCACAATTGAGTATTAAATTTAAATTTACGATTACGAAAATGCAGGTAACTTATTGAGATTAGGGAGCCTAAGATATGTCTTAGGTAATTTCCCTAAGATATACTCCCTCTGTCCCTCGTCCCTCTAATTTCTTTACAGTTACTATTTTGGGATGTCCCTCTCATTTCTTTACATTCCAAAAATAGTAAGTTTCTCCCACTATTACACCCATTATCTCATATATTTAACAATAAAAAACACTATTACACCCACTACATTCCTCCACTATATCAAATCTATTATTAAATATTAATAGGTCCCACCATTTTACCCACTTTTCATCCAACTTTACTCATTTTTTATACATTTTCTTGATCTCCGTATCCATCTCCCATGTAAAGAACCACGAGGGATGGAGGGAGTACAATTTTATATGTAAAAATTGGGAGCATTTTTGTAAAATCAAGATTTATTTAAAATATTATTAGTTAGTCGTGCGGGCCCAATAGATTCTAAAACTTGTATCTCAGGAAACTTTGGTAAGATACATCTCAGGTTCCTTTTTCTCTAACTTATTTTGCACTATTGTGTTTTCTTCTCATTCATGGTAATAACTTTTTAACTCTAAAATATAGATATTATATAAATATGTTGTGTTGTTGTTGCTATTCGAACTCTTGATCTATGGTAGTACTTGTTTATTATCCCTTTTACTTTTATTATATAATAGGATATAATATCGAGCATGTTTAGATGGTTTTTTTTCCCATGCATAAGTATTTTTTTGACAACATAAAATTAGTCAAATAGACTCAAAAAAATAAATTTTGATATTCAGTTGTCCATACTTAAAAATATACTCCCTCCATCCCACCCGGATGTTTACATTCTTGATGGGCACGGAGATCAATATATATATATTTAAGTAGATAAAGTAATGAAAAGTGATGAAAAGTGAGTAAAGTGATGAGATCTATCAATATTTAATAATAGATTTGAGAAAGTGGGGGAAGTTAGTGGGTGTAATAGTATTTTATATTATTAAAAGTTTACTCCCTTCGTCCCAATGAATTGTATACATTGGGGAATGGGGGCGTGACACGCATTTTAAGGCTTCAAACTACTATAGTTAGATAACTTATTTTTACAATTTTCTTTTTATTCAAAAAAGAAAATTATAAAAATAATTTATGGAACTTAGAGCTGGAAAAAAAATCCGAAAAATTCGATATTCGTCCGAAATATCTGTATTCGTATCCGGAAAAAAACGGATATTATCCGTATCCGGAGTCAACCGGATATTATCCGTATCTGAATCCGAGAGTTTAGGATACGGATATGGATACGGGTACATCCGTATCCGAAAATATCCGTATCCGAAAGTAATTATATATAATATATTTTTAATACATTTTTAATTTTTATCATTTACTCTTAAAAATAAAATATAATGAATTTAATATAAAATGAAATAAAAATTAGTCCAACAGGTTCTAATTTCTAAAGTAGTATAGTATATCTACCATAATTCTACCTAATTCACTATTTGTATAGTCTAAAGTAGTATGCTCTTTAATTACTTGTATATGGCATATAGTATATAGTTTTGAATACTATTTTCATATGCAAATTTGGATGTGGTTTTTGTAATTTGTAAATTAGAACCGAGTATCTTTTTAATAAGTCTGTTTTTTTTTTGTTTTTGCAAAAAATGTCTGTTTTTTATAATAATGCAAATTTCAGAAAAAAAATTATTTTTTTGCAAAACGGATTCGGATTCGGATCCGGATATTATCCGAATCCGGATAATATCTGCCGGATTCGGATTCGGGTAAAGTTTTATCGGATATTCCCGGATTCGAATACGAATACGGATACGGTTGTAAAAAACGGATCCGGATTCGGATATGGTTGTATCCGTATCCGTATTATCCGTTTTCCAGCCCTTTGGAACTATACTAGTTATACACCTTAAAATACGTATCAGACATTATAAAAGAAATGTATAGAAATGAATGAGATAGATGGAATATTATTTTTGGAATGTAAAGAAATAGATGTGATGATTTAAAATAGTAACCGTAACGAAATGGATGGGAGGGTGGGAGTATGAAGTATAAATAGAAAATGTAACAATAAATTTGCAGAGTCAAGTAGATCTGTAGTGCTATGGTACTCCAATTGCATGATGCGACATGAGTTGATTGAAATTTTAAAAAAAATTGGCTGCGTCCCACCTCATGGCCATTGGCTGACATAAGGAATCTCTCAAAGCCAGTGAAGCAATTGCAGGGGTGGTTGAATTTCCAGATTTTATAAATAAAAATGTGCCTTGTTTTGTGTACCAGAGGTCCAGAACTTACCATTGATTCTGCAGGACAAAGACAAATTAAACAAGCCAATAATATTCATTTAGTGCTTAAATAACAGTACATTGCTTATTAGCAGAGCCAGTTGGAGACATGGGAGAATCATAAATTATCTTAATGGGTTTGGAGATGTGTACCATAATTCCAATTTCCCACTTCTTTGTTCTGATGCTTCTCTTTAATTGTTCACTTTGCATAATCTTTTCCTCTTTCAATAGTTATTCGCCCTTTTATGGTACTAAAAATATGCTAGATCATACAGATTAGTGATTCTTGAAAATTCATTTTTTTAGTTGGCTTAAGATTACAATTTGCACAACCACCCATCCCAATCTGATTAGGCTTAATGATTCTTGAAATTTCATTTTTTAGGTCATGTCTTTTGTGCCCAAGGAAGGCATGTTTGTTTTAGTTTATTTTTATCATAGAAATGTTTCTCCCAGAGTACAATATTTTTAGTTGTTTCCTAATTTGATCAAAGACAAACTAAAACAAGCTGCAAAAACCATTACTAATTCATAAAACAAAACAAACTAAAACAGTATAGTAGTAAAATTATGACAAGGGTAACAAAAAAAAACTAATCATAAAGCTTGAATGTAGTTTTTTTTTGAGAATTTAAAATTTCATTAAACAATCAAATTTTCGGACAAGAGTGTCTCCAACAAATAACTCGGAGGAGACGAGATTACAACCAAGCTATTAAGCTCACATGAAATTCTAGCAATTTCATGTGCCACTCTATTTGCTTGTCTTCTAAGTTCTAACAAAACTAACCCTAAACCGCTCATTAGCTCCTAGAATGTCTCGACAATATTGCACTAGGTCGCCAAGTTCGAGTAGATTCTCCTGGCCCTTCTGCACTGCATCGACACTGGCTAACGAATCACTCTCGATTATCACTTCCCCCTGTGTCACATTTTGTGCCCACGATAAAGCTTCTACAATGCCTTCTAGCTCGGCTTCAAGAACTGACACCCTACCTGCACATTTCATTACATTTCCACTGATGTACTCCCCTTGGTGATTTCTGATAACCATCCCCAGACTATACGAATTCTGCCCTGCTATTACTGAAGCATCAACATTTAATTTCAGACTTCCTGGAACTGGATGTTGCCACTTTGAATCATTTGTTTGCCTGCTACCACTCACCCTTCTTGCATTTCCTGGTTTGTTGTTTGCTCCTTTCCACTCTGCAACCTGTTTAGCACTCCAATCCACTGCTGCTTTTGAAGTCATTTTCTTGCTCTCGAAGATGTTCTTATTTCTAGCAAACCAGATTCCCCAGAGAACTGTAGAGATCTTAGTCAATTCTGCATTGGAACCAGTTCTTAGCATATTCAGTAACCACTCATGGCTGTTCTCTATATCCCACAACTCACTTCGAACCCCTATATGTTGCCAACATTCTCTGGAAAAATTACACTCAAAGAACAGGTGTCTCAAGTGTTCCACATCACCTGTACACGTTGAACAGCTAATAGAAGCTCGAACACCCCTGCCTCTTAATCGAATTCTAACTGATATAGTGTTACGACAGAACCTACACAAAAACACCCTAATCTTGTGAGGGATCTCCAATCTCCATATTTTATTCTAACCATCTGATTGTTGCACTCCTTCGATCGTAAGATGCTCCTGACACCACTGATAGTACCCCGTTTTCACTGTATACTTTCCATTACTCGAATGGATCCAGGCAACCCTGTCTCTAGTATCACTTTGTGGAATACGAGTCCTTAAAATAGCATCTGCATCTTCACTACTAAAATGCAATCTAACTTTTCCCTCTTCCCAGGTCTTTGTATTTTCCTGCATAAAATCACAGGCTTTCAACTGCAACACCTCACTACTAACTTGTTCCCTGTTTATGCAAAAATCATCTTTCTCTCTCAACCATCTATCAGTAGCTACATTTATTGATTTGCCATCACCAATCACCCACCTCATTCCCTTCTTCACTTGTTCTTTTGCTTCCCATATACCTGACCAAGTATAACTTACTCCCCCAGATCTACCAGCTTGCAAGAAGTGAGTATTAGGGTAGTATCTCGCCTTAAGAACCCTTGATATTAAAGTATTGGGTTCGTGTATTAACCTCCAGCATTGCTTACCCAAAAGAGCTAAGTTGAAACCCTGAATGTCTCTGAATCCCAAGTCTACACGGCTTTTGACTTCTTCCTTCAAGCGTGCCTTATCCCATCCTCCACTCCTTTTTGACATGCACATCCTGTTCCATCCTAGCCAACGAATACCTTTAGCATTAGATGACTGAGTTTGCCACCAAAAAGCATTCATAACCGTTTGAGTTTGCCTGCACCACATTCTTTAACATCACTAATTTCCCAGCACGAGACAGTAGTCTTGAACTCCATCCTTTGATTTTCTGAATAACTCTTTCTTTAAGATATCTGAACACAACTTTCTTTGATCGTCCAATTAACGAAGGCAAACCTAAATATTTACTATCCCCTATATCCTTTTGCACCCCAAGTTCCTACTTGATTTCTTCCTGCTTATCCCTTCTCACATTCGAACTAAAGAAGATAGCTGATTTCTGGTAATTAACTGCTTGCCCTGATTTGACTTCATACTCATTTAAGATTCTTTCACCTCTGCTGCTTCCTCTTTAGTAGCCTTAAAGAAAAGAAAACTATCATCTGCAAATAACAAATGAGTTATTGCAGGGGCTGTACTACAAATTCGACAGCCATTTAAGTTACCATTCTCAGCTGCTGCTTTAAGCGACTTTGACAACCCCTCAACACATAAAAGAAATAAATATAGTGAAAGGGGGTCCCCTTGTCTGAGCCCACGAGTTGGATTGATAGTACCTATCATAGACCCTTGAAAAGAGATGTTATATGAGAAAGTTGTGACACACAGCATCACCCACTTGATCCATTTTTCTGAAAAATCCATACTACTCATTCTGTCTTGCAGGTACCTCCAGCTCACACGAGCGTATGCTTTGCTAATGTCAAGCTTTAGAGCCACCAACCCATCCTGGCCAGTATTCTTATGTTTCATATAGTGTAATAACTCGAAAGCCACAAGCACATTATCAGTGATATTCCGACCAGGAACAAACGCCGATTGCTCTTCAGATATAACCCTTGGTAGAATTTTCTGCAATCTGTTGGCTAAAACTTTCGCCAAAATCTTATAAATTGCATAGAGCGATAGGCCTTAAATCCTTTGGATCATCAACATGGTCTTTTTTAGGAATAAGAACTAGTGTAGTATCATTTACTTCATTAGGAAACTTACCATCTAAAAGCCACTGCTGACAGCAATTGAACACTTCTTTGCCAAGTAAATCCCAAAAATGTTGAAAAAATGTTGGGTTCAATCCATCCGGTCCACTTGCTTTGTCTGGATGCATACTCTTCACTGCCTGAGTAAACTCAGAAAACGACAAGTCTGCTACTAACATCTCATTCTGACGACCATTGATCCTTAAATCTTCCTCCTCCATATTTTGACCAGGACCTATCCCTGTCTCCAGAAAGACACGACTAAAATAGTTCTCCAACAAGCTGCACATTTCTTCATGACCAGTAACCATAGTTCCATCTTTTGCTTTGAGTCCAGATATATGATTCATCTTTTTCCTACTAGAAGCTACTGCGTGAAAAAACTTAGAGTTCGTGCCCCCATCTTTGAGCCAGAAATTCTTGGCTCTCTGTTGCCAATAAGCTTCTTCATGAGTTAGCAACTCATTCAATCTGTCTTTTGCATCGAAGTAATCCTGAATTCCATCATCATCCTCCCTGTTTTTAAGTGCTTCAATAATCTGCTTCTGTTTCACTACTTTCTCCTTAAACTTATTAAAAAACTCCCTACCCACTTAGCCATATACGAAGAAAGTTCTAACAATTTAGGAAGAAGATGCATTGTTGGGAGATTATGCCAATACTTCGAGACATCAGAGTGAAAGCTAGGCTCCTTTAACCATGTATTTTCAAATCTAAACCTAAACTACTTCCTAGGGATAGACGCTTTAATCATTTCAATCTTGATAGGATCATGGTTAGAAACTGTGGCATGAAAGACTTTTAATGTGCACAATGGAAATTTACTCCACCAAGAGCTGGTAGCAAAACACCTATCCAGTTTCTCACGAACCCAGTTGGCCGTTCCCTTACTTTTCTCCCACGTAAAATCCCCCTCCTTGAGCTCTACTTCAATTAACGAACTGTCTTCCACTGCACTTCGAAAACCATCCATAAGGTTCTGAGGATGTTTATGCTTACCCTTCTTATCTCCACTGTAAAGCAAGTCATTGAAATCACCAAACACACACCAAGGCAGCTGAGATGTTGAAGATAAAAACCGTAAGAAGTCCCATGAGTCTTGCCTCCCTTCTCTTTCAGGAAAACCATAGAAACAAGTCAACCTCCAGTCACCTGCATTCCTTTCCTTAATAATGATATCAACATGATTATTCGAGTAGTCAAAGACATTACACATCATATTATTCTTCCAAAAAACTGCTAAACCACCCCCACGACCTTGCTTATCTACTGAAAAGAAATTTACAAAACCTAACTTAGTTGCCAAAGCTTCAATCTTCTTACTATCTGCTAATGTTTCAGACAAAAATAAAAGATCAGGCTTGTGAGATTTAATCATCTCCTTCAGAACACGAACTATGCGAGATGAGCCTACACCTCGACAGTTCCATTCTATAGCATTCATAATGGATGGATGGCTTGCCTCGCAAGCTCAGCCGGACTTAAAATTTTAGACACTGACAAATCCACATTAGAAATATCAGCTTCTTGTTGATGATGTTCTGTCTGTACAACCTGCATTTTTTTGGCCCAAATCAATATCCATATGGCCCAACCCATTTGTTGTACCTCTCCTTCTTTTACGGTCTTCCAGTTGAATATTATCCACCTCATCTTCGTTTGAATCATATAGCAGATTTGACATAGATGTAAATCCCTTAAATCTAGCTACAGTTGTTGAAATTTGTTTTTTACCTCTATTTCGGGAGTTTGTTAATAACAGCATACTACTATCACTCCCCGTATTCTCAGCCATTCCTTGATTTTGAAAATTTCCCCCCGAAAAATGATGCTGGTTTCTATCTCCTCCAATCTTAGCCTCCCACGTGTCATCGTTTTCATCCCTAAGCCATTTGCTCTGAACTTGGTTTGCCACCCTACGCGACGGTGCTCGGAGCCAACTTCCCCAATCCTTTTCTACTACCCCCTCTCCTTTATCAATAACGACTCTGCATAACCTATCAGTATGACTAACCATCCCACATATGAAACAAAATTCACCCAGTCTTTCATACTTGCAATCTACTATTATCTTCGTGCCATCCTTCTTTACTATCTTCTTCTTCCGTTTTAATGGTTTTCTTGCATCAACCCTAATCCTCACCCTCATGCACTCCCTCCATATCGACGTGTTATTCTTAGCATCATATTCCAAAAACTCACCAAAGAAATTACCAAGTTGCTTACCCACCGCCTCTATCATGTATCCCACTGGAAGGTTATGCAACTGAATCCAAATGTTTATAAACCATGGTTTCACTTTTGCTGGATTTTCTCCTGCTGCTACTTGTTCCAATGACAACATCGCATTATCAAATGACCATGGCCCTCCCTTCAACACCCACTGCATATCCTCCTTCCTGTAAAACTGAAACAGAAAGAGACCATTCTCCAGTTCCTTGACATTTAGCCCCATTGTTGGCCTCCAAACATCTGCAATCTTCGTTTTCATGGCTCGTGTACTCACGTTCTTCTCCGTCAGCAATCTCCCAACAAGACATAACTCATACTTGTTGACACTCTCATCAATATCTCCTTCCAATACGAATCCTTCATTCTCCTCCTCATCAATGGCTAGATTCGCCATTCTATCGCGATTATCTTCTCTTGTTGTCATGCTTCTTTCGACCCTAAAGCTCCCACAGTATTCAAAATGACTTATGAATATGGAGAGAAACTCAAAACTCTCACATGAAAATGGAGAGAAAACTTTTTTCCTGTTCAATATGTTATGCTCATTTTCTCATTTTGTAATTATGTGTTAACCCCTGCCTAATATTCTTGTTGAACCATACAAAACTGCTTGAATGTAGTTAATTTGTATTCATAATGCGTACATTGAATATAATCAAGTGTAACATAATTAGTCGGCTAAAATTCCCTGGAAAATGGTTTTGATTCTAATTAGCCTTTAATATCACCAATAAACAGGAACTGGGATTCTAATACATATTGCTGCTACATGTTTCCTCTTGATTTATAGACACATGTTCAGAAGTTACACTTGAACATGATGATGAAGGCAAAGGAGGGCCTGTTTCGCTTTCATGAATAACAAAATCCATGAAATTATCACAATTGGCAGCTACCAAAGCATCTTCATTTCTTCTTGTTTTTTTCACTTGACACTTGTTGCTTCTTCTTCTCCTTCGGTAAATGCAAACTATAACCCAATCTTCCATTTTCTGCAACAAAATTAAACATAAGAATCTAAGAAAAATAAACAAATTAAAATAGAGTTTTTTAACTAGAAAGCAAAAGGGGCAGTACCTGGTTCAAAAGTGTGGCAGTTTGAGAGGGCAGAAGTGAGAATTCCTTCATGACCCATTGAGTTTTGATGCTATGGGGATAAAAAACGAAAGATTTCTTTGTCCCAATAATAGAACCAGTTGTTGAACAAATGTTCTTGTCTTTGCTTAAAGCTTTCCAGTAACCAGCTGAGCCATCACTTGTAGAGAGTCTACACTTCTTGAAATGATTCCAACTTCTTTTGCAGAAAAAGTACTTCTTCTCCTTACCATCACCTTAACCAAAAACAAAACCAACAAAGCAATATTAGTACATTTATATATACATACATGTAGTGGTGGAACTAGGATTCCAAAGTAGTCTAATAGTGAAATACTTATAACACTAATAGATTTCTTGACAAGAATCAAAATATTATAATACATGTGTATGTAAATACTTAAATGATAACTGTGTGTATACCTAGGAAGAGAGATGGATGATCGTGGAAGAAATTAAAAAGGTGAGGGATGACAGAGGTAGGGAAAGGAAAAGAAAGGAGTTTGGGTTTGAGATAGTGAAGAATAAGTTCTTCATCTGTAGGACGAAATCTATATCCAATGGGAAGTTGAAGAGGAAGACCACTATCATTTCTCTCATTGCCATTGTTGTTCATCATGGTCTACAAAAGTTTTGTCTTAGTGTTTCTACGGAACTAGACAAGTGAGGTGAGGGACTGGGGATGGTGGTAGTTGTGTATGAACATAGGAGTATTTATTTGTTTCCTAGTTCGAAAGGGCAAAGTCTTTTGTGTTGTTGGAATATGTGTCAAATAATTAATCTTATACTCCCTCCCTCCTATTTTATATGAACTTCTTTCCTTTTTGGTACATCCCAAAAATAATGTACATAATATACTTACTATTTTTTAAAACTACTTTTTACTATTACACTCACTACTTCTCCACTTTTTTATTAAATAAACACTATTACAATTTACACCCACTACTTTCCTCCATTATCACAAATTTATTACTCCCTCCGTCCCAAAATACATGTCCCTTTTGAAAAATGAATTTGTCCCATTTTACATGTCCCTTTTCTTTTTTCAATACAAATTTAAGGTGATTTTCCAAAACTATCCCTACATTTATTGTATCTAAAATTTGACTTTTTTTAAACTTAACACTATTCTCATTTTTTTTTTTAACCGGGAACTACCCCACACACTTGTATGTGGGATTTCAAACCCGGGGAGATATATCGCTGAGCCCTACCACCCAGTACTCCCACGTAAATCCGAAGCTTTCGCTCCGAGGTAGGTTCGAACCCCTGACCTTGGCTGAACCAGGGAAAGGGGGTGTCCACTCAGCTATTCTCATTTTCCAATGTATTAATTAAGGGTATTAGTTAGAAAATATTATTCAACTAACTTTTACCTACCTCTACCTTAATATGTGTGTTTTTTAGAAAATGGACATGTATTTTGGGACGGAGGGAGTATTAAATATTGATAGGTCACACCACTTTAACCACTTTTCAACTAACTTTACTCTATTTCTACTACTTTTTCTGAATTTTCGTGAAAGTCAAACGGGTGCATACAATTTGGGACGAAGGAAGTATGTACAAGAGTATCATTTATTATTTTATTCTCCAAGGTAACATCCTACTCCCGAGTTGTAAATAGGGAGGAAAGTAGATGAAAAATAAAGCAAGTAGTAGTATTACTTATTCTTTCCGTCCCTTTTTAGTTGCCACATTTGTAAAAAAAAATTGTCCCTAAATAGTTGTCATATTTCTTGTTCCAATAAATTTTTTTACCAATTTTTCCATATATACCCCTTTATTTCTAATATCAATGTTTGACTTTATATTTAATATACACACTTATAACTCATCATTTAATGTTAAGATTAAGGACAAACATGGAAACAAATTACATAATTAAAACTTTCTTAATATGTGTGTTTTTTGCAAATGTGCCAACTAAAAAGAGAGGGAGTACATTCATATTTGTGCTCTTAAGTTTTTTTTAGAGAGGAAAGCAAATAAAATGGGATGAAAATTCCTTCTACTTTCCTCAAAAAACTTTCACCCCAAATATGGGATGAAAAGGAAAGCAAATGGGTGTGATAAATAAAAAAAAAGTTGATATGATAAATGTTAGGTCGAATACACAATATATAATCAAATACCGTATGAGTAAATAACAAGAACACACGTTTTAACTCTTAAAACTGTTTGGAATTAATAATTCCTCTCTCAGTGATGTAAAATATCACAGAGAGCTGCTTAGGTTACAAGAATGATATTCGTTCACGATGGATACCCTTCTAGGGTTAACCTAACTGTATTTATAAGATATACAGCTACGTACAATCGTTAATTGATTCTCCTAAAATTAAGCTATACAATTGATATCAATTACGATTGCTACACGTCTTCTAAGTCAACTCAATCTCTTTGACAGCTATCCAATCTTCAAAGATATCGCTTCCATATTAATATTAAATTAATCTTCAAACTCTGTTGACTTGTAGACGCTCCCAGTAGACAGACTTTAGCAAACTCTGTTCTCTCTAAGCTAACAGTGTTTGCGCTTCCATGTGTTCAGCTAACAGTGTTTACGCTTTCCTCTGTCAGCGTTTGCGCTTCCAGCTATCAGCGTATACTCAAACTCTGTTACAACTGCTTTCAATATCAAGTTAAACTCTCTTTACCTGTAACACTTAAACACTGACATTAAATCACATCAATTATATCTAACAATCTCCCCCAACTTGTTCATTAGAAAAATGTACAAGTTCACAGTAATTGATGATGTCAAAACTAACAAATAAAAACACAGTGTTTAACATATAATCAGAGTTTAAACTTGACTTAACAAAATTAACTGAAAAATTCAAATTACTTACAAAATCTGTCTACCTAACCTCCTCAAGATCTGGAGTTGTTCTGAGATAATCAATCAACAATCTCCTCTCAGCATTTTCAAGTTCAATCTCCATAGCTTCCTTGATCTCTCTTAAATCTGGATCATTCTCATCAGTTTGAAAAATAGCAGCTCTGAGATCATAGATCTTGTTTCTTTTCATTTCATTTCCCAACCTGATAAACTTCACTTCTTCAGACTTTACATTAAAATCCAGAACAGTAATCCCAAGATCAGTCTTCAGCTTTGTAGTTCCCTTCTGCATTTCTATCAGATTCCCATTCCAGTCTCTGTACTTCGGAACATATCTTTCAGCAGACTTTGATCCTGTAACAACTTTAGCTTTCTGCATATACTCCCTTATAGAATTAGCAATAAGCTCTGTTCGACGATTTCTAACTCTGAAGATATGCAAGACATATTGAAGTTCCTCAAATAATTTTAGCTTGATTGCTTCTTCATTCACTCTATACACTGACCCATCTGCCATAAAGTATAGCAGAAAGTGAATGTCTAAGCTCCTTTGACGAACTAGCTGAACTGACTCCAACTTGTCTAGATTTTCTTGAGTAATACCAGAACCAAGAGATACAAGTGCAGAGGGATCTCTTGGACTGTTACTAACCCTCAAATCTCTTCTTGAACCTAAGCCAGAAGTATTCCTGCCTGGTGGCTTTCCTGAACATGCAACATTATGTTGATATCCACCAGTCACTCCTGCTTCTTCTTGCACTGGAATCTTTGGCCTTGAAAAACCAGGTAAAAGTTTACTTTGAGTCTGTACAACTTGTGTAGCAACAGAGGTTGTAACTATCATTTTGCCCTTGCTCTCTTCACCAATTATCCCTTTTAACTTCAACTTGGCATCAAGAGAAGACTTTCTAACCAGCTTTCCAGTATCTTCTTCTTCTTCTTCTTCTTGAATACCAGATAGTTTTTCTTTGATCTCAATTCCTTTCATTACAGGCCTTGAAGACTTTGAAGCTCTAACAGTTTTCTTCACTTTCTTGGACTTTTGAGCTTTTGCATGCTCTTTCTGCAACAGCTTTTCTTCAGCTTGAATATCCTCAAGTGTAGCTTCAGCATTCTCTTCACGAAAAAGTTTTGCAGCCAATTCTTCATCTGTTTGTGGATTGTCAGTGAATGACAAATCCTTTGGATTTGTACCAGAAGTACTCTGACTATTTGTATCTATCACCAAATTTGGCTTTGACTTTGAAGACCTTTCATGTCCTTGTCTGGGATTTGCATTTCTTAAGCCCTTATCAGCAGTACCTTCATCATCAAGATGATCTTTCTTTGACAGAGTTTGAGTTTGCTCGCACTTGGTTTTAGCAATTCTCTCCCCCTTTTTGACATCATCACCATCCTGAATCAGAATTGAGGTGATTAACTCAAGAGAGTTTACAATGGAATCAACCTTCTCAGTCAGTAAAATCTGATTCTTTTCAACTGTGCTCAGTCTGTCATTAAGATTTGCTTGAGCTTTGGAGAATTGTTGAAAAAGCTTAGCATTAGCTAGTTGAGCTTTCTCCTCATGAGTAGCAACCTCTGTTCGAAGATCAACAATAGATTTCTGAGTATCATCAAATCTATTATTCAAGGTTTTGATTTGAATCACTGTGCCTTGCAAACAAGTGAATATTTCTGGATTTTTAATCTTCGAAGAATTTTCTTGGAGAAATATAGCTGCCCTTCCAGGAGGAAAAATACAGTCTGACTTGTACCAATCAGCAGTTTGTTTGACCAAATAATTGTCATCAATTTCATTTACAGAAGGCCCAGCAAAATCTGGTTTTTCTCCTGTTTTCTGACCATCAGCTTGAGTATGTGCTTTTTCAACTCCTGCACTGTTGTCTTCAATCGAATCACTCACAGACTCATTAGTAGGAGCAACAGAAGCAATATCTTCATCTTGAGCAACAACAGGTTCTTGAGCAACATGTTTTCCTTTATCAGCTTGAATCTGCTCTGAAGAAATAACCTTCTCTGGTTTATCAACCTCCTCACCATGATCAGAAACATGATGGGCAACAGAGTTTAACTCAGTGTGTGATGCAACCACAGTGTCTTCAAGAACAACAGTAGGCCCATCAGCAACACCAGTATCAATAGAATGTGTAACCTCCATGAGTGGTGGAGTAGATGCTTCATGATTAAAAGAAATTGGAGTTTCATCAAACTCTTCCATTGGAGACAAAGCATCTCTAACATCTTCATTTTCTTGAACCTTAGCAGATTCTGGTTCAGCAATCTTGACTTCTGATTCTGGTATTATAGGTTCTATGATAACCTCTGTCTCACCAGTAGGAATATCAATAGAGATTTTCTCTTGAGCTTCCTCAACATGCTCATCATCAGAATCAGTAAGGATGAGCCTTCTCCTTTTAGCTTGAGATACTGCAATCAGCTCATCATCTTCACTAGAACTGTCCTCAGCTTGTGGTGGTGAAGGTCTATTTGCTCTTTCTTTGAATCTTCTAGAATAAACAGCCTTTGGAGATGTCTGTTTAGCCTTAGAATGTTTTGTATTAAGTGCAGCATGCTTCTTCCTTTTGGACTTAGATGGAGGTTGTGGGTGAGTAGTAGTAACAGGGTTTGTTGGTGTTGGATTTATTGGTTCAGTTTGGGTTTGTGGTGATATAGGATGAACAGTGGTTGTTTGGGTTGGCTCAGGTGATTGTATAGGTTGAGATGGTATGTTTTCTGTACGATCAGTGGCTAAAGGTTCAGGCATAGGTTGTGGTTCTGGTTGTTGTGTTTCATGTGGTTCATGGTTTGGTGATGGAGAATCTTGTGGCTGATTGACAAAATTCTGTAAAGCAAGTGGCAATACGAAAGGAGGTATGTCTTTACCAACATCTTTGTTAGTCATATCAGAGAATATTCTCTTAGTGACGCGAAAAGGTTGAATCTCATCAGCTTCATCAACAGTTAACCCAGGTACACATGCATTGAACAAAAGTTGACAAAATCTAGCAAAGTAAACTGTAGTAGACTCTGACAACTTATCACCCAAATTCATTAATACATATCTACCAAAATCAAAATTACTGCCATAGAGTAGAGAATACCCAATTTGCAGACTGTCCATTGGAATAGCATCCCAGTTGGTTACCTTCTTCTGGAATGTCCTGGTGATACAATCAAAGAAAAAGTTCCACTCTTTTCTCAGATTCGGCCTCCTCACACTGCCCAGCTTTGCAAGTGAGTCCATATACCTGATAAGTGGATTTATATCCATTTGGATCATTCTATTTTGGCTTAAATTGGTGTATTGTATCTCAAGTTTTTGTGTGTTTTAATGTATTTTTGTGTAGAAGTGTGTAGGACATCAGTTGCAGGTTTCCAGGAATTTTAGAGTGTAATTGAAGTCCATGGATCAAGTGCTAGGAGTTGTCATTGAGAGCGGCAAAGAAATCAGCTAATTGAAGTGGCAGATCTGTAGGATAAAGTATTCCAGCGCGGGCGCGCCTGGAATGAGCAGGTGGAGCGCGCGGGCGCGTTAAGGGACAGACTTTATTTATAGCGCGCGGGCGCGCTGGGAGACAGCATGAAGTGCGCGCGGCCGCGCTCAGCTACGCCAGGAACTGCCCAGTTTTGTCAGAATCTGATTTAAAAAGGGAAACTCCTACAAATTCTATTCCTAATCATTGTGGAGTATCTTGGACGGTCTGAAACTTCTAGAATCAGTTCTAAACATGGAATTTTGACTTCTAATCAAATCAAAGAAGGAAAATTACCGGAATTCTATCCTATTTCAAATACGGTAATTGCTTGGTCAAGGAGGCAATTGGGGGCTATAAATACACACCTTGGGGCACAGAAAAATTATCATCTACACATCCTACACACAAAATTCGTTCAGAGCAAGAAAGGAGAGAAGCCAAAGCGAGGATCGTGACGACAAAAAGATCTAGACATAGTTTTCTTGTATTCCTTTATTAGGCGTATCTTGTGGATGCTCATTACTTTTCCGGATTTGTTCGCTAAACCTTATCTTATTATTGATTTATTCATCTTCTTTATCTTGTTTAATATCATGCTTTCATCAAATCCCATGGTGACGAAAGGTTCGATTATGAACTAATCGTTATCGTGGGGTCCTAGTGGATTTATCTATGTAGCTTAGTAGTTTGCATGCCTTAGAGATTTATGTGTGGTGAATTATTGATATCCTTGTATGGTTGTACTTATTGAATTTAGGTGCGTCGCGAACATCTAATTTGTTAATCTCTTGCTAAACGAGAGTGGATCTTGAGATTTAGAACTTGCCATGCTAGCATAGGATAGGTTGATGTTAAGCATCATGATTTGTGGCATGAATAGAGATATTATGCT
This sequence comes from Kitagawia praeruptora, assembly GCA_037693485.1. Taxonomy (NCBI): domain Eukaryota; kingdom Viridiplantae; phylum Streptophyta; class Magnoliopsida; order Apiales; family Apiaceae; genus Kitagawia; species Kitagawia praeruptora. Next base: position 119,047,181 of record CM075345.1, on the reverse strand, counting down.
ACCCTATGTGATCTAAGTGAATAACTTGTGCTTCAACCTTTATGTTTTCAAATTCTATAGAGATATAGGGTCTAAACATAATAGGTGCCTATTCATCTTCTATCTCTTTTGTGGATGTATGCTTAGATTGGTACTAGTATACCGAGAGGTAACTTTTACTCTTTTCGTGTTATTCGATCAGATATCAAAACCATCGCATGTTTTAATCGAAGGCTGCAACTCTAAGTGAAGTAGATAATGAAACTAGGATTCCATGTTTATTCTCATATAAGTAATTCGATTTTAATTCTCGTTAATTGTTTAATTCTTAGTTTTATAATTCGCATCTTAGTTTAATTTAGTTGATCAAACCATATTTGTTATTTTTCTTAGCAGTGAATTAAAACCATACATTATTGCATAGACATATTTTCTGAGTAAAACTTAACCAAGATCTCTGTGGAACGAACTTTAATTGTATTACTTGTGACTACGTGCGCTTGCGTGAATTAGTGTAAACAATACCCAATCTCTGTTAGCATCTCTCTCAGATTTTGCTCAGAGACAACAACATACGAAGTATGTGTGTCGAAATCCATGGCATCACGAACAGTTTGTGGAGTAATCACAAACTCTTGGTCTTCATGAGAGAAGATGATAGACGGAGTTCCATTCTCTCCTCCTTCTATATATCTTGAGTTTTGCCAGAAGTTAACAACCTGAGAAGCAGATAGAGTAGCCGGTTCAACCAGCGCTTGCCCAATCTCAGAATCGCGAAGAAAATTTTGCATTAGATGAAACGCCTCTGGAGCCCGTTCGTTCTCAAGTAAAGCTGCATAATTGTTAGGTACAAAACGTAGACCAAACAAAGTGAAAGGTTTTGTTGCCATTAGATCAAGAAATAAACAAAAAGCAACTATGACAATGATATGCAAGAAAGGTGTTTGTGAAAATGCCAAAGTGAAAAATGAAAGAGATCTGTGTTTTTGGTAAAGTGAATTTGAGTGGGTGAATGTGATTGTAGCAAAAAGTAGTTTGAGTAGTAATTAAAAATTAAACTCAAACGTTTTATCTTGAAAACACGCAACTGTTCCCTTGAGAAATGCGAAAGTGGTACATAATGATGAGTGAGTGGGTGAAAGTGGAACACGTGTCATACATGCAACGGTTCACTTAATACACACGCAGTAAAAGCCATTATTACCGCTGTCGTTCCGTTTATCAAGACACTTTACCACTAAATACACTAATTAACAGTTGTCAACCACTCCATTTACTCCAAAATTTTCAAATTATCTTAATGAAAATTTACCTTAGAGTACGTAACACAATCAATCAGTGTTTGTCAAATTTTCAACCTTTGTCACAAAGACCCTTTCAAAAATGCACAGTCGTGATTTTTGTGTGTGAGTAGCAGAGTTTACCAAATCAATTTTTATAGCATCTAATATTTCATAAAATCCATAAATCAAAACAATAAACACTGAATGCACAAACTCTCATGTTAAACATAGAGTATATGATGAATGCTAAACTCTGTAGTTCCTTAATTACAGAAATCTGAATATTCCTGTTCCAGTTTATGTTCATGATTATCCAAGTAAGCACACAGTCATTATAGACAAAAAGATCAGGAGATAAACATCAAAGCATCATTCAGTGAGTTACATGTCAAGGATTTCCTCACAAACTCTCACAGCACACAAGTGTTTAGGTGAAGTGTTTTCACTCAAATTCAATCAGTAGAAGCAGATACTACCATAAGCTTGAATTTCCACCAAATCTACACCACTTTGATTACATATATGCACAAATCAAAAGGACTTTGTTCAGGGTTGCAATTGAGTAAAATCAAACAGATGAGAAAAGATATTTTTCGAATGAGAATTCCTAACTGAACAATTTATCAGATCAGAATGTTCAGTCAAACGGTTAGTACAAATTTGTACAAGATGATCAGTATATATACCTCCTTTTTTTATTTTTTTTATTTTTTTTTTATTTACATGTATATATATACTGAGTAAGATTCCTTTTCTTGAGAAATACTCACCTGCTTGAATTTGATTTATCAAAAGAATATAACTGCTCTTAATACTTCAATATTCAAGAAAAATGAGCAGTTAATTAGGCTCAAAAGGTTTACTAAGGGTCGTGTTTATGAACAGTGTTTATGATCAGTGTTCAAAGATGTTTTGAACAGTGTTTGAAGAAAGATGGTTAATTCTAGTGCCTTTATCATTTTCATGCACACATATATCATGTAGTCTCAAAATGGTTTAATGCAAGTTCTAGAGCAACATACTTACTGATGAACATCACACAGCAATAAAATCTGATTGATATAAAATGTATCAATCACTTATTCGGCTCAAAATCTCACAGGGTGCAGACATGAACTGTTTCTCACCAAACTAGACAATGACACATCTCAAGTTTTAAAATTTTCACAAGTGCAAACAAAGAATCATCAAGAATCAAGTATGGCTTGGAAACAGAGTGTTACTAATCAGAGTTTAGAGTTCATCAATATCAGAGTTATTCATGAGAGGCAATGCATACAGTATTCATAGATTCAGAGTTTAGGATCAAATAAACTAAGAGATGCTCTAAATATGAAACAGTATCATGCTGTGTTAATTTACTGCACAATTTCTGATTAGATCACAGTGACTCAGAAAGAATCTTGATTTTTCACTGAGAATCATGCTCCATACATTTTTCTTCATTGGTATTTTCATTCAGACAAAAATCAACTCAGAATTCACAGAGTTTAACAAACATATTAACAGTGTATGACCAACAATCATGCTGACAGAGTTTAATTAACAAAGTTCACATAGCACTTTAGCAATTTGCAGAAATATGAGCAACACATTTTATTAGAAAAGTTTGAGTCTAACCAACATGTTTAGTCAAAACCAGATACCATCCCTAGTTCATTGACCAGTCTTGTAAATGTTGCTTCACTTAGAGGCTTTGTGAAAACATCTGCAAGTTGTTGATCTGTAGGCACAAAGTGAAGCTCAATATTGCCTTCCTCTACATGCTCTCTGATAAAGTGATACCTTATGCTGATGTGCTTGGTCATTGAGTGTTGTACTGGATTACCTGTCATTGCAATAGCACTTTGATTATCACAGAAAATAGGTATCTTACTATACCTTAACCCATAATCCAGCAATTGATTCTTCATCCACAGAATCTGTGCACAGCAACTACCAGCAGTAATATACTCTGCTTCAGCTGTAGATGTTGATATTGATTTTTGTTTCTTGCTGTACCAAGACACAAGTCTGTCACCAAGAAATTGACAACTTCCACTTGTGCTTTTTCTGTCAATCTTACAGCCTGCAAAATCTGCATCAGAGTAACCAAGTAGCTTAAAATCTGATTCTCTTGGGTACCACAGCCCTAAGGTTACAGTGCCCTTGAGATATTTGAAAATCCTCTTCACAGCTGTTAAATGTGGTTCCCTTGGATCTGCCTGAAACCTTGCACACAGACAGGTGGCATACATGATATCAGGTCTACTAGCAGTTAAATAGAGTAGAGAACCAATCATCCCTCTGTAACTTGTCATATCCACTGATGACCCTGTATCTTTGTCCAGTTTTGTTGCAGTTGCCATGGGAGTTGTTGCAGATGAACAGTCAAGCATGCCAAATTTCTTGAGAAGATTTCTGGTATATTTTGCTTGATTAATGAAAATTCCATCATCTGTTTGCTTCACTTGTAAGCCTAGAAAATAGCTTAGCTCTCCCATCATACTCATTTGATATCTAGACTGCATGAGCTTGGCAAACTTCTTACAGAGTTTATCATTAGTAGATCCGAAAATGATGTCATCCACATATATCTGAACTAAAAGCAAGTCACTACCAGATTGAAAGTAAAACAGAGTTTTGTCAATAGTACCTCTGTGAAACCCACTTTCTAGTAAAAATTTGGCAAGAGTTTCATACCATGCCCTTGGTGCCTGTTTAAGTCCATAGAGTGCCTTGTCTAACCTGTAGACATAGTCTGGATATTTTGGATCTACAAAACCAGGTGGTTGTTCAACAAATACTTCTTCTTCAAGTTTTCCATTTAGAAAAGCACTTTTCACATCCATTTGAAAAACCTTGAATTTCTTGTGAGAAGCATAGGCAAGAAACATCCTTATTGCCTCCAATCTGGCAACTGGTGCAAAAGTCTCATCATAATCTATTCCTTCCTGCTGTGAATAGCCTTTAGCTACCAGTCTTGCTTTGTTCCTTGTGATCACACCATCACTGTCAGTTTTATTTCTGAAAACCCATTTAGTACCAACAATGGATCTGTTCTTTGGCCTTGGTACAAGGGTCCACACTTCATTTCTCTCAAATTCATTTAGCTCTTCTTGCATTGCTGTTATCCAGTCAGCATCTTTAAGAGCTTCTTCTACTTTCTTTGGCTCAGATTGTGACAAGAATGCATGAAACAGACATTCATTTGTTGTTGCACTTCTTGTCCTTACTCTTGCATTTGGATCACCAATAATCAAATCAGGTGTGTGTGACTTAGTCCATTTTCTTGCAGAAGGCATATTGCTTCTGTCATCATGTGATCCTCCCCCTTGATCCATGCTCTCCTGATTTTCTTGGTGCCTTTCTTCACTTTCTGATGCTCCCCCTGAATGTGACTGCTCAGAATTTGAACGTTCAGAGTTTGAATCAGCAGAGTTTGATTCAGAGTTATCAACTGAGTCACTATCAGTGTTTGAGTTTTCACTTTGTTGTGATTCTCCATGCTCCCCCTCAACTGGTTCTTCCCTTGTTTCTGATTGAAAAGTTTCTTCAGTATTTACCAGTAGAGGTTCAGAGTTTAGATCAACAGAGTTTGTCAGATCAGTCTAATCAGAGTTTACTTTTTCAGAGAATAAATCTTCATTTTCAAAGTGGAGTAGATCATGTTCATTGACATCTTCAAGTCCAGTTATTTTCTTGTCATCAAATGATACATGAATTGATTCCATGATCACTCTAGTTCTCAGATTATAAACTCTGAATGCTTTAGTTGACAGTGGATAGCCAACAAAAATTCCTTCATCTGCCTTTAGGTCAAACTTGGTCAACTGTTCAGGATGAGTCTTCAACACAAAGCACTTGCATCCAAAAATATGAAAATATTTCAGATTTGGCTTTTTCTTTTTCACCATTTCATATGGTGTTTTACCATGCTTGTTGATCAGTGTTGCATTTTGAGTAAAGCAAGCAGTTTGAACTGCTTCTGCCCAGAAATATGTTGGCAATTTTGCTTCATCTAGCATGGTTCTGGCAGCTTCTACCAAGGTTCTGTTCTTCCTCTCCACTACACCATTTTGTTGTGGAGTACCAGGTGCAGAAAACTCTTGTTTTATTCCTTTACTCTTGCAAAATTCTTCCATGGTTGAATTCCTGAATTCAGTTCCATTGTCACTTCTGATTATCTTCACTTGATTCTCTGACCCTTTGTCCAGTTGTATTATATGTTCTGTCAGTGTTAATGCAGTTTCATCCTTCTTTGCTAGAAAATACACCCATGTGTATCTGGTGTATTCATCAACAATGACTAGAGCATATTTCTTCTTTCCAAGTGACATGACATTTACTGGTCCAAAAAGATCAACATGTAGAAGACAATAAGGATCAACAATTGAAGACTCAGATTTGCTCTTGAAAGAGGCTTTTCTCTGTTTGGCCTTTTGACAAGAATCACACAGGCCTTCTACATTCAACAATGACTTTGGTAGTCCTCTTGCAAGATCATTCTTTATGAGCTCATTGATGTTGTTCAGATTCAAATGAGAGAGTTTCTTGTGCCACTTCCAACTCTCTTCACTGGACATTCTTGTTGACAGACACACTGCTTTGCCATCCGAGTTCGTTGACAATTTTATTTCATAAATGTTATTGTGTCTGTTTCCAACTAGAGCAACTTTCCCTGTAGATTTACTGATGACTTGACAATATTCAGGCTGAAAATCTACATGATATCCTCTGTCACAGATTTGACTCACAGATAGCAGATCATGCTTGAGTCCTGGAACTAGAGCTACATTTGTGATGATGACACTCCCAAGATTAATATTGCCATATCCCAGAGTATGTCCTATGTTGCCATCTCCATAGGAAACTTTTGGGCCAGCCTTCTCCTCATACTCTGATAGCAGGGCTTTATTTCCAGTCATGTGTCCTGAACATCCACTGTCCACGACTAGGGTACTCACCCTGGTGCCCTGCAATCACAAACAATCACTGATTATTAGTTTTAAGGATCCAGACTTGCTTGGATCCTTTGGCTTTCTTAATTCTGTTAGCTTTTGCAGCGGAATTCATATTAACAGAGTTTAAGCTACCTTTTTCAGAGTTTACATTTGCAGAGTTTACTTTAACCCATTTCAAATTTGGCTTGGGTTCATAGTAATTATAGTAAATAGCATGATAATCTCTGCAAGTGTAAATAGAATGCCATGTACTTCCACAGTGTTTACATAAAGTCTGTGGTCTAGTTCTCACATAATCATTTTTAACTGCAGTTTTAGAGGGCAAAGAATTAATGTTCTTATTCTTACTGCAGAAACTAGCAAGATGATTAGTGCTACCACAATTAAAGCATGTCTTTCTAGGAGCTAATGACGCAAGCATTGGCTTAATTCCTGATGTTATGCCTACCTTTCCATTTCTGTTTTTCTTAGGCATTCTCTGCTTGTTGACAGATTTTATCTCTTTAAGCTTATGCTTGAGTTGTTTATCTGTCATTGAACCAACGTTAACCTCTTTAACAAAAGTCTTAGCATATGATTCTTTAACAGCCTTTTTCTCAACTTCAGTCTTAGGTCCACCTGTTCCCATAACATTACCTTCAGATGAACGATGTGGTCTAACTTTTACCAAATTTTCAAATCTAAGTTCATCTCCTTCAGAGTAACCTAGACCTACTGTATCTGATTGAAACACTTCTTGAGTGTCTTTGCCAGAGTGTGTCCAAGTTTTAATGATGTGCTTAGTATCCTCCAATTCAGATTCTAGTTGCTTATACTTACCTAGCAACTCCTGTTCAATAAACACAGCATCATCTCTTTCTTTCTGAATTTTATTCATGTTTTCTAGCTGTTCCTCAACAAGTTTATTTCTATCTTTGAGTTGGGAGCACTCATTCTTAATCCTCTCATTTTCTAAAGTCTGATCTCTATAACTGATATGCAATGCTTTAAGATAAATTCTCAATTCAGTTATATTATCAGTATTATAAGCATAGGTAGTTGGGGGTACCTTGAGATCATCATCTTCATTTTGAGTAGTAGCCATGAGTGCATAGTTGACTTCTTCATCTGAATCTGAAGTGTCTGCCCAATCTCTGCCTTTGGTGTAGAGTGCCTTCTCAGTTTTACCCTTCTTGCACTCAGGAGCATAGTGACCCATCTCCTTACACTTGTAGCATTGAATCTCAGACTTATCTTTCTTGCCAGATTTGAAGTCCTTTCCCTCAGATTTTTTGAAATTCTTCTTGTCAGACTTAGAGTAGTCCTTGGAGAACCTCTTTCCTCTCTTGAAGTTCTTGAATCCCATCTTCTTGAAGGTCTTTACCATCAATGCAGCCATTTGCATCATCTCTTCATCATCTTTAGAATCAGATGTTTCATCTGTGTTTGAGTCAACATCAGAGTTTGATGACTCACTTTCTGAGTGTATGACTAAAGCTTTTCCTTTTGCCTTTTTCCTTGATGCTTCCTTCTTTGATGGTTTCTCCTCAACCTTAAGAGCAACAGACTTTGACTTTCTACTTGATCTTTTGTTTCTCTGCTCCAATTCCAATTCATGGGTTTTGAGCAGTCCATAAATTTCATCAATCTCTGTTTCACCAAGTTCATAGTTATCTCTTATGGTGGTTGTTTTCACATCCCATTTTTCAGGTAGAGAAAGAAGAAACTTGAGATTTGAGTCTTCTAAATCATACTCTTTGTTAACCAATGACAAATCATTGAGCAATTTACAGAATCTGTCAAATGTTTCTGTCATGGTTTCTTCAGACTTTGCCTCAAAGTGCTCATACTCCTGAGTGAGTATGTTTCTTCTGTTTTTCTTAATTGCAGGAGTTCCTTGACACCTAACCTCAAGTGCATCCCATATCTCTTTTGCAGTTGTGCAATTAATCACTTTATTAGACATAACATTGTCTAAAGCACTATGAAGTAAATGCCTTACTTTTGCATCCTTTGCAATAGATGAAAGATCCTCAGCAGTTAGATCTTTCTTTTCTTTTGGAATGACCTTTGATTCTTCACCAGCAGCAGCAGCAGATAACTTTGTAGGTTTGTGAGGACCTTCATAAATTCTATCCAGATATTCTGGATCTGTAGCCTCCAGAAACATGGTCATCTTCACCTTCCAAATTGCATACTCTAATGGCCTAAGTATAGGAACCCTAATCGTTTCATACCTACTAACAGTGGTAGGGTCTTTCTCAGATGGTGGAGGTATCTCTGCTATTGATTACTATTGTGTTTGGATCTTTTTCTGTAATAAAGTAACAGATTTGGCTCTGATACCACTTGTTAGGTCGAATACACAATATATAATCAAATACCGTATGAGTAAATAACAAGAACACACGTTTTAACTCTTAAAACTGTTTGGAATTAATAATTCCTCTCTCAGTGATGTAAAATATCACAGAGAGCTGCTTAGGTTACAAGAATGATATTCGTTCACGATGGATACCCTTCTAGGGTTAACCTAACTGTATTTATAAGATATACAGCTACGTACAATCGTTAATTGATTCTCCTAAAATTAAGCTATACAATTGATATCAATTACAATTGCTACACGTCTTCTAAGTCAACTCAATCTCTTTGACAGCTATCCAATCTTCAAAGATATCGCTTCCATATTAATATTAAATTAATCTTCAAACTCTGTTGACTTGTAGACGCTCCCAGTAGACAGACTTTAGCAAACTCTGTTCTCTCTAAGCTAACAGTGTTTGCGCTTCCATGTGTTCAGCTAACAGTGTTTACGCTTTCCTCTGTCAGCGTTTGCGCTTCCAGCTATCAGCGTATACTCAAACTCTGTTACAACTGCTTTCAATATCAAGTTAAACTCTCTTTACCTGTAACACTTAAACACTGACATTAAATCACATCAATTATATCTAACAATAAATATATCCTTATTACTTACTAAAGTGTAACTTCTAGATAAAAGGATAAGATTATAGTTTAAAAACAAATTTGATGTTTTCCTTCCAACTCGGAAGCACATGAATCAAAGTAATTTCACTATTTAATTTTTGTACTTGGGAGCAAGTGATTGAACTCAGTACAATCCATTTCACTTACTTTCACTTCCATTTCACTTACTTTCACTTGCATTCACTTGCAGTAGGGTGCAAAAAAGAAAAGAGATTTTTTTAATAAAAAATAGAAAAGATTAAAAATAAAATTAAAAGAATAAATGGAAATCAAATGAAAAAATTAATTTAATTTTGATTTTGGCTTTGCTTTTAACTTTCAAAATTTATGTACTTTATTATTTTATAATAATTTTTATTCCAAAAAATATAATAATTAATTTGTAAAATGCATTTATGTTCCCAAGATCCATACGTTTGGCAACTGAATTCATAGAATTAGGGTTGCAGAAAGGTCCAAAACGGATCGGACCGGACTAAGTCGGACCGAAAACAAATTTTTTCCAATTTCTTGGATCGAGGACGGGAACTGTTATAATCGGTTTTGGGATCAGATCGAACCAAAAAAACCCGGACCGGACTGAAATCGGATCGGTATAGACCGGTTAGTTAATTCTATATAAAAAATAATTTTTTTATAATTTGATATTTGTTTTTTAAAGTTTAAATACTACAAAAAATAAATAAATTATTTTGCAAGTTAATATAAGTTTTAAAAAGAAGTCCAAATCTTAATTTTTGTGAACTAATCATAATTTCTAAACATGTGAGTGTCAAATTTATGATATATAATATGATATTTAATCATTTAGATTATAATATTGATCATTACTATTTCATCAATTTATTTTCTACTAATTTGACTTGTTAAATTATGATATATTTAAATATTTAATCTATATATTAGATATTTTAAGAAGTAAAATAGTATAAAAATAGTTGTATACATAAATCCGGTCCGGTTCGGATTTTTTCAGAGTTTGGACCGGATCAGATCGAAGATCGAATTTTTTTGATTTTGTTGACTGGGAACCGGACCAACTAGACACGGTACGATCCGAGTCGTGGATTCGTAGTCTAATTTATCGGTCCAAATCGAAATATTGTACAGCCCTACACAGAATCATCCATCTCTGCCTTGCTTGGTGGCTTAGTGCGTTTTAGACATCTTAAAATGAGTAATTTTATCTTAAGATAAATAATTATTATATATGTAATAAATATATAAATATTTATAAGTTGTATAGATATTTTGATAAATTTATTTATAAATTACTTATCAAAATTTAATTTTAAAAAATTATTACTTTATAATAATAATCTCAATACATATATTAAAATTTCAAAAACACTAAAAAATATACATGTAAAATTATTAATTACTAAATAAGTAAAGAACTCAAGTAAAAAAAAAATTGGCAGAAAAGTACATTATTACTAACTTGTACTTATATTTTATATGCACATGTATAAAAAATAAAAAAAAATAATAATTAGGGAAGTAAGTAAAATTCCTCTGTTCCCATTAATTGTGTCCCATTTTGATTTTTTAAAATCAAATTAATTATAATTTGACTATAAATTATAATTTATTCTTTTACTTTTTTAAAAATTAAAATTCATTTTTGATAGTACTTTACATAAAAAAATTTATGATAATTTTTTTGTCATTTATATATTTATCAATATTGTTGGGAGTTGTCCCATATCGTTTGTGGGAGGGCTAAATAGCTAGTTTATAAATAGTCAGATAACTTTATTAGTATGCGGCCTTTTGTGAGTTATCCAAAAACAAATCAATGCGATCTCGATCCAAAGCGGACAATATCATACTAATATGGAGTTAAGGTTTGCTAACGGCCCAACAAGTGATATATAAGAGCCAAGTTGTAACGATCCATAACAATCTCAGATGGGCTCCCAAATGGATCTAGGAAGAGGCAGATGAGCTACTTCAGGATGGACTTAAGGATGAGGTTGATGGGCTTTCAGTATATATGGGCCTAGGGGGCCGGAGCTAGATAGCCAGAAGATAATTTCCAGTTGGACCTAGGGGGAGCCAGATTACACATAAGGATGGTAGATTCGGCAGGTGTCGAGCCCAACAAGTTGTATAAGAGCTTCAGGTTATAACGATCCATGATAACGATGTCAGTGGGCTTAGAATGAACCTAAGAAGAGGCAGATGGAATACCCCGGGATGAGCTTAAGGGGGAGACAGGTGGACATTCCAGTATGGGTCTAAGGGGAGTCAGTAGCCAGGTTAATTTCTAGTATGGTTCAAGGGGGAGCTAGATCACACATAAGAAGGCAGATTCGACAGATGTCAAGCCCGATGTGTGAAAGAGGAGATTGTTGGGAGTTGTCCTACATCATTTGTGGAAGGGGCAGATTGCTAGTTAATAAGCAGGCAGATTAACTCCATTAGTATGAGGCCTTTCGGAATATGTCCAAAAACAAATCCGTGCAAGCGCGCTACTATTGTGGAGTTATGGCTCGCGAGCGGCCCAATAAGTCGGGATCGACACTACCGAATTTACCATCATCTATTATATATTTAATAGCACAACATAGGGTTTTAGAAGACAATTTAATCCAGCTCAGCCTCCAACTACATGCCACCTCAGGAGCCACCTCAGATTTGTTGTAGCTTCGCTAATATTTGCGCTCTCCCCATACTACAGCTCTCCATCTACCGGCCGTCCTAACCCCAAACCTCTCCAGGTCCTTTGCAATTTTATTTTATTTTTGTTTATGTATTTGGCTTAGAATTTCCCGTGTTAATCGAATAGCCCTGATTGGGATTGGTTCTTGGTTATGTCATATTGGTTTAGATGTATCATGGAGTGGAACCATCTGTTCGATGAAATGTTTCAATGAATTGAACGTCCTGGTACGCCTGATTTGTTCTAAATCGTTTGATTTTATGTCTATGGCCTCATTTTGTGTCATTATTCTTCTTGGTGAAGTGAATCTTCCGAACACAAATAAAAGAGCACGATCTTTGATCTATTTTAACAGACAACACTCTTCCGATAAGTTGTAGTTTTCATTCCTAACCATATTTGGTATCTTATATTATATACACAATTGTCTATGCTTTTTTACCTTCTATGTGAATAATAAAGATTCTAATCTTTGGCAAAAAATAATAATAATAATGATTCTAATCTATCATCATTCCGAATTGGCCATCGTTTGTACTTAAATTTGTGTGAATTTATCTCTGTTGCACATTTGGTCTCTCTCCTTGATTCATATGAATCTGATCCCAAGGTCCATGATTTATATTCATCCGTGTTGGCGCTCGATTTTTTTCGTTGTAGCCAAAGCTTGATCAGATCAAGGAACAACTTGCTCACTTAAGCCTGAGAATTCAAAACTAGCTAGGGACTTTGCTGAACTGTCACGATACTATGCTGATCTTATTTCGAAATCTGTTATAGAGCATTGTTTCTAATTAGTACAGTAGTATGGGAAAATTGTTTCGTTCCCGTGGTGAGGAGCCTCGGTTCATGATAGCATCCTCTGCTTTCTCAACCAAGATAGCATCCATGATGTGGAGCCTTTGTGTTGAATCCTCGGCCCAGCACCCTTTTATTACTAGCAAGTAAAAAGATGAGTTTGTGCTCGTGCTGCACTAAGCCCTACTAAGTTGTCCGCATGCATTTTAATATTGATAATAGGGTTTGTTTAAAGCTCTAAATACGGCGACTTCTCATTATAGGCTCAAGAAATTGTAATGAAGATACTATCATGGCTGCTCTAAATGTGATCGTTTTGCAGGTTGTGGCTATCCATTATTTCAGACCTGGAATTTTTTCAAACTCACCTCACCAATTCCCAGGAAAGACCTTCAATATTGACAAGCGCCTTGGTATATTACCAGAAGCCACCTGCAAAAGCGTACGTTATCCACATGCCTCTCTTCTCGACCTCAGTTTTTTTGAATGTTCGATTAATATCCAATCGCCACTAGATTCAGCACTAGGTGATGATACTACTTCCTGTAATGGACTACTCTGTCGTCGAATTGATCACTGTGGCAATTTTATCTACCTGTGGAACCTCTCAACCAGGCAAGCTGCAACAGAAAATTCTCCCTTCACCCAACATCCTAACACTTGCATCTTGTTTAGTTTATGTAGGGTTTTATTTTGATTCTATCATCCTCGCTTATTTGTAGTACAAGTTGAGCTTTATTCCACAAAATCCGATTCGTGGAGAGAGATTCAAGTTGACATAGCACTTGAAAACTTTATAGGTGACTTTCGTCAGATAACAATTGGCCCTCCAATAAAAAGGGTTTTATATATGAAGGGTACCAAAGATGCGCTAATATCGTTCCAATTGCATAATGAGATATTCAAACCAGTTCTACTCCCTAGAATCAAGTTGAGTGAAACAAAGTCCGAGATATTTGAATTCGAAAGCCGTCTTGCTATTATCTTGCATTCCCATAATGAAGAGTCACTTAGCCTGTGGACATTAAATGATCACGATGATGATGGTTGTGGCATTGGGTCTTGGACGAAGAAGCTCAATTTAGAGTTCGGTTTTATAGAAATGGACCTTCCAGCTTTATATATGGGTGCTGGACAACTTGTTGCAATCGACGAAGATATTAGATTTATCATTTATGACTGTAAAGAAAGAGATTAAGAGATTTCAGCATCGCACAAGGAGTTATTTGTGTCTGTATTAATGCAGTTCTTAAGTATACTGAGAGCCTTGTTTCTGTTGTTAAGTGGTTCGAAACATATTACTAAGTGGTAAAAGCGATTAGGTTGTCTAAAGTAAGAATGGACAGGGAGTTTATCTACTTTTGTGTTTGTCATTACTATTATCTTTTGGTACATCTTACAGTTTACACTCTTTATGAAGCTGCTATTGTCGGTGAAGTGAATCTCGATTATGTCTTACGTATGTATGCCTAATTTATGGATATACCTAACAATTACAATAAACAAAACCAACATTGGTTGCATGTATACACATCTGATTTTTTTTTCCTTGGGGAACCATAGAGGTTTATGTATTTAACATTTTTAAATGTGTTACAAAGCATTCACGTCAAAATTGTCAGCTCAACTTGAGTTAACCGCTCTTGTATTTACTTTGTGATTTCAATGTTATTTTTGCAGCAATTGTAATTTGCAAGCATATTGTTCCTAAGGGACATACACATTCTATTCGTGGTAAGACTGCTCCGTGAGTGCTTTTTATCGTTGAGTTTATTTTGAATGATGAATCATTGAATCTGATATATGTATCTCTTACATTTTTTGACTTCTCAATTGCAGAGATTATCTTTTGCCAGTCTTCCTACAGCCTTGGTTAGGTAAAACTTTTCTTTCTTAGCAGGCTTCAGAACTTTGGTGATTTTACTGAAATTGCATATGCGCCTATATGAACAATTTAATTTTTACCTTATCAGATACTAGAACTATAGATTTGATGTTCATCTCTGACATATGAACTTCTGGTTGCTTTAGATGCTATATTTGTTGTCATATATAATTATGTCGTGCTGGTTTAGCTTTCCTTTTACTTCAGTTGGCATCATAATTGAATAAATTGCAGAATTTACTCAATCATAGCTTTTCCATTGCAATAAATCCACGGTTGTCTTGTAATGGTTTATGTTGTACAGTGGTGCTTTGGTAGGATTCTATATCTATAGGATCGTGTTGGGTGGTGATAGTGGAGGATCAAATTTGGAACCTGAAAACGAAAGTTAGTGGCGTTATAAGGTATGACATTACTACATATGTACTTGATTATTTTCACCACCTGATTAACATCATACACAATTAGTGTTGGCAGCATAATGAGTCTGAACACCTAATACCTCAAACATGGTGTGTAGATATACCCATCCCAGGATAAATCCAAAAATTATGTAAAATATCTTTCTTGTGAGCAGACAAATTAGATGCATGCTGTGCAATGAATTCTCAATTGTGAAGTATCATACCGCAACAATTTCAGCTCTTGGTTATATCTGTTATATTAGTAAAAAATTTTCCTTTTTTTGTCAAGATTATATTAGTAATTTTTGTTTTTGCTGTTCTTTTAGGAGGAAATTGTGCTAATTCTTTGTCATAATCTAGGTGGAGAGATGTCAAAATAGATTCGAGAAAAAATTTGCAGGTCAAACCAGTAACCAGTAACAAATATACAAGTGTTGCTGTTATAGAATAGTTTCCGGTTTCTATTTTTTTTTCCAAACAATTTGATAATACCAAAGTTTAGAAATGAATATATTCAATTACAACAACTGATTGGAAATTCAAGAGAGGACCTCCTAAGCAATGCCAAACAGGTTCTTTCAATTACCTTGTACACATTGTTTTACACTGTCTACGGTTCTGATCATTGCCTTCCATACGGACATCGGTCCCCGCTAACAACCACCCCTTAACAACTTTCTACCACCCTCTCAACAGGTACATGGAATCCATACATTCCCACAGGCTCTACACACAATCAAAGGCGCCCGGTGTACTTTAGAGGTTACAATAAAACCGTCTCCTCATTCAACTAAGCCGGCCTTGATTATGATCAAGGATATCATCAAATACAAAAAACATCAACCACCACCGAACATTTGACCAAGCAACCCTGCCTCGGGTATCCAAACAGCTCAATGCTTTAGTAAATACTTGTCACAAAGCCCCGGCTTTACTCTTGTAATAGAATTTGTGGACTTCTTCAACACATCACAACGGCACACTATTACCTACCAACGTGAATCTTAATTTCTCCCTGCCCTCTCACTCTCACCTCATTACTTTATAGGGATTTTTGAAATTATACAATGCCAATAAGCTAGAACGTGCCCGTGCGAGCCCGTGCCTCGCACGGGCTACAAAGCTAGTTCTGTATGAATTTACCACCATTCTGTATGTTCTGTTTTCCCCTTAGAGGGTTTGAAAAACATTTTAACACTAATATAAAGTATAGTTTTATAAATTTTTTTGAATAAAAATTTAATATTTTAATTTTTATTCAGAAAAAAAAAATTAAAAATAAATTATGAAACTATATTTTATATATATCTTAAAATGCGTGCTAAATTTTCTCTTCTAAATATAAAAAATTGGGAAGAACAGAGGGAATAATTAATTTGTAATTAAATTCCGATAAATTTGACTTTGAAATGTCAAAAGTGGTTCACGATTTTTTTTTGTTTTCTTTTTAGCCGTTATTAGAGCATCTTCAATGGTGTTGGCTAAAATGGTTGGCTAAAATTATATAAATAGCGATTATGTAAAATTTGTTGAATCTGTAAGGAATTATACTTCAATGAAGTTGACTATAATGATTCGCTATATTTTAAAAATAGTATGTTATTAATATTTCAGTTGTTAAATAGTTGTTAAATATAAAATATATTTTTTCAAATATGGTAATAGATGATGTGGAGTTTTCTTACAGGTCTCTAGCGATTCGACAAATATAGCCAATATGTAGGGATTATCTATAATTTTAGATAACAGGAATGTACCATTGGAGATGTAATTATTTTACATATTTTTTAAAATATTTAATTATGATATGTAATACACATTTTTAGCTAAAGGTTTCAACGATTGGAGATGCTCTTAATGATCACAATTTCAGAACACAAAGAAGATGGTAATCGGATTTTATAGTTCTCAATCTTTGGCCAAAATAACATAAACCCATTAAGAGATTTTTTTTAGCATACGAGATTTTATCAAACATTAATTTTGCAATAAGAGAAATACTGGGAATTTGTTGGAGAACTTGTGTTTTTATTTAATGGGCCTATTGGCGTTTATTTTCACAACTACTCATGTTACTTATGTCTTGGGCCGGGTCGATTGAAGCTGCAACTCCAGAGTCCAGACAAAAATAAATTTTCGTTAGCATGAAAAATAGATACTCCCTCCGTCTCATAATAAGCTTCTCGTTTCATATGTCGCGATTGTTCATAATAAGAGACAAATTACTAATTTATGCATAATTTATAAGATAAAATATAATCATTAGTGATCTTGTTTGATTCGTATTTGTGAATACTTTAATACAGTGAAGTTTTTATATTTAATATTAATTATATCCTATTGTATAATAAGAGTAAAAGGGATAATAAGTGAGTACTACCATAGGTCAAGGTTTCGATTCTCACTAACAACATAATTAAATTTAATATTTATAATTTTAAATATACTAATAAAACATACGATGTGCTTGGTAAAAAGGAGGTCATGTACGTAAATTTATCACATCTCCCTTTCTTATAGGTTTAAGCTCTTTGAACAGTTTGCTCGCAACCCTTATTAAACAATAAATCAAAGGATCTTTTTGTTTTCTCCTCTGTTCCATGGTATTTCGGTTGAGGGTGTTCTGTAAATGTGAGAATTCTTTTGTTTAATTTTTTTTTTCTAAACTAAGAATTCTTTTAATTGTTATGCAATTAAAAGACTATTAATTAATCAACAAAAGAACAAATTATTTAAAGGGTCTTTTGAAGTGTAGAGATAATAAGCGAGTACAACTATTGGTCAGATAAGTAAGGGTTCGACTTTCACTAACAACATAATTAAATTTAATATTTGTAACCTTAAATATACAAATATAACATATGATAAAATTCACTTTTCAAAACTCATTAATCATCTATTATATTAATATTGGAAACTCATTAATTATATATTAAATTTGATATTAATACACGCCAAAAATTTAGTTTACAAGATGCATTGAAAAATTGCGAGTACATAAACACGAAGCAGCCTTCATCTCTTCTACAGAAAACTACTATCCCCGGCTTTCGGAAAACAATCCAAATCAAACCGACTTTAACTACTAAATAGTTCTGATTCAAAACAAAAATGCATGTTTGTCTTCTGTACTTGATATGCGCATATAATTTACGTTAATTTTGAAGAAAAAATCAAGTAATAATAAGATGTAACAAAAAAGTCAAAAAACAACTTATTATTAGGTACATATATAAATTTTTTACAAAATAATTTATAATATAAAAATACATGTTAGCCAATAATTATATCCTTCTATACTATATAATTATAAATAAACTTGAGATCTTTTGTAATTTGTAGTTTGATTAACCAAACGATTCACAACCATTAGATTTACAGAAGTCTGAAATTCGATTCCCTTTAACGACATTTTAATTATACTAGCTTAAAACCCGTGCGGTGCATGAATTTTTTTTATTTTAATATTATATGAAATTTTCATTTATTTAAATTAATTTTTTAAAACATGAATTTTGGAGACTTTCATTTTTATATGAGATGATTTGATAATATTTATATAAATGTTATCCCTGATATTTTTAGAAAAGGAGGGATTTTGGTTAGAAAATATAGAAAAGATGATAGGTTTAGTTGAAAAAGTAATCGGCTAAATATAGGTAATTATAAAATTATTATTTTATTTTATTAAATAGAATGTCCGTGATATGATTAGGAAAAGATAGGATATAGTTAGAGAAAATTAAAAAGATAACATGTTCTAGGTGAAAAAGGTAAATGATTAGTTTATAGTAATTATTATTTAATTACGTTATTTTACTAAATACAATTGCACGTAGTATTTTTTTAAAAGGAAAAAATTAATGTTGCCCGTGATATTTCAAATAAAAGAAGGATTTTAGTTAGAAAAAATGATATGTTTTAGCTGAAAAAGGTATTTGGTTAATTATTAATATTAAATATTATTATTTTATTTTAGTAAATAGAACCGTCCTTAATATAATTGGAAAAAGTGATATTTTAGTTAGAGAAAATAGAAAGGTAATGTGAAAATTAAAAAGATGGCATGATTTATGTGAAAAAGGTAATTGATTAGCTTATAATAATTAATTTAATTATGTCATTTTACTAAATAAAATTGATCAGAGTTTTTAGAAAATGAGAAATTAATGTTGCCCGTGATATTTCTAGAAAAAGAGGAATTTAATTAAAAAAAATAGAAAGATTATCAAGGTAACCGTCCATGATATAATTGGAAAAAGAGATATGTTAGTTAGAGAAAAGAGAACGTGTTTTGGGTGAAAAGTGTAATTGATTAGTTAATATTAATTATAATATAATTATGTAATTTTATTAAACAAAACTGCTCAAACAATTTTATTAAAAAGAGAAATTTTATTTAAATAAAATGTAAAAGATATTCTATTTTACCTGAAAAAGGAAATTATTTAGTTGTTGAAAAATAGAAAAGGTAATATGTTTAACTTGAAAAGGGAAATTGATTAATAAAGGAAAATTTTTAGTTAGATAAAATATAAAAGAATATTGTATTTTACCTGAAAAAGGAAATTATTGAAATTTTATTTAAATAAAATGTAAAAGATATTCTATTTTACCTGAAAAAGGAAATTATTTAGTTATTGACAAATAGAAAAGGTAATATATTTAACTTGAAAAGGGAAATTGATTAATAAATGAAAAATTTTAGTTTAATAAAATAGAAAAGAATATTGTATTTTACCTGAAAAAGAAAATTATTTAATTCTTGAAAATTAGAAAAGATAATATGTTTAACCTCAAGAAGGAAATTGATTAGTTAGTAGATCTCTAATTGAGTAAGGGTAAATAAGTAAAATCAATAGATAGAGAAATTTTGGTTAAATAAAATGTAAAAGATATTCTATTTTACCTGAAAAAGGAAATTATTTAGTTGTTGAAAAATAGAAAAGGTAATATATTTAACTTGAAAAGGGAAATTGATTAATAAAGGAAAAAATTTAGTTCGATAAAATATAAAAGAATATTGTATTTTACCTGAAAAAGGAAATTATTGAAATTTTAGTTAAATAAAATGTAAAAGATATTCTATTTTACATGAAAAAGGAAATTATTTAGTTATTGAAAAATAGAAAAGGTAATATGTTTAACCTGAAAAGGGATATTGATTAACAAAGGAAAAATTTAAGTTAGATAAAATATAAAAGACGATAATATGTTTAACCTCAATAAGGAAATTAATTAATTAGTAGATCTGTAATTGAGTGAGGGTAAATAGTAAAATCAATAGGTACCAACCAACCAACCAACCAAACTTTTAATGTTTCGGCTTTTATATAATAGTATAGATTAGTACAAAAAATTATTATATACAAAGATTTAAAGTTCGAAATCTTTCAATAACATGCATATTAAAATTAATATTTATAATATCATATTACACTATAAATAAATTATAAAAAATTAAAAGTAATCCGTGCTTTGCACGGACGATAAGCTAGTACAAAATTAAAGATATTAATGATTAAAAATGTGAATTGACAAACGTATCCTTTATTATAATACCCGAGTCTACCAATGTTCAGTTAACCAATCAGAAAACTATGAATTATTTTAGAACCAATAAGAGATAATTCCAAAATTTTAGACCAATCATGTTATATCAAGAGTTTTCCTTATTTACAATTTCACCTTACCTCATTAACCATGGTTAGTTAACACTTCTAATTTAAATACAATAATGATTTTATTAGACATATCCATAAATACATATTTTTAATATTTACATATCCATAAATACATATTTTTCTTATTTTTAATTATTTTAGAACCAATAAGAGATAATTCCTAAATTTTAGACCAATCATGTTATATCAAGAGTTTTCCTTATTTACAATTTCACCTTACCTCATTAACCATGGTTAGTTAACACTTCTAATTTAAATACAATAATGATTTTATTAGACATATCCATAAATACATATTTTTAATATTTACATATCCATAAATACATATTTTCCTTATTTACAATTTCACCCTACCTCATTAATCATGGTTATTTAACACTTCTAATTTAAATATAATAATGATTTTATTAGACATATCCATAAAAACATATTTTTTAATATTTACATATCCATAAATACATATTTTTTAAATAAAAAATTACTATTTTAATTTGAAATCATATCTTTTATTATAATACCTGAGTCTACCCAGGTATAGAGTAAGACGCAGTGACTCTATACCTGGGTAGACTCAGGTATTATAATAAAGGATATGATTTCAAATTAAAATAGTACTCCCTCCGTCCCAATAGATTGTTAACACTTTCTATTTTGGGATGTCCCAATAGATTGTTAACATTTCCTAAAATAGTAAGTTTTAACACTATTACACCCACTACTTCACTTATTTTAACAATACTTTACACTATTACACCCACTACTTATCTTATTTTAACAATAAAATCACTATTACACCCACTACTTCATTTATTTTAATAATATTACACCCACTATCTTGGTTTCCGTGCAAAAAGCAAATGTTAACATCTCATTGGGATGGAGGGAGTAATTTTTTATTTAAAAAATATGTATTTATGGATATGTAAATATTAAAAAATATGTCTTTATGGATATGTCTAATAAAATCATTATTGTATTTAAATTAGAAGTGTTAAACATGTTATATCAAGAGTTTTCCTTATTTACAATTTCACCTTACCTCATTAACCAAGGTTAGTTAACACTTCTAATTTAAATACAATAATGATTTTATTAGACATATCCATAAATACATATTTTTAATATTTACATATCCATAAATACATATTTTTCTTATTTTGAATTATTTTAGAACCAATAAAAGATAATTCCTAAATTTTAGACCAATCATGTTATATCAAGAGTTTTCCTTATTTACAATTTCACCTTACCTCATTAACCATGGTTAGTTAACACTTCTAATTTAAATACAATAATGATTTTATTAGACATATCCATAAATACATATTTTTAATATTTACATATCAATAAATACATATTTTCCTTATTTACAATTTCACCCTAGCTCATTAATCATGGTTATTTAACACTTCTAATTTAAATACAATAATGATTTTATTAGACATATCCATAAAGACATATTTTTTAATATTTACATATCCATAAATACATATTTTTTAAATAAAAAATTACTATTTTAATTTGAAATCATATCCTTTATTATAATACCTAAGTCTACCCAGGTATAGAGTTAAATGCAGTCAACCAATGAGAAAATTTTGAATTATTTTAGGACAAATTAGAAATCATTCATAAATTTTAGACCAGTCATATTATATTAAACAATTTCCTTATTTATCATTCTCATCCTATTATACTAAGAATGGTTAGTTAACAATTCTAATTTAAATATAGTAACGACTTGATTTAACATATCCATATATTATATATTTTTTTAATGTCAAAAAATATTTATAATAAATAGTGTTTTAAATTAAAATCAATTAGGATTATACAAATATTATATCCTTATATATAATAAGCGTAAAATGGATCTTTTTCATAATTTTGGTCACTGTACTACCAAAATAATTACAACCGTTGAATCTAATATTTTTTAAAATAGACGATCAAGATTATATCTTATTAAAAAGAAAATTATAATCTAAAAAAGATATAATTAAAAAAATTTGTATTAAAATTGAATTTTAAAAAGAAATTATAATATGAAAAGGATATAATTAAAAAGGTATAAAATTGATTTTTTTTAATTTTTTTATTAATATAAAAAAATGTTCATATTTACTATTTGAGATGTATTTAGAAATCTATAAATCAGATTTGGATGATTTTATAGCCCACGCGAACCTCATAAAATTATCTTTAATTTAGTAATGATTTAACAATTATTATCAAAATGGAAACACTCGGAATCTCAAAAGAAAATATAATTACGAAATTTTACATTAATCCTATTCAGTGTAGAAGAACCTACATTGATAATCATATTCAATGTAGTAAAACAAATTATATATGATTTAAATCATTGACATGCACTTTTTCGTATTTCAATATCAATACACTTTTTAGTTTACATGTTAAAATATATAATATTTATTATGTAATATCCAACATTTTTCATCTATTTATTTTGCGATCTAAAAGATTGTATTAGTACTATATTTAAAAAAGAAAATTATAACATGAAAATGATAATATTAAAAAAGGATACAATTGAATTTTATTTATTTTTTACTAATATTAAAAAAAGTTCATATTTAGTATTTGGGCTCTATCTCAAGATCTAAAAATCAGATTTGGATGATTTTATAGCCCATGCAAAACTTATAAAATTATATGTAATTTAGTGAAGATTTAACAATTATTATCGAAATGGAAACACTCAAAATCTCAAGAGAAAATATAATTACGAATTTTTACATTAATCTTATTCAGTGTAGAAGACCTACATTGATAATTCTATTTAATGTTGAAAACCAAATTATATATGATTTAAATCATTGACATACACTTTTTCGTATTTCAATATAAATTCAATTTTTAGTTTACATGTTAAAATATAAAATATTTATTATGTTAGATCAAACGTTTTTCATCTATTTATTTTATGATTTAACGGTTCCTATTTATTTTGTCGTACTGAAGACCGGATTACTGACTACCAAAGTTTTGGACAAAATCATTCTTAAACTTATTATTAAAATCACTATTTTTTGATATTTCATAGCAAATTGGTCAACTCAACGCAAAAATTCTAATAAATAACTATTTTTTTTATAGATAATTTATTTATCAACAAAAGGGCATATGTCATCTACACAAATAATCATTCAAATTTTCTTCTAAATCACTATTATTTTTTATAGGTATATAATTTATCAATAAAATGTCATACATCTGTAAAAATAATCAAGATTAGACAAACACAAATTAAAAAAGATCATATCAAGGTAACAAGGTTTCCTTAATCCAAACTACAATCGTTGATAAGATCTTGAAATATATAGTGTTTTTGGCGAAATAATCCAACAATTTATTCTAATCATGAGAGAAATACATATGTGATTTATGAGAACGTGTTCGAACAACTAACCATAACTGCGATTCTATACTATCTAAATTCCAAATCAATGAACCAATATAAAAAAATCATGTAGATCCAAGATCCAATATATGGATAGTCAAAATTCACTAACGGGATACTAGACTCTCAATAAAGAGATATATTTATTGAAAATCAAAATAAAATCAAGGAAAAGAAACGGGAGTTATCATTCACAAGGATAAAGTACTAAATCCAATATATCATTAGATAAAACCTACCAACGTGGTACTAGACTCTCAATAAAAAGAGATATTTATTGAAAAACAAAGCAAAATTAAGAAAAATAATAAAATGGGCTTATCATCAACCAAAATGGAGATGTCAACCCCAAAACTTTAGCTAAGTATTTTTTAATACTAAACCTTAAATATAGGCAAAAAATTTAATAACTTGGTAGAAAGATTTTAACCAAACAGAGATATTTATTAACAAAAAACAAAATTAAAAAAACGGGGGGATTCATTTTTATGTACTCTACTCTTAGTTTTATTTTGTAGCATTTCAATGTTGTTTTCAATTATATAGTAACATATTTAGATAATTTGGGCAAAGAATAACATTACATGTAATTGTCATATTATTTTTTTCGCGCATTATTTTCGTTTCGTGTAAAAAACGTAGTTTAGTAGCATTTTGTGTTCGAATTTTGGATACACAAAATAATTTTATGTCATTTTCATGCAAGACCCCAAAGACACATGGCATGGCATGAATTTACACAACACAAACGATTTTCCAGATCTACATAAGCGCTTTCTTTTAATATATGTCAGAAAAAATACTCAGTGTTAAATGAAAATGAATTTCATGTTTTTTAACCCAATAATCAAATTACAAGGACACATATATAATAATGATATGTGATTACGTATTTATATATTACACATTTGATTTTAGTTTCATGTACAATTTTCAATTTTAACATGTTAGTTAAATAGAAAAAAGAAAAATGATACTCATTTTCAAATGTCTTAATTTACGCGTTTGGATGAACGGGTTGGGTTTGATCCGAATTTTGTAAAATCCAAACCCACATCCAAATATTTTTGGGTTTTAAAAATAAATTCAAATCCAAAACCAATATCCGAAACTAAATTCGTCGGATTTCGAATTAGATTTGATTTTTTTCGGTATCCAAAATTAGTAATAATGTAGTCAAAATTAAAATAATTGCTACACGCAAACAATGTTAATTATATTTATACAAAAATTAAAAATTAAAATGATTAACTTAAGTAGTAAAATATAACATAATATACGAATTAACATACTAAGTAAAATTTAAAATATGTTAAAAAAATCATTTTATATACAAAAATGAAAATTTTATGTAAAGTAAAGAAAATTACATCTTAAATATGTCAATAAAATTTGAGATTGAGAAATAGAAGTTCTAATTACTAAATTAGTATTAACTCTTTCTAATGAAATATTTGAATAAAAATAAATAAAATAATATGTCTTACATCTAAATATTATATAAAATAATTTCAAATTATAATATTTAATTATTTATATATCGGGTTTCGATAGTGGATCGGGTTTCAAATTTCGGATAGGATATCAGTTCGGTACAACTTAAATCCAAATGCAAATCAAAACTATTTTGAGTTTAAAATTTATATCCAAACCTAAATTCCAAAATTCGAGTTCGGTATATCTAAAAGTCTATGGTTCGAATCGGGTACCATCATATCGAATTAATTTTCCTTCTTTATTTATGGGTTAAAAAAACTAATATTTAAACCATATTCTGATAGAAAAGAATACAAAATTCAACATACAAACTCCCAAAATGAATATACATATTTTAAGTTATCATTAAAAACAAGTTAATGGCTATCACCATAAACTCTAATAGTCATATCTAACTCAAAGAATGAGATATATTGGATTTGTTTGGTCAATTGATAATGTTTATTTTTCTATAGTAAATCAATTTACTAATAAATGAACATAAAATTTGTAAAAAAGATATGGAACAAACACATAGGAAACTAGATTAGATGAAAGTTTTCCTTATCATAATTATGTTCGTTGTATTGATCTTGCACAGTAGTGATCCTTTTTCATATCGCTGCAACCTCTTTTTGAGAAACAATCTAATGATTTATAACGGTTGTTAGAAATAAGTGTTTATGAACTTTTAATACTATTCTAAAAATTGATCGCGACCCATGCAAATATTTTAAATATTAATATAATAAAATATATAGAAACCCATTGTACTGCACTCTGCACATTTATATATACCAATTTTTCAAAGTAACAAAACTTAGATAAATAAACTTATGAACTAGGTTGAAAGATTCTAAA
Source organism: Kitagawia praeruptora (assembly GCA_037693485.1). Classification (NCBI taxonomy): domain Eukaryota; kingdom Viridiplantae; phylum Streptophyta; class Magnoliopsida; order Apiales; family Apiaceae; genus Kitagawia; species Kitagawia praeruptora. Next base: position 119,020,809 of record CM075345.1, on the reverse strand, counting down.
AAATGAGAGAAATCAAATAAAAAATAAAATTATAAAAAACAATAAAGAGGGGCTTAGAATATTTGAGCGGGGATGTGAATGTTATGATAATTGTTTGATAATAATGATATTAATGCATTTGGTATAAATTGACGATAATTTTTTACTTAAATTTTAATGAAATTATCTTCTTCTTTTATATAAATAATGATTAAAATAATATGTTTATATTAATTAATTAATTTTATCATTCGATGCGTAGCACGGGTAGAACGCTAACCAATCAAAATATGACAACTCACTCTTTGAGATTTTTTTGGGAAATTTTTTTGGACCTCTAGAATTTTTCATTTCCTATTTTATTTGCATTTATAGAATGAAAAATATGTATTTGATTTATTTTTTTATTAATAATTATGTTTTCATTGTTCTCTACGCATGATCCTCAAAACATGATTATATTGAACCAAACTTTCTGTAAAAATAGCATAAAATGTCGTTAATTTACTTGGGTAAAAAATAAAAGGGAATAAGAAAATTGATATGTATCTAAGGTAAATTTTATCATATATCAAATGAATGTGTTGTGATATTAATTTTTTTTTTATATACACAATTTTTCAAAATCGTTTAACACGCGTCCAAACAATTACACATAATTTGAGGAAAGTTACTTGAGATGCACATCGGATTCGTTACTCTCAAAACAAAATATAAATAAATAATTTATTTTTTGATACATTATATATTTTTGTAACTATTTTGAAATTTTAAAATTGTGTTTTCGATGCGTAGCACGGATAAAATGCTAGTATAATCAAAGTGGGAAGAATTTTTTTGGGACAGGGGAAATATTCATTTACAGTATTATTTTAAATCAAAGAGTAGAAATTTTAAGCTTCATAAGATTCGGATTATAAGATTCTTTTCACGTGAGTCATGACATGACATTAGATTATAGTCAGTGGTAGATATTTTAAAAACTAATTAATAACTATAATAAATTATATAATTTTATATTTACAAATTGAATTATTTAATTCTAAAAAATTAAATTAATACAATAAGTACATTTCTTTACATATTATAATAAATTTACTTAAAAATTACTTTAATTATATATTTTATTATATTTGTTATATATGATATGAGATCATTTAAATTAGTGATATTTTATTGTATTTATTATATATGCTATGAGATTATTTGCATTAATAAAGTTACCAAAATTTAAAAATTAAATTAAATTAGTAAACTTATCATTGATAATGTATATTGCATTAATGATATTTAAATTTGATATACAAACTTTCCATAATCGAAAATGAAAATGGGTTAAATAATTCTATGGAACTTCTACAAACCAAAAATGAATATCAAACCAAAAAGTCCAAGGATCTATATAAAGTTAAATTTTTTAATCCGAACTTAAATATGTATACCAAATCTAAAGAACGTGTTATCCACTAATTTATAATACTAGCTTATAACCCGTGCAATGCACGGGTTTCTTGTATTATATTATAAATTTTATTTAGTATTACAATTAAGTTTTATATAATCATTATTTTAATATTTTTTAAATTTTAATTTGATATAATTTAATATACTCATGTTTATAAATTATACTAATGTTTCTTTATTATAAACAACGTATACGATTTTTAATATATTTTATTAATAATTGAAAATTATGGTGTAATATTTTCGGGTATATATTGTAAGATTTGTAGGAAATTAAAAAGGTAATGTGTTTAAATTAGAAAGAAAATATTAAAGATTGAAAGATATGATATCTTTTTAGGTGTTTGTAAAAGGTAATATTTTCAACTAAAAGTAAATGTGAAATAGGAAATTGGCTAATTACCATTAATTATATTATTTTATTATTTATTTAATAATTAGGATAACCAAACCGATAATTTTTTTTTATCTTTCGTCTTTAATATAGTAGTATATATATATACATATGTTAGGAATAATTCATGAGTTGTGATGTTAAGAATAGAATTTTACTTATACTTCTTGTATATCCTGATTTATAAAGGATTTAACACTTTGTATAGGAAATATGTGTTAGACAGTTATCTGTAAAGTTTAGTCAGGAATGAACGATATCAGTCGTGTTACTCATGATGTCATTATGGATGCTATAGAAACTGGCAAGTGCTATAAAACAGGATCTTTGTTTGAGGAACAAGCAAAAATATTTTATGAAGGAAAGAATTTTCTATTGATGGAAACTATCAACTGGACGGCAGAAAATTGTCATGTATAGATTATCTTTCTGTGATTAGTTGATAGGAAGCATTATAAATACTCTCTCTATATCATTGTAAAAGGTGTTCGTGAGGTTTGTAATCGTAAGTATACGAGAGTGCAAACATAGAGAAATTTATTTTGTCAGCAACTGCTAAAGGTATTTGTACACCTTTGGTAGAGTTTGTATTTGATCTTATTAATACAAACAGAGTTTGATTCATTCGTTTATTCTTGTTCATATAACCAAGTAAAAATCAGACACGATTATATAACTTGTATTCAACCCCCCTTCTACAAGTTATTCGAGTTAACAATTGGTATCAGAGCAGGTTGATTTCGAATAATCATAAAGATCTGCAATCATGTCTGGTTACAAGGATGGGAATACTAAGATTCCTATGCTCAAGAGAAACGAATACACTCTATGGGAAGTAAAGATGTTGCATCATCTGGAAGCAACAGATCCTGATTATCTTGACAGAATCAGAGATGGACCTTTTATCCCAACAAAGGTTGTTGGACAAGCAACTATTGATGGTCAAGTTGTTCCAGAACATACAGCAGAGAAGCCAAAATCTGAGTGGTCAGATAAGGACAAGGAGAATGTTCTTAAAGATGCTAAAGTGAGAAACATATTATTCAACAGTCTTGATTCTGTTCTCACTAACTATGTTCTCTCTTGTAAAACTGCTAAGGATATATGGGACAATCTTAAGGTTCACTGTGAAGGAACTAAGCCTGTCAGGAAGAATATGAGGACACTACTTATACAACAGTATGAGTACTTTGAATCCAAGTCTGGTGAGTCACTTACTGATACCTTTGATAGGTTTACAAAACTCATCAATGAGATGGCCATGCATGGTAAATATTATGACTTGGAGGATATGAATACTAAGTTCATGAAAGCCTTGCCTGATTTCTACAATGAGAAGATATCTGCGATTGAGGAAGCTAATGATCTGGATGAGATATCATTAGAGGTAGTGTATGGAAAATTAAGAGCTTATGAACTTGACAAGCAGCAGAAGAAGAACAGGAGTGAAGGAAAGATAAAGACTGTTGCACTTACTGCTCAATTTGAATTGAAGAAGCTTCCAGAAGAACAGCATGATGAGCCTGCTGTACAGAACTCAAGGAAGAAGAAAAGCAAAGAAAGTTCTGAGTCAGAGACTACTGATATGGACTCTGACAACAATGATTCTGAATCTGAGATGCAGGAACTCTTTGCTATGTTTGCTAAAGCTTTCAAGAAAGGAAGATTCAACAGGAAAAGATTTAGCAAAGGACCTTTTCAAAAGAAGGAGGAGAAGAAGAGTGACAAAGGAAAAAGTACAATTGTCAAGCTTGATAAGGCCAAGATCAAGTGCTTTAACTGCAGCAAGCTTGGACACTTTGCTAGTGAGTGTAAGAAGCCTAGGAATTCAGGAAAGGGTAATGCACTTATAGTCACACAGAAGGATTGGGCTGATTCCAGTGATTCTGAAAATGAATTGGATTATGACAACATTGCACTGATGGCAAATGTTTCAGACAAACCTGGATCTCAAAAGAAAACTTCTTCATCCTCTGTTAAGGTATCACTTCACTCTCTTGATTCATTTGATAGCTTAAATTCTGATGAAATTAGATCTATCCATGCTGAGTTTAAGAATCTTATGACTAATTTTAGAATTCTTACTTGTGAAAGAGATGAACTTAAGGTTAAGAATGATAAATTAGTTGATAGAAATAATTTTCTTGAATCTGAGTTAATTCAAATGGAAGAATACAAGTTAAGTTTTGATAAAGCTAAGCATGATTACAGTGTTATTCTTGAGGCTTATGACTATGTCAGAAAAGAACTAGAGGAAGAGAGAGATGTGATTAAGACCATTAACATTTCTGGTAAAAAGACACAAGAAATCATCGAAAATGGAATTCGTGGTAAGGTTAATGGTTTAGGTTTTGATAAGGCTAGACAAGAAGAAAAAGTAGCTATTGTCAATGATGATAGTAAAATAGAAGCTAGCACATCTAAATCTGAAGGTAAGAAAATTGTTTCTGAACCTATTCATGTTAAATTTGTTGATTCAAAAGGTACCCCTGTTGTACACAAAAGGATTAACAATAGTAATTTAGATGAGAAAGTGTTAGAGAAACCTAAGAATGTAAACATAGGGTTTCTGTCTAAGTCTCAGTTGAAACAGAGATTAGATGGTCTTTCAGAGTCTAGCAAGATCAAGAGAAATAGGAATGGAAAAGAAGGTATTAACAAAGAGAATAATTACAAGAATGTACCTGATGCATCTAGGAAAAAATGCTATAAGTGTGGAAATCATAATCATTTGGCCCTAGACTACAATCAAAAACCTTCTTGGAAAACTGAGTCCAGATTCCCCAAGACTCAGAAAATTCAATACCAACCACAAAAAGCTTGTTATCATTGTGGTAGTTTACTTCATTCCATTTACATGTGTAGAAAATATCATGAACTGTATTATGACTATTATTCTCTAAAATCTGAAACTCCTAGTCATAAACAGTTTGTGAAATCAGAGTCTAAGGTTGACTCTGCAACAGGTAAAGTAAAGGCAAAATCTTCAAAGCCTGTTGTTTCTAAATCTAGTAAGAAAGGATCCAATCAAAGTTGGGTCCTAAAAAATTCTAACTAGTTACTTTTTGTCTGCAGGGCACAGGAAAGAAGCATTCAATTATCTTGGACAGTGGATGCTCTGGACATATGACTGGAAAGAAGTCCCTGCTTACAAAGTTTGAGAGGAAAGCTGGCCCAGAAATATCTTTTGGAGATGGCAACAAAAAAGAAACTCTGGGATATGGCTCAATTGTTTTGGGGAATGTCATCATAGAAAATGTAGCACTTGTTGAAGGCTTGAAACATACTCTTTTAAGCATAAGTCAACTGGGTGATAAAGGTTATAAATCAATCTTTGACAGAGAAGGATGCAAAATCTTGAATATGCAGAATGGAGACATTGTTCTAACTGGTCAAAGACATGGTAACATATATGAAGCCAGCTTAAGTGATACATCTAAAGGAATTGTTATATGTCTCTATAGTAAAGCAACAAGTAATGAAAGCTGGAGTTGGCACAAGAAACTCTCACATCTCAACTTCAAGAAGCTTAATCAACTTGTTAAGCACAATCTGGTGAGAGGCCTACCTCAGGCAAATTGATAAGTGGATTTTATATCCACTTAAGTTGGTTCTAGAAGATCATCTTACACGTTTTCAGAAATTGAAAGATCCGGGAAGCTTTTCTTTGCCTTGCACTATTGGGAAGATGGAGAACATGAAAGCCTTGTGTGATTTAGGGGCTAGTGTGAGTTTGATGCCATATTCAATCTGCAAACGACTTGGTCTTGGGGAGCTTAAAAAGACACGGATTTCACTTCAGTTAGCGGATCGTTCTGTTAAATATCCGTTGGGGGTCGTTGAAGATGTGGTTGTCAAAGTTGATAAATTTGTCATACCTTGTGATTTTGTGGTGTTAGAGATGGATGAAGATGTCGAGATACCCATTATCTTGGGAAGGCCATTCTTGGCTACTGCTGGCACTACTATTGATGTTAAAGCTGGAAAATTGACATTGAATGTTGGCGAGGACAAAGTGGAATTTGATCTGAACAAAGTAATGAAGATGCCTCCTTTTGGAGCAACTTGTTTTACTATTGACATAGTTGATGAAATTGTGCAGCTCGAAAATGAACATTTCGTGGGAGCAGAACGGGTGTTAGATGATGTAGTAGAAGAAGAAGAAATTGTTGTTCGAGACACAGAAGTTGAGATGGTTTTTACACTTTCAGAGGCACCACAGGTGGAACTTAAACCTCTACCTGCTAATTTGAGGTATGTCCTTTTGAATAATGAGCTAGTGATTTTGGAAGAGGGGCATGATAACGTGTTGCGAAGGTGGAAAACCGATGATAAGGAAGAAGAAATTTTTGTTCAGCCGGTTGAGTCAGAGAAGCATCTTAGAGGTGTGAAGAAGAAAAAGAAGAAAATTTGGTCGTTGGGTAGTAGAATCAAGTTGAAATCTGATGGAAGAGATTTGTGGAAATCAAGCAAACCGGATGTCAACGTTCGTATGAATGGTTTGTCTGTTGAAGATGGTTCAGTTATTCTTTTGAAACCACCATGATTTGAGGAAGTAACGTCAAGCTATTGACGTTAAAGAAGCGCTTCGTGGGAGGCAACCCATGCCATTAGTGTAGAAAAAAAAATGAGTGTTGTATGAAAAAAAAAAAAATCTGTTCAAAAAAAAATAAAAATAAAAATAAAAAAAATAGAATTGCAGGATGCGCCAGATGCGCCAGCCAGCGCGCAGGAGCGTCCAGTTGCGCAGAAACCACCCGCACATCATGCGCCGTAGCCGCGCAGTAGCGCCTTGTCCACGCCAGGTCGCGTTCAATATTAATCTGTATTGTCCGTGTAACTTCAATACTTCCATCCAGGTAAGTATTGTCCGTGTGTGTTTTAATATATATATTATAAATCAATTCATCTCCTAAATCAAATTCCAACCCCTTTTCTAATTATTTTCTCCACCTAAAATCCTAATTCTAGCCCCATATTAATTCCAAATTATTCCCAATCCATTTTCTATTTCATATTTTATTTTATTTTATTTATTTTATTTTTATTTTTATTATTATTATTTTTTCCCAAAAAAATATATACCCACCTATACATACAAATCCAATTCCTTTTCTATTTTATTTTAAATCTCTAAAAATTCAATTCTAAAGAGGAATTAATTGCAAGTTCACCTCTCCGATTCGTATTGGGTAAATCTTTTTCTCTAATCTTATTTTTATTACGAATTTGTGTTCTTGTAAATTGGGATTCTGTATTATTCTTGGAATTTGGGCTATTTGTGGTGTGATATTGCTTGGTAATTATTGGTGGAGCTTCTTGTGAGTTGGGGATTGATTCTTTTGGCTCCTAAGCGTGGGAGAGGTGGTGCTGGTGTTCTGAAATTTTCGTCTCCCGCATGATTCATCCGAGGAGGAGGACGATTAGGTATGTTTTCTGCTATCCCTTGTATTACTTCCATTCAATGAGGACATTGAATATTTTAAGTTTGGGGGTGGTTTGAGCGATTAGTAGTTGTTGTTGTATTATTTGTTCATGTAGGATTTCATGCTTTGCATATTAGTAGTAGTACATTATGCATTTATGTATGTGTTATCTACGTTTGTTTCATATAGGACATTCTGTTTTTATGTTCGTATATCATGTGAGTTCATAATAGTTTGCATTTGCACCCATGCTTGATAGGAATTTTGTGTTGTTGACGCTTTTGATTGAGAAGTGATATGCTTTGTTCTTGTGCACACACATACACTAGTAAGTTGAAGCTAGTAGACTTATTGAATGTTGTAAGTAATTAGAAGGACATGAATATGTGCAAGATGATTTAGTTTGCATGCTTTGAATACAAGTTGGTGCGTTAGAGAGATTTTTGCTTGGGATTGAGTATGTTTTTCCACCAAGTGAGTTTTTGAGCCATATTGCATATTTTTTGCAATTTATTCGTTTGCTTGAGTGTCCACGGATTGTTTGCATTGCTAGCAGTTGTTTGAGGTCTTTCTTGAAACGCATGACATTATTTGACGATTAAAATGATAAAGGCAATTAGGAATAACCGCATATTTTCCCATATTACCACACCATGTTTACATGATCAATTAGTTAACCCGTTGAGCTTAATCCTATTTTTTCGGTGACATACCACATTACTTGCCTATACCTTTTTCTTGTATTGGCCGTACATTAATTTGAACCCACATTGTCAAAGGCTAGTAAAGTGCTTAAGGGAGTAATAAGGTGTGCAAGGAGGGGTTTATTGTTGGTCATACTTTTGGGGAAAATATTGAAATTGGGTTTGTTTGTTTACTTGATAGTCGGCATATGTAATAAATTGTGGGATCATTGTTATTGTTTATATTATTGTTTTATTTAGCTCTCGAAAAAAAAAGAAAAAAAAAAGAAAAAAAAAAGAAAAAAAATTATGAGAGCATGTTTGTGTTTGTTATGATCCTACTTTAGTCGACTAGTCGAGTGTTCTTAGTAAAATTTATGTGGGGGGAAAATAGGGTGTTGTGTATGATTTATTATGGTGCTTACTAGCTTTTGACACTTCACCTGTTTTTGGCTTATTTGACATACCTTGTCCCTAGCCCACGTTACAACCCAATTAAAGACCTTTTGATTATCGTCATTGATGTATGTTGTGTTAAGAGTTAGATTGATACCAAATGTCAAGCATGTTTATGATTTTGTTGGAATTGAGTGATACACTTACCCTTGTTCTTGAGTGAATATTCTTTTATGAGTGGATTGTGAGTGTTTGCTTGTTTTTGCGTATGAGATCCCGAGTTTTGTCTCAAAGATGTGCTCTTGTAGGTTTAGCATGTTTACTAACTTATTCTTACACTTGACATGGGCTTGTGAGAACTTATGCATGTTCATTGAGTAGACTATGTGAATACTTGCACTTTCGACACCAAGACATTGCGTATTTACTTTGATTCTTAAGTTGATATGGCATGAGAGGATTTGAAGGTATGGTAGGATGTTAGTGCTAGATTAATTGCATTTGCATATTAGTTGCATTCATGCATTGCATTGCATTAGGTTAAATGGATTTTGTGGGTACATTCGCTATAGACCCTCACGAGACCTTACTCGTCCACTAGGGCTGCCTAGGGGTTTAAAGGGCTTGTTGCATATGCCAAATGCAACCGTGATCACCTACGGAAGTGGTACTAATTAGGTAGTTGTAATTGTTTATGCTTGAGGACAAGCATCGGTTTAAGTTTGGGGGTGTTTGATAAGTGGATTTTATATCCACTTGGAACATTCTATATCGGCTTAAATTGATTGTTTTGGACTCAAGTTTGTGTAGTTTTGATGTGTTTTGTGTAGTTGTGCAGGTTTGCAAGAATAGCTAAGCTTTTGTCGTTTTTGGAGATTTAACTGATTAAAATTCGGATTTTCCGGGAAGGCTGCGCAGCTTATACTGTTTTGGCCATATCTGGAGTTCTAGAAGTCCGTTTTCAGCGATCTTACTGCTCACGCAAAGCTTGAGAGATTTTCTACAACCTGGGATAGGAAACAAGTGCAAGAAATATGCTGAATTAAATTGCGCACGTGTTCTTGTAAAAGAAGGCTGGGAATTTACTGTTTTGCCCTTTTTCTAATTCTAATTGTATTCTGGGCAGTTTTGGGTACCTTCTTTAAATCCTAATTGTAATAGAAGGCAATTTCTTGCTAGGCAAGATTTGTAGAGCCTATTTAAACACATCCTACCATTGTAAATCATAACAATTCATAGCTATAACAATTCATAGATAACAATTCATAGCTAGAACAATTGATAGCTAACAATTCATAGCTTTTAATCGTATCAAGGTACTTTCGATCTTTAATTCTTTCTTCAATATTATGTTTTCATTCATTATCATTATTATTATGTTTTTTTTTATTAAATATGCGTAACTAATTCTCTAATCTGAGGATTGGGTAGTATTCCTTGGTATTCATGCATGCTTGATTATGTGATTTTCTGCTTTGCTGATCTGTTAATGAGATCTTAACACAATTAGGGGAGTCATGAACCTTTGATTGTATTCTAGGGATTGTAATAAGCTTGGGAGAGAAGTTGCAATCTTAGTACATGATTTAACAGACATAATTTGAATATTAGATCGGGAGATTAATAGGAGAATTGTGAGACATATAATTCTTGGCACTTAACAGTTTATAGATATACTTTGATTGTATCACGGGAGTGACAATTAGGGTGTAGCTGTAGGCACTATATTGTAGCCTGGGAGGGTACAGTATAACTTTAGAAGAATTGTTTTCAGCAAGGTAGGAACACAGATATCACATTAATATTGAGCATGTATTGAGACCAAGTGAAGAACCCTAGTTCTTGGATTGTTTTCCTCATATATTTTATTCTCGATTTATAATTAGTTTAATTTAGTTTATAAACAAACCAAACATTCTTCTACACTTCTAAATTGTGAGAGATAAGAAACTTGAACTTGATATTACATTCAGTCCTTCCCTGAGAACGAACACACAAAAATACTACTAACACAAATTATGTGCAAGATGGACTTTGTGATGCATGTCAGCTTGGAAAGCAAAGAAGAACCACTTTCAAGAGCAAGACTGAAAATTCAATTACTGAACCATTTCAGATGCTACATCATGATCTGTTTGGTCCAGTAAACATTATGTCTATCAGCAAGAAAAGATATGATCTAGTGATAATGGATGATTTCACAAGGTTCACATGGGTGTTCTTTCTACACAAGAAGGATGAAGCTCCTCAGCAAATCATTGAACTTGTCAAGAATATTCAGAATAACTCTGAGTACAAAGTCAAAGTACTTAGGAGTGATAATGGTATAGAATTCAAGAATTCTACAATGGAGGATTTTTGTGTAGACAATGGAATCACTCAACAGTTTTCTGCACCTGGTACACCTCAGCAAAATGGTGTAGTGGAAAGAAAGAACAGGAATCTCATAGAGGCAGCAAGAACCATGCTTGCAGATGCAAAACTTCCAACCTATTTTTGGGCAGAAGCTATTAACACTGCATGTTTCACTCAAAACTGTACCTTGGTAAATAGTCATGGAAAAACTCCCTATGAGATGATCAAAGGAAAGAAACCAAGTGTGAAATACTTTCACATCTTTGGATGCAAATGCTATGTCCTAAAAGTTCATCCAGAACAACTTGGAAAATTTGAAGCCAAATCGGATGAAGCAATCTTTCTAGGATATTCAGCATCTAAGGCCTTCAAAGTTTATAATCTCAGAACTCACATTGTTATGGAATCAATTCATGTTGCATTTGATGATAAGAAATTTGGACTTCTGCTAACTGATGAGAGCCATGACAAATTGGAATTTGAAAATTTGAAGAATTCTGAGATACTCTCCAGTGATGATGAAGGTTCTCCAGAAGGAATTTCTATTGCTTCTCAAAGGAATGATACTGTTGAGGGGGAGCAAATAAATCAAAGAGAACACAGTGATCATCAGGAGCAGACTAGCTATTCAGAGTCTATTCCATCAGGAACTGATCTTTCAGAGTCTACTGAGGAAAGATCAGTAACTAGCAGCAATATGGAATCTACTGATTCTATTAATCAAAAGGGAGTTATTGAAGGCAGAGAGAATTCTTCTACAAGAGATACCACTAACTTAGGGGGAGAAACTAGCAGAGTCAATCTACCACCTGTTAGAAAATGGACAAAGGATCATACTGAAGATTTGATTATTGGTGATCCAAATAGTGGTGTTCGAACTAGAAGATCAATTTAAAATGAATGCTTGTATAGTTGCTTTCTCTCAAAGAATGAACCTAAGAAGGTTGAAGAAGCCTTACAGGATCCTGATTGGGTAATTGCAATACAGGAGGAGTTAAATGAGTTTGAGAGAAACAAAGTCTGGAAACTGGTACCAAGACCTAAAGATAGATCTATTGTTGGTGCAAAATGGGTTTTCAGAAACAAGCTAGATGAATCTGGTATGATTGTAAAAAACAAAGCAAGACTGGTGGCCAAGGGTTATTCTCAGGAAGAAGGTTTGACTTTCAAGATTGTGCAGTTGCAAAAACACCCATGGAAACAACCACTAAACTAGACTCTGATCCTAAGGGAAAGAGTGTGGATAATACTAGTTATAGAGGCATGATAGGCTCATTGTTATATCTAACTGCAAGTAGACCAGATATAATGTTTTCTACCTGTTTATATGCTAGATTCCAAAGTGATCCTAAGGAATCTCATTTAATTGCTGTGAAGAGAATTTTTAGATATCTCAAAGGAACTCCAAATCTTGGTTTGTGGTATCCTAGAGAATCTGATTTCTTCCTAATTGGCTATTCAGACTCTGATTATGTAGGGTGTAAAATAGACAGGAAAAGCACTACAGGTACATGTCAATTTTTGGGAAACAGTTTGATTTCTTGGGCAAGCAAGAAGCAACAATCTGTCTCAACCTCAACTGCAGAAGCTGAGTACATAGCAGCAGGGAGTTGTTGTGCACAGCTCCTTTGGATAAAAAATTAGTTGATGGATTATGGTATGACACCTAGTAATATTCCTATGTTTTGTGATAATACTAGTGCTATTAAAATTGCAGAAAATCCAGTTCAACATTCAAGGACTAAGCACATTGATGTCAGGTATCATTTTATTAGAGAACATATTGAGAATGGTACTGTGGAACTTCATTTTGTTCCTACTAACAAACAGCTTGCAGATATTCTAACTAAACCACTTGATGAGACTACATTCAGTAGATTAGTAAGTGAGTTAGGAATGTTAAATTTCTAGATCTTTAACATCTGCAAAAGTAGCAAGGTATATTGTTTTTAGCTTATAGACTTGCTATTCCTGTCAGGATCTATATTTGAATGTTAAATGCTTTAGCTATAACACTTTGCCTTGATAAATTTCAGTATGATAGACTTGTTAATAATCATCAGGATTAGAATTGTTATCAGGATGCTGACGTCATCAGTATTGTGTCAGTATCAGGATTGTGAAAATTGTTTCAGATCCTAACGTTTACTTTATGTAGGAATCTAATTCTGAGATGTGTTAAGTCTAGGCAAGCAAGTTTTAATTCATTCATACTGATAATTCATATCATCATTCAAATCAATCAATAACATTAAAGACAAGTAGATAATAAGAAATTGTATTTTCATTAATTGAAAGCATTACATACATGGAAATGAAATACAACATATTTTTGTCTAACTTCTACTGATAATCCTATACTTGTCTAATGATATGGATTCTGAGATACAGGACAAGGAGCATCTCAAGAAATCCATCAGGGGATTTGAACAGCCTCGTCTGCTCTTGGATTCCTTGTCTCGGCGACTTGAATGAGAGTAGCTAACTTAAATGTATAGCATCCCCATCAAGATCAACCTCAGACTCTCGGCCAAATTCTTCATCCTCAAGTTTTGAGGAGGTTAGGGGACGATTGTATCCAACAGATGGATGTTCTAGGAGAAACCTCTGGATATTATCTAAAACTACTCCATCCATGACCAGTTCGATGAGAAAAGTCGTCTCTTCAAAGAGATGATCAAGAACAGGATGTCCATCGGCTGTGAAAAACCTAAAGAATGGGTTCGAATGGAGTTTTGGTTAGAAAATCATTGTTGAGAAGAAAAGAAATTGAAAGGTTTATGGAGAATGGCATAAGGCATCTGTTTCTTTTATAGAAAGGCGTGAGAAGCTGAACAGTCACTTGGAACTATCAATGAAGTCAGATGCTAATTATCGTGTGTGACTGTATTTCTTGTATTTTCAAGAAATGTCGAATATATCTAACCAATTGATTTTGTTCAGATTAATTGTTTATTTCTTTTTCAGATAAAAGAAAAATGCCACGTGTGGAAACTCCATTTAAGTCTCTGGAATCAGGATGATACTAATCAGAATTTCAAGTGTGACCATCAGGATTTGAGAATTTTTTTTTTAAATCACATTGCATTTTGTGATTATTTTGATGGGAGGTCACAACAGGAAAAGGAAGCTGATCAGTATTAATTTTTATCTTGATAATACCCTGATTTATTTCATGAAAATCAATTTTGGATTTTATTTTCCAAAAATCGTGGGTAACCGCACTTTTCAGGGACTGACACCTGTCAATCTACGTGTCGACGTGGGATAGTGGTCTGAAAGATTGGTGAAATATATTTGTCTTGAAACTCTAATCGTGTAATTGCTTTCTCTAATTTCACATTCTCTAAAGCAAAAAAACACTCTCTAGTTTTCAAAATCACTAATCCATTTCAAGAATTTTTCAAGTTCTTTTCAGATCAAAAATGGCAACTCAAAGAAGATTACCTAAATCAGTAGCCTTCAAGTTTGGTGAGTTTGATTTTATGACGAATAATCATGTAGCAGCTATCACCAACAAGGAAGGAGTGTCAACTGATTTTCACCCAATCTTGGACTTTCTGGCGTATGGACCATTAAGTTATGCATTGACAGCATCTCCACAGATTAATCAAGCAGCTGTTACACAAGCTTGGGAGAACGCTGAGGTAATTAATTCTACTCAGAGTCAATCAGGTAAGATTGTTCTACACTTAGGACAAGATTCTTTTGATATTACTGAATCTGTTGTTAGTTCAGTACTTCAATTACCTGTTAGTTTGAATTATGAGAATGTACCATCTGATGATGATGTTAGAACTATGTTATCTGCATTAGGTTATAATGGACCTTTAGATAACATGAGCCAGTTAAGAAGATCTTGTCTTAGGAAAGAGTGGTCTTTCTTTTTTGATCAATTAGCTAAATGCTTTACTGGTAAATGTAGTTCTTTTGATCAAATTACTTCTGTTACTTCACATATTGCTTACAGTTTACTTTATGACAGAGTAATTAACATTGGTCACATTATCTTAAATCAGATGAGTATTAAACTTGGGTTAAGAGATCAAAACAGGAAAATGGTTTATTATCATAGATTTATGCAAATGTTTATTAACCATTTTATTCCTGATATTGAAGCTAGATTTGGTAGAGAACATTGTGTTTCTTCTTATGTACATCAAAAAGGAATTTTCTCTGACATTACAAAGAAGGACAATGAAAAGAATCTAGATGAAATACCTGCAATTCATTATCCACATCATGTTCAGGTAATTCTTAAAACTCATCTTCCTACTCTTTACAATTCTTCTTTCTTTTGTGGTGAAATGGCTCAGGAATCTCATTTGGAGGAGAACCCACCCGTGTCTACCCAAGTAGCCCAAAACATTATAGTCTCTGAAACAATTCAAGAACCAAATTTTGATCCACAGCCTATTGTTTCAAAGAAACCAACCTCTGGTGTTTCTCAAAAGACATCAGTTGTAAGGAAGAGAAGATTTGTTGTGTCAAGTAGTAGTAGTTCTAGTGAAGATGATGATAATATATCTCTTGCTGAGAGAGAAGAATTGAAGGCTGTAGTTCGACTTTCTAAGCTAGGACAAAGAGATGAAGCACCTAGTCACAGCCAGGCTGCAGTTTCTCAAATGACTGTAGTACTTAAAAAGGGAAAACAGTTACTGGATACTGTCTCTCAAAAGACTGTGTCTATTGAAAAAAGATCTCATCCCAAGATCATTTATGTGTCTACACCTCTTGAGTCTTCTCAGGATAAATATTTTGCTCACTATACCAGGAGAACAAGGAGAAAGATTCAATTGTCACCTACACACACAGAGTCTAGTCCAACTAATATCATGCAGGTCTCTACAAATGAAGATACAATCAAGTCAGCAAATGACTATAGAGATCTGGATATTGATTCTTCATGGGAAACTACATTATCATACAGACTGGCTATGGGACTAATTTCTCTCAAAATGAAGTTGTCAAGGCCTGTTCTAGATTTTCTGGTTGAAAGAGTACCAAAACTTTCATTTCCTGATGAATATGGACTTCTACATCAAAGACTTGACTTAATGAAGATGTATTTCTATGTATCTGTCAGAAGACAATTAGTCAAGAAATTTGGACTCTCGAAGAATGTTGCACTTCAATCACTTCATGCATATTTATTTGACAAGGATGTCATTATTGAAGATTCTTCAGCTCAAGGTGAACAACTGGAGGAAGTAGATAGTGGAATGCAGTCAACAGAAGATACTATTGCACCAGTCGTGGATAGTAGGAAAGATCAGATCACAGTCACTACAATACAAGAACCATCTAGTCAGAGGTTGGATGACTCAGGAGCTGTGATAGCTGATGTTGAAATGTCTTCTGTGATGACTGAAAAAGCAAGTGAGAAACCCTATGATATGGGAGGAATAACTTTGACTGGTTTTCTTGAAGATCAAACAAATATTGTTCAGTCAGAGTCTATCCACCTTGAGGGTGAGTCTCAGCAAACAACACTTAAAGATGGTGACATACTAATTATGGTGTCTAATGAAGTATTACTAAAGACATCAGAGTATAGTAGAGAACCTGAAAGTGGTATACTGGAGCCTGTAGTCTCTGGAAGGAAAGAAGATGTTTGTGTGGGTTCAGAGACTATAGCAGCTCACTCTTTGGAGAAAACCTCAAGCCCCATGCCAAATGAGGAACCCTCTCTCCATGTGAGTTCAGGTATAAAAACTTCTTCTAAACTCTATTTTTCTGTAGGTCATGAGAGCACTTATCCAAATTTGAGTGATACACTTGAAAAGATGGATATTGATCCACAATCAGAGCGGCTGGATCCTGACCAGGCAAAAGGAGAGGTAGAAAGAGTGTTGACTTTAGATAGTCAAAGTGAGAATGAGGGTATGGATGATCAACTCCATAGTGAGGGAGAGAAAATTAGGAAACCACCATCGTTTGATTTCTGGGATCAGGTTTTTCCTGAATCTTGGTCTGATAATCTTGGTATGGATGCTGGTACTTATTCTTTTATCAAGATGTATGAGAAGAATGACTTAGCAAAGCACAATGCAAAGCCATAAGTTAAAGCTCAGAAGCAAAAAGAAAGGCTTGCAGGAATTATAAACAGAAGAGGTGAAAGGCTAAGACAAACTTCTACACCACCAGTACCAGTAGATATTTCTAATGATCCAAGTATTCCTTTGTTTGTACTACCAATATCAGCTAGAATTGAGACATCAACAGTATCTGATGAATCTAAGGAGGAGTCAGGATTTGTAGATGTTAGGTACACAGAATACTGGTGAAGGACAAGATGATCATATTGCAGCTTCAGATCAGAAAGATGAAGATGTTTGTAACTCTAATCGAGTTTTATTACTTGAATATCATTCTACACAGGCAACTTCTTCTACAAGACTTGAATCTGAAGATATTCCAAACACTTCCAACATTGAAGTTAATTCTGAAGTTCTCAAAGACATTCAGAAATCTCAAGTTGAAATTCAATCAAGACTTCAAACACTTGAAGATAACCAAGTCACTATTATGGAAAATCAAGCAGTTCTGATGAATCTCATTTGTTCTGTTACTGAATCTCTTGGAACTAATGTTGCTGATGTCAAAAAGGGGGAGATAAAAACAGTTCAAAAGCAACAGACTGGGGGAGGAGATGGACAGACTGGGAGAAATAAAAAGAACTAAGGATGATAGAGGTGAATCTTATCAGGGAAGTGGTAAAGGAAAAGAAGCATCAAATAGTTGAATTTTTTCTTCTAAGTACTGGATACTATGTCTATATCTGAAGAAGGAGGTACTTAACTTCATGATTTTTTTTGAATTCATAAATTCTATTCTGATTGTATTGTTATATGTTTTGACATCAACAACTCAGATTTATGCTTCAGATCTTAAAGCATAAATAGGGGGAGATTGTTAGGAATAATTCTTGAGTTGTGATGTTAAGAATAGAATTTTACTTATACTTCTTGTATATCCTGATTTATAAAGGATTTAGCACTTTGTATAGGAGATATGTGTTAGACAATAATCTGTAGAATTTAAGTCAGGAATGAACAGTGCATCAAGTACTACATGTCAGGAACTGAGATTGAATCCTGATATGTCAAGTCAAATACTGATCAAGTACTGATGGAATGGTCAGATCCTGATGCAAGAAGGAATCCTGATATCAGTCGTGTTACTGATGATGTCATTATGGATGCTACAGAAACTGGCAAGTGCTATAAAACAGGATCTTTGTTTGAGGAACAAGCAAGAAGATTTTATGAAGGAAAGAATTTTATATTGATGGAAACTATCAAGTGGACGGCAGAACATTGTCATGTATAGATTATCTTTCTGTGATTAGTTGATAAGAAGCATTATAAATACTCTCTCTATATCATTGTAAAAGGTGTTCGTGAGGTTTGTAATCGTAAGTATACGAGAGTGCAAACAGAGAGAAATTTATTTTGTCAGCAGTTGCTAAAGGTATTTGTACACCTTTGGTAGAGTTTGTATTTGATCTTATTAATACAAACAGAGTTTGATTCATTCGTTTATTCTTGTTCATATAACCAAGAAAAAATCAGACACGATTATATAACTTGTATTCAACCCCCCCTTCTACAAGTTATTCGAGTTAACAACATATTTTAATTAGAAAAGGCAATCGATTGCTTAACATTAATTATATTATTTTTTATTTATTAATTAAGATAACTGTGCCTAAACCAAACCGATAAAATTTTCAATGATTCAACTTTAATATAATAACTAACTTATAACCCGTGCAATGCACAGGTTTCTTGTATGATATTATAAATTTTATTTAATATTACAATTTTATATAATCATTATTTTTAATAATTTTTATAATTTTAATTTGATATAATTTAATATATTCATGTTTACGGATTATACTAATGTTTCCCTATTATAAACAACGTATATGATTTTTAATATATTTTATTAATAATTGAAAAATATGGTGTGATATTTTCGGGCTATATTTTTCTTGAAAATTATGGTGTGATATTTTTGGGTATATATTAATGATTTTAAGATATGTTTTAAATTAAAAAGATAACGTGTTTTAATTCGAAAAGAAATATTAATGATATGTTTTTATGTATTTATAAAAGGTAATATCTTCAACTAAAATTAAATGTGAAAAAAGCAATCGACTAATTACCTTTAATTTTATTATGTTAATGTGAAAAAGACAATCGACTAATTACCATTAATTATATTAAGCTATTATTTATTTTAGGTGTTATATTTTTCTTGAAAATTATGGTGTGATATTTTCGGGTATATATTAATGATTGTAAGATTTGTTTTAAATTAAAATGGTAACGTGTTTTAATTCGAAAGGAAATATTAATGATTGATTGATGTTTTTAGATATTTATAGAAGGTAATATCTTCAACTAAAAGTAAATGTGGAAAAGGCAATCGACTAATTATCATTAATTTTATTATGTTAATGTGAAAAAGTCAATCGACTAATTACCATTAATTTTATTATGTTAATAAACTAAATACCATTAATTATATTATGCTATTATTTATTTTAGGTGTTACATTTTCCTTGAAAATTATGGTGTGATATTTTCGGGTATATTTTTTAATTATAAAGAAAATATTAATAATTTGAAGATATGGTACGATTGATGTTTTTATAAAAGGTAATATCTTCAACTTAAAGTAATTGTGAAAAAGGCAATCGACTAATTAACATTAATTATATTATGTTATTATTTATTTTAGGTGTATTTTTTTTTATAATGAAAGGTAAATAAGTAAATTCAAAAAGTACCCAAAAATAGGTACCAAACAACAGGTAATGTTAATATGAAAAAGGCAAATCGACTAATTACCATTAATTTTAATATGTTAATCAACTAAATCCCGTTAATTTTATTATGTTATTATTTACTTTAGGTGTTACAATTTTTCTTGAAAATTATGATGTAATATTTTCGGGTATTTATAAAAGATAATATCTTTAACTAAAAGTAAATGTGAAAAAAGCAATCGACTAATTACTACTCCCTCTGTCCCATCAGATTCTATACAGTTTTTTTTTCACTTCTTGGCACGCATTTTAAGGCTCCTATAAAGTATAGTTCCATAATTTATTTTTAAAATTTTCTTTTTTTGTATAAAAATTTAACATACCTATTTTTATACAAAAAAAGAAAATTGAAAAAATAAGTTATGGAACTATCCTTAAAATGCACCTTAAAATGCGTGTCACATCCCCGTCCCCCAATGTATACTATCTGGTGGGACGGAGGGAGTATTAATTATATTATGTTCTTATTTATTTAGGTGTATTTTATTTTTATTATAATGAAGGGTAAATAAGTAAATTCACGAAATACCAAAAAATAGGTAACAAAACTTTTAATGTTTCGACTTTTATATAATACTAGCTTATAACCCGTGCGATACACAAATTTTTTTTGATATGTAACAAATTTTATTTTATGTTATAAATATATTTTTATATAATCATTATTTACAATATTTTATTTTAATTTTAATATTAATAATTTAATATAAATTTAATTAATGATACTATTATGTAAAAGCCGAAACATTAAAAATTTTGGTACCTGTTTTTTGGTAATTCGTGAATTTACCTATTTACCATTTTACCCTTCATTATAAAGAAAAATAAATATAACTAAAATAAATAGTAACATAATATAATTAATGGTAATTAGTAATAATAACATAATATAATTAATGGTAATTAGTACATTGCCTTTTTCACATTTACTTTTAGTTGAAAATTTTACCTTTTATAAACACCTAAAAACATCAATCGTATCATATCTTTCGATCATTAATATTTTCTTTCGAATTAAAACACGTTACCTTTTTAATTTAAAACAACCCTTTTCACATTAACATAATAAAATTAATGGTAATTAATCGATTGCCTTTTTCACATTTACTTTTAGTTAAAGACATTACCTTTTATAAACACCTAAAAATATCAATCGTATCATATCTTTCGATAATTAATATTTTCTTTCGAATTAAAACACGTTACCTTTTTAATTCAAAACAAATCTTACTATCATTAATATATACCCGAAATCATCACTCCATAATTTTCAAGAAAAATATAACAACTAAAATAAATAATAACATAATATAATTAATGGTAATTAGTCGATTGTCTTTTTCACATTTACTTTTAGTTGAAGATATTACCTTCTATAAATACCTAAAAAGATCAATCGTAATAATATAATATAATTAATGGTAATTAGTCGATTGCCTTTTTCACATTTACTTTTAGTTGAATATATTACCTTTTATAAACACCTTAAAAAAATCAATCGTATCATATCTTTCAATCATTAATATTTCCTTTCTAATTAAAACACGTTACCTTTTAATTTAATCATTAATATATACCCGAAAATATCACACCATATTTTCAATTATTAATAAAATATATTAAAAATCGTATACGTTATTTATAATAGGAAACATTACTTTAAACCGTAAACATAAATATATTAAATTATAAGAAATTAAAATTAAAAAACTTATTAAAAATATTAATTATATAAAAACATAATTATAATATTAAATAAAATTTAGAACATAATACAAGAAATCCGTGCATTGCACGGGTTATAAGCTAGTATTATAAAATTTTAAAATAAATATGTCGTTGATAGGATTCGAACCTTGAATATAATATATTTACTCATTAGATCTAACGATTTTGATTTTTTACTAAAAATCTAATGGTCATTATTCGTAGTGTACAAATTTTTACTATATTTTGTTAATGATTTTTGGTATATATTAATTATTGTTAGATATGATATGATTGGAAGATATGATATGATTGATGTTTTTTGGTGTTTATAAAAGGTAATATCTTCAACTAAAAGTAAATGTGAAAAACACAATCGATTAATTACCGTAATTATATTATGTTATTATTTATTTTAGGTGTTTTAATAGTATAGATATTGTATATATTTTTCTTTATAATAAAGGTTAAATAAGTAAATTCACGATATACTAAGAAACATATACCAAAAAAAGTTTCAAAATTTTTAATGTTTCGGCTAATGTTTTCTTATTATAAACAGTGTATACATATTTTTAATATATTTATTAATAATTTTAAAATATGATATTATATTAATCTATACATATACACAACATCTTAATATATTAATGATTATAAGATTAGTTTTAAATTAAAAGGGTAACGTGTTTTAATTTGGAAGAAAATATTAATGATTGAAAGATATGATACGATTGATGTTTTTAGGAGTTAATAAAAGGTAATATCTTCAATTAAAAGTAAATGTGAAAAAAGGCAATTGACTACTTACCATTAATTTATATTATGTTATTATTTATTTTAGAAGTTTTAATAGTATAGATATCATATATATTTTTTTTATAATGAAGGGTAAATAAGTAAATTCACTTAGTACAAAAAAACAGGTACCAAAACTTTCAATGTTTCGGAAATTATATAATATTATAGATAGTATAGACTAGCTTATAACCCGTGCAATGCACGGGTTTTTTGTATTATGTTATAAATTTTATTTAATATTACAATTATGTTTTATATAATCATTATTTTATATAATTTTTTTAATTTTAATTTGATATAATTTAATATACTCAGATTATACTAATGTTTCCTTATTATAAACAACTAGCTTATAACCCGTGCAAAGCACGGGCGAGCTTAGTTTTTTTTTTTATTTTAGTTTTTCAACTGTTATGATTTTTTATAGTTGTTGCACTTTTTAAATTTATATTAATGTTTTCTTTCATTGAAATGTATTGCATTTTTTTTCTTTTGCCCTTGGTGAAATGTAAATTTATTGGAATAGATTATTTAATAAATGTTTATGACTTTTGAAAGAGAGTGTAATTTTACCTTTAACTCAGGGTGTTAGGTAGTTTTTTTAATATTTTTTGTTGTTAATTTTTTTTTTGAATTGAAGGTGGTTTGTTATTTTTGGAAAAGTTTTTTAGTTAATTTTAAATTAACTGTTATTGTTGAAGTTAAGAATATTTATAGATGAAGTTCTTAAATTTTATTAAAAATTGCATATAACTCGAATTGTTCATATTATTAAAAATAATTTTTTTCCCGTATTAATTTATATATGTGAAAACATGTTTATAATAAATGTTTATTACAACCAAATATTCATGCAAACTTCTCAAATTCCTTGCCTTACCCACCTCAAGTATCCGCCTCCCAAAATGTTATAAACAACCTTTTAAACATGTTACTTTTTCAACCTATGGTGCCTCCTCTACGTAACACAGATAATGTCTATGGTAGTTCTGTCACTTCTCAACCCCAAGTTCCATCTCAGGCATGTTATTATAGCAACAGTTTTTTGAGGCCAACTGAACCCCTATTGTCCTTTCAACCAGTTGTTGATAACCTATTGTGATCCAGATAAGAATCAATTCTTAATACCATTAGTAAGAGGAACTTGATATGTTGTAACAGGACATAGAGAATAAAGTTCTGCAAACTGCAGAATGCATTACTTCTCAGAATTAAGACAACGAACCACTTGATGATATATTCTTGTATAAAAATGAAGAATAATGAAAGTGTAGCCCTACTATCAGACCTATCATCATTGCTATGTCAATAACACATCTATCAGATACATTATATCAAATAAGCACCTTAAACGAAATTAGATATCTACACAGCTAGTTAGGCAAACATAAAAACTGAATAAACCATTAGTTCAAAGATTGAAACTTGTCCAGGGATGGCAATAATAAAATTCCTAAATATTAAACCTACTAAACTATAATAATAATAATGTTGATCACCTAATTGCAAGTGCTAGATAGCACTTACATGAGAAGTTCATATTTATTTTTCCTAATAAAGCATATATAAGTGTAAAACGTCTTAACAATAATTATTATTTTTGACGCTTGTTGCTTTGTTTTCCAGTTTTTTTTCTTCGTACCAGATGATGTTGTAGGGCTTTTATCTCCATTGTTTGCATGAACAATAGGATCATCCCTTTCTGCTACTCCTGAAACATTATTGAATGAGTTGTCTGGTGCTGGAAAATCAATTAACTTTCTCTTATTCTCCGGAGGAGATTCCGAGGATTTCTTGCTTTCATCATCCAGTTGTCCTTTCGGAGTTTCAGCATCAGATTTAAGAGTCTCAGATTTTGTAGTATTGACTTCTTCTATTTCAATACTGTGTAGCCTTCTAGCTTCTTAACAGTGTTATAGGATGTAAGCTGCAACTTAAACATGCAAGTCTTTCCCAACATGTTATTCAAGACTATGGGAATCATATTTGGACTCGCATTCTGTTGCACAAATATAAAATTGATTTATTAATAGAAGGGCGCAGAGCATTTAGATATTGCAAATGTAAAAACTTAGATTAATACCTGATCGTTATTGAGTATATGTTGTGCCGAGACATTAATCAACTTCATGACATGTCTATCAAATATTACGAAGGTTGTATCTGAAGTTGAATCCTAAACTGCCAGTGTGACTCGATATCTAGGAATTGGTTTTGTTTCACCCACGCAATGGTCGCATTCTTGCACCTCATTCATTTTTTTTGTTGCACCTATGGCAGGCAATGTAGTACCATCCATATTCTGGAATTAAGCCAGCCACAGTTGCTTCAACATAAAATTGAATATGCTGCATAGGAATTAAATCAGATCTTTGCAATAATTAGGGTTATGAATCATGAAATTTAAAAATGTCACACTTACGGTTGCTCCAACTGGTAATTGTGCATCAAATAATTGGTCTATTGTGACAATGTCAATATTCGAAGAGACTTTCTGCATTGGATTGTTGATAACTGGTGCAATAGTCGGTATTTTGTTGTCTTTCATTTTTGGATTTTCACGCAGTATCGTGAGAGCTGAGTCGTCAATATTGAAAAAGTATTGTGTCGAACTGCTTGACCACAATACTATTTCTCCTACAAAGGAAAACAATAGTTGGAAGATAGTATCATAGATTATGTCTATCATAAAAAGTCTGAAAATTGTAATATTTTTAAAACTTACCATAAACAGATTTGGTGGAGACACCTGTTACAATGACAAAGACATTGGGCTTCTTATACTCATTCTCCAACTTGAGAAAATTATATGCCTGATGCTCCCATAGTGTGATTTTTTATTGTGTCGTCCCTAAAGCAAAATTAAACATATTACAACCAATGAATACATGCAGATCATAAAGTTTTATTTGAATGGCGTGCAAATATCTTACAAAATAAATATGGCACACATGTATCAAATACAAACCTGTCATCTGCTAGAACAATATCCAATGCTTTTTTGCCATTGGGTTTCGTTTGTATATGTGTAAACTCTATCAACTTACCAACAACATCTAACAAATAGACTCGAATATCTATTCTCCGTAGCTTAGTCTAGTCCTATTTTGTATCTAACTATAACTTTCAAAAATAGTGTGGTTTTAATTGAAATGATAAGACTGCCATAGAGACCAATCAAGGTTTATAACCACGATAGTAAGCTTAGTATCCCATCCAATACAACAAAATTCATCACAACTAACTTCTTGTGAATTCAATTTAAAAACATAGAACCTAAAATTACTTATTCTCTATCATATACAGGTGTTTAGTACATGTAGTTTACACATTATGAGTCATACTATAAACAAACAACCACTAAGAATATGCATAACACATGAATATCTCAAGTCAATGGTAAACAAAGTTCACCAAGCTGCATCTATAGTTTTACAAAGGTATAATCAAAACGTAGGTACTCCAACATCATCATCAAAATCAAGAAAAAAATAAAGAACTTGATCACATCTGTTTCTACATAGAATTTGCCAGATAACATCAAGAACTCCAGATTATACATGGGAAATTGTTGGGGTTCTTCTTCTATGTTTTTTTTTAAAAATAGTGGGATAACCAAAAAAAGGGATAACAAAAAAGAGGGGTAAATCAAACTATAAATTATACCTTATTTTTCTTAGTATACCCTACTTTGTATCTAACTATAACTTTTAAAAAAAGTGTGGTTTTAATTGAAATGATAAGACTGCCATAGAGACCAATCAAGGTTTATAACCACGATAGTAAGCTTAGTATCCATCCAATACAAAAAAATTCAACTAATCAATCATCTATTTCGAAACTCCCTAATCCAGTCAAAATTAACAAAAACAGATCTAATTAAATTCTTAATCACAAATTAATCAAATTAAGCAACACTGAACCAAACCAAACCAAACCAAACATACCCAGTATATCCCGCTCAAAGCAGGGTCTGGGGAGGGTAAGATGTACGCAGACCATTCCCCTACTTTTTACAGTAGAGAGGCTGTTTCCGTGAAGACCCCCGGCTTAGTGCGCAACAAAACAGTGTGTTATGTACAAAGATGATAAGGATGGGGAAAGCATTCAACCGAACCTGGGCCCATGGCTTAGACCTCATGGGGCTTACCTAAGCGGGCAATTGAATCTCCTCTCCTGATTTAGGTTGACTCCAAGTAAACTCCCTGCCAAAAACTGATCCCTTGGTGTTTAACACTTACCTATCAGGGGATTGACTATTCCGCATTGCATAGCACTCGTAACTAGGATGACAACTGGCCAAGCTCCCTGCATCTGCATAACCAGAAAACCAGAAAACAGAAGACAATATGAAAACGAAGAGCCAAACTTCTAAGATAACGCTAACCGGGAAAACCCAACTCTGAGGCTCTCAACAACAGAACCGCTCCCTAGAAGAGAATCCACAACTCTAATCTGGCGCCTCCAAGAATTCCTATCAGCGGTCAAGGTCTCATTCAAGTTTAAGGCCTTCAAATCCAACCTAAGCTGCTCTTCCCACGACCTCCTCGGTCTGCCTCTCCTCCTCCTTAATCTCAACACACACATATAAACACGTATGTATAATCAATTACCTGTAAACAGATCACTTTTAAATGATAAATCCTGTAACAGAATCAACAATAACATTAACTGTAAGTACAGATAAGCATATAATGTAATTTAATAAGATTATAAATAAAATTAAAAGTTAAAAAAGAGATAAATTTACAGTAAAAAACTAAGATCTTTTACGCGGCTTAGAACAGAGCATGTAAATAACATAGAACCTAAAATTACTGCATCTTCTATTTACCTGGATTGCGTCAGTGTGGATGAAGGGGGATTCCTGGACTGCGCCAGTGTGGATGAAGGGGGATTTCTTGGTAACGGTGGAGGAGAGGGAGTGATGGAGGAGAGAGCCAGTGATTGAATTGGTATAGAAAGCTACTAACAAAAATATGTTTTGTTGTATGAAGCTACTAATGAATACTCGGTAGTATATGTTTTGCTGTGCGTATATGTTTTTTTTTTTAAATAGTGGGTTATCCAAAAAAAGGGATAACCAAAAATAGGGGTAAACCAAACTACAAATTATACCCTATTTTGCTTATTATAGTATAGTATAGATGTATATGATTTTTAATATATTTTATTAATAATTGAAAAATGTGGTGTGATATTTTCAGGTATATATTGTAAGATTTGTTCTAAATTAAAAAGCCAAAAAGGTAACATGTTTTAATTAGAAATGAAATATTAATGATTGAAAGATATGATACGATTTATCTTTTTAGGTGTTTATAAAAGGTAATATATTCAACTAAAAGTAAATGTGAAAAAGACAATAGACTAATTACCATTAATTATATTATTTTATTATTTATTTTAGGTGCTATATTTTTCTTAAAAATTATGGTGTGATATTTTTGGGTATATATTAATGATTGTAAGATTTGTTTTAAATTAAAAAGGTAACATGTTTTAATTCGAAATGAAATATTAATGATCGAAAGATATGATACGATTGATATTTTTAGGTGTTTATAAAAGGTAATATTTTCAACTAAAAGTAAATGTGAAAAAAGGCAATTGGCTAATTACCATTAATTATATGATTTTATTATTTATTTTAATAATTAGGATAACTTTACCTAAACCAAACCAATAAAATTTTCAATATTTCAAATTTACCACGGGTTTCTTGTATTATGTTATAAATTTTATTTAATATTACAATTATGTTTTTATATAATCATTATTTTTAATAATTTTTTTTGTTAGTGTAGGTGCCCTAGAGGCAATACATTGTTTCTTGAATAAACCTTTATGTCATTTGATTATTAAATAAACGTATTTATTATGACTTTAATTACTACGATATATTTGTTAGCATAATAAATGTCCTTAGAATCATGATACACATTGTATAGTTTAAGTACATGACTTGAACTTGAGATTATATAATATATATCATATTCTTAAAGGTCCCTAGTCGATTATTATTATATAGGACAATAATAATACATAAATAGACTAGTATGTTGTTTGACAGATAACCACATCTCATTGGTTATAAGTATGGAGATTCTAAAGTCAATACATAGGTACATGTAGGAGTACATGGTACTGGACAGACCCACAGTGAGATTCTTCATGTTTAATAAAGTCATAAGAATGACTCACAGTGGTAATGGTGTAATGATCATTTGACTTGAGATCATTATATTTCTATACGAGGATTAATATACTTTGACAACATTAAAAGTTACCTTTGACCGGGTGATGATAAAAGTGGACATCGGGTATATCATGAGTCGTATGAGAAATATGAATGATAGATAAAGGATTTAACCCTCCTATAATTAGGAGAGATATTATTGGCCTCTTGATTGAGTGAGACTATAAAATGCATGGCCGTGCTCAAATAATGATTTGTTTTTTAATAGTCTACTCATTGATCAAGTAAATCCGGATTAAATGTTGAAGAGGATGATTAAAGACATGCCTCGAGTTTAATCTATAATATTTGGTTAAAGGGATTATATTACACGGAAACATTAATCACGAAAGGTTTTATCGAATCACGATTTAATTATTGTTTAATTGGGTAGCAATGATGTATTACTAGATACCGCTCATTGTGATAGTGTTAGTGCCCTAGAGACAATGTAATTGTGCTTCTAGGATAGACTATTTTGTTATTCAGTGATTATGTTATATCGATTATTCAACAATAATTTATTATGTCTTTATTTACTTCGATATAAATATTAGAACAATAAATGTCCTTGGAATATGTAACATGTATTCTATATCTTTAAGTATGTGACTTAAAAATGAGATTATAAGAATAGTGTTAATATTCCTAAATATCCCTAATCGAGCATTATTAATATGGGACAATTATAATGCATAAAGATTAGTATGTTTGTTGACTGATGACCACATCTCATTGGTCATAGGTATAGTGATACTAAAGTCAAGAACATAGGTGCATGTAATATTTTACATGGCACTGGGTTGACCCACAGTGAGTTTTTACATGTTGATAATGTCATTAGAAAGACTCATAGTGATAATGGTGTAATGATCCTTAGACTTGAGATCATTATATTTCTGTACGAGGATTAATATACTTTGACTACATTAAAAGTTACCTTTGACCGGGTGATGATAAAAATGTACATCGGGTATATTATGAGACGTATGAGAAATATGAATGATAGATAAAGGATTTAACCCTCCTATTATTAGGAGAGATATTATTGGCCTCTTGATTGAGTGAGACTATGAAAATGCATGGCCATGCTCAAATATTGATTTGTTTTTAATAGTCTACTCATTGATCAAGGAAACCCGGATTAAACATTGATGAGGATGACTAATTACATGCCTCGAGTTTATTCTATAATATATGGTTAAATGGATTATATTACACGGAAACATTAATCACGAAAGGTTTAATTGGATCACCAATTATTATTACTTGGGTAGCAATGATGTATTACTAGATGCCGCTCATTGTTTATAATTTTATTATTGGATATTAAAATTATTGCCAACGTAATAATAACCTAAAGGGTTACACAATAAGAACGTTTAAAAGGAGTTTTAATTTAAATTTCGAATTTAAATTAATTGATGATAAAATTCGAAATTGGTTATTTAATTAATTAAGTTGGACTTAGTTAATTAGATTTCGAATTTAAATCATTAAAACCCAAATCAGTTTGGTTTTAGTAGAAGCCCAAACCGATTAGGGTTAAGCCCAGCTCATTCTCTCTTATAAATACATAAAGATGTATTGGTTTAGGGTTAGACTTTGCCAAATTCATTTTTAGCAAAAACCCTAACATCTCTACATCAAGAGAGGTTAGAAAGAGAGATCGAGATAGAGGGCAGATTACGGCTAGTACCAACTCCGGAGATTGCGGAGACAATCATGCGTTTGTGTGGACTGATTAGCGAAGCAGATCTCACGAAGAGGGCTGTGTGGTGATCGTTCTTGGACCTCCATCTGTCAACCGAATCGGAAAGCTCTTAAAAGGTACAGATTCTGTTCTCCATAATCAGCATGTCTTATACACGGATCCTAGGGTTAGGTTTCGGTTTTTATTGTTTATTATCATTTTTCCGTTGCGCTTGTTGCCCCGAAACCTATCAATGGTATCAGAGCTACGTGTATAAGAGGTTGATTTGGTTACGTGTTTACTGTATTTTACGAGTATGCATGTTTGATGAATCTGCCATGATACAGTTATGTTATATGTGTGATATAATGAATCTGTATAATCTGATATGATGATGCTAGCATGTTTAGAATCTGCCATGTCTCATATGTATGCTGTTTGGTTTGTATGATGATATAAACTGTCGGATGGATGCAAACGGATACGATCTGTTTACTGGGATTAGGGTTACGTGTATGCTGATACATGTTTCTGGTAACTGGAATTAAGGTCGCATGTATATTGATATATGCTTCTGGAATTGTATTCTGATACATGATTTTCATGAATTTTGATACGTGATTTTGCAAAAATTTCCGCCAATTTGGAATTAAGGTCGATCCGCGTGTTTAGGGCTTGTGACAAATTTGGGCTTGTGACATATGCTTTATTCATGTGATATATTATGATATGATAATATGATTGATGATGTTCTTAAGTGTTAATTGAGCATGGTGATTGGTTATGGCCTTGAGACCCATAGGTTAGTGGTTTTTATTATTATGGTTTGGTTTTATAAATACGACTTGCATGTCATTTTCTTGGTGCTTTGTAATTGTTCATCTCGAATGTAACTCGAGTTCTTATGTAAGTACATTAGTATAGTTATGTTTTATATTCTATGTAATAAGAAGATCATTGGAAGCATGCAATGAAGGATCAATGGAGATGAAGGTTGTTGACACAAAGAAGACATGTATTTATGAAGACCAACTATGTAATAATTTAGTTTTATAAACCACCATAGATTGACCTAGATTTTTCCATTAGCTTGGAAAGATCATATAGGATTGGGCCATAACCAAACACGATTTTACATTCATGCACTTTACATATGATGATATGTATGCGTAGTGATAGATATGCATGCTTAATTAGATTAAGTAGAATGTATGTATGTATTAGATACATCACCCATGCCATGCCTGCTTAAATAAGATAAAATCTGTAACGACTCGAGATTTTAAAATTTATTATAACGACTATGAGATTTCTGTGTTTGTGAAACACGAAATTAAATACGAATTTTCAATTATTTCGATATGGGGAGATTTTGTCAAAAACGGGTCATACCTGTAAGGAAGTTGGATATTAAGTGAGGCCGCTTGTGACTCCTCTAACAACCTGGAAATCAAACCATTGGTGAATATTGATTTGAAGTAGTTAATTCAAGGAAAAATTGGGAATCTCTTTATGATGGGATCATGGTCGTTTTAAACAAACCCCTAACAACATATTAAGTTTAAGATGCCTTCCAAATGAGAAACACTCGTCAAGACCTAGATCGACAAAGGGTAGGTGCGCCAAAGCGGAGTACCCTTGTTTATCGTGGTAAGGCGCGATCGAGTAAGTTAG
Organism: Kitagawia praeruptora; assembly: GCA_037693485.1. NCBI lineage: Eukaryota > Viridiplantae > Streptophyta > Magnoliopsida > Apiales > Apiaceae > Kitagawia > Kitagawia praeruptora. Next base: position 118,989,157 of record CM075345.1, on the reverse strand, counting down.
TGATACTCAATTGTTAGACCTTTGGGTTCGACTTAACTAAGTGACCACAATAGGATTGTGAACTTAGAGGCATAGAGTTTGGTAAGATTTACTGGATGAATAGGAACAAATGCTGTTATATGAACAAATGTTGTTTTACCAAACTATCCAAGAATTATATATGATATCATTGACAAATGTTGTCTACCTAAATAATCATTTTAAGGAGAAAAGCCAAAGCTGACCTTAAAAGGGATGAAATATGGATCTTGGCTCACTAGAAAGGTTTAGAGAAACTTTTCGAATTGATAGGTAGGGTTATTAATTTGATAAAAATAGTGGGAGATATATATTATGAATATATATGAATAATCACTTGAACATAATTTAACAATTCCGTAGACTAATTATTTTATGCATTTTTAAACATTGTAGATATTCGAAATGGCAAACAACACAAACAACACTTTCTCTGTGCGATCAGTCCTTGAGAAGGACAAGCTGACAGGATAAAACTTCCTTGACTGGTCTAGAAATTTGAGAATTGTTCTCATGCAGGAAAAGAAATCTTATGTGATTGATATTCCTCCACCGGCAGCCCCTGCTGCCAATGCCACTGTTGCTCAGCAAAATGCTTATCAGAAGCATATTGATGATGCGACTGATGTGGCTTGTCTTATGCTTGCCACTATGGATGTTGAGCTTCAGAAGCAGCATTTTGATATGAATGCTTATACTATGTTTGAACATCTTTCGATGATGTTTCAATCACAGGCTCGTGTGGAAAAGTTCAACACGAGCAAGGCACTATTTTCGTGCAAGCAGGGAAACGGACCAGTCGGACCACATGTTCTAAAGATGATAGGGTATTGTGATTACCTTGCTCGTTTGGGTTTCCCGCTTCAGCGAGAGGCTCAAGTCGATATAATCTTGCAATCTTTGAACAGCGACTATACTCAGTTCATTATGACTTTTAATATGACTAAGCAAGATAAGACTCCTATGGAATTATTGGCCATGCTGAGGACCACTGAAGTAAATATGGTCAAGGCACCTGAGAAAGCTCCCATAATGATGGTGGGCAAGAAATGTGCTAAGGGAAAGGGGAAATGGAAGGGCAAGAAAAAGGTTGCATCAAAAGCTCTTGCTCCTTCCAAGCCCTCTTTCAAAAAGGCGGGAAAGTCGAAGGGAGATGTCGCGAAGGCTAAAAAGGGTGATTGTCATTACTGCAAGAAGCCGGGTCATTGGAAGAGAAACTGTCCAGATTACTTGGATGGTCTGAAGAAACTGAAGGCTGTTCAGATTTCTGATTCAGGTATTTATGTTATAGAAGTCAATTTATCTACTTCTACATCATAGGTATTAGATACTGGATGTGGTTCTCACATTTGTGTTAATGTGCAGGAACTTCGAAGTAGTAGAGCATTGGCAAAGGGAGAAGTTGACCTACGCGTTGGTAATGGAGCAAAGGTTGCTGCTTTGGCTGTAGGGACTTATCATTTATCGTTGCCCACAAGGCTCATTTTAGAACTTGAGAACTGTTTTTACGTGCCTGCGATTTGCAAAAACATTATTTCCGTTTCTTGTTTGGACAAGATTGGTTTTTCTTTCTTAATTCAGAACAATAGTTGTTCCTTTTCATTGAATAATGTTACCTATGGGGTTGCACGTTTGTTTAATGGTTTATATGTTCTTGATCTTGATACTCCTATCTATAACATAAATAACAAATGTCTTAAAACAAATGACTCAAATCATACATACCTCTGGCACTGTCGTTTAGGCCATATAAATGAGAATCGCATTTCCAAGTTACATAAGGATGGATACTTGGACAAGTTTGATTTCGAATCATACGAGGAATGTGAACCATGTCTCATTGGCAAAATGACTAAAGCTCCTTTTATCGGTCAAGGTGAGAGGGCCACCAAACGATTGGAACTGATACATAGTGATGTATGTGGTCCAATGCGTACGATGGCAAGAGGTGGCTATTACTATTTCATAACCTTTACTGATGATTTTAGTAGATACGGATATGTGTATCTTTTGAAGAACAAATCCGAATCGTTTGAAAAATTCAAAGAGTATAAGGCTGAAGTAGAGAAGCAAAAGAGCGAAAGTATTAAAACTCTACGATCTGATCGTGGGGGAGAATACTTAAGCTTAGAATTTAAGAATTTCTTAAAGGAGTGTGGTATCGTATCACAACTCACTCCTCCTGGAACACCACAATGGAATGGGGTGTCTGAAAGGAGAAATCGTACCTTGTTGGACATGGTGCGATCGATGATGAGTCATGCGGATCTTCCAATTAGTTTCTGGGGTTATGCCCTAGAGACGGCTGCACAAACAATAAACCGAGTTCCTTCAAAATCGGTTAAAAAGACACCATATGAGTTATGGACTGAAAAACGTAATAGCATTTCATTTATGAAAGTTTGGGGATGTGAAGCGTTTGTGAAACGTTTGATCTCTGATAAGCTAGGACCGAAATCAGACAAATGTAATTTTGTAGGATACCCGTTGGAAACTAAAGGGTATTATTTCTATAAACCTTCTGAGAACAAAGTATTTGTTGCTCGAACGGCTGTATTTCTAGAGAGAGAACTACTTTCTAAGAAAAACTGTGGGAGGACAATAGATCTCGATGAGGATCGAGAACTACAAGATATTGTTGAACCAGAGTTGGAACATGAGCAGAATGAGACTCAAGATGTTGAGAACAGTACTGCTCAAGAAACACAGGTCGTTCGTAGATCAAGTAGGATTCGCCATGAGCCAGAGAGATATTATGGATTTCTCCTAACTCAAGGTAGCGATGTGATGCTTGTAGATAATGATGAGCCTCTCACCTACAAGGATGTTATGAATAGTCCAGATTCTGAGAGATGGCTGGAAGCCATGAAATCTGAGATGGATTCCATGTATGAAAACAAAGTATGGACTTTGGTTGCACCACCTGATGGGGTTAAACCCATAGAGTGCAAGTGGGTTTTCAAGAAGAAAACTGACATGGATGGAAATTTACAGACCTACAAAGCAAGACTGGTGGCGAAAGGTTTCAAGCAAATTCATGGCATTGACTATGATGAAACTTTCTCACCGGTAGCTATGGTCAAGTCCATCAGGATTTTGATTGCGATAGCGGCTTATTATGACTATGAAATCTGGCAAATGGATGTCAAGACTGCCTTCTTAAATGGAAGCTTAGAAGAGGATGTGTACATGACACAACCTGAGGGTTTTGTCGATCCAAAGTTTGCTAGAATGGTTTGTAAGTTGCTACGATCTATTTATGGATTGAAGCAGGCCTCAAGGAGGTGGAACATCCGTTTTGATGAAACACTCAAAGATTTTGGCTTCATACAAAATGAGGATGAACCGTGTGTTTACAAGAAGGTTAGTGGGAGCCATGTGGCATTCCTAGTATTATATGTGGATGACATATTACTAATAGGGAATGACATTCCTTCTCTACAGGCTGTGAAGACTTGGTTGGGAAAAAGTTTCTCGATGAAAGACTTAGGCGATGCTACCTATATCATAGGGATCAGGATCTATAGAGATAGATCTAAAAGATTAATCGGCCTATGATAAGTGGAGTTTATATCCACTTGGAGCATTCTAAATCGGCTTAAATTGATTGTCTTGTACTCAAGTTTGTGGTAGTTTTGATGTGTTTTGTTTAGTTGTGCAGATTTACAAGAATGTTGATTATGGTTGATGCTTCTATCGTTTTTGGAGAATAAATTAATTAAAATTCGGATTTCTGAGACGGTTGCGCAGTCTACACTGTTTTGGACATATCTGGAGTTCTAGAAGTCCGTTTTCAGCGATCTTACTGCCCACGCGAAGCCTGGGAGATTTTATACAACTTGGGATAGGATTGTCACAAGCAAATTGCGCCGGGTAGGAGCAATTTGCGCGAAGAACAGACTGCTGGGCGCAAGTTGCCCCTGAAAAATTACAGTTTTTACTATTTTGGCCATATCTTGAGTTCTACAACTCCGTTTGAGGCCCGTAAGCTGTCCACGCGAAGATAACGAGATTATCTATCATTCTAAGGTGGTCCAGAGGTCCAATTACGTTTGGAACGTTCCAGAATATCTGAAGAAAATTCAGCTACGAATTTCCCTTTAAATCAGAATCAGTTTAGGAAACGTATTTTGCAGAAATTCTATTATAATTCTGATCTGGTATTTTCTTGCTGGGCAAGATGTCTAGAGCCTATATAAACACATCCAACCCTTGTAAATTTTATTAAGATCATTAAGATCATTAGGATCATCATTAGGACCAGAACCATTACATATCAATTACTTATATTTATTTGTATCTTTTCATACTTTGTTTTCATCATGGTTTCACTTGATCCCATGATGACGAGAGGTTCGATTATGAACTAATCGTTGTCATGGGATTCTAACGGATTTATTTATGGAGCTTTAGTATCTTGTTGTTTTAAAGATCTGTGTGTGATGTATATCTGATATCCTCGTATGGTTATGCTTAATTGATAGATGCGTCATGAACATCTAATTTGTTAATCTCTTGTGAAGCGAGAGTGGATCTTGAGATTTAGAACTTGCCATGCTAGCATAGGATAGGTTGATGTTTTAACATCATGATTTGTGGCGTAAATAGAGATATTATGCTGCCCAATGTGATCAATGTGGATAACTTGTTCTTCAACCGTTATGTTTTCAAATCTTATAGAGATATAGGGTCTAAGCATAATTGGTGTCTATTCATCTTCTATCTCTTTTGTGGATGTATGTTTAGTTTGGTATTCGTATACTGAGAAGTAGCGTATACTTGTTTCGTGTTATTCGATCAGATATCATAACTATTGCACATAGTGATTAAAGGCATCAGATCTAAGCAAAGTATTTAATGAAGTTAGGATTCTATGGTTTATATTACAGAAGTAATTCGATTTCAATTCTTGTTAGTTAGTTAACTCTTAGTTTGTTAATTTGCTTTTTAGTTAGATTTAGTTAATTAAAACCCATATTTGTTATTTGTCTTAGCAGTGCATAATAACCATACATTGTTGCATAGGTGCATTGACTGAATTGAAACCTAAACCAGATCTCTGTGGGAACGAACTCAACTTATATCTATATTACTTGTGACCCCGTACGCTTGCGTGATTTAGTGCAAACAAGTTTTTGGCGCCGCTGCCGGGGATCATTGGTGTTTTATTTTTGGTTTATGTGCTTGTCAATAGTGGTCGTTAGAGTTCACTGACTCGGATTTCTTTTTCTCACCTATCTTGTTTAGTTCGTTGGTGTTTCAGGTACTTGTTAGAGAGCGTTGACGTTGAAGATGGATTTTCTATCTTACTATGGAGTTCAGCAGGTGGTTAGTGTTTGTGAGCTATGTGCGGGCGCACATGAGACATATCAGTGCTGGAGCAACCAAGGTGGTATTCAACAACCTCAACAGCCTTATCAGCAGTATCAAGGTCAACAATATGGAGCACAGCCTTACTATCCTCAGAATATTCTACAACAGCAGAACCAGAATTTTCTGCAGCAACATGACCCGTGGCAATCTCAACCTCTGAGTTATGAGGAACAACCATATTTTCAGTACCATCCTCAACAGTACCAGCAAGATGTTCAAGATATGTCATATTTCTATGGAAGTGAAGAGTTTCAACATCAGCAACCTACTCCTACTTTTCAGTCAGATGAGGTTGATGCTATGGAGGAGATTAGGATGCTTCTAAAGAGTACTGAGGAGTCTATCAATTCTATGAGGACACTAGCTGCTCAAGTTTTGAGTGCCTTGGAACAAGAGAATCAACAATTCATACTAGAGGCAACACCAGAAAATAATGGTGACTTGGAGCAAGGTACTACATGCGTAATTGAGGAAGACAAATTCCAAGAGGAGGTTAGTGTTCATAAGCCATGTGAGGAATTTGATCATGTTAGGATGGTGGATGATTTGGAAAGGGCACTATTTGGGACAGACACTGATGAGCTGCACAAATTTCAAGAATTGGTATGTGCGTACCAAGAGGCTGAAGAACATGGGAAAGATGAAGGTCTTCTACTTGTCTCAAAGTGTGAAGATGGAGGTAGCGCATTAGAGCCAATGGAGGAAGTTCTCTTTGAGGAACCAAAGGCTTCAGAAACTTACATTTACCCTCCTCCATTATATTCAAGCGAAGCCCGTGTGTTGTTCTACAAATTGACAGATTTTAGGTCAACAGATGAAGGCATTGGAAGAGGATATAGTTGCTACATGAATAGGCCAAGCAAGGAGAAGGAGCAGAAAGTGTGCTGCCGAGATGATGATGAAGTATTGCGAAGAGAGGACCAGGCGAACTATTATCATCCTTAATGGAGGCTTGGAAGTAACGTCAAGCTATTGACGTTAAAGAAGCGCTTCTTGGGAGGCAACCCAAGGTATGTTTTCTACTTTCCCTTGTATTTACTTCCATTCAATGAGGACATTGAATATTCTAAGTTTGGGGGTGGTTTGAGGGATAAGTAGTGTATATATATGTGATTGTTAGTCATTGTGTTCATGTAGGATTTCATGCTTTGCATATTAGTAGTAGTAAATTATGCATGTATGTTCGTGTTATCTACGTTTGTTTCATATAGGACATTCTGTTTTTTTGTTAGTATATCATGTGAGTTCATAATAGTTGCATTTGCACCCATGCTTGATAGGAATTTTGTGTTGTTGACGCTTTTGATTGAGAAGTGATATGCTTTGTTCTTGTGCACACACATACACTAGTAAGTTGAAGCTAGTAGACTTATTGAATGTTGTAAGTGATTAGAAGGACATGAATATGTGCAAGTTGATTTAGTTTGCTTGCTTTGAATACAAGTAGGTGCGTTAGAGAGATTTTTGCTTGGGATTGAGTATGTTTTTCCACCAAGTGAGATTTTGAGCCTTATTGCATATTTGTTGCAATTCATTCGTTTGCTTGAGTGTCCACGGATTGTTGCATTGCTAGCAGTTGTTTGAGGTCTTTCTTGAAATGCATGACATTATTTGACGATTAAAATGATAAAGGCAATAGGAATAACCGTATATTTTCCCATATTACCACACCATATTTACATGATCAATTAGTTAACCCGTTGAGCTTAATCCTATTTTTCGGTTACATACCACATTACTTGCCTAGACCTTTTCTTGTATTGGCCTTACATTAATTTGAACCCACATTGTCAAAGGCTAGTAGAGTGCTTAAGGGAGTAATAAGGTGTGCAAGGAGGGGTTTATTGTTGGTCATACTTTTGGGGAAATATTGAAAATTGGGTTGTGTACTTGATAGTCGACATATGTAATAAATTCATGGGATCATTGTTATTGTTTATATTATTGTTTTATCTAGCTCTCGAAAAAAAAAAACAGAAAAAAAAACAGAAAAAAGAAAAAAAAAGAAGAAAAATATATTATGAGAGCATGTCTGTGTTTGTTGTGATCCTACTTTAGTCGACTCGTCGATTGTTTTTTTTGGAAGAAAAATAGAAAAATTATGTGGGGGGGGGAAATAGGGTGTTGTGTATGATTTATTATAGTTCCTACTAGCTTTTGACACTTCACCTATTTTGGCTTATTTGACATACCTTGTCCCTAGCCCCGTTACAACCCAAATAAAGACCTTTTGATTATCGTCATTGATGTATGTTGTGTTAAGAGTTAGATTGATACCAAATGTCAAGCATGCTTATGATTTTGTTGGAATTGAGTGATACACTTACCCTTGTTCTTGAGTGAATATTCTTTTATGAGTGGATTGTGAGTGTTTGCTTGTTTTTGCGTATGAGATCCCGAGTTTTGTCTCAAAGATGTACTCTTGTAGGCTTAGCATGTTTACTAACTTATTCTTACATTTGACATGGACTTGTGAGAACTTATGCATGTTCGTTGAGTAGACTATGTGAATACTTGCACTTTCGACACCAAGACATTGCGTATTTACTTTGATTCTTAAGTTGATATGGCATGAGAGGATTTGAAGGTATGGTAGGATATTAGTACTAGATTAATTGCATTTTCATTTAGTTGCATTCATGCATTGCATTACATTAGGTTAAATGGATTTTGTGGGTACATTCGCTATAGGCCCTCACGAGACCTTACTCGTCCACTAGGGCTGCCTAGGGGTTTAAAGGGCTTGTTGCATATGCCAAATGCAACCGTGATCACCTACGGAAGTGGTACTAGTTAGTTAGTTAGTTGTAATTGTTTATGCTTGAGGACAAGCATCGGTTTAAGTTTGGGGGTGTGATAAGTGGAGTTTATATCCACTTGGAGCATTCTAAATCGGCTTAAATTGATTGTCTTGTACTCAAGTTTGTGGTAGTTTTGATGTGTTTTGTTTAGTTGTGCAGATTTACAAGAATGTTGATTATGGTTGATGCTTCTATCGTTTTTGGAGAATAAATTAATTACAATTCGGATTTCTGAGACGGTTGCGCAGTCTACACTGTTTTGGACATATCTGGAGTTCTAGAAGTCCGTTTTCAGCGATCTTACTGCCTACGCGAAGCCTGGGAGATTTTATACAACTTGGGATAGGATTGTCACAAGCAAATTGCGCCGGGTAGGAGCAATTTGCGCGAAGAACAGACTGCTGGGCGCAAGTTGCCCCTGAAAAATTACAGTTTTTACTATTTTGGCCATATCTTGAGTTCTACAACTCCGTTTGAGGCCCGTAAGCTGTCCACGCGAAGATAACGAGATTATATATCATTCTAAGGTGGTCCAGAGGTCCAATTACGTTTGGAACGTTCCAGAATATCTGAAGAAAAGTCAACTACGAATTTCCCTTTAAATCAGAATCAGTTTAGGAAACGTATTTTGCAGAAATTCTATTATAATTCTGATCTGGTATTTTCTTGCTGGGTAAGATGTCTAGAGCCTATATAAACACATCCAACCCTTGTAAATTGTATTAAGATCATTAAGATCATTAGGATCATCATTAGGACCAGAACCATTACATATCAATTACTTATATTTATTTGTATCTTTTCATACTTTGTTTTCATCATGGTTTCACTTGATCCCATGATGACGAGAGGTTCGATTATGAACTAATCGTTGTCATGGGATTCTAACGGATTTATTTATGGAGCTTTAGTATCTTGTTGTTTTAAAGATCTGTGTGTGATGTATATCTGATATCCTCGTATGGTTATGCTTAATTGATAGATGCGTCATGAACATCTAATTTGTTAATCTCTTGTGAAGCGAGAGTGGATCTTGAGATTTAGAACTTATCATGCTAGCATAGGATAGGTTGATGTTTTAACATCATGATTTGTGGCGTAAATAGAGATATTATGCTGCCCTATGTGATCAATGTGGATAACTTGTTCTTCAACCATTATGTTTTCAAATCTTATAGAGATATAGGGTCTAAGCATAATTGGTATCTATTCATCTTCTATCTCTTTTGTGGATGTATGTTTAGTTTGGTATTCGTATACTGAGAAGTAGCGTATACTTGTTTCGTGTTATTCGATCAGATATCATAACTATTGTACATAGTGATTAAAGGCATCAGATCTAAGCAAAGTATTTAATGAAGTTAGGATTCTATGGTTTATATTACAGAAGTAATTTGATTTCAATTCTTGTTAGTTAGTTAACTCTTAGTTTGTTAATTTGCTTTTTAGTTAGATTTAGTTAATTAAAACCCATATTTGTTATTTGTCTTAGCAGTGCATAATAACCATACATTGTTGCATAGGTGCATTGACTGAATTGAAACCTAAACCAGATCTCTGTGGGAACGAACTCAACTTATATCTATATTACTTGTGACCACGTACGCTTGCGTGATTTAGTACAAACAGCCTAAGTCAGAGTACATACATTGACAAAGTATTGCATCGTTTTGGAATGCAAGAGGCAAAGAGGGGCTTTGTCCCGGTGTCTCATGGGATAGTGATCTCAAAAGAAAACTGTCCTAAATCATCAGATGATAAGGACCGTATGAGTAAAGTACCATATGCTTCGGCAATTGGTTCTATAATGTATGCGATGATATGTACTCGTCATGATGTCTCGTATGCTTTAAGCATGACGAGCAGGTACCAGTCTAATCCAGGTGAGGGTCACTGGACAGCTGTCAAGAATATTCTTAAGTACCTTAAACGGACTAAAGATTCGTTCTTGATATACGGAGGAGATGAGAAGCTGGTTGTAAAAGGTTACACTGATGCTAGTTTCCAGACAGATAGGGATGATTCTGTGTCCCAGTATGGATTCGTGTTTTGTCTAAATGGAGGTACTGTAAGCTGGAAAAGTTCGAAGCAAGAGACAGTGGTTGATTCTACAATGGAAGCAGAGTATATTGCTGCCAGTGAAGCAGCCAAAGAGGCTGTTTGGATTCGGAAATTTATTTCGGGACTTGGTGTGGTTCCGTCGATCGCAGATCCAGTTGATCTGTATTGCGATAACAATAGAGCTATTGCGCAGGCAAAGGAAACAAGGTCCCATTCCAAAGCAAAGCATATACTTAGGAGATATCACCTTCTTCGAGAGATAAACGAGAGAGGAGATATACATATATGTAAAGTGCATACTAATGATAATGTTGCGGACCCACTGACCAAAGCTTTGTCGCAGCAGAAGCACGAAGGTCACACTAGTTCCATGGGTATTAGATACATGGGCGATTGGCTCTAGTGCAAGTGGGAGATTGATAGTGTTAGTGCCCTAGAGACAATGTAATTGTGCTTCTAGGATAGACTATTTTGTTATTCAGTGATTATGTTATATCGATTATTCAACAATAATTTATTATGTCTTTATTTACTGCGATATAAATATTAGAACAATAAATGTCCTTGGAATATGTAACATGTATTCTATATCTTTAAGTATGTGACTTAAAAATGGGATTATAAGAATAGTGTTAATATTCCTAAATATCCCTAATCGAGCATTATTAATATGGGACAATTATAATGCATAAAGATTAGTATGTTTGTTGACTGATGACCACATCTCATTGGTCATAGGTATAGTGATACTAAAGTCAAGAACATAGGTGCATGTAATATTTTACATGGCACTGGGTTGACCCACAGTGAGTTTCTACATGTTGATAATGTCATTAGAAAGACTCATAGTGATAATGGTGTAATGATCCTTAGACTTGAGATCATTATATTTCTGTACGAGGATTAATATACTTTGACTACATTAAAAGTTACCTTTGACCGGGTGATGATAAAAATGTACATCGGGTATATTATGAGACGTATGAGAAATATGAATGATAGATAAAGGATTTAACCCTCCTATTATTAGGAGAGATATTATTGGCCTCTTGATTGAGTGAGACTATGAAAATGCATGGCCATGCTCAAATATTGATTTGTTTTTAATAGTCTACTCATTGATCAAGGAAACCCGGATTAAACATTGATGAGGATGACTAATTACATGCCTCGAGTTTATTCTATAATATATGGTTAAATGGATTATATTACACGGAAACATTAATCACGAAAGGTTTAATTGGATCACCAATTATTATTACTTGGGTAGCAATGATGTATTACTAGATGCCGCTCATTGTTTATAATTTTATTATTGGATATTAACATTATTGCCAACGTAATAATAACCTGAAGGGTTACACAATAAGAACGTTTAAAAGGAGTTTTAATTTAAATTTCGAATTTAAATTAATTGATGATAAAATTCGAAATTGTTTATTTAATTAATTAAGTTGGACTTAGTTAATTAGATTTCGAATTTAAATCATTAAAACCCAAATCAGTTTGGTTTTAGTAGAAGCCCAAACCGATTAGGGTTAAGCCCAGCTCTTTCTCTCTTATAAATACATAAAGATGTATTGGTTTAGGGTTAGACTTTGCCAAATTCGTTTTTAGCAAAAACCCTAACAGCTCTACATCAAGAGAGGTTAGAAAGAGAGATCGAGATAGAGGGCAGATTACGGCTAGTACCAACTTCGGAGATTGCGGAGACAATCGTGCGTTCGTGTGGACTGATTAGCGAAGCAGATCTCACGAAGAGGGCTGTGTGGTGATCGTTCTTGGACCTCCATCTGTCAACCGAATCGGAAAGCTCTTAAAAGGTACAGATTCTGTTCTCCATAATCAGCATGTCTTATACACGGATCCTAGGGTTAGGTTTCGGTTTTTATTATTTATTATCGTTTTTCCGTTGCGCTTGTTTCCCCGAAACTATCACATTGTTTATAATTTTATTGGAGAATAAAATTATTGTTAATTGTTAATTAAATAATAGCCTATAGGGTCGCACACATTGAGCACTTAAAGGAATAATTAATTTAAATTATGGATTTAAATTAGTTGATGATTATTTGAATTTTATTATATTAATTAAGTGAGACTTAATTAATTGAAATAATATAAATTCGAATTAGAGGAGTATTTCTGCACATAATAATTAAGTGTGACTTAGTTATTAATTAAATAATAGAATTTCATTTTATTATTTAATCCTAAACCTAATCAGGTTGGGCTTTTGCTGTTAGGGCCTTTTAACCAGTCATTATAAATAGATAATGATAGGTTAAGAGGATTTACGTTTTGTGAAAAACCCTAGAGAGAGGCAGCAAGGAAAAGGCAGAAAAACGAATCATCAAGAGGGAGGCTAGTACGTCCGTTCCGAAGTCAAGTTCGTAAGTCGTTCTTGAAGGTGCTCGTGTGGATACCATAGAGGTGTTTTCCGAGAGGTAGACACAAGTCGTGAAAGCTAGGATCTCCGTTGAGTTCGTGAAAGTAATTTTATTGAAAGGTACGATTCGTTATCTCCATAATCTGTCCATAATTATACATGGATCCTGCGTTTGGGTTCTGAAATTTTGTTATATTTACGTCATTCCGCTGCGTTTTATGCCTCGGAACCCAACAATGGCATCAGAGCTACGTGTATAAGGGATTGATTTGGTTACGTGTTTACTGTATTTTTACGAGTATGCATGTTAGATGAATCTGCCATGATATAGTTATGTTATATGATTGATATAATGAATCTGTATAATCTGATATGATGATATTAGTATGTTTGGAATCTGCCATGACTCATATGTATGCGATTTTGTATGTTATGCATGTTGTATGTTTTATATAGTGATATAAACTGTTAGACAGATTGTGTATGGACACGATCTGTAAACTGGGATACGATTTGAATGTATATGATACATGCTTCCAGAACTGTATTTGATGCAGTGGCGGCAGAGGCTAAAAGATATGATCTTTTGTTAAGAAATTGATGTTTTTTAAGAGGACGAGTCTTCTGGAATTAAAAAAAATCCCGAATTCGAGCTGACCGGTCAGCTCGACCACCGCCGGGGGCTTCCGCCCCCGGACCCCGCCCGGGGGCTGCCGCCCTCGGACCCCCGCAATGCTTGTTTATTTATTCTTAATTGTTTATTTGAGCATGGTGCTGGTTATGGCCTTAAGACCTTTAGTTTAATGGTTTATGGTTTTATAAATACGAATTGCATGTCGTTTTCTTCATTCTTGTAATTGTTTAACCTCGAATGTAACTCGAGTTTTATTATGTAATTACATTAGTATAGGTTGTATTCAATTATTCAATGTAATGTACTTCAAGATTGAAGGACGATCAATGAGGAGAAGCAACCATGAAGAAAAGAGAAGAATGAAGACTTGTAAATTGTATTTATATTAATCCACCATAGATTGACCTTGATCTTTTCATTAGCTTGAAAAGATCACATAGGATTGGGCCATAACCATTGCACGTTTACTTTATGCACTTCACATATGATGTATGAATCATATGTGTAGAGTAGAAGATGCATGCTTTAATTAGATTAATGTTGTATGCATGTATTAGATACGTCACCCATGCCATGCTTGCCATGCTAAACAAGATAAAATTTGTAACGATTCAAGATTTTAAAATGAACAAACGATCATGAGATTCTTGTGTTTATGAAATATGGATTTTTAAAACACGGAATTAAATATTGATTTTTGATATCGAAAATTGGGATTTTCTGACAAAAACGAATATGCGTATTCGTAAGGTTAATGGGTATTAAGTGTGACCATTGGGATCCTCCATCTTCCTGGGAAATGAACAGTTTAAGATGCCAATTTGAAATATCTTATTCAAGGAAAAATTGAGGATCTCTTTATGGTGTGATCATGATCGTTATAATTTTTCTAAACCCCTTAACAAAATATTAAGTTTTAATCGGATGCTTTCCAATGAATGAACACTCATTGAATCCTAGATCGATAAGGGGAATGACTGCCAGTGGCAGGGGACTCCTGTCTATCGTGGTGAGATGCGATGAATATAAACGGTTATATTCGGTCGTTGTATCATTGGGTCTAACTTAACTGAGTTGTCATAATAAGGTGAAAATAAACGGTTATATTCAACTATTATGAACTTAGAAGCATAGAGTTTGGTTCAAAATCTATTAGATAGATAAGATCAAATGTTGTTCACCAAACTATCCAAGAATTATATATGATATAATTGACAACGGTTGTGTTCGGTCAAATACACAATAAGCAATCAAATACTGTATGAGTAACTTAACAAGAACACACTGTTTAACAATTAAAAACTGTTTGGAATTAACAATTCCTCTCTCAGTGATGTAAATATCACAGAGAGCTGCTTAGGTTACAATCAATGAATTTCTCAATGTTCGATTACCCTTCTAGGGTTAACCTAACTGTATTTATAGAACATACAGCTTCGTACAATCAGTAACTGATTCTCCTATAATCAAGCTATACAATTGATATCAATCACGATTGCTCCAGTCTTCCAAGTCAACTCAATCTCTTTGACAGCTTTCCAATCTTCAAAGATATTGCTTCCATACTTATCTTGCATCAACCTTTAAACACTGTTGACTCTTCAGACAATACCGCTACAGAGTTTAACAACCTCTGTTGCGCTTCCAGTCAGTGTTTAACTAAACTCTTACTGCTTCCAGCTAAACTCTGTTTTGTCACTATAGCTTCCAAACACTGTTCTCATCAATCATTTCTAACAATCTCCCCCAACTTGTCCATTAGCAAAAATGTACAAGTTTACAGTAAATGATGATGTCAAAACAAATACAAAGTTTTCAGTGTTTAATCATACAAACAGAGTTTAAGCTATTACTTAA
Organism: Kitagawia praeruptora; assembly: GCA_037693485.1. NCBI lineage: Eukaryota > Viridiplantae > Streptophyta > Magnoliopsida > Apiales > Apiaceae > Kitagawia > Kitagawia praeruptora. Next base: position 118,974,024 of record CM075345.1, on the reverse strand, counting down.
CAAATTCTACAGAAAATAAGAAAAATTCTTACAGACTTTAATTTCTAATCTCTTGAAGATCAGGCATTGTTCTGAGATAGTCTATAAGCAACCTTCTTTCAGCATTTTCAAGCTCTATCTGCATAGCTTCCTTGATTTCTCTCAACTGAGGATCATTCTCATCAGTTTGATAGATAGCAGCTCTAAGATCGTAGATTTTGTTTCTTCTCATTTCATTTCCCAGCCTTATGTACTTCACTTCTTCAGACTTTACATTGAAATCCAGAACAGTAACTCCAAGATCAGTCTTCAGTTTTGTAGTCCCTTTCTCCATTTCTATCAGATTTCCATTCCAATCTCTGTATTTAGGAACATACTTGCTGTTGAATTTCATTTGCCTTCTTGCAAGGTTTTGAATCATTCTTTGTCTAAGCACATTTGCAACTGACTGAGCTCTTTGATTTCTCACTCTGAAAATATACAGAACATATTCAAGTTCTTCCCAGTATTTTAATTCGATATCCTTTTCAGAAACTTTAAATACTGTTCCATCAGCCATGAAATATAGCAAGAAATCCTTCTCTAGACTCTTCTGATATACAAGCTGTACTGATTCCAGTTTGTCTAAACTCTCTTGAGTGACACCACGACCTGGAACAGACAGTGAAGAAGGATCTCTAGGACCAACATATTGCCTTTTATCTCTGTGTGAGCCTATGCCTTCTTTGTTGTATCCAACTTTACCAGATAAAGCTCTATCATCAGTAAAATCCATTGGAATTGTAGCTTCTAGTCTTGAGTCATGAGGAGCACCTTTCTTAAATGTTGATTTCAACTGAGAAGACAATAATGGTGTGGTCACAACTTGTGCAGCAACAGAGGTTGTGTCTTCATTTTTCTGTACAACATGTGTATCAACAGAGGTTGTAACAATACTTTTCAGCTTTTGCTTAGCTTCTGCATCTGTTGGTTTTCTAAATACTTGCATTCTTTGATTTGTACCAACTGGTTCTTTGATTTGAATGCCTTTAAGAACAGGCTTTGCAGCTTTAGCAACTTTCACATTCTTCTTTGCTTTTTCAGACTTTAGAGCTTTCAAATGCTTTTCTTGTAAACTCTTCTCTTCAGCTTTAGAATCTTCTAAAGTAACTCCTTCTGCATTCTCTTCCATGAAAAGCTTAACAGCTAACTCCTCATCAGTCTTTGGATTTGATATTAATTCCAAACTCTTGGTCTTTGAAGTACCTTGAGTTTCAGTGTTTATTCCAACAGACTGTGATTTAAAAGATTTGCCAGATCTCAGAGTTTGCCTTTCAGAGTTTAAGATCTTACTCTTATCACTTGCCCCTCCATCTCCAGCATCATCCTTTTGAGTCAGAGTTTGAGAAACTTTGCATTTAGACTTAGCAACTCTCTCCCCCTTTTTGACATCATCAGGAATGAGTATTGATGTAATGATCTCCAAAGAATTAGCAATAGACTCAACCTTAGAAAACAGAGCAGTTTGATTTTCTTCAACTTTTCCTAGCCTGGCAAAGAGAGTGTCTTGAACTTTAGACAGCTGGACAGCTTTTATTTTGGACTCTCTTTCCATCTTCAATTCTCTTGACTGTATCTCAGTCTTTAAAGAAGCAATCTCTTGTTTTGTTTCAGCAAAATTTCCTTCCAGAGTCTTGACTTGTACCACAGTTGCCTTTAAACAGGATAAAATCTCTGGATTTGAAATTTGCTTTGCAGTTTGCTTAACAAACTCAGCTGCTCTCCCTTTTGGAAAAATACAGTCTTGTTTATACCAATTTTCAGCAGATTTAGCAAGATGCTCTACTTCAACTGCATGAGATGAACAAGGCTGATCAAAAGGTGTATGCTTATTATCTGTCTGTGCTGGTGCACTCACAAAAGAATCAGAGTTTGTACTACTATCAGATTCATCTTCAGCACTTGCATCTTTAGCTTGGACATCTTTTAAAGAACCACTGTTCTGAGCAGTGTCAACCACAGTTTCTTCAACAACTTCTGTAACCTTTTCCATAGTCACCTCATGTTGCACAGGCTCTGCAACAGAGTTTGCCTTTGTAGCTTCAACAGGTATGGATTCAGAAATTATCTTAGTTGCCTGATCAACTTCATCACCTTTGTCTGCAATAGGAGAAGCAGTAGATACCAGCTCTGTGTGTGATGCTGCAGCTTCAGGAACATTTACTGCAGGCTCATCAGCTACACCAGGAGCTTCAACATGATCAACAGGTGAGATAGGATCAAGAATTGAATCAAGAACATCATGCACTGGTGAAAAACCATCTCTGTGATCCTCTTCTACAGGCATTTTATCCTCTGTAGGTATTTCAACATTAACAGTATCCTCTGCAGGCATTTCAACCTCTGCAGGTATTTCAACTTTGTCAGCCACAATATCCTCTGCAGGCATTTCAACCTCTGCAGGTATTTCAACATTCACTGTAACCTCAACAGTAGGTGTTTGCTGTGAAACCACCTCTGGAGCTTCAACAACATTCTCTTCATCTGAATCAGAAAGAATTAATCTCCTCTTCTTGATTGGAGGCACTACAATCTCCTCTTCATCTTCACTTGAGCTCTTTTTAGTTGGTGAAAGTGAAGGTCTGTTTGCATGTTGCTTCATTCTTCTAGTATAAACAGCTCCAGGTAATGTCTGTTTAGCCTTTGAGTGTTTAGTGTTTAGAGCGGTGTGTTTCTTTCTCTTTGGCTTGGTTTTGGCTGTTTCAGTAGGTGCTGGCTCAGAGTTTAAAGATTCAGTGTTTAAGGTTTCAGTGTTTAATGGTGGAGAGTTTATGTAGTTCTGTAAGGCTAAAGGCATAAACATATCTGGTATTTGCTGTTTAGTAACATCTTTATTTGTCAAATCAGAAAACATTCTTTTAGCAACTTGAAAAGGCTGAATCACATCAGCTTCATCAATTGGAATGTTAGGCATACAGGCAGTAAATAGCAATTGACAAAAACGAGAAAAATAGACAGTAGTAGTCTCAGACAAACGTTCTCCCAAGTTCATTAGCACTAGTCTACCAAAATCAAAATTACCTCCATATAATAGAGCATGACCAATTTGGAGAGTGTCAAGAGGAAGTGCATCCCAGTTTGTTGTCTTCTTTCCAAAAGCTCTTGTGATGCAATCGAAAAAGAAACTCCATTCCTTTCTCAAACTTGGCCGTCTCAAAGACCCTATCTTATTCAAGTTTCCTGCACATCCAATTTGCTCCAACATTGTCCTCAAGCGATCATGACCAACAACACTGTAGGAAGTGTGTGTCTCAAAATCCAGAGCATCCCTAACCATAGTTGGAGTAATGATATACTCTGATTCATCATGAGTGAAAGTAATTGTAGGAGTGCCAGACTCTTCTCCATCATCATATACAGAGTTTGTCCAGAAAGCAGCAATTTGTGATGCAGATAATGTTGGTGGTGCAGTTAAAGCCTTCCCTATTTCAGAATCTTTCAAGAAATTTTGGAACAAATGAAACGCCTCTGGAGCATTTGCATTCTCCAGTGGTGCCGCATAGTTGCTAGGAAGAAAAACTAACCCTGCTGCATCAAACGCTTTAGTTGCCATTAGTAAGATACAATATGAAGAGATTTAGAAAGAAGATGTACGGTAAGTGTTTACCAAAATGTGAAGAAGAGTATATGAGAATTTTGAAAGTGAATGATTATGCAAGTAACTGTGAGTGGGTGAATGTGAATCGATATGGAGTGAGAGACTAAAGACGATTAGAGTAAAATTAAAACTCAATCGTTTATTTAGTAAAAGCGCGCAACTGTTGTAGAGTAATGTGTGAGTAGGACACTATCATGGGACACGTGTCAAACAACCAATGGATCACTTAATAATTACCGCTGTCATTCCTATAATCACGACACTTACACTATTTAACAGTTGTCAACTACCTCATTTACTCCAAAATAGTCAAATCACCTAAATGAAACTGTACCTTAGAGTACTTAACACAACTCAACAGTGTTTATCAATTTTCCAACTTTATCACTAAAACCCTTTCAAAAAATTGCACAGTTGTGAGTATCAGTGTGTGTGAAGCAGAGTTTACTAAAATCAATTTTTAGAGCATCTAATATTTCATAAAATCCATAACAAAAATCAATAAACACTGAATGCACAAACTCTCATATTAAACACTGATTGTTTGATGAATGCTAAACTCTGTAGTTACTGTAATACAGAAATCTGAAAACTTCTATTCCCTTTGATGTCCATGATTATCCAAGTAAGCACACAGTCTTTGAAGACAAAAAGATCAAGAGATAGAAATCATAGCATCATTCAGTGAATAACAGTCATGAACTGAATAATCTCACAAACTCTCAAACACACAAGTGTTTAGGTGAAGTGTTTACACTCACATTCAATCAGAAATAACAGAGTCTACCATATGCTTGAATGTCCACCAATTCTACACTACTTTGAATATATGTATGCACCAATCAAAAGGACTTTATTCAGGGTTTAAATGGAGTAAGATCAAACAGATGAAAAGAGATGTTTTATTCATGAGTGAGTTCAAGCTGAACATTTTAATAGAACAAAGTGTTCAGTCACAATGTTAGTACATATTTGTACAAGATCAGTATATATGCCCTTTTTTTTTCTTTTTTTTATTATTATTATTATTATTTTTTATTTAGCATATATACTGAGTAAACTTTTCTTTTCTTGAGAAACACTCATTTGCTTAAGAAAAGAAAAATATATAACTGCTCTTAACACTTCAGAGTATAAGAAAAATGAGCAGTTAATAAGGCTCAAGGAGGTTTACTAAGGATGGAAATTATGAACAGTGTTTATACAGTGTTTGAACAAAGTTCAAAAGAATTTTGAACAGTGTTTGAAGAAATGGTGAATCCTATTGCCTTTATCATTTTCATGCACACACATATCATGTAGTCTCAAAATGGTTTAATACAAGTTCTAGAGAAACATACTTCCTGATGAATATCACACAACAATAAATACTGATTGATAGAAAATGTATCAATCACTGATTTGGCTCAAACTCTCACAGGGTGTAGACATGAATCTGAACTCACCAAACTAATCAATGACACATCTCAAGTTTTATGGTTTTCACAAGTACAAACAAGGAATCATCAGGAACCATACCTTTGGAAACAGAATGTCACTTATCAGAGTTTAGAGTTCATCAATAACCAAAATTATTTATGAGAGGCAATGCACACAATATTCATAGACTCAGAGTTTAGGACTGAATAAACTAAGAGATGCTATAAATATGAAACAGTATCATGCTGTGTTGATTTACTGCACAAAGTTTGATTAGATTACAGTGACTCAGAAAGAATCATGATTTATTTACTGAGAATCATGCTTCATACATTTTTCTTCATTGGTGTTTTCATTCAGACAATAATCAATTCTGAATTCACTGAGTGTATCCAACATATTAACAGTGTTTAACAGACAGATATGCTGACAGAGTTTAACAAGGTTTAAACATAAGCATGCATAACAGAGTTTAATACTAAGGTTCACATAGCACTAAACAATTTACAGAAAACATGAGCAATAAGTTTTTGAGTCTAACCAACATCTCTAGTCAAAACTAGAGACCATTCCTAGTTCATTGACCAGTCTTGTAAATGTAGCTTCACTCAATGGCTTGGTGAAGATATCTGCAAGTTGTTGTTCTGTAGACACAAAGTGAAGCTCAATGTTGCCTTCCTCTACATGCTCTCTGATGAAGTGATACCTTATGCTGATGTGCTTTGTCATTGAATGTTGCACTGGATTACCTGTCATTGCAATAGCACTTTGATTATCACAGTAAATAGGTATCTTGGTATACCTTAATCCATAATCCAGCAGTTGATTCTTCATCCATAAAATCTGTGCACAGCAGCTACCAGCAGCAATATACTCTGCTTCAGCTGTAGATGTAGATATTGACTTCTGTTTCTTGCTGTACCAGGAAACAAGTCTGTCACCCAGAAATTGACAACTTCCACTGGTGCTTTTTCTGTCTATCTTACATCCAGCAAAGTCTGCATCAGAGTAACCAAGAAGTTTAAACTCTGATTCTCTTGGATACCACAGCCCCAAAGTTATAGTGCCCTTGAGGTACTTAAATATCCTCTTTACTGCTGTTAAATGTGGTTCTCTTGGATCTGCCTGGAATCTTGCACACAAACAAGTTGCATACATGATATCAGGTCTGCTAGCTGTCAAATAGAGTAAAGAACCAATCATTCCTCTGTAACTTGTCACATCTACTGATGACCCTGCATCTTTGTCCAATTTTGTTGCAGTTGCCATGGGAGTTGTTGCAGATGAACAATCAAGCATACCAAATTTCTTGAGAAGGTTTCTGGTATATTTTGCTTGATTTATAAAAATTCCATCATCTGTTTGCTTCACCTGTAGGCCTAGAAAATAACTAAGCTCTCCCATCATACTCATTTGATATCTTGACTGCATGAGTTTGGCAAACTTCTTACAGAGTTTATCATTAGTAGATCCAAAAATGATGTCATCTACATATATCTGAACTAAAAGCAAGTCACTACCAGTTTGGAAGTAAAACAGAGTTTTGTCAATAGTACCTCTGTGAAATCCACTTTCTAGTAGAAATTTGGCAAGGGTTTCATACCATGCCCTTGGTGCCTGCTTAAATCCATAGAGTGCCTTGTCTAATCTGTAGACATAGTCTGGATATTTTGGATCTACAAAACCTGGTGGTTGTTCCACAAACACTTCTTCTTCAAGTTTTCCATTCAAAAATGCACTTTTTACATCCATCTGAAACACTTTGAATTTCATGTGAGAGGCATATGCAAGAAAGATTCTGATTGCCTCCAATCTTGCCACTGGAGCAAATGTTTCATCATAGTCTATTCCTTCTTGTTGTGAGTAGCCTTTTGCAACCAGTCTTGCCTTGTTCCTTGTGATAACACCCTCACTGTCAGTTTTATTCCTGAAAACCCATTTAGTACCAACAATGGATCTGTTCTTGGGCCTTGGTACAAGTGTCCACACTTCATTTCTTTCAAATTCATTTAGCTCTTCTTGCATTGCTGTTATCCAGTCAGCATCTTTAAGAGCTTCTTCCACTTTCTTTGGCTCAGTTTGTGACAAGAATGCATGAAACAGACATTCATTTGTTGTTGCACTTCTTGTCCTTACTTTTGCATCAGGATCACCAATAATCAAATCAGGTGTGTGAGATTTAGTCCATTTTCTTGCAGAAGGCAGATTGCTTCTGTCATCATGTGATCCTCTCCCTTGATCCATGCTCTCCTGATTTTCTTGGTGCCTTTCTTCATTTTCTGATGCTCCCCCTGAATGTGACTTCTCAGAATTATCAACAGAGTTTGAATCAACAGAGTTTGATTCAGAATCATCAACTGAGTCACTTTCAGTGTTTAAATTATCACTTTGATGTGATTCTTCATGCTCCCCCTCAACTGGTTCTTCCCTTGTTTCTGATTGAAGAGTTTCTTCAGTATTTACCAGTAGAGGTTCAGAGTTTAGATCAACAGAGTTTGTCAAATCAGTCTGATCAGAGTTTACTTTTTCAGAGAATAAATCTTCATTTTCAAAGTGCAGTTGATCATGTTCATTTATTTCTTCAAGTCCAGTTATTTTCTTGTCATCAAATGACACATGAATTGATTCCATGATCACTCTGGTTCTCATATTATAAACTCTGAATGCCTTAGTTGACAGTGGATAGCCAACAAAAATTCCTTCATCTGCCTTTAGGTCAAATTTGGTCAACTGTTCAGGATGAGTCTTCAACACAAAGCATTTGCATCCAAAAATATGAAAATATTTTAGATTTGGCTTCTTCTTCTTCACCATTTCATATGGTGTTTTACCATGCTTGTTGATCAGTGTTGCATTTTGAGTAAAACAAGCAGTTTGAACTGCTTCTGCCCAGAAATATGTTGGCAACTTTGCTTCATCTAGCATGGTTCTGGCAGCTTCTATCAAGGTTCTGTTCTTCCTCTCCACTACACCATTTTGTTGTGGAGTGCCAGGTGCAGAAAACTCTTGTTTTATCCCTTTACTCTTGCAAAATTCTTCCATTGATGAATTCCTGAACTCAGTTCCATTGTCACTTCTGATTATCTTCACTTGATTTTCTGACCCTTTTTCCAGTTGTAATATATGTTCTGTCAGTGTTAATGCAGTTTCATCCTTCTTTGCAAGAAAATATACCCATGTGTACCTGGTATATTCATCAACAATGACTAGAGCATATTTCTTCTTTCCAAGAGACATCACATTCACTGGACCAAAAAGATCAACATGTAGTAGATGATAAGGATCAACAATTGAAGACTCAGATTTGCTTTTGAAGGAGGCTTTTCTCTGTTTAGCCTTTTGACAAGAATCACACAGTCCTTCTACATTCAACAAGGACTTTGGTAAACCTCTCACAAGATCATTCTTTATTAGCTCATTGATGTTGTTCAGGTTCAAATGAGAGAGTTTCTTGTGCCACTTCCAACTCTCCTCACTGGACATTCTTGTTGACAGACACACTGCTTTGCCATCAGAGTTTGTTGACAATTTAATTTCATATATGTTATTGTGTCTGTTTCCAACTAGAGCAACTTTCCCTGTAGATTTGCTGATCACTTGACAATATTCAGGTTGAAAATCTACATGATATCCTCTATCACAGATTTGACTCACAGATAGCAGATCATGCTTGAGTCCTGGAACCAGAGCTACATTTGTGATGATGACATTTCCAAGATTAATATTGCCATATCCCAGTGTATGTCCTATGTTGCCATCTCCATAGGAAACTTCTGGGCCAGCCTTCTCCTCAAACTCTGATAGCAGGGCTTTATTTCCTGTCATGTGTCCTGAACATCCACTGTCCACGACTAGGGTACTAACCCTGTTGCCCTGCAATCACAAACAATCACTGATTATTAGTTTTAAGGATCCAGACTTGCTTGGATCCTTTGGCTTTCTTAATTCTGTTAGCTTTTGCAGCGGAATTCACATTATCAGAGTTTAAGCTAACTTTTTCAGAGTTTACATTTGCAGAGTTTACTTTAACCCATTTCAAATTTGGTTTGGGTTCATAGTAATTATAGTAAATAGCATGATAATCTCTGCAAGTGTAAATAGAATGCCATGTACTTCCACAGTGTTTACATAAAGTCTGTGGTCTTGTTCTCACATAATCACTATTCACTGCAGTTTTAGAGGGTAAAGAATTAATGTTCTTATTCTTACTGCAGAAACTAGCAAGATGATTAGTGCTACCACAATTAAAGCATGTTTTTCTAGGAGCTAATGAAGCAAGCATTGGCTTAATTCCTGATGTTATGCCTACCTTTCCATTTTTGTTTTTCTTAGGCAATCTCTGTTTGTTGACAGATTTTATCTCCTTAAGCTTATGCTTGAGTTGTTTATCTGTCATTAAACCAATGTTAGCCTCTTTAACAAAAGTTTTAGCATATGACTCTTTAACAGCCTTTTTCTGTGCTTCAGTCTTAGGTCCACCTGTTCCCATGACATTACCTTCAGATGAACGATGTGGTCTAACTTTTACCTGATTTTCAAATCTAAGTTCATCTCCCTCAGAGTAACCTAGACCTACTGTATCTGACTGAAACACTTCTTGAGTGTCTTTACCAGAGTGTGTCCAAGTTTTAATGATGTGTTTAGTATCCTCCAATTCAGATTCTAGTTGCTTATACTTACCTAGCAACTCCTGTTCAATAAACACTGCATCATCTCTCTCTTTTTGAATTTTATTCATGTTCTCTAGCTGTTCCTCAATAAGTTTATTTCTTTCTTTGAGTTGAGAGCACTCAGTCTTTATCCTCTCATTTTCTAAAGTCTGATCCCTATAACTGATATGCAATGCTTTAAGATAGATTCTCAATTCAGTTATATTATCAGTGTTATAAGCATAGGTAGTTGGGGGTACCTTAAGATCATCATTTTCAGTCTGAGTAGTAGCCATGAGAGCATAGTTGACTTCCTCATCTGAATCTGAAGTGTCTGCCCAATCTCTGCCTTTGGTGTAGAGTGCCTTCTCAGTTTTACCATTCTTGCACTCAGGAGCATAGTGACCCATCTCCTTACACTTGTAGCATTGAATTTCAGACTTATCTTTCTTACCAGATTTGAAGTCCTTTCCCTCAGATTTCTTGAAATTCTTCTTGTCAGACTTTGAGTAGTCCCTGGAGAATCTCTTTCCCTTCTTGAAGTTCTTGTATCCCATCTTCTTGAAGGTCTTTACCATCAATGCAGCCATTTGCATCATCTCCTCATCATCTTCAGAATCAGATGATTCATCTGTGTTTGAGTCAACATCAGTGTTTGATGACTCATTCTCTGAATGTATGACTAAGGCTTTCCCTTTTGCCTTTCTCCTTGATGCCTCCTTCTTTGATGGTTTCTCCTCAACTTTAAGAGCAACAGACTTTGACTTTCTACTAGATCTTTTGTTTCTCTGCTCCAATTCCAATTCATGAGTTTTGAGCAGCCCATAAATTTCATCAATCTCTGTTTCACCAAGTTCATAATTATCTCTTATAGTGGTTGTTTTCACATCCCAATTTTCAGGTAGAGAAAGAAGAAACTTGAGATTTGAGTCTTCTAAATCATACTCTTTGTTAACCAATGACAAATCATTGAGCAGTTTACAGAATCTGTCAAATGTTTCTGTCATGGTTTCATCAGACTTTGCCTCAAAGTGCTCATACTCCTGAGTGAGTATATTTCTTCTGTTTTTCTTGATTGCAGGAGTTCCTTGACACCTAACCTCAAGTGCATCCCATATTTCCTTTGCAGTTGTGCAATTAATCACTTTATTAGACATAACATTGTCTAATGCACTGTGAAGTAAATGTCTCACTTTTGCATCCTTTGCAATAGATGAAAGATCCTCAGCAGTTAGATCTTTCTTTTCTTTTGGAATGACCTTTGATTCCTCACCAGCAGCAGCAGCAGTTAACTTTGTAGGTTTGTGAGGACCTTCATAAATTCTATCAAGGTATTCTGGATCTGTGGCTTCCAGAAACATGGTCATTTTTACCTTCCAGATTGCATACTCTGATGGCCTAAGTATTGGAACCCTTATTGTTTCATACCTACTAACAGTAGTAGGGGTTTTCTCAGTTGGTGGAGGTATCTCTGCCATTGATTACTATTGTGTTTGGATCTTTAACTGTAATAAAGTAACAGATTAGGCTCTGATACCACTTGTTCGGTCAAATACACAATAAGCAATCAAATACTGTATGAGTAACTTAACAAGAACACACTGTTTAACAATTAAAAACTGTTTGGAATTAACAATTCCTCTCTCAGTGATGTAAATATCACATAGAGCTGCTTAGGTTACAATCAATGAATTTCTCAATGTTCGATTACCCTTCTAGGGTTAACCTAACTGTATTTATAGAACATACAGCTTCGTACAATCAGTAACTGATTCTCCTATAATCAAGCTATACAATTGATATCAATCACGATTGCTCCAGTCTTCCAAGTCAACTCAATCTCTTTGACAGCTTTCCAATCTTCAAAGATATTGCTTCCATACTTATCTTGCATCAACCTTTAAACACTGTTGACTCTTCAGACAATACCGCTACAGAGTTTAACAACCTCTGTTGCGCTTCCAGTCAGTGTTTAACTAAACTCTGACTGCTTCCAGCTAAACTCTGTTTTGTCACTATAGCTTCCAAACACTGTTCTCATCAATCATTTCTAACAGGTTGTCTACCTAAATAATCATGTTTTAAGGACTACCAGTGGTTGACTTAGGATATGACGAAATATGGATCTTGGCTCACTAGAAAGATTTATGGGATATTCTTTCCGATTTAATAGTAAGGGCTATTAATTTGATAAAAATAGTGGGAGATATATTATGAATATGTCATAATCACTTGAACATAATTATTGTAACAATCTAACTTATCTTATGCATTTTATCATTGTAGAAAACAAATGGCACAAAACACAAACAACACTTTCTCTGTGCGATCAGTCCTTGAGAAGGACAAGCTGACAGGATCAAACTTCCTTGACTGGTCTAGGAATTTGAGAATTGTTCTCATGCAGGAAAAGAAATCTTATGTGATTGATATTCCTCCACCGGCAGCCCCTGCTGCCAATGCCACTCTTGCTCAACAAAATGCTTATCAGAAGCATATTGATGATGCGACTGATGTGGCTTGTCTTATGCTTGCCACTATGGATGCTGAGCTTCAGAAGCAGCATTTTGATATGAATGCTTATACTATGTTTAAACATCTTTCAACGATGTTTCAATCACAGGCTCGTGTGGAAAAGTTCAACACGAGCAAAGCACTCTTCTCGTGCAAGCAGGGCAATGGACCAGTCGGACCACATGTTCTAAAGATGATTGGGTATTGTGATTACCTTGCTCGTTTGGGTTTCCCGCTTCAGCGAGAGGCTCAAGTCGATATAATCTTGCAATCTTTGAACAGCGACTATACTCAGTTCATTATGACTTTTAATATGACTGAGCAAGAAAAGACTCCTATGGAATTGTTGGCCATGCTGAGGACCACTGAAGCAAATATGGTCTAGGCACCTGAGAAAGCTCCCATAATGATAGTGGGCAAGAAAGGTGCTAAGGGAAAGGGGAAATGAAACGGCAAGAAAAAGGTTGCATCAAAAGATCTTGGTCCTTCTAAGCCCTCTTTCAAAAAGGTTAAAAAGCCGAAGGGAGATGTCGCAAAGGCTGACAAAGGTGATTGTCACTATTGCCACAAGCCTGGTAATTGGAAGAGAAACTGTCCAGCTTATTTGGAGGATCTGAAGAAAATGAAGGGTGTTCAGATTTCTGGATCAGGTATTTATGTTATAGAAGTCAATCTGTCTATTTCTACATCTTGGGTATTGGGTACTGGATGTGCTTCTCACATTTGTATAAATGTGCAGGAACTGTAGAGAAGTAGGCCTACGAGTAGGCAATGGAGCAAGAGTTGCTGCTTTAGCTGTAGGGACTTATTATTTATCTTTGCCCTCTGGGCTTGTTTTAGAACTTGAAGACTGTTTTTACGTGCCTGCGATTCGCAGAAACATTATTTCTGTTTCTTGTTTGGACAAAGGTTTTTCGTTTATAATAAAGAACAACAGTTGCTCTTTTGCTTTGAATGATTTAACCTATGGTGTTGCGCGTTTATTTAATGGTTTAAGATAATCCTGTCTGTAACATAGAAAACAAACGACTTAAAATTAATGACTCAAATCAAACATACCTCTGGCATTGTCGTCTAGGCCATATAAATGAGAAACGCATATCCAAATTACATAAGGATGGATACTTGGATAAGTTTGATTTTGAATCATACGATGAATACGAATCTTGTTTGCTTGGTAAGATGACTAAATCCCCTTTCACTGGTAAGGGTCAAAGGGCCACTGAACGTCTGGAGCTAATACATAGTGATGTATGTGGCCCAATGCGTGTGATGGCTAGAGGAGGCTACTACTACTTCATAACATTTACTGATGATTTCAGTAGATATGGATATGTATATCTTATGAAGAATAAATCTGATTCCTTTGAAAAGTTCAAAGAATACAAGGCTGAAGTAGAGAAGCAAATAGGCGGAGGTGCAAGTATTAAGATCTTACGATCCGATCGTGGGGGTGAATACCTAAGCACCGAATTTAAAGAGTATTTAAAAGAGTGTGGTATTGTATCACAACTCACTCCGCCAGGCACACCTCAATGGAATGGAGTTTCAGAGAGGAGAAATCGCACCCTGTTGGACATGGTACGATCGATGATGAGTCATGCAGATCTTCCAATTAGTTTCTGGGGTTACGCTCTAGAAACAACGGCTTTCACACTTAACCGTGTTCCTACTAAGAAGGTTCAAAAGACTCCATACGAGATATGGATGGAGAAACGATCAGGCATGAGCTTTATGAAAGTTTGGGGATGCAAGGCATTTGTGAAACGTCAAGTATCTGACAAGCTTGGACCTAAATCCGAAGAATGCAATTTTGTGGGATACCCTAGTGAAACAAAGGCGTATTATTTTTATAGTCCTTCTGAGCAAAAAGTGTTTATTGCTCGAGATGCTGTCTTCATGGAAAGAGATTTTGTTTCCAAAAGAAATAGTGGGAGAACTATAGATCTCGATGAAGATCGAGAACCACAAAATAGCATTGAACCTGAAGTGGAACAATAGCAGGATAATGATAATGCTCAAGAAACACAGGTTGTTCGTAGATCTGGTAGAATTCGCCATGAGCCAGAGAGATATGGATTTCTCTTGACTCAATGTGGTGATTTGATGCTTATAGATGAAGATGAGCCTCTCACATATCAAGATGCTATGAACAGTCCAGACTCTAAGAGATGGCTTGAAGCCATGAAATCCGAGATGGATTCCATGTACGAAAACCAAGTATGGAATTTGGTTGATCCACCTGAAGGGGTAAAACCTGTAGGGTGCAAATAGGTTTTCAAGAAGAAAACTGACATGGATGGAAATGTTCAGACCTATAAAGCAAGACTGGTTGCGAAAGGTTTCAAACAAATTCATGGTATTGACTATGATGAAACTTTCTCACCAGTTGCCATGGTCAAGTCCATAAGGATTTTGCTTGCAATTGCAGCATTCCATGATTATGAAATCTGGCAAATGGATGTCAAAACAGCCTTCCTTAATGGAAGCCTTGAAGAGGATGTGTACATGACACAACCTGAAGGTTTTGTCGATCCAAGGAATGTTGGCAAGGTATGTAAATTACGTCGATCCATTTATGGATTGAAGCAAGCCTCTAGGAGATGGAATATCCGTTTTGATGAAATAGTCAAGGAGTATGGCTTTATTCAAAACGAGGATGAACCTTGTGTTTACAAGAAGGTTAGTGGGAGCCATGTGGCATTCATAGTACTGTATGTTGATGATATACTACTAATGGGGAATGACATACCTTCTCTAAAGGCTGTTAAGACTTGGTTAGGGAGAAATTTCTCTATGAAAGACTTAGGAGAGGCAACCTACATTCTAGGAATGAGGATCTATAGAGATAGATCTAGAAGGATGATCGGTCTAAGTCAGAGTACATACATTGATAAGGTTTTGCATCGTTTTGGTATGCAAAATGCAAAAAGGGGATATGTCCCCGTGTCTCAAGAGATAACGATCTCTAAAGACCAGTGTCTGAAATCATTGGATGAGAAGGACCACATGAGTAAGGTTCCATATGCATCAGCAATTGGATCTATCATGTATGCAATGGTATGTACTCACCCAGATGTTTCGTATGCTTTGAGCATGACGAGCAGATACCAGTCTAATCCAGGTGAAGGTCACTGGACAGCAGTCAAGAATATTCTAAAGTACCTGAAAAGGACTAAAGGTTCATTCTTGGTGTATGGAGGAGAGGAGAAACTGGTTGTAAAAGGTTACACCGATGCAAGTTTCTAAACAGACAGGGATGATACTGTATCACAGTCTGGTTTTGTGTTTTGTCTAAACGGAGGTGCTGTAAGCTGGAAGAGTTCAAAGCAAGAAACAGTAGCTGATTCTACAATGGAGGCTGAGTACATTGCAGCTTGTGAAGCGGCTAAGGAGGCTGTTTGGATTCGAAAATTCATTACTGATTTAGAAGTGGTTCCATCGATTGCAGATCCCATTGATCTATACTGCGATAATAATGGGGCCATTGCACGGGCTAAAGAGCCTAGATCGCACTCCCGATCCAAACATATACTCAGGAGATATCACCTCATTCGAGAGATTAATGAAAGGGGTGACATACACATATGTAAAGTGCACACAAATGATAACATTGCAGATCCACTGACCAAAGGCTTGTCGCAGCAAAAGCACGATGGTCACACTAGTTCCATGGGTATTAGATACATGGGTGATTGGCTCTAGTGCAAGTGGGAGATTGTTAGTGTAGGTGCCCTAGAGGCAATACATTGTTTCTTGAATAAACCTTTATGCCATTTGATTATTAAATAAACGTATTTATTATGACTTTAATTACTTCGATATATTTGTTAGCATAATAAATGTCCTTAGAATCATGATACACATTGTATAGTTTAAGTACATGACTTGAACTTGAGATTATATAATATATATCATATTCTTAAATGTCCCTAGTCGATTATTATTATATAGGACAATAATAATACATAAATAAACTAGTATGTTGTTTGACAGATAACCACATCTCATTGGTTATAAGTATGGAGATTCTAAAGTCAATACATAGGTACATGTAGGAGTACATGGTACTGGACAGACCCACAGTGAGATTCTTCATGTTTAATAAAGTCATAAGAATGACTCACAGTGGTAATGGTGTAATGATCCTTTGACTTGAGATCATTATATTTCTATACGAGGATTAATATACTTTGACAACATTAAAAGTTACCTTTGACCGGGTAATGATAAAAGTGGACATCGGGTATATCATGAGTCGTATGAGAAATATGAATGATAGATAAAGGATTTAACCCTCCTATAATTAGGAGAGATATTATTGGCCTCTTGATTGAGTGAGACTATAAAATGCATGGCCGTGCTCAAATAATGATTTGTTTTTTAATAGTCTACTCATTGATCAAGTAAATCCGGATTAAATGTTGAAGAGGATGATTAAAGACACGCCTCGAGTTTAATCTATAATATTTTGTTAAAGGGATTATATTACACGGAAACATTAATCACGAAAGGTTTTATCGAATCACGATTTAATTATTGTTTAATTGGGTAGCAATGATGTATTACTAGATACCGCTCATTGTTTATAATTTTATTGGAGAATAAAATTATTGTTAATTAAATAATAGCCTATAGGGTCGCACACATTGAGCACTTAAAGGAATAATTAATTTAAATTATGGATTTAAATTAATTGATGATTATTTTAATTTTATTATATTAATTAAGTGAGACTTAATTAATTGAAATAATATAAATTCGAATTAGAGGAGTATTTCTGCACATAATAATTAAGTGTGACTTAGTTATTAATTAAATAATAGGATTTCGTTTTACTATTTAATCCTAAACCTAATCAGGTTGGGCTTTTGCTGTTAGGGCCTTTTAACCAGTCATTATAAATAGATAATGATAGGTTAAGAGGATTTACGTTTTGTGAAAAACCCTAGAGAGAGGCAGCAAGGAAAAGGCAGAAAAACGAATCATCAAGAGGGAGGCTAGTACGTCCGTTCCGAAGTCAAGTTCGTGAGTTGTTCTTGAAGGTGCTCGTGTGGATAGCATAGAGGTGTTTTCCGAGAGGTAGACACAAGTCGTGAAAGCTAGGATCTCCGTTGAGTTCGTGAAAGTAATTTTATTGAAAGGTACGATTCGTTATCTCCATAATCTGTCCATAATTATACATGGATCCTGCGTTTGGGTTCTGAAATTTTGTTATATTTACGTTATTCCGCTGCGTTTTATGCCTCGGAACCCAACAATTTTTAATTTTAATTTGATGTAATTTAATATACTCATGTTTACGGATTATACTAATGTTTCCTTTTTATAAACAACGTATAGGATTTTTAATATATTTTTATTAATAATTGAAAAATATGGTGTGATATTTTCGGGCTATATTTTTCTTAAAAATTATGGTATGATATTTTTGGTATATATTAATGATTATAAGATTTGTTTTAAATTAAAAAGGTAACATGTTTTAATTCGAAAGGAAATATTAATGATCTGTTTTTAGGTATTTATAAAAGGTAATATCTTCAACTAAAATTAAATGTGAAAAAGGCAATCGACTAATTACCTTTAATTTTATTATGTTAATGTGAAAAAGACAATCGACTAATTACCATTAATTATATTAATTTATTATTTCTTTTAGGTGTAATATTTTTCTTGAAAATTATGGTGTGATATTTTCGGTATATTTTAATGATTGTTTTGTTTTAAATTAAAATGGTAACATGTTTTAATTCGAAAGGAAATATTAATGATTGTTTGATGTTTTTAGGTATTTATAAAAGGTAATATATCTTCAACTAAAAGTAAATGTGAAAAGGCAATCGACTAATTATCATTAATTTTATTATGTTAATGTGAAAAAGTCAATCAACTAATTACCATTAATTATATTAGTATTATCATTAATTTTATTAAGTTAATGTGAAAAAGGCAATCGACTAATTGCCATTAATTTTATTATGTTAATCAACTAATTTCCATTAATTACATTATGTTATTATTTATTTTAGGTGTTATATTTTTCTTGAAAATTATGGTGTGATATTTTCGGTTATTTATTTTTAGGTGTTTATAAAGGTAATATTTTCAACTAAAAGTAAATTTGAAAAAACAATCAACTAATTATCATTTATTATATTATGTTATTATTTATTTTAGGTGTATTTATTTTTCTTTATAATGAAAGGTAAAAAAGTAAATTCACGAAGTACCAAAAAATAGGTACCAAAAAACAGATACCAAAAAATAGGTACCAAAAAACAGGTACCAAAAAATAGGTACCAAAAAACAGGTACCAAAACTTTTAATGTTTCGGCTTTTATATTATAGTATAGATAGATTTAGATTTCCTTCAAATAATTTTACAGATATAATCCATTCAAAAAGCAGTTGCTAAATATAATTAGTTAATCATATTATTCTTTTAAATTGATATTTTATTATTTTGTCATTGAACAGTAAAATTCGATATACAAGTTCTAAACAAAAATGTAATTCGTTAATATTGTGACAAAATGGAATATAATGACATTTGAAGTATAAAATCAATGAATATTGAACTCTCGTTCCATAGTTCCATTTCATATACACTGTATACGTTACCCCAATCAAACACAACAATGAATAATTTATATTCAAAGGACCGGGTATTTTTAACCAATGTAAATAAACAATCTTTAAGTATAATTTTAATGGAATAATTTTTACTAGCTTATAACCCGTGCGATGTACGTGTTTCTTTTGATATGTTATAAATTTTATTTAACATTACAATTATGTTTTTATATAATTATTTTCAATATTTTTTAAAGTTTAATTTAATACAAATTTAATTAATGATATGCATGATTTAAAATTTATATTGTAAAGTTTTAAATTAAAAATGTTGACGGGTTCAAACCATGAATTTTTAGTAAATTAATTTAATAATATAATATACCTTATTATTAGATCTAACGATTCTTATTTATTACTAAAAATAATGATTGGAAGATATAGTGTGATATTTTTGGGTATATATTAATGATTGCAATATTAGTTTTAAATTAAAAGGTAACATGTTTTAATTAGAAAAAAATTATTACTAAAAATAATGACGATAAGATATGGTGTGATATTTTGGATATATATAAATTATCAAAATAATAGTTTTAAATTAAAAGGTAATGTGTTTTAATTAGAAAAAAAAATATTAATGATCAAAATATAAGGTTCAATTGATGTTTTTAGATGTTTAAAAGAGTTTATATCTTCAAACAAAGGTAAACGTGAAAAGGCAATCAACTAATTACCACTAATTATACTCCATTATTTTATCATTTATTTTAATAATTAGGATAATAGATAGATAGATTGTAAGATTAGTTTTAAATCAAAAAGGTAACACGTTTTAATTAGAAAAGAAATATTAATGATTGGAAGATATGATTGATGTTTTTAGGTGTTTATAAAAGATAATATGTTCTACTAAATGTAAATGTGAAAAGGGCAATTCGCTAATTACCATTAATTTTATTATGTAAGTATGTATAAGAAAGAGTCCAAGAAGAAATTTTATGCGGGTGGAGGAATTTTAATCGGAACATAATTACATTAACATTAGTATTAACTTTAATAAGAATTTTAATTAGAATATAATTAAGTTAACATTTGTAATTAATTTTAATAATATAATTTATTTTATTTTAATAATTTGAATAATTAAATTGACAATTTAAATCTTTCGATTTTAATATATCCTTTATTATCAAACCTGAGTCTACCATACCATCCAGTTAATTAATCACGTACACAGTTAACCAATCAGAAAACTATGAATTATTTTAGAACCAATCATAGATCACTTCTAAATCATGGACCAATCAAATTAAAACAAATTTGTTTCCTTATATAATTTAACTTGCTATCTTTTAACCAAGGTTAAACCCATCAATCATTCTAAATATATTTAAAATTTAAATCATGGACCAATCAAATTAAAACAAATTTGTTTCCTTATATAATTTAACTTGCTATCTTTTAACCAAGGTTAAACCCATCAATCATTCTAAATATATTTAAAATTGAATTATAATCCTAAATAGAATTACAGATAGAATCATAATATTATTAAAATTATTAAAATAGAAATCAAACCTGAATCTACCACACCAATAATATTATATTAAAAATTTTCCTTATTTACCATTCTCATTCTATTATACTAACTACGGTTAGTTAACAATTCTAATTTAAATAGAGTAACTTACTTGATTTAACATATCCATATATTTTATTTTTTTAATGTCAAAAAATAATTATAATAAATTAATATTTTAAATCAAAATCAATCAGTATTTTACAAATATAAAATATGCAAAACTTTGAATTATTTTAGTACCAATCAAAGGTCATTCCTAAATTTTAGACCAATCATATTATATTAAAATTTTTCTTTATTTACCATTCTCATTCTATTATACTAACTATGGTTAGTTAACAATTCAAATTTAAATAGAGTAACTTACTTGATTTAACATATCCGTATATTTTAATTTTTTAATATAAAAAATAATTATAATAAATTAACATTTTAAATCAAAACCAATCATGATTATATAAATATATAATATGAAGCAATTTTCGCAATATTAATTTTTCACACTTTGATTTATAGTTAATCATAATAACATTATTATATATTACGGATTAATTTTCATAAATATATACAAGAGCCAGTCAAAATTAACCACTAAAATTAAATTAATCATAGCATTTTCATCCTAATTTACTTATCGTGGCTACTTAACCTTCAAAATTTAAGTTATATAAACTTTTAAATTAATCAATTATTAAAAAAATACATTTAAATTAGAATTAACCAATCATGATTAGTACAGTAAGATGTTAAATCAAGTAACTACTATATTTAAAATAGAATTGTTAACCAACCATGGTTAGTGTAGTAAGAGGAGAATGTTAAATAAGGAAAACTTTTAATATAATATGATTGGTCTAAATTTTAGAGATGGTCTATAATTGGTCCTAAAATAATTCATAATTTTTTGATTGGCGGTCGATTGGTTAGTTGGTACCTATTGATTTTACTTATTTACCCTTACTTAATTACAGATAAAATCTTTTTTTATATTTTATCTAACTAAAATTTTTACTTTACTAATCAATTTCCTTTTAATTTTTTTATTCTTTTCTATCAGAATATGGTATATTAAATATTAGTTTTCTTTTACGCATTAATAAGGAAGGGAAATTAATTCGATATGATGGTATTATTTAAATTATATATTTGTTTATCAAGTAATAATATTTAATTCTCATATCCTAATCTAAGAACAGACATATCGAATTTTGCTTGGTTGGTTAATAATATTTATTTTTAATATCAACAAAATCTTAAAAATAGGTAAAAAAAATTCATTTTTATGTACTCTACTTTTAGTTTTATTTTGTAGTAATTCAATGTTGTTTTCAATTATATAGTAACATACTTAGATAACTTGGGCAGAGAGTAACATTACATGTAATTGTCATATTTTTTTCATTTTGCGTATTATTTTCGTTTCGTGAACAAAAATAAAAAATGCGTAGTTTAGTAGCATTTTGTGTTCAAATTATGGGTATACAAAATAATTTCATGTCATTTTCATGCAAAACCCAAAATACACATGGTATGAATGTATATAACACGAATGATTTTCCAGATCTACGTAAACTCTTTCTTTTAATATATGTCGGTCAAATATACTCATTGTTAAATAAAAATTAATTTCATGTTTTTGAACTCGACAATTAAATTACAAGTACAAATATATAATAATGTGATTATGTGTTTATATATTACACATTTGATTTTAGTTTCATGTACAGTTTTCTATCTTAACATGTTAATCAAATAGAAAAAATATAGGTGATACTCATTTTCAAATATTTTATTTTACGCGTTTGGATGACAACGGGTTGGGTTTGATCCGAATTTTGTAAAATTCAAACCCACATCCAAATATTTTTGGGTTTTAAAAATAAATCCAAATCCAAATCCAAAATTCAATATCTAAAACCAAATTCGTCGGATTTCGGAATAGATTTGACTTTTTTGGGTATCCAAAATTAGTAATAATGTAGTCAAAATTAAAATAATTGTTACCCGAAAACAATATTAAGTATATTTATACAAAAATTAAAAAGTAAAATGATTAACTTAAGTAGTCAAAATATAACATATTATACGAATTAATATACTTAGTAAAATTTAAAATATGTTAAAAAAAATAATTCTTTTTATACATAGATATGAAAAATTAAAGTAAACAAAATTACATCTTGAATATATCAATAAAATTAGATATTGAGAAATATAAGTTCTAATTACTAAATTAGTATTGACTATTTCTAATGAAATATTTGGAAAAAAAAAAAATAAACAAAATAATATATCTTACATCTAAAATATTACATGAAATAATTTCAAATTAATGTATTATATTACATATGTATAGGGTTTCGATAGTGTATTGGGTTTCAGATTTTGGATAGGCTATCGGTTCAGTACAACTTAAATCCAAATGCAAATCGAAACTATTTCGATTTTAAAATTTATATCCAAACCTGAATCCAAAAATTCGGGTTTGGGTTCGAATGGGGTACCATCATATCGATTTAATTTCCCTTCCTTATTAATGCGTAAAAGAAAACTAATATTTAATATACCATATTCTGATAGAAAAAAATAAAAAAATTCAACATACAAATTCCCAAACTAAATATGCACATTTAAAGTTGTCATTAAAAACAAACTGACCATAAACTCTAACAGATATATCTTACTCAAATAACGGGATGTATTGGATTTGTTTGGTTAATTGATAATGTTTATTTTGCTATAGTACTAAATCAAATAACTAATAAAAGAACATAAAATTTGTAAAAATGATATGGAACAAACACATAGAAAACTTAAAATATGGATAAAAAACTTTTGAACTTGGTTGAAATATTCTAAAAAATGAGAGAAATCAAATGTAAAATAAAATTAAGAAAAAACAATAAAGAGAGGTTTGGAATGTTTGAGCTAGGATGTGAATGGTATGATAATTGTTTGATAATATTGATATTAATGCAATTGGTATAAATTGACGATACTTTATACTTAAATTTTAATGAAATTATCTTCTTTCTTTTTTTATATAAATATTGAATAATATTATGTTTATATTAATTAATTAATAAATTTTATCATTCGGTGCGTAGCACGGGTAGAACACTAACCAATCAAAATATGATAACTAACTTTTTGAGATTTTTTTTAAGGACCTCTAAAATTACTCCAGAAAATTGCTCATTTCCTATTTTATTTTCATTTATAGAATGAAAAATATGTATTTGATTTATTTTTTCTATTAGTACTAATTAAGTTTTTACTGTTTTCAACGCCTGATTCTCAAACATGATTATATTGAACCGAACTTTCCGTAAAAATAACATAAAACGTCGTTAAATTATTTGGGGAAAAAACAAAAAGGAATAAGAAAATTGATATGTATCTCAGGTAAATTTTATCATATATCAAATGAATGTTTTTTGATATTAATCTTTTTTTATATAAACAAATTTTTAATTTTTTTTAACACGCATCCATACAATTATACATAATTTGAGAAAAGTTACTTAGAGATGCATATTGGGTTCGCTACACTCAAAACAAAATATAACAAAATAATTTATTTTTTAATACACTAAATATTTTTGTAACTATTTTAAAATTTTGAAATTGTGTTTTCGGTGCGTAGCACGGGTAAAATGCTAGTTAATATATTAATATAGATGTGGCGAGAAGTATTCTTTTTTGGGACGATTTGGTTTCCTACAAAGTAGAAACAGTGAGCAAAGATACATCATGACTCAAATATTCAACTTTGTCGTCCCAGTCAACACGGTCCGCTACTCCTACATGTGACATGATGTATTGGCCAACTATTTTGAAATTAATTCACCAAAATTTATATAGCAAAAAGAGCATAGTACCATATTGGATCAAATGGGAGTACTTTTTTCTAGAAGGAAAAAAGGGAATTTCTTCTACAACTTGAAAGCACAACTTGGAAGTCGGAAGACATATTAATGGGGTGTTTGGGGAACTTATTTTCCAGAATAAATTAATTTATTTTAGGTTGAAAGTTAAGATTCCTAATTTTTAATTTATTTTTGTAACTTAATGAATCTCAAATATAAATTAAATACTTGTATAAAAAAAATTATCAAAATATAAAATTTTTATCCGAAAATAAGTTGATAAGTTCTTAATAAAAGTAGAGCCAAACAGGCACATTGTAGCCCATTGGAAAACACATAACCGATTCCATTTTCAAGATGATCGAAAATAGTATTCCCTCACCTCATTTTACATATCCTTTTTTTAAAGGAAGTACTATCTAATTACCTTATTTTTCTTTAGCACATTAGTTGTTTTATGTAGACCAAGCCACCAAGGTGCTTCTTTTATCAAATATAATGATAAAGATAAAAGTGTGCAAATTGTGTGGAACAATACTCTTTCTTCCAAGTTGCGCCAAAAATACATAAACAGAATCCCACTCTATGAAAAATCATCTTACGTGGAGAATCAATTAAAATGCATTAAAATTGTCCTTGGCCTCTGGTGGGGCCCCTTCACAAAAAAAGCTTATAATTCTACCCTCTATCCATTGTCAAAATTTTTTTAAAAAAACTTTTAAAAAAATTTTAAAAAGTGTTGCCACGTCATCATTTTTTGAAAATTTTTAAAAAACTTTTTTTTTTGTAATTTTTTTTAAATAGATAGAGGATAGAATTATAAGACTTTTTTGTGAAGGTATCCCTGCGGGCTGCGGGACCCTTATATATAAAGCAATTTTAATGCATTTTAAGTGGTTCTCCACGGTTCTCCACGTAAGATACCATCCATGGAACAATGGCCTACATAAACATGCTGAAAGATCGTTGCTTTACCGGTATCGATCCCATTATTATTTGAGCTTTTTTGATAAATAAATTGATAAAAGTAATTTTTTGCAATTTTACTTTTGTTAAGAATAGTTATTTGCAATTTTACCATCTTAATTGTAATTATACCAATTTTTTTTAAAAAATTACAAAAATACTATCTTATGCATTAAGTATCTGAAATATTTTGGTCCGTCCGCCAACAAGTGTATTGCACGCGCCCGAAGGCCACCCAGCAAGAGCCTGTGTGTGTTGCAACGTCTTGTCCTGACAGTGGTCGTTTTGACAGCCAGCATGTAATCAGTTGTTAAACAATTCAACCAAATTGTTTTGATTAAAGAATTAAAGCAGCAAGGGTCCTTCAGTCTTCACCTCATCTTAATTGTTAACCACTGATCTATATCTCGTAATATCTCATCAAGCCTGATCCAACAATCGTCGTCGAGTGATGCCGTCGTCTTCTCCGACAATGGTGACAGCGTTGATGAAGCGACGGAAACGGAGAGGAAGCTTAACATTAAACAACCGTCGTCGAGTGATTTTGGTCGGAAACGGAGAGGCCTGCGGCCCCGATCTGATGAAGTGGTGGTGATGTTGGCATCAGTTGGAGGTGGCATCGGAGGTCAGTCGGGGAAGTGGTGGAAATCGAAGGTGGAGATCGGAGGTGGATATCGACGGCGGGGGAAGGGGAAGGGGCGGGGGGTGGGTAGTCGCCGGTCCGGTGGGATGGGGGTGGAAATAAAAGATTTGGGAGGGGTTAAATGGCATTTTGGTCATTCAGCTAACCACAAACTTGCAACTAGGTCATCCAACTGAAAAAGCTTTCAATTAGATCATTCAACTAAAAAATATTTCAATCAGGTCACTAAACTACAAAAATAACTTACAATTAAGTCACTAAAAAAGCTATTTTTAATGACTTAATTGCAAGCTATTTTTATAGTTTAGTTACCTGATTACAAGCTATTTTCAGTTGAGTGATCTAATTGAAATCTTTTTCAATTGGATGACCTAGTTGCAAGTTTGTGGTCAGTTGAATGACCAAAATGTCATTTAACCCGATTTGGGAGTATTTGCAATTTAGATAGTATATTTGCAATAAACTTAAAGAGATAATATTTTTGCAATACAAACTAGAAAATCTAGTATTTTTTATAAATTCTCTTATTTTTACGAGTTGTCATAAACAACTAATGTGCTTAAGAAAAATAAGGTAATTATATGTTGTTCTCGTGGGTTTGTTCCCCAAATTTAAGGATTGTCTTGATTTTAGCTAGTATTTAATTTTCGTAATTGCAAATTTAAGGTTGCTAGTTTGTCACTTTTAGTTCACGTTTGGTTTTAGTTTGTAACTTTATTTTGCAATCCCATTTTTAAAGTTGTAAGATCGTTTCTTTATGCCTCATCGTTTGTGTGAGTTTTATTATTTTCTCACCGATTGTGTGAGTATGGTGCTTGATTTAATAATAAAATTTTTAGGGAAATTGTATTATCGGTCGATAGCTCAAATTGGTTATGGCGGAAGCGGAAGTGGCAAATCATGTGTAAATATTATCTTCAATAAATCACGTGATTTTATCTACAAGAAGAATGGATTAATCAGTGATTGTTTTTGTGTTTTGTTTGTTGATCTTATGGTTCTTCATTATATGTATATGGACGATTGTTTATGTAAATGCCGTATGAATTTTTATTATTGAATTAACTCATTTATCATAAAAAAAAAAATTTCCCCCATAAACACAGACACATCGATGAAAATATATGCTTCATTCATCAAAATATAAACCTAAAGCTAAAGGTTGCAAATCAGTGAAAGAAAACTTGAATTTACAAGTGAAGCGCCAATGACATGAACATAAACCACAGACCATATTATGTACAATCATCATACCTCACTTTTGGCTACCCACCACAAAAAACTACAGTACTCCGTTAATACTTATGCATATCAAATCCACCTAATATCTCCAATTCAACCTTTCTTCCATGTTGTTCCTTTACATTTTTCCCTTGGTTTTTTTAACTACTGTATCAATTCTGGAATGAGCTTGAGCAGAAATGACAACTCTCTTTGAGAGAACTGAGGCTTGGCTTTAATCACCTCTACCTCATCCATTTCTTCATCCAATACCATATCCTCGCTTTCACCTTTCTTAGTTTTCGGACTGATCATATCGTAAACAACCTCCGTGATTTCTCGAACAAAATCAACGATTACCCCTTCAATTCCCATTAAATATTGCATGTACACAGCTTCTGGCACATTACTGTAACACATGAAAGATTGTTAAGTTAAAATTGTGACTCAAAACAGATATAAATACGAAAAGGGTGGAAATCATTTTGTAACTTACTTTAATTTGCCGTATGTAAGAAGGGAGAGATTTGATTCTTTAATCTTGCTAACTACACCAGGATTTCTGAATATCCCCTTTACTTCAGAAACAATGCCTTCAAGTCCACCTTCTAAGCATAACTTGAGTGCTGCTTCTAATGAGTTCCTTCTCACATCATAGTATAACTCTGTTCCTCCATTTGTAAGGAAGAATACCTGATTTCAATCCATTATTAGCTCTGTTTATTTGGTAATTGTCTATATATAAATCCCAGTGTTTGAACTTACAGGGTAGGTGCTCTGCAATTTTTTGACAATAAGAGCTGCATCAGGCTGGAAAGTTGAAAATATGACAGGCCTTTCATTTGCATGTTCAGACACCACCTAAAGAACAGATCAAAAGTTAATTTAGTCAAAGGCTCTGAATAAAATTTCCATTAAAATATGAGAAAAGATAGTCCTGTAAATACCTGCAAAATGGTTTCAAGAACATGAACAAGATAGTCCTGTTCATACACAATATAATCATCAAATTTCAATTCAATATTGAACCCTAAACGAGGGTTGACTTGCTTGAAAGCTTCTTCAAGTGTACAAGATGGTTCATCAATTTCAACATCCCAGCTCACAATCTTGCCATCTTTTGTTTTCCTGTACAGAGATTTTCCTGTTTTTCCAGACTCTCTCTGAGGCCCATATTCAAGAAACTCACATAGAGACAATTCTGTTACTCTCTTCTCAAAGATGGTACCCTGAAATTATTAATTTTTCCATTAAAATAACAAGTTGATTCGAGAAAACAAAAGATAATTAATAACGAGACTTTAGAAGATCAAATAAAGATGTAACTTACATTTTCTTGAGTGAGGATGAAGTTGTCATGGAAGATGACAGGGCAGTCATCTTTAGTAACCTGGACATCAAATTCGACGTAATCTAGAGGAAAGGTAGCGGCAGTATTGAAGGAGGAAATCGAATTCTCCTTATAAGCCTTCATTCTCCGGTCACCGGAATTCAATAAATTCATCCCATGCCCTCTATGTCCTATCACCGTGAATTTTGGCATCTTAAATCCACCCTTTCCCATATCAACACCTGTTTCATACATAAATATCATTATTATGCATTCGAACAACACGTATTTGAGTATTTAAATTTCTGCAACCGATAATTACTAAATAAATCAAAACGAACACATGCATGTAACAAGGCCCCTAACAAATCCAAATTTGCCTGAATTAAAAAAACAAACACAAATTTTATATATGTACCTTGGGGAAATCGATTGGAATAAAGAGCGATGGATGCATTTTCATGAATTTGATCAAGATTCGGAACTTCTGAAACATGAACAGCCTTGAGAGCCATATTTTCTAACCAAAAAAAAAAATGTTACGAAAAATATATGTACGTGGTAAGAAGAATAGGTTAAAGTGAGAAAAATGTAGTAATGAATAATGGAAGATAATTGGAGTTGGAGATTAGGTATATAAAGGAAGGTGGGAGAAGAATGAAGCCATGCATGGAGGATGAACACGGCATTTTGGATCTTCCTGAATGCCTGGAATATTCCTCTACCCGCCTTTATTTTATGCTTCTGGATATTCCCACCTTTTTTTTTCTTTTTTAATTTTTCTTATTCTTCCCTTCTTATTTATTCTCACTTTCCTTTTATTACGTCACTTATCCTCCACCACCACCTATATTTTCTTTCATTTTCCTCCTACAACTATGGGATTTCTTTCGTATTTTTAATGGTTGCATTACTTTTCTTACACATAAAATGCAAGAGATACAATATTTGTAATCTAAAAATCTTATTTTTGTAAATAGTTTTAAAAAATTAGGTAATTTTATAAATATACTTACAATATTTGTATCTTCTTACGCAAAGATAAGGCCTGCCCTGAATGTCTTGGCTAGGGGGTCACGGACACGTTTGATTTATGGTAATAATAAATCTTTTATTTTTGCCAAGTTTCTTACTAATAATTTTGGTAAATAAGTTAGATAAGGCGCCGTCTAGGATATATTAATATATTTATATTTATTATTAGAATAAAATGAAATACGTGGAGATGATGTGTAGCCACGCCAATCTGATCCATGACAGACTAATCTTGTTTGATCAGGACCGTTCATTCCCCAACATCTACGTTTTCTTTCTCCTGTCAGGAGACTCAGGACACAAACGCTCTATATACTTCTGACGTTACTTTTTTGTTATGTCAATTTTTAAAATATACTTAACTCGTCTCAAAATACATGTCCTAAATATATGTTTTTTTGAAATTATTTTCATTTTTCAATGTATTAATTAAAAGTATTAATTGGAAAATTTTATCCAACTAACCTTTATTTTAATATGTATATAATTTTTAGAAAATGTACATGTAAAATGGGACGGAGGCAGTATTAAAAATGACAAGAAAAATAACAATTCACACAAAAAAAAACAACTAAAAGTGAACCAAATATTTTTTTGATTTTAATTGTGAAAGTAACGTACTTCTTAAATAAAATGCTCGTAAAAGAGGTGTTTTCCAAAAGAAAACCTTATTTTTGTTCATCGAGAGAAGATAAGGATTACTTATATAAATTACAAAGTAAGCAACGGAATTAACTAAATGGCTGATTATATTAATATAAATTATTAATTACCTAAAATTTGTTGAACCATAATAATTATTTATATTTTAAAAATAGTAATTAACGGGATAAACAAATCAATGTAAAACTAAAACAGATTTTACCTATATGAACATTTCTAAATTTAAATATTGTTCTTGTCTAAATATTTATAAATTTGATACTTCCCATCCGTTTTCACTTTGGGATAAGTTCAAAACTACCTTTGTTAACTATTGGGCTTTTAAAAATATACAGCACAACTTTCTAAAATTCTAAAATAACCATCCATATTTTTCTTAATTTTAAAAATACGTTTTGCAACCACAGGGCGGCGCCAGCCGTGTGAGTTGCAAATGAGGTTGCAACTAAAAATTAGAAGTTCCAAATGAGGTTGCAACTGAAAACTGGAAGCTGCAAATGAGGTTGCAAAAGTTGTAAATAAAAACTGGAAGTTGCAAATGAGGTTGCAAATGAAAATTGGAAGTTGCAAATGAGGTTGCAAAAGTTGCAACTGAAAACTGGAACTTACAATCAGAAATTTGTCAGTAAATATATATAATAGATTTCAAAAAATTGGTCAAAAATGACAACTGAAAACTAAAATTTGCAATCGAAAATTCGTTTGCTCCCTTATATGCAACCGATAATTGAAAATTGAAAACTGGAAGTTCAAGTTCTCCCTTATATGCAACCGATAATTGAAAACTGAAAACTGGAAGTTCAAGTTCCAATTTTCAGTTGTCATTTTCGACTAGTTTTTTGAAATATATATATATATATAAATAAGGGTAAAGAGTTTCTACCTAACACAGTTGGAAACTTTTCTATAGTGTCGCCTTAAAATCACGATTTTGCTGCACATATGATATGCAAACTGATTGTTGAGAGATGGAGAAAAATACAGTGAAGTCAGATTTAAAAAAAAAATCACTAATTGATGGGAAAAATCAAATTAAAAATGGAGGAAATTAGGTGGGATTGTGTGTGTGAGGGTGTATTCGATTTGTGTGTGGTGCCCCTAGCGGGGCCATTGGATTAAATTAATCTATGGCCCAGATTTAATTTAAGGCGATACTATAGAAAAGTTTCCTAAAGTGTCAGGTAGAAACTCTTTTTCCTATATATATATAGGCAAATGATCAAATACAAACCACTCTTAAAATACAAACCTACAAACCATCACTAATTTCTACAATAAAAATCACTATTTTTATATTTAATTTAAAAATATAAAAAACCAAATTGACTAAAATTAAACCCACCCCAGCCCCCAGCCCCCACCACCACGACACCATCATCCTTTTCCTTTTCCGGCCACAGGCCCCGCAGGCAGGGGCTCCGATTCACCACCACCGACGCATCAACACCTCCATCTTCCTTTTCCTTTTTTATTTTTGAATAAATATCAAGAATTAGTGTTCTTGGTGGAAATGAGGGCTTTTTGATTCGTTGTTTGTTCAGTTGTTTTGATGGTTCCTATAGATTTATCTGATCATATAGAGTCGAATTATATGTTTAATTGCAGAGTTTGTGTATGAATTTGTTAAAATTGAATTAAAGGTTTTATTCATTTTAAATTCTATCGTTTTGAATTGTTGGGTGATTGTTCATGTAATTGGATGTTATGGATAGTTTGGAAGTGATTTAAGCTTTGTATTGACAATAGAATCATCGAGTTTGGTTTCGATTTTATGAAAATCGATTATTTCGCCGGAAAATTCTTGGATTGCCGGAATTTTGCCTGCTTCGATTTTGATGTGGAATTGATGATTAAATGTTTTAGATGATAAAAATGAGTATATGATGTTGGTTGTAGACTTTCTGGGCAGGTTCTGTGTTGCATGAATTGTTTAGATTCGCCGGAATTTGGTGGAGCTCACCGGAACTCACCGGAGAAGATGACCAGACGGGACGGGGTGGGGTGGGGTGGGGTGGGGTGGGGTTGGTGTTAGAGCACCCACAATGGGTGCCCATTTCATGCTTTGAGACTTTCAAAGTGGCCAGTGGACAATAAAATACCATTGCATGACAAAGTAGAAACTGGGCAAGGCCAGGGAAGTGGGCAGTGGCCACTTCATTAAATTATGCTTTTTTATCCAGCTGCAAACGCATGTGACTGCCAGTCATGTCTCCTAATTTTCCAAAACAAAGAAACGGTAATATTACCGTTAATAACGTTAATATATTTAGCAACGTTCATATTTTTTTCTCTATATATACCCAATTTTCATACCAATATTCATACTTCTTACCTCTTCAAAAAATTTATTTTTTTTCCTATCAAAAGATGAATCCAAATAATCCACCTCCTACAAATTCTCAAAATTCAAACCCTCAATTTCCATATCCATATCCAAATTCTTATTATCCAAACGCACAAAATTTTAAATTTAATGTTTTTTCGTGTGATGTTTGTAATGTAATATTTTTTCTTTTGATATTGTTTTATAATAATATGATGTATTTTAATTACGGGACATGTTTTTTATTTTAATAATTTATTCCAAATTATTATCATTTTAAATTGATTATTAAAATTAAGCATTATTTAATTATAACAAAATAAAGTTATAAAGCATTATTCTTATTACAAATTTAATATGATATGAATTGGGACCTACATTATATAGTAACCGGGCTTCTCACCATTGGACAAAGCAATCAGTTTTTTTCTTCTGCCCACTTTGAGTGACGGGGCAATACATGTGGCAGTTGAAAAGAAGGAACCGGCCATGCACCATTGTGGATGCTCTTAGTGATTTTAGGTGTATATATTAGTGATTTCAGGTGGTTTGTAGGTTTGTATTTTAATTTGGTTTGTATTGGAGTAGCCCTATATATATATATATATATATATATATATATATATATATATATATATATATATATATATATATATACATATATATATATATATAGATATATATTTTGCTAAGCTATGTATATATTAGAAGCGAAACAAAAACAGGGATGAACCCTTGCCCTATATATATATATATATATATATAGGGTAAGGTTCTAGGGAGAACCTCCTTATCAAGAGAACCAGAGAACCTCAATCTAGACCATTGATTCTTATCAAAAATTATAAATAAATAATAATATTTGTAATGGCATTTTTGAGATTCTATTGAAATTTGTGGACAAAAAAATTGCATTATTAAACCGATTCAGACAAATATGGTATGATCTTAAATCAGATTGCAATCGACAAAAATCACGATTCTTATATATATGGAAATGATTCAGCATGTAATCTCTGTAATATATTTTATATTTTTAAAACTAGTAATCATATACACCTTGGAGAAAACCTTGCTTAAGAGATCGTGGAGGACTACGATCAATGAGTAAGTTTGTTTTTTTCATGTTTTTATTTGATTCAATACATCTGAGTAATCAGTTTTAAAATACAACAGTTTTGTGCAACTGATAGTGGAGTTTTGAAGATCTAAAATCGTTTATCGATGAGATAAATGTTTTCCAGAAAAAATGTATCAGATGCAACAAGTACATTCCCAACTAATGGTTTGGTTGATACAGTAAAATCCAGATTTTTTTTCATGAACGAATCCTTGTATAATGTGTTTAGACACATATTTGGACATATTAGAATCTCTAAATTTGTTTCTAGCTATATAGTGTAAACACATCATATCAAGATCATGTACTCAATGTTCTCTTTCATTCTGATAAGTATTCCGAGTGTTCTATTTATTTTTAATTTCAAGTTTACACAAACATGAGGATGATAACCAAGCACACTAAGCTGATTGAAGTGATCAAGTGGTAGACATATTGATGAATACTTAACAAGTACGAGTTCATCTATGTCAGTAATGAATCGATATTCTATATGGTATTCCTGAACAAAAAAGAATCTTTAAAGTGTTATCTAAAGTGTTTAATATAATTTAAGATTTTTAATATTTTTTCTCTCAAAACACTTTAAAGAATCTCCATTTGCAAACTAAATTTAAAAAAAAACAAATACATTTTATAAAAGAATATTTTAAAAAAAGATTCTTTAATGTGTTATGTAAAGCGTTCATTAATACAGTGTTCCTGACCAAAAAAAGATTCTTTAAGGTGTTATCTAAAGTGTTCATTATAATTTTTAAGATTTTTAATATTTTCTGCTCTCAAAATACTTTAAAGAATCCGAATTTGCAAAACTAAATTAAAAAAAATAATTTTATAAAAGAATGTTTTAAAATAAATACATTTTATTTTCTTTTATTATCTTTTTGAGATTCTTCAAGAATTATTTTAAATTAATATGGTATTAAAAAACTTAAATTCTAATTCGAAAAAATCTCAAAAAGTAAAAATATTACAATATTTTGAAAAATCTCAAAAGTTTTAAAAAAATGAATATAAATCTCTAATAAAATAATATTACAATTTTAAAATAATTAACAAAAAACCTAAGAGAATCTTGGTCGGTTACATAACATTTTTATACATTTTAAAAAAAAATGAAAACTATACATTTTTTTTGATAGCAAAAAACTATACATTTCTTTTAAAATTAAGTTACATATCATCTAATACACCAAGATTTTATATCAATTTATTTCCTTGTATTATGTTTTTGAGATTTCTTCGAGAATTATTTTAAAAGGCTTGCTAAAAAAAATTAAATTATAATTCAAAAAAAAAATCTTTAGATTTTCTTAAATTTTTGATAAATCATTGGTAGTGTTATACATGTGACTAACTAACTATATATATATATATATATATATATATATATATATATATATATATATATATATATATATATATATATATATATATATATATATATATATATATATATATATATATATGTGTGTGTGTGTGCGCGCGCGCGCGTGAGTAAAGTTCTATGGAGTACTTATTTAATTGCAGTACTTGGAGTACATATATATTTTACATTCAAAATTTTGCAAAGTTTATTAGATGAATATCACTATTTCATCGATAATCTTGCAAAATTTGTATGTTTTGCTAACAAAATATTGCAAAATGAATTGTTCTGCGAAACACATATGAATTGCAAAACATATATGTTTTGATTGCAAAACATAAAGGATTTTCAAGATGAACATATTGCAAAACATACATGATTTTCAAGATTATCAATGAAATTATCATATTCATATAACAAGATTAACAAAATAATAAATTTTAATATATTTTGAATGCAGAACATATATGTACTCCAAGTACTACAATAAAAAGAGTACTCCATAGAACTTTTATATATATATATATATATATATATATATATATATATATATATATTCAAAAAATAGGTCGAAAATGACAACTAAAAATTGGAATTTACAATCAGAAATTCGTCTGCTCCCATATATAGCATCGAAGTTGCAACTTTTGCAACTTCCAGTTTTCAGTTGCAACTTTTGCAACTTCCAGTTTTCAGTTGCAACCTCATTTGCAACTTCCAATTTT
Organism: Kitagawia praeruptora; assembly: GCA_037693485.1. NCBI lineage: Eukaryota > Viridiplantae > Streptophyta > Magnoliopsida > Apiales > Apiaceae > Kitagawia > Kitagawia praeruptora. Next base: position 118,938,401 of record CM075345.1, on the reverse strand, counting down.
CAGTTGTAACATCATTTGCAACTCACACGGCTGGCGCCGACATGAATTTGCAAATGAGGTGGCGCCGCCATGAAGTTGTAAATGAGGTTGCAGATGTTGCAAAACGTATTTTTAGAAAATTAAAAAGTTAAAAACAAAGTTGGTAATATTTTTGTAAAAGTAAAAGTATAGAATTGAAAGAGGAAGTTAATGATAGTAAAAATGTAAAAAAAAGTTAAAAACATATATATTTTTGTAAATATCCCTTTCACGTTTTAGTAGTTAAGTTGATTAATTTTTGATTAAAAATTTAAAATTGTTTAATTTTAACTTTTAAAAACCGATGATTATATTTTAAAATATATTATATATACTTTTTAATGATATATTTTTAAAGTTTTTTCATTTATAAAAACACAAATTTTAGTTAAACTTTGGTTAATTTGATCAATCAAAAATCAAAAGGAACATATATAAGAGCATCTCCAATGGGAGAGACCTTTTAGGTAAAATTTATAATTAATTACCATATATAAGAATTATAAAGAATGTGTTAAAAAATTTGCACTCCAATGGGACAAAACCCTTGTCTATAATTATAGATAATCTCTTGATGTTGGCTATATTTGTCGAACCTCTAGAGACCTGTAGTGAATTGTCACATCACTTATTTCTATATTAAAATTATATATTCTATTAATAACAACTTAAAATATTAATAACATACCATTTTTAAAATATAGCCAATCATTATAACCAATACTATCGGAACACAATGTCTTACATGTTCGACAAATTTACATAATCAATATTTTATGTAATTTAGCCAATCAATTTTATCTAACGTCATTGGAGATGTTCTAATGGGACGAAAGCAGTATTATTTAGTAGCAACTAGCAACGACGAGTCTAGTATTCCCTCCTTTGCAATATAATTGTTTCAATCAAAAAAAATTATTTACAATAATTGACCATCTTCATCTTTATTGCAAATTTATGAACAAGATTTTAAGTTAAATCTTTTATTTTATCTTCCCTATTATGACTTCTCTTCATTTATATAAAACAAATATAATAAATGTGAATAAAAATGAAAAAAAATAATATTTGACCAACTTTTTCAAATAAACATGTTTTTTATACAATTATAGGAGTACTAGTAAAATGGATCGGGGTGATATCACAGTCGTGCATCGTGCAGGTTGGTTACGCAAAGACATGTGCAAGATTTATATATTAAAATCAATATTTTAAAATTTGATTTAGGCGGTTGATTTTAATCGGCACTTACACACTCAATGGTGGGAAGATATTTAATTTTTGTAAAAATTAGTCAAAATATTTTTTTTTTTTGCAAAAATAGGGGTCTAAACGGAATTAATCAATTTAGATGATTAATCAATTTAGACGGAATTAATCGATAAACATATTAAAAATAATCAAATTAAAAATAAAATTGTAAAACTGAAATTATTTTTTGAATAAAGTACATATTAAAAAACAATCAAATTAAAAATAAAATTATGAAGATGAAATTATTTTTTGAGTATAGCTTACAAATGAATGAGTAAATTCACCCATCATATTTAATAATAAAATGAAGATTCATATTTTTACTTGTATAAAAGATATTTTCAATATTAAAATTAAATTATATAAAAATTAATATTTAAATATATCCCATTAATATTTTAATTAATTGCTACTTAACCGATGGTTAGAACTTCGAAGGTAGGCTTAGCCGTAGGCCCGTAGTAGTAATTTTTAGAACATTGATTAAAATAAAAATAGAAAGTGAAAATGGATAAGGGTTTTTTAGGAGCCTGGATCCTTTGTCCTCTTCTATGTCTCTTGTATAAAAAGAGTGTCTCTGGCGGAGTCTTTGTATTAAAAAATATATTTATATCTATATATATTATAATAGCAGGAGATCGGAGAGGCTTTCACTCAGAAGCTTGAAAATAGTTTTCTTGAATTTTCACATTTTTGATTTTTTTATTTAAATAATTTTCTTGAATTTAATTAATCATTAATTGTACCTATTAAATATACGTTAAATGCACTTTGTTTCATATTTAATATAAAAGTTTAGCAATATATATTAGGATATTATAATTATTATTTTAATATAAAATATCTATATCTATATATATTATAATAGCAGGAGGAGATCGGAGAGGCTTTCACTTAAGCTTCAAAATAGTTTTCTTGAATTTTAACATTTTGACTTTTTTATTTAAATAATTTTCTTGAATTTAATTAATCATGTAACTATTAAATATATGTTAAATACACTTTATTTCATATTTAATATAAAAGTTTAGCAATCTATATTAGGACCTTATAATTATTATTTTAATATAAAATATCATTATTTATATAAAGTAGCATTATTTTAAGGTAAAATAATAAAATAATTTTTTTTAGATCGTGTTATTTCAATCGTATTTGAAATCATTGCAATTTTTTTCGATAACAATAAATAAATGATTTTACCTTTTTAATAAATTCGTAATGAGTGACCATGAGATATTGAAGTATATATTTTTCGATTAGCATCCACAATTTAAATAGAAGATATCGTAGAATTTACTTTTGTACATGAACAAATTATACACGAGGTGTGACCAACTCGATTAAATTGAATCAAACCAATTTGATCGATTAAATCAATAAAAAAAATTATACATTCGTTGTTTCATTATTTTGTGTTAGAATAAATTAATATTCTAACAATTAAGCACATTCTTATACTGTTACTAATCAATTAATCAATTAATAATGCATGTATGTTATGAAACGGGAGACGGGATATAAGAATGTTAATTAGTTTTATTTATATTTATAAATATTTATTATAAGGAATATGTTGACATTATACTTTGGTATATGAAAAAAGTAAAAGGACTTTAAAGAGTTTAAAAGTTGATAATGTGTAAGAGGATCTTCATTTTGTTTATATTCTAATTCTTTTCATCACACAGTCAAATTTAATAACAAATTAAGCAATCACGTATTTTATAATGTCAACGATAATAAAAAAGATTCACAAATGTTAACTTTACTTATCCAATGTCAAACTTTGCAAATGCATGTCAATATTGAATTTCAAAAGCAAATTTTTATGCGACGGAATAGGGTGTCATCATTATCTTCCAAATTAATATTATTGAATGTCAAACTTTGCAAATGTTTGTTAATATTGAATTTCAAAAGCAAATTCTTATGCAACGGAATAGGTGTCAATAATATCTTCGAAATTAATATTATTAATATTCAAGAGTTTAACTGAAAGATATTATTTTCTACTAATATTAATCTCTTTAATTTTTAAACATTCAAATTTAATTACAATTCACACAATTTTTAATTTATCATACCCACTTACAAATAATAAAATTTAACACAAAATGATGTTTTGTATACAATTTTTTTTTTGACAATCATTCTGTATATGATTTTTAAAAATATTTTCGTGCCGCGCGTAGCGCAGCTTTGTTACCTAGTTTATCTTTTAATACAGGGTCTCGCTAGAAACAGGGACACAGAAAGGGACATGAAGAAGGGGACAAGGATCCTCACCCTTTTCTCAAACGTGGTACCACGCATACGGTAGTTGTTAGGAGTTGGGAATTGGTTGGCATTGCTGACAATCCTCGTTTTCTTATTACAAATTTTTCTTCTGCCCGAAATAAAATGAGCAAAGACGCGGATGCCGGATGTTTCAAAATAGATCTTATATTTTTATTTTTAAAATGGATCTTTTATTTATTTAAGTAATGAACATTGAACCTATCTTAGAAATTTATAATTAGCATACATTTCTTAATCAATTTTGAACTGAAAGAAAATTGAACTCGAAATTTGGACCGACAAATTAAATTCTTTTATCCCAAACTATTTCATGTTGGATATTTTAGTGTAATTGGATTGGCTAGTTGATCAATGTAATCGTAATGCTACATCGAACAAGTCAGGAGAATGCGGAATGCATGCTTTGTTTGAGTTCGTTATGATTTCAGAATTATTGTTTATGAGACATGTCTATTGGCATCAAACACATCTGTTAGAATGAGATGTGTCTATTGGAAAAGACACACCTTGAGGTGTGTCTATTGGCATTGGACATGACTGTTGGAAATGAGATGTGTCTATTGGAAAAGACACATCTTGAGGTGTGTCTATTGGTAAAAGACACATCTGTTGACATCTATAAATAGGTGTGGCATTGATCATTTTACACATAGGTTCATTTTGAAATACACAGCAAAATACATTCTCTCTTCTTGCAGATTTTCTGATTTTATCCGATTGAATTATTTGGGTGAACCACAAATAACTTCAATCTTTGTTGGGGAGTTGGGTGATAACTTGGGAGATGGCGAACTCAGAATCTGCAAAAGACATGACAAGCAAGTTTGCAAAGTTGGACAAGTTTGAGGGTCAGGATTTTAGAAGATGGCAGAAGAAGATGCATTTTCTATTGACGACGCTGAAGGTTGTATATGTATTGAGTACCCCCATTCCAGAAGTGGTTGAGGATGAAACCGCTGAACAAACAAGGAGGCGTTGCAAATGGGAAAACGCTGATTACATCTGCCGCGGTCACATCTTAAACGGTATGTCTGATTCCCTTTTCGATGTATATCAAAATGTTGAGTCAGCTAAAGAATTGTGGGATTCTCTTGAATCCAAGTACATGGCAGAAGATGCTTCTAGTAAGAAGTTTCTGGTCAGTAATTTTATGAATTACAAAATGGTCGATTCTAGACCTGTGATGGAACAATACAATGAATTGTTAAGAATTCTGGGACAGTTTGCCCAACACAATCTGAAGATGGATGAATCTATCTCAGTTTCTGGTGTTATAGACAAACTACCACCATCATGGAAGGATTTTAAACACTCCTTGAAACATAACAAAGAGGATATGACTCTGGTTCAACTTGGAAGTCACTTCAGAATTGAAGAGGCTTTGAGGACTCAAGAAATTGAGAATAATCCTAAGGGCAAGAACCAAGTCGGTAACTCTTCTGTGAATATGGTTGAAGATGGTGGATCTTCTAAGAATTCTAAGTATGGCAAGGGTGATAAACGAAAGTTTAAAGGAAACAACAACAATTCTTCCAACAAAAGGCCTAAGATGGCATGTTGGAAGTGTGGCAAACCTGGACATTTCAAGAAGGATTGTCGGGTTGGTAAAGGCAAGCAAGAAAAGCAAAATGCTGGTCCAAGTGGATCCAAGGATCCAGAAAAGCAACAAGGTTAGATTTTAATGCAAAATTGTAATTCTAGTCAGAATTATGTGTCACTAATATCTGAGGCATTTTATGTGCAGGATGACAATGTTGCTTGGTGGATTGATTCAGGAGCAACGAGTCATGTATGCAAAGATCTTCGTTGGTTCATAGACTTTCAACCAATCGAAGATGGATCTATCTTAAAAATGGGAAATGTTGCAACTGAACTGATCAAAGGACTAGGAAATGTCAAGATAGTTTTTACTTCTGGCAAATGTATATTGTTAAATAAAGTGTTGTATGTTCCTGGGATTCGGAAGAATCTCTTGTCTGGTGTTGTATTGAACAATTGTGGATATAAACAAGTTTATGAAAGTGACAAATATATATTGTCAAAACATGGCTCTTTTGTTGGCTTTGGCTATTTGTGTAATGGTATGTTTATGTTGAATGTAAATACTCCATTTATTGATGAATCTGCTTGCATGGCTTCTACTAGTACTAGCAATAATTTGAACAAACCAGAATTATGGCATGCTAGACTAGGACATGTACATTACAAAAGAATAAAGGATATGTCAAAAATGAGTCTCATACCTGCTATTGATTTAGACAATGAAAAATGCAAAACATGCACGTTAACAAAGATAACAAGAAAGCCCTTTAAGGAGGTTAATAGGGTGTCTGATGTTCTAGAACTAATATATAGTGATTTGTGTGATTTCCATTCTACACCATCATTAGGAAATAAAAAGTATGTAGTTACTTTTATTGATGATGCTACTAGATATTGCTATGTATATTTATTGCATGCTAAGGATGAAGCTCTTGACTTCTTTAAAATTTATAAAGAAGAAGTAGAGCTACATCAGAGTACCATGATTAAAAATCTACGTACTGATAGAGGAGGTGAGTATTACGATCCGGTTTATTTTCAATCTACTGGTATAATACATCAAACCACGGCTCCTTATACACCACAGCAAAATGGTGTGGCAGAGCGAAAGAATAGGACTTTGAAAGAAATGGTTAATTCCTTGTTATCCTACTCGGGTTTGAGTGAGGGATTTTGGGGTGAGGCTATGTTGACAGCCTGTCACTTATTGAATCGAATTCCTAGTAAGAGGAATAAGATTACCCCATATGAACTTTGGTATAAAGAGTCACCAAAATTGAGTTTTCTGAGAGTTTGGGGATGTAGAGCAGTTGTAAGACTCACTGAACCCAAAAGAAGAAACTTGGGTGAACGAGGTATAGATTGCATATTTGTTGGTTATGCTGAGCATTCTATAGCATATAGATTCTATGTGTTAGAATCTAATGACTATGTATCTGTGAACTCAATTATCGAGTCAAGAGATGCTATATTTGATGAAAACAGATTTACATCTATACCTAGACCAAGGGACATGCTTCAGAATTCTTCTAGTAGGAACTCAGTTTCTACTGAAGATGTGAATGGACCGTCTGAACCAAGGAAAAGCACTAGAGCTAGAAAAGCAAAGTCTTTTGGAGATGACTTTCATCTTTATCTAGTAGAAGGCTCTAGAGATGAAATTGAATATCAATACCAATATTGTTTTCTTATTGAGGAGGATCCAAATACTTTTAGCGAAGCTATGAAATCTAGGGATGTTGCATTCTGGAAAGAAGCTATCCAAGATGAAATGGATTCTATCATGAATAACAATACTTGGGAATTGAGTGATCTGCCCCCTGGCTGTAAAGCGTTGGGAAATAGTTGGATCTTCAAAAGGAAAATGAAGGTGGACGGTACCATAGATAAGTTTAAAGCCAGATTGGTGATCCAAGGTTTTAGACAAAAAGAAGGGATTGATTATTTTGATACTTATGCTCCTGTTGCTAGAACCTCCACTATTAGGTTGTTAATAGCACTTGCTGCTATACACAACCTTGTCATTCACCAAATGGATGTGAAAACTGCATTCTTGAATGGTGAATTAGATGAAGAGATTTATATGAAACAACCCGAAGGGTTTGTTATGCCTGGTTGTGAGAACAAGGTGTGTAAATTGAAGAAATCAATTTATGGTCTGAAACAAGCACCAAAGGATTGGCATGATAAATTTGATACTGTAGTCTTGTCTAACGGTTATTTTCTTAACCAAGCAGACAAGTGTGTATATAGCAAATTTGATGCTTCTGGTAAAGGACTTATAATTTGTTTATATGTGGATGACATGTTGATTTTTGGTACTGACCAAAATCAAGTGGATAAACCAAGAAGTTCTTGTCATCTAATTTTGATATGAAAGATATGGGGGAGGCTGAGGTGATTCTTGGTATAAGGATCAAGCGTGAGAACAATGGCATTTCAATTTCTCAATCTCATTATATTGAGAAGATTCTTAAAAGATTTAACTTTAAGGATTGTTCTCCTGTTAGCACTCCTCTTGATCCTAGTATTAAACTCCTACCTAATACAGGTATTGCAGTATCTCAACTTGAATACTCAAGGGCTATTGGTAGTCTCATGTATGTCATGATAAGCACTAGGCCAGATATTGCCTATGCTGTTGGAAAGCTTAGTAGGTATACTAGCAAGCCAAGCACACATCATTGGCAAGCCTTAAGCCTAGTGTTCAAATACTTGAAAGGAATCATGGATTATGGTTTGACATATACTGGATTTCCTTCGGTTATTGAAGGTCATTCAGATGCAAGTTGGATTTCCAATAAGGAAGATCATTCTTCCACAAGTGGATGGGTATTCCTTCTTGGGGGAGGTGCTATCTCTTGGGCATCAAAGAAACAAAGTTGCATTACTGATTCAACGATGGAATCTGAATTTGTGGCATTATCAGCGGCTGGTAAAGAAGCTGAATGGCTAAGAAATCTGATTTATGAGATTCCATTGTGGCCTAAACCGATATCTCCCATATCTATCAGATGTGATAGTGAGTCTGCCTTGTCTAATGCTTATAGACAAGTGTTCAAAGGCAAGTCTAGACACTTAGGTGTTAGACATAGCATGATTCGTGAGCTAATCACGCATGGTGTTATATCAGTGGAGTTTATAAGAACTCAACATAATTTAGCCGATCATCTAACCAAAGGGTTGAGTAGAGATCTTGTGCACAAGTCGGCTGTAGGGATGGGATTAAAGTCCATCGAATAACCTCTCATGTTGAGATACCCAATTCCCATCTATTATGACATTAGGTGCTGAATTCAATGTGGAAAGCTTAACATTTAGAGATTGGAACACATTAAAGCATCATCCCAAGGTATGTGTTCAGACCTGCAAGTTAAGGAGGTTGAAGTTTATCTTCTTAATAGTTCTTTTGAAAAATTGCATATGCAGGTGCGAGAATAAAATAACTACCTATTTGAGCATGAAGTTTAGCCGCTTCAAGAAGCTTGGACTTGGCTTTGATATGCTTATGAAGGATTAGGACACTAGGCTAGTAAAAGATAGTGTCAAGTAAGAACATTTGAGAATGTAAATTTATGTGTATATTATCTTCATGTATTCAATATGAATAGTAAAGGTTTAATCCATAGTGATACCTTGATATTCGAATATTTGGAATGTGTAATATACTAATGTGAAATTCAATCGTCACGCTATTTCATTTATGCATAAGTTTGTCATTTGTTGTGATTTTGTTTAGTTAATCATGGATTATGCTAAAATGGGGGAGGATTGTTGGATATTTTAGTGTAATTGGATTGGCTAGTTGATTAATGTAATCGTAATGCTACATCGAACAAGTCAGGAGAATGCGGAGTGCATGCTTTGTTTGAGTTCGTTATGATTTCAGAATTATTGTTTATGAGACATGTCTATTGGCATCAAACACATATGTTAGAATGAGATGTGTCTATTGGAAAAGACACACCTTGAGGTGTGTCTATTGGCATTGGACATGACTGTTGGAAATGAGATGTGTCTATTGGAAAAGACACATCTTGAGGTGTGTCTATTGGCAAAAGACACATCTGTTGACATCTATAAATAGGTGTGGCATTGATCATTTTACACATAGGTTCATTTTGAAATACACAGCAAAATACATTCTCTCTTCTTGCAGATTTTCTGATTTTATCCGATTGAATTATTTGGGTGAACCACAAATAACTTCAATCTGAAAGTGTTCACACGACTTCAGAAAAATCCAAGTTATCACCCAACTCCCCAACATTTCATCGCATTCTAAGTTCACATTTACATTGTAAATATGGTTTTTGTGTGTCTTCGGCACGTATATATTAAAGTTTTGTTCCAGATTATAGTTCAAAATTTTGTTTGAGATTATTGTTAAAATTATGTGAAAAGTGTTTTTGCAAATATTAAATGATTATTTGATAACATTTTTGAGGGTTAAGTTCTACGGAGACCAACATTTTTAGTGGAGATCGGAGACCAATATCAATCAAACATTGCAAAAACTTATTTATTGAAAATCATGTTCTATAAAAATCACTATACCATCTATTTCATTGAAAATCTTGAAGATCATATATATTTTACATGCAAATTTCATTAAAAATCTTGAAAATCATGTATGTTCTGCAAACAAAATATTACAGAACGTATTATTCTCCAAAACATGTTCTGCTTGCAAATCATATAGGATTTTTAAGATTTCGAATGAAATAATAATGTTAATTGAACATTCTTTGCAAATATATATGTTTTACAATGTTTTGAGTACATAATGTATATGGTCTACACTCAAATGGTGGTTTCCATAGAACTTAACTCACGTTTTTTATATGTACATGTTTGGGCATAATATAAAAGAAAGAGATTATTTTATATTTAAGAGTAAAACATGTAGTTGTTTTTCAAAAAAGTTGAAAATGTTATTTATTATGTTGAATGACTCATTTACTTACTTATTAATGCATGTAACCTTTGCATTTACTTTATTCCTTTAGTTTTAAAGTTATCAATTGTAATTTGTATTTTGCATCCTATATATAAAGCCAAAGTACAAGTCTAATAGATTATACGAAAAACAAGTTACATAAATATGAAATGAGTTTCTCTCTTCCTTTGATTATCTACTCTCTCTTAAGTTTTCTTTCATTACATAATAATAATTATTATTGTATAACACGTTATCAGCACGAACATGTGGCATTTACTCATATTGAAAAGGTTTAATATCTTTCTTGGGAAAATAAATTATTTCGTCCTTAAACTATATGATATTTTTGGTTAAGGTCCCTGAACTATAAAAAAAATCCGGATACCTAAACTTTTAAAATTTCTGATTGGCATCCTTCCGTCAGTTTTTGACTAACAGACGTTAGTCAATGATGACGTGGCAATGTCGGAAAAATCAAAATTTCACGGAATGAGGTGAAAATTAAACACGTTAATTTACGAGTGATTATAAGAACATGGGTGGTGAAAGTTTTCGATTTCGAATTCACTAACATATCGAAATTTGCACTTTAATTTCAAGAACACAAAAAAAAACTTACTAAAATCTGCAGATTTCGATATGTTAGTGAATTCGAAATCGAAAACTTTCACCACCCATTTTCTTATAATCACTCGTAGATTAACGTGTTAAATTTTCACCTCATTCCGTGAAATTTCGATTTTGCCGACATTGCCACGTCATCATTGAGTAACGTCCGTTAGTCAAAAACTGACGGAAGGATGTAAATCAGAAATTTTAAAAGTTTAGGTATTCAGATATTTTTTTATAGTTCAGGGACCTAAACCAAAAACAACATATAGTTTAAGGATGAAATAATTTATTTTCCCTATATTTATTACATTTACAAGTACTTAAACAAGGTATACTAAAAAAACACAAACAAATCTTTTCACGAATCATAATTGGACTGTTGTGATCTATATTTAAATTATTAGTGCATATTCAACAATAGCTTGTTAGTGTATAAGATCGCTTGTTAATGCTTTTGTAAAAGAATAACTTAAGTTTGTAAGGTATTGTTCATAATATCTCTTCAATATATTATTACATATAAAATTAGTATGTAAAAAAAAATATTCCCATAATTAGATATAGACATGGCCTTGATTTTACTATTATTATAAGTTGTAGTGACAATTTATAGAAATCATATTTCATTATATTATTTATTTTATTAATTAAAATTTATTTACGTATCTAAATATAGATGTGTAATTATTCTATATATGTCATTAATGTAAAATAAATAAATTATAAATAGATCTCTCTTAATACATTAAAAATGGGGGTGTGTTATTTTTCCTCTTTCATTAATATTGCGTTAATTATTAGCAAGTGTTAAATTGAATATTTATACATACAGTTTCCTTAAGTTTCTTTATGCATGTAGTTAATAAAAATTACACTCTCTTTAACAATTCTTTTACAATGCCTTTATAAGTTGGTTGTTATTAGTACTTATTTATTAGAGTTCATTTAAGTCTAGTCCTCTTTATGTGTTCTGTTAATGTTGTTTTATTAATGGTCAAAACATGTAGTTTTTATGATTAGTCATTCATTTATGTTTAACCATTATATTATATAATCATGTTCTTTTAGGCATAGCTAATTGTCTCATAATTAAATTACTTTATATTATCACCTTTTATATGCATCTGAATTTAATTTGTATTATCTTATATTTTAGCAATTGCAAATGTCGAATCTTACCAATTGCTCGAGTTTAACGCTCTTGATATCACCAGTAATAATTATTTGACATGGTTTCTTGATGCTGAAATTCATCTGAATGCTATGGGTCTTGGAGACACCATAAAAGAAGGAAATGAAAAATCTGAACAAGAAAAGGTAAAAGCCATGATATTTTTTCGTTACCATCTCCACGAAGGTTTAAAAACTGAATATTTGACTGTTAAGGATCCATCAACTCTATGGAAGGATCTAAAAGATAGATATGACCATCAGAAAACAGTGATACTTCCTAAGGCTCGCTATGATTGGTTGCACTTGCGTTTGCAAGATTTTAAAAGTGTAAGCGAGTATAATTCCGCAATGTTTAAGATTACTTCTCAACTGAAATTATGCGGTGAAAAAATATCTGATAAAGATATGTTGGAAAAAACTTATTCCACTTTCCATGCCAATAATGTGCTCCTGCAACAGTGTTAACTCGAATAACTTGTAGAAGGGGGGGTTGAATACAAGTTATATAATCGTGTCTGATTTATGCTTGAATAAATAAACAAGAACAAACGAATAAACCAAACTGTTTGTATTAATAAGATCAAATACAAACTCTACCAAAGGTGTACAAATACCTTTAGCAGCTGTTGACAATACAAATCTCTCTCTGTTTGTACTCTCGTATTCTTACGATTACAAACCTCACGAACTCTAACACTTTTTACAATGATATAGAGAGAGTAATTATAATGCTAGCTATCAACTAATAACAGAAAGATATAATCTATACATGATAATGTTCTACCGTCCAGTTGATAGTTTCCATCAATAGAAAATTCTTTCCTTCATAATATCTTCTTGCTTGTTCTCCAAACAAACGATCATGTTTTATAGCACTTGCTAGTTTCCGTAGCATCCATAATGACATCATCAGTATCATGATTGATATCAGGATTTCACATTGCATCAGGATCTGACCATCCATCAGTATTTGATCAGTATTTGACACTTGTCGTATCAGGATCTGCTCTCAGTTCCTGAAATGTAGTCCTTGATGCTCTGTTCCTGACTTAACTCTACAAATTACTATCTGTTGCCCAGTAAATAACAATTGTAGAAGGGGGGTTGAATACAATTGTATAAGATTTTCGACTTAAAACAAATAACACAAGTATGAATCAATAACAGTTTTATTAACTCTGATATAAAACTGTTACAAAACTATCTTAAGAAATTCTTATGTTCTTAAGAGCTGCTAGGTTACAATATAACTCGTGTAAGCGATTACATAATGTAAAACCTAAACTGTGTTTATATAGTGTACACAATTGCACTATCAATTACAAGATATTCTAAATCAATTACATATATCTCTGAATGCATATCTTGTATGATAGCTGCATCCCTACAAATTAGGAACCGACATATCAATCTTCCTTGATCTCTGGTCTGATGAGAATCTTCATCAAATACTGACCAGCTTCTAATCCTGATAATCCAATACTGACGTTGTATTCTTGATGACGTCAGCATCAGTATCTGATCAGTAATACCCAGATCCTGATCATCTCTTGAATCAATATCTAACAATCTCCCCCAATTTGTTCTTTATAAAACAAAGCACAAATTCCTTGATTCAAGATGTCAAAAAACTCAAAACAAAATACCTTCTAAAAATCATCAGGAACAGTTTCAGAAATTCTTTGATAAAACAGATTCAGTCTCAAGAATTCAGATAACAATTCTTCTTCCTTGCTTTCAAGAATTTGAATCAGTTTCTTCTTCAGATTTTTGAGTTCTTCATCTTCTCTTGCCACAGGGAACACATTTCCAAGGCTTTGATATCAGCTTCATCACCTGAAAATCTTTCCTTGCATTTTTGCTGGAAGACTTTCACATCAATTTCTCCCATTCTCTTTACACTGATATTTGTGCGGGGGCCGCTCAATATCTCTTCCAAGCCCTTAATCAATGATTTACGAGCTTCTTGCAGCTCGTCATTACTCTGGCGCTCCTTGATGAGAAGAGTCTGATTCAAAGTTTCCATATGAGTCCTGTGATCCTCTTTCTCTTCCAATTCTTCTTGCATCTCTTTCATCTTGCTTTGAATGGCTTTCATCTAAGGCATCCTCATCCAACTCCATCAACCATTGTTAATGAATATGTCAGCAAAAATAACCTTATCCCTGTCAACTTCCACCCAAACAAAGTGGCAAAGATGGGATCTGGGATGACTATTAACAATGGAGTGGATTGGTCTCTTATTTCCTGTTGAATAGATTAGTAGATAGAGAACACAAAAGATGTAATGTTTGAATGTAAACTCTTTCTTATTATCAATGAAAAATCTAGTTATTCTATTCTATTCAATGTTTTTCCTGATTTAACATGTTATCTGAAAATAAATGTGAGGACTAATTAAAGTGATCACATTATCAGGAATTCAATAACATTAAACATAGCTTGAATCAGGAAAGTGAGATAAAATGAAGACAGTTAGATTCTGACAAAATACTGATTATCGAATCGTTGCATCAGGATTCGACGTTGACCATTGTCAGGATTGACTTTCCATCAGTATTTGCAAGTCGTCAGTATCTGATGACTTCTTTCTCTCAGGAACTGCCATAGTTTACCATTCCAAGTTCATTCACCAACTTTGTAAAAGTAGCCTCAGGTAGTGGCTTGGTGAATATATCAGCTAACTGTTGATCAGTAGGAACAAAATGAAGTTCAATTGTTCCTTCCAGTACTTGTTCTCTTATGAAGTGATACCTGATGCTGATGTGCTTTGTAAGAGAATGTTGAACTGGATTTCCTGTCATAGCAATAGCACTTTGGTTATCACAATAAATAGGTATTTTTGAAAATGATAAACCATAGTCCATTAGCTGATTTCTCATCCACATGATCTGAGCACAACAGCTTCCAGCAGCAATGTACTCAGCTTCTGCAGTTGATGTGGAGATAGACTTTTGCTTTTTACTGAACCAAGAAACTAGTCTTCCTCCAAGAAACTGACAACTGCCTGAAGTACTTTTCCTGTCTATTTTGCATCCAGCAAAATCAGCATCTGAATAGCCACATAAACTAAAGTCTGATTCTTTGGCATACCAAAGGCCAAGAGAAGATGTGCCCTTTAGATATCTGAAAATCCTTTTTACTGCAATGAGATGTGGTTCTTTAGGATTTGCTTGAAATCTTGCACATAGACAGGTTGCATACATGATATCTGGTCTGCTAGCAGTTAGATATAAGAGTGAGCCAATCATTCCTCTATAGTTGGTTACATCTACTTCAGTTCCTTGATCAGGATCAAGCTTTGTAGCTGTAGCTATAGGAGTTGAAGCTGTAGAGCTGTCTTGCATGTTAAACCTTTTTAGTAAATTCTTTGTGTATTTTGACTGATTGATAAAAATCCCTTCATCAGTCTGTTTAACTTGAAGACCTAAGAAATAGCTCATTTCACCCATCATGCTCATTTGATATCTCGACTGCATTAGCTTTGAAAACTTCTCACACAGCTTAGTATTAGTTGACCCAAAAATGATATCATCAACATATATTTGAACTAACAGCAAATCCTTACCATGATTCAAATAAAACAAGGTTTTATCAATTGTACCTCTGTTGAATCCACTTTCCAGTAAGAATTGAGCTAGGGTTTCATACCAGGCTCTTGGAGCTTGCTTTAGTCCATAAAGTGCTTTATCCAGTCTATAGACATGATCTGGATGTTTGGGATCTATAAATCCAGGAGGTTGTTCAACATATACCTCCTCTTCCAGTTCTCCATTGAGAAATGCACTTTTTACATCCATCTGGAATACTTTGATGGCCTCCAGTCTTGCAACAGGAGCAAAAGTCTCATCATAATCTATTCCTTCCTGTTGAGAATACCCCTTTGCTACTAGTCTTGCTTTATTTCTCACAATCGTGCCATCTGAATCAGTCTTGTTTCTGAATACCCACTTTGTACCTACAATAGACCTTCCTTTGGGTCTTGGTACAAGTTTCCAGACTTCATTTCTTTCAAACTCATTCAGTTCTTCTTGCATAGCTGTCACCCAATCAGCATCCTTAAGTGCATCTTCAACTTTCTTGGGCTCCTCCTTTGACAGAAAGTTATTATATAAACATTCATTTTGAGTTGCACTTCTTGTCTTAACACCTGCTTCAGGATTCCCAATGATTAAATCAGGAGTATGACTTTTTGTCCATTTCCTTGCTGATGGTAAGTCATTTCTTGAACTGGATGCTCCCCCTGGATTGGTGTTTTCTTCAAAAGAACTAGAGTTGCTAGAGGCTCCCCCTGAGATAGTGCTATCTCTTTCTGATATACTATCTTGATTGTCACTTGAGTTTGTTTCTGATGAATCTCTACTTGATGTTTGAGTTGTATCAGCACTAGTGATGTCTCGCTCTTGCTCCCCCTCAACATTTGCATTATTTGAGTCATCATCAGTAACAGGTGTTTGATCAGGAATTGATCGATCGTCAGGATCTGACGGAATATCAGTATCTGACGTGACTTCATCAGGATTGTTGGTAGCTTCATTTGCCAAAGTCAAACTATCATGAGAGTCTTCTTTTATTCCTGTTAGCTTTCTATCATCAAAAGATACATTAATAGACTCCATGACTGTCTTTGTTCTTAGATTGTAGACTTTAAAGGCTCTTGTTGTTGGATAGCCAATAAAGATGGCCTCATCAGCTTTTGTCTCAAATTTTCCTAGCTGTTCTGGATGAGGTCTTAGAACAAAGCACTTGCAGCCAAACACATGTAGATGCTTCAAACTTGGCTTCTTTTCCTTAATCATCTGATAAGGAGTTACACCATGTCTGTTGATTAGTGTAATATTTTGAGTGTAACAAGCTGTGTTGACTGCTTCTGCCCAGAAATATGTAGGTAGTTTAGCTTCTTCCAACATAGTTCTGCCAGCTTCGATAAGAGTTCTGTTCTTTCTTTCAACTACTCCATTTTGCTGAGGAGTGCCAGGAGCAGAGAATTATTGAACTATTCCTTTGTATTTGCAGAACTCTTCCATTGCTGAATTCTTGAATTCAGTCCCATTATCACTTCTCAGAATCTTGACTTTGTATTCCGTGCCAGTTTCAATAAGTCTAACATGGTTCAGTAGTATTTCAGCAGTTTCATCTTTTCTGTGAAGAAAATGAACCCAGGTAAATCTAGTATATTCATCAACAATGACTAGAGTATACCTTTTCTTACTGATGGACATAATATTCACTGGTCCAAACAAGTCGAGGTGTAGCATGTGATATGGTTCATCAATTGAGGATTCAGATTTACTCTTGAATGATGTCCTTCTCTGTTTAGCCTTCTGACAAGCATCACAGAGTCCATCAGGAGTATATAGAGCCTTTGGTAATCCTCTCACCAAGTCTTTCTTAACCAACTCATTTATATTGTTGAAGTTGAGATGAGAAAGCTTCTTATGCCAATTCCAACTTTCATCTACAGATGCTTTACTGATGAGGCATGTAGTTGGATTTTCAGTATTAGTGTGAATGTTGGCTTCATAAATGTTACCATGTCTTTGACCTGTTAATGCAATCTTTCCTGAAGATTTGCTAATAACTTCAAAATGAGTATCATTAAAGTTGACACGATAACCTCTGTCTGTGATCTGACTAACACTCAACAGATTGTGCTTTAGTCCTTTCACCAGAGCTACTTTCTCAATGATGACATTTCCAATTACAATGCTGCCATATCCCAAAGTTTGTCCAATGTTGCCATCTCCATAAGACACAGTTGGGCCAGCCTTTTCCTCAAATTCTGATAGCAAGGTTTTGTCTCCAGTCATGTGCACAGAGCATCCACTATCCATGACTAACACATTTTTCTTTTTACCCTGCAATCAGAATCACAAAGAACTCAGTTAGAATTTTTAAGAACCCACACTTGTTGGGTTCTCTTTTCATGCAATTTAACATCTTTATCAGTAGAAGATTTTCTTGTAAAGACATTTTCATCAGAATTAACTCCATCAGAATTAGTCTTTATCTTGACAGATGCATGATTAGTATTCAAGTTCTTTGTTTTTCCAAAATTTGCACTTTTATTGAACTTAGGCAAAGGCTCATAATAATTATAGTACAAATTATAGTATTCTTCACATGTATAAATAGAATGCCATTTACTGCCACAATGGAAACAAGGATTCTGTGGTTTATAGAATACTAATTTATTCCTAATGTCAGACTTAGGAACTACAGTTGGCTTCTTTTTACTCCTCCTGCAATCAATAGCAAGATGATTAGAATTACCACAGTTAAAGCATGCTTTTCTTGGTGCATTTGGAATATACTTATAATTATTTTCCTTGTTTATTCCAACTTTACCATTCCTGTTCCTTTTGATAGTTGGAACTCTCTTCCTATCTGTTACCTCACAGATTCTATCCCTTAATTGCTTCTTGGACAAGAGACCTACATTCTTGTTTTTGACAGTTCTAGACTCAGAATGATGTGTAGAAGTAGATCCCTCTTCTGAAGTAGATTTGGGAATTTCTGGATACACATAATTAACTGGTTTTAATTTGGTTTTAGTACTGTCTGTAACATATCTGTAGGTTTTTGGATTTGTTGAGTCATCAACTATAACTCTTCCAGGGTTAGATGAAACAACCTTTCCTTTGTCCTTTTTCTCATTTTCTGGCTTATACCCTAGACACTCTTTCCAGTTTTTATCAGAAATAATTTCATGAGTTTTTGTTCCAGAATGTGTCCAGGTTCTGAGTTTTTCATTAGCATCTTTAAGTTGCCTCTCAAGTTCATTACATTTAAACTCCGTTTCAAGTTTCATGTGTTTAGCATTATCACATTCTGCTTGAACTTCATGCAAGAAAATTAACTCAGCTTCTAGATGATCATTTCTCTTAACAACCTCTGCCATTTCAGATTTTATTCTTGTATTTTCAAGAGATTGACTCCTAAAACTAATATGCAGAGATTTTAAGAAAGATCTTAGCTCAGAAACATTATTAGTATCAAAATCAAATAAAACTTCAGATACCTTATTTTCACCAGCAGAAGTCTCATCAGTTTTGGCCATCAAAGCATAATTCACTTTTTCCTCTTCAGAGTCAGATGATGAGTCCATCCAATCCTTGCTTGAAGAAATGAGAGCTTTGGTTTTGGTCTTCTTGCACTCAGTTGCAAAATGACCCATTCCATCACAGTTATAGCATCTGATTTTTGACTTGTCAAACTTGCTGCTTTTGCCTTCTTTCTTCTTGTACCTGTCTTTGTCAGCATTGAAGGTTTTCTTCTGGAATTTCCCTTGCTTCCTAGCCTTTCTGAACTTCATCTTTTTGAAGCCCTTGACTATCATAGCAACCATTTCCATCATATCAGAATCAGTAGAGTCATCATCAGTATCAGGATCAGACTCAGTATCAGTATCTGATGATGAGTCATCAGGAATTGACTCTTCCACTCTACTCTTTCGGTTATAAACCTCCTCAGCTTTTCCCTTTGATTTTGATTCAACATTCAAAGCAACAGATTTTGCTTTGACATTTTTCTTGTTCTTCCTCTGTTGAACCTCAAGATCATGAGTTCTTAGCATCCCATAGACTTCATCAAGAGACAGCATCTTTAAATCATATTGATGCCTTATGATTGAAGCTTGAGTATCCCACTCTTCAGTTAAAGCTCTGAGAAACTTGGTATTCGAATCCTCTGGATCATACTCTTTGCCAACGAGTGATAGATTGTTCAGTAAAGTCAAGAATCTATCATACATATCAGTAAGGCTTTCATCAGATTTAGCATCGAATTGCTCATACTCCTGAATCAACAGAGCCCTTCTGTTTCTTTTGATAGATTCAGTACCTTGACATTGAGTTTCCAAAGTATCCCAAATTTCCTTCGCAGTCTTGCATGCTATTACCCTGTTAGACATGACATTATCAAGACTGTTATGCAAAATATTCTTTACCTTTGCATCTTTGAGTACTTGAACCTTTTCTTCTGTCGTCCATTCACTCTTTGCCTTAATGACATAGTGTTCAGCAACAGTCTCTGTTCTTGCAACTAGTTTTGTTGGAAGAAATGGTCCATCATTGATCCTGTCAAGATAGTCAGGATCAGTTGCTTCCAGATACATCAACATTTTCACTTTCCAGGTTGGATACTCAGTCTTCTTGAGAATTGGAATTTTAATGCTTTCATACTTGCTTGTCGACATCTTAAGATAGTTTCTGATTTAAATTAATCAGTTTTGCTCTGATACCAATTGTTGCCCAGTAAATAACAATTGTAGAAGGGGGGTTGAATACAATTGTATAAGATTTTCGACTTAAAACAAATAACACAAGTATGAATCAATAACAGTTTTATTAACTCTGATATAAAACTGTTACAAAACTCTCTTAAGAAATTCTTATATTCTTAAGAGCTGCTAGGTTACAATATAACTCGTGTAAGCGATTACATAATGTAAAACCTAAACTGTGTTTATATAGTGTACACAATTGCACTATCAATTACAAGATATTCTAAATCAATTACATATATCTCTGAATGCATATCTTGTATGATAGCTGCATCCCTACAAATTAGAAACCGACATATCAATCTTCCTTGATCTCTGGTCTGATGAGAATCTTCATCAAATACTGACCAGCTTCTAATCCTGATAATCCAATACTGACGTTGTATTCCTGATGACGTCAGCATCAGTATCTGATCAGTAATACCCAGATCCTGATCATCTCTTGAATCAATATCTAACACTATCTAACACATATATCCTATACAAAGTGCTAAATCCTTTATAAGAACAGGATATACAATAAGTATTTGCAAATTCTATTCTTAACATCACAACTTATGAATTATTCCTAACAATCTCCCCCTATTTATGCTTTAAAATCTGAAGCATAAATCTAAGTTGTAGATGTCAAAACATATAACAATACAACCATAATAGAATTTATGAATTTAAGATCATGAAGTTAAGTACCTCCCTCTCCAGATGTAGATATTGTATCTAGTACTTAGAAGAAAGAATTCAACTATTTGATGCTTCTTTTCCTTTACCACTTCCCTGTTGAGAATCATTTCTGTCACCCTTAGTTCTTCTTTTATCTCTCCCAGTCTGTTTATCTCCCCTAATCTGTTTATCTTCCCCAGTCTGTTGCCTCTGAATTGTTATTATCTCCCCTTTTTGACATCAGCAACATTAATTCCAAGAGATTCAGTAACAGAATAAATGAGAATCATCAAAACTGCTTGATTGTCCATAATAATGACTTGGTTATCTTCAAGTGTTTGAAGTCTTGACTGAATTTTAACTTGAGATTTCTGAATGTCTTGTAGAACTTTAGAATTGACTTCAATATTGGAAGTGTTTGGAATATCTTCAGATTCAAGTCTTGTAGAAGAAGTTGCGTGTGTAGAATGATATTCAAGTAATAATACTCGAGCAGAGTTACAAACATCTTCATCTTTCCGATCTGAAGCTGAAATATGATCATCCTGTCCTTCACCAGTATTCTGTGTACTAACATCTACAAATCCTGACTTCTCCTTAGAGTGATCAGACACTGTTGATGTCTCAATTTTAGCTGATATTGGAAGTACATACAAAGGAATACTAGGATCATTAGGAATTTCTTCTGGTACAGGTGGAGTAGAAGCTTGCCTTAGCCTTTCACCTCTTCTGTTGATGATTCCTGCAAGCCTTTCTTTTTGCTTCTGAGTTTTAACTTCTGGCTTTGCATTGTTCTTTACTAAGTCATTCTTCTCATACATCTTGATAAAAGAATAAGTACCAGCATCCATACCAAGATTTTCAGACCAAGATTCAGGAAAAATCTAATCCCAGAAATCAAACGATGGTGGTTTCCTAATTTTCTCTCCCTCACTATGGAGTTGATCATCCATACCCTCATTCTCACTTTGACTATCTAAAATCAACACTCTTTCTACCTCTCCTTTTGCCTGGTCAGGAGCCAGCCTCTCTGTTTGTGGATCTACGTCCATCTTTTCAAGTGTTTCACTCAAATTTGGATAAGTGCTCTCATGACCTACAGAAAAATAGAGTTTAGAAGAAGTTTTTATACCTGAACTCACATGGAGAGAGGGTTCCTCATATGGCAAGGGGCTTGAGGTTTTCTCCATGGAGTGAGCTGCTATAGTCTCTGAACCCTCATAAACATTTTCTTTCCTTCCAGAGACTACAGGCTCCAGTATACCACTTTCAGGTTCTATACTAGACTCTGATGTCTTCAGTAATACTTTATTAGACACCATAGTTAGCATGTCACCATCTTTAAGTGTTGTTTGCTGAGACACACCCTCAAGGTGGATAGACTCTGACTGAACAGTGTTTGTTTGATCTTCAGGAAAATCAATCAAAGTCATTCCACCCATATCATAGGGTATCTCACTTGCATTCTCAGTCATCACAGAAGACCTTTCAGCATCAGCCATCACAGTTCCTGAGTCATCCAACCTCTGACTAAATGGTTCTTGTGTTGTAGTGACTGTGATCTGATCTGTCCTACTATCCACCACTGGTGCAATAGTATCTCCTGTTGACTGTATTCCACTAACTACTACCTCCTTTTGATCACCTAGAACTAGAGCATCTTCAACAATAAAATCCTTATGAAACAAGTATGTGTGAAGTGATTGAAGTGCACCATGCTTAGTAAGTCCAAATTTCTTGACTAATTCCTTTCTGACAGATACATAGAAATGCATTTTCATTAAGTAAAGTCTTTGATGTAGAAGTCCATATTCTTCAGGAAATGAAAGTCTTGGTACTCTTTCAATCAGAAAATCTAGAACAGGCCTGGATAGTTTCACTTTGATAAAAATAACTCCCATAGCCAGTCTGTATGACAGTGTTGTTTCCCATGAAGAATCAATATCAAGATCTCTATTGTCAATTGCTGACCTGATTTTAGCTTCATTTGTAGAGACCTGCATGATGTTAGTTGGAGTAGACTCTGTGTGTAGGTGACAAATGAATCTTTCTCCTTGTTCTCCTATTATAGTGAACAACAGATTTTTCTTTAGAAGACTCAAGAGGTGTAGATACAGAAGTGATCTTGGGATGAGATCCATTTTCAATAGACAAAGTCTTTTGAGAGACAGTATCCAGTAACTGTTTTCCCTTTTTAAGTACTACAGCCTTTTGTGAGACTGCAGCCTGGCTGTGACTAGGTTCTTCATCTCTTTGTCCTAGCTTAGAAAGTTGAATTGCAGCCTTCAATTCTGCTCTCTCAGCAAGAGATATATTATCATCATCTTCACTAGAACTACTACTACTTGAAACAACAAATCTTCTCTTCCTTACAACTGATGTCTTTTGAGAAACACCAGAGGTTGGTTTCTTTGAAACAATAGGCTGTGGATTAAAATTTAGATCTAGAATTGTTTCAGAGACTATAATGTTTTTGGCTACTTGGGTAGACACATGGGGGTTCTCCACCAAATGAGATTCCTGAGTCATTTCACCACCAAAGAAAGAAGAATTGTATAGAGTAGGAATATGAGTTTTTAGAAGTACCTGAACATGATGTGGATAGTGTATTGCAGGTATTTCATCTAGATTCTTTTCATTGTCCTTCTTTGTAATGTCAGAGAAAATTCTCTTTTGCTGTACATAAGAAGAAACACAATATTCTCTACCAAATCTAGCTTCAACATTAGGAATAAAATGGTTAATAAACAATTGCATGAATCTGTGATAATAAACCATTTTCCTATCTTGATCTCTTGACCCAAGTTTGATACACATCTGACTTAAGATAATTTGACCAATGTTAATTACTCCGTCATAAAGCAAACTATAAGCAATATGTGATGTAACAGAAGTAATTTGCTGAAAAGAACTACATTTACCAGTAAAACATTTAGCAATTTGATCAAAGAAGAAAGACCATTCTTTCCTAAGAAAAGATCTATTTAACTGGCTCATGTTATCTAGAGGTCCATTGTAACCTAACTCAGACAACATAGTTCTAACATTATCATCAGATGGTACATTCTCAAAATTCAAACTAACAGGTAAGTGAAGTACTGAATTAAAAACAGATTCAGTAATATCAAATGAGTCTTGTCCTAAGTGTTGAACAATCTTACCTGATTGACTCTGAGTAGAATCAATTACCTCAACATTCTCCCAAGCTTGTGAAATAGCTGCTTGATTAATTTGTGGAGATGCTGTCAAAGCATAACTTAATGGTCCTTTCACCATAAAGTCCATAATGGGGGTGAAAATCAGTTGACACCCCTTCCTTGTTGGTGATAGCCGCAATATGATTGTTCATCATAAAATCAAATTCACCAAACTTAAAAGCTACTGATTTGGGTAGTCTTCTTTGAGCTGCCATTTTCATCTGAAAAGAACTTGAGAAATCTTTGAAATTGATTAGTGATTTTGAAAACTCGAAAGGATGTTTTTGCCTTTAGAAATTCGAAGTAGAAGAAAGCAATAAATAATCAGAGTCTCAAAATAAAAATATATTCACAAATCCTTCAGACCCACTAACCCACATTGACACGTAGGTTGACAGGTGTCAGTCCCTGAAAAATGCGGTTACCCACGATTTTTGGAAAATAAAATCCAAAATTGATTTCAATTAAATAAATCAGGGTATAATCAAGATAAAAATCAATACTGATCAGCTTCCTTTTCCTGATGTGATCTTTTCATCAAGATAACCATAAATCTTAATGTGATTTAAAAATTAAAGATAGTCATCAATCTTGATGAAATCACACTTGTATTCCTGACCAATATCATCCTGATTCCAGAGACTAAATGGAGTTTCCACGTGTGGCATTTTTTTTTATCTGAAAAAGAAATAATCAATTAATCTGAACAAAATCAATTGGTTAGATACGTTCAACAATTCTTGAAAATACAAGAAATACAGTCATGCGCAATAATAACGACTGCATTGATAATCTCCAAATGACTGTTCAGTTTCCCACGTCTTTCTATAAAAGAAACCGACGCCTTATGCCATACTCCAAAACCTTTCAATCTTTTCTCTGTAAACCATGTCTTTTCATATGACTTTCAACCAAAATATTCAAATGAATCCCAACTTTCGATTCATTTCTTCTGACTTAGAAGAGATGACTTTTCTTATCGACTTAGATATGGTTAGTATCAAACCAAATGATTTCCAAAAGTCTCTTCTAAAACATCTACCAGTTGAACAAGATCTCCCTCTAATCTCCTCACACCTTGAGGATGAAGAATTTGGTGACGAGTCTGAGGTTGATCTTGATGGAGATGTAATTCATTTATCCATCAGTCCTCAATAAACATGGGATTGTGCCAGCTGCTCTCATTCAAGTCATCCTAAGAAGAAATCCAAGAGCAGATGGAACTTCTCAACTTCCCAATCAGATTTTGAGATGCTCCTTGTCCTGTATCTTAGATGCATGAAAGAAGCACGATCCAATAACATTAGACAAGATTAGGATTATCAGTAGAAGTTAGACAAAAAGATGTTTGTATTTCATTTCCATGTATGTAATGCTTTCAATTAATGAAAATACAATCTTCCTTATTATCTACTTGTCTGTTGTTGTTTATATTGTCTGATATGAATAAAAGTGTAAATTATCAGTATGAATGTATTAAAGCTTGCTAGTATAGACTTAACAAAACTCATAATTAGATCACTGCATAAAATGAACTTCAGGATTCGAAACCTAAATTTACAATCCCAATATTGATGATAAAATCCTGATGACGTCAGCATACTAATGGTAATCCTGATCCTGATGTTTATTAACAAGTCTATCATACTGTAATTTATCAAAGTAAAATGTTACAGCTTATGCATTTAACTATCAATCATAGATCCTGACAAAATATCAAGTCTATAAGCTGAACACCATACCTTGCTACTTTTGCAGATGTTAAAGATCTAGAAATTTAACATTCCTAACTCACTAACCAATCTAATGAATGTAGCCTCATCAAGTGGTTTAGTTAGAATATCTGCAAGCTGTTTGTCAGTAGGAACAAAATGAAGTTCCACAGTACCATTCTCAATATGTTCTGTAATAAAATGATACCTGACATCAATGTGCCTAGTCCTTGAATGTTGAACTGGATTTTCTGCAATTTTGATAGCACTAGTATTATCACAAAACATATGAATATTACTAATTGTCATACCATAATCCATCAACTGATTTCTTATCCAAAGGAGCTGTGCACAACAACTGCCTGCTGCAATGTACTCAGCTTCTGCAGTTGAGGTTGAAACTGATTGTTGCTTCTTGCTTGCCCAAGAAATCAATCTGTTTCCCAAGAATTGACATGTACCTGTAGTGCTTTTCCTGTCTATTTTACACCCTACATAATCAGAGTCTGAATAGCCAATTAGGGAGAAATCAGATACTCTAGGATACCACAAACCAAGATTTGGAGTTCCTTTGAGATATCTAAAAATTCTCTTCACAGCAATTAAATGAGATTCCTTAGGATCACTTTGGAATCTAGCACATAAACAGGTAAAAAACATTATATCTGGTCTACTTGCAGTTAAATACAATAATGAGCATATCATGCCTCTATAACTAGTGTTATCCACACTCTTTCCCTTAGGATCAGAGTCTAGTTTAGTGGCTGTTGCCTTGGGTGTTTTTGCAACTGCACAGTCTTGAAAGTCAAACCTTTTTAAAAGATCTTTAATATACTTTGACTTATTAATGAAAATACCAGTCTCAGTTTGTTTGACTTGCAAACCTAAAAAGAAATTTAACTCACCCATCATGCTCATCTGATACTTAGACTACATAAGCTTGCTAAACTTAGCACACAACTTTTCATTAGTAGAACCAAATATGATGTCATCAACATAAACTTTAACTAAAAGCAATTCACCTTTAATCTTTCTAAAGAATAGAGTTTTGTCAATTGTACCTCTTGTGAAGCCATTTTCAAGAAGAAATTTAGACAAAGTCTCATACCATGCTCTTGGTGCATGCATTAGTCCATAGAGTGTCTTGTCAAGTTTGTAGACATGATTTGGAAACTTTGGATCAATGATGTGTCAAATTATACCTAACCGCAAGCGCACGGTGTCTATTGCTAGTACAAATGGCAAGCGGGTCGAATCCACAAGGAGACAGGTTCTACTATTTCCTTTTCAGTTATCGCTAATTGTTTCAGGGACAAACGATTATTGGAGAATATTAATTAACTAATTAAACAAGATTAACACTAATTAAACAGATGATAAACAAATTATTTAAAACCTAGGGCAATCAGGTCCACCATGCTTACACAATTGGCTCTTAAGCTAAAGCAATCAATGTGATCCTATAACTAGAGTATGTGTTAGAAATGATAGATGAAAACAGTGTTTGGAAGCTAAAGTCAGAAAACAGAGTTTAGCTGGAAGCAGTCAGAGTTTAGTTAAACACTGACTGGAAGCGCAACAGAGGTTGTTAAACTCTGTAGCGGTATTGTCTGAAGAGTCAACAGTGTTTGTAGATTATTTCAAGATAAATATGGAAGCAATATCTTTGAAGATTGGAAAGCTATCAAAGAGATTGAGTTGACTTGGAAGACTGAAGCAATCGTGATTGATATCAATTGTATAGCTTGATTTTAGGAGAATCAGTTACTGATTGTACGAAGCTGTATGTTCTATAAATACAGTTAGGTTAACCCTAGAAGGGTAATCGAACATTGAGAAATTCATTGATTGTAACCTAAGCAGCTCTCTGTGATATTTACATCACCGAGAGAGGAATTATTAATTCCAAACAGTTTTTAATTGTTAAACAGTGTGTTCTTGTTAAGTTACTCATACAGTATTTGATTACTTATTGTGTATTCGACCTAACAAGTGGTATCAGAGACTAATCTGTTACTTTATTACAGTTAAAGATCCAAACACAAGAGTAATCAATGGCAGAGATACCTCCACCATCTGAGAAAGCCCCTACTACTGTTAGTAGGTATGAAACAATAAGGGTTCCTATACTTAGGCCATCAGAGTATGCAATTTGGAAGGTGAAAATGACCATGTTTCTGGAGGCTACAGATCCAGAATACCTTGATAGAATTTATGAAGGTCCTCACAAACCAACAAAATTATCTGCTGCTGCTGCTGGTGAGGAATCAAAGGTCATTCCAAAGGAAAAGAAAGATCTAACTGCTGAGGATCTTTCATCTATTGCAAAGGATGCAAAAGTAAGACATTTACTTCACAGTGCATTAGACAATGTTATGTCTAATAAAGTGATTAACTGCACCACTGCAAAGGAAATATGGGATGCACTTGAGGTTAGGTGTCAAGGAACTCCTGCAATCAAGAAAAACAGAAGAAATATACTCACTCAGGAGTATGAGCACTTTGAGGCAAAGTCTGATGAAACCATGACAGAAACATTTGACAGATTCTGTAAACTGCTCAATGATTTGTCATTGGTTAACAAAGAGTATGATTTAGAAGACTCAAATCTCAAGTTTCTTCTTTCTCTACCTGAAAAGTGGGATGTGAAAACAACCACTATAAGAGATAATTATGAACTTGGTGAAACAGAGATTGATGAAATTTATGGACTGCTCAAAACCCATGAATTGGAATTGGAGCAGAGAAATAAAAGATCAAGTAAAAAGTTAAAGTCTGTTGCACTTAAGGTTGAGGAGAAACCATCAAAGAAGGAGGCATCAAGGAGAAAGGCAAAAGGGAAAGCCTTAGTCATACATTCAGAGAATGAGTCATCAAACACTGATGTTGACTCAAACACAGATGAATCATCTGATTCTGAAGATGATGAGGAGATGATGCAAATGGCTGCATTGATGGTAAAGACCTTCAAGAAGATGGGATACAAGAACTTCAAGAAGGGAAAGAGATTCTCCAGGGACTACTCAAAGTCTGACAAGAAGAATTTCAAGAAAGCTGAGGGAAAGGACTTCAAATCTGGTAAGAAAGATAAGTCTGAAATTCAATGCTACAAGTGTAAGGAGATGGGACACTATGCTCCTGAGTGCAAGAAGGGTAAAACTGAAAAGGCACTCTACACCAAAGGCAGAGATTGGGCAGACACTTCAGATTCAGATGAGGAAGTCAACTATGCTCTCATGGCTACGACTCAGACTGAAAATGATGATCTCAAGGTACCTCCAACTACCTATGCTTATAACACTGATAATATAACTGAATTGAGAATTTATCTTAAGGCATTACATATCAGTTATAGGGATCAGACTTTAGAAAATGAGAGGATAAAGTCTGAGTGCTCTCAACTCAAAGAAAGAAATAAATTTGTTGAGGAACAGCTAGAGAACATGAATAAAATTCAAAAAGAGAGAGATGATGCAGTGTTTATAGAACAGGAGTTGCTAGGTAAGTATAATGATAAGTGGATTTATATCCACTTGGATCATTCTATTTCGGCTTAAATTGGTGTCTTGTATCTCAAGTATGTGTGTGTTTTAATATGTTTTTGTGAGATTTGTGCAGGGTGTATTCCAGGTGTGGATATTGCATTTAGTAGGTGATATATGATTTTTAGTGTCAAGAAAGAACAAGCGTTGGAGTTGCAATCGACAGCAGAAGAAGGAATCAGCAAAAAGTGCAGGTTAGTCTGGCAGTGGGCGCGGGCGCGCGGAGAGAAGCCTGGGCTGCGCGCGGGCGCGCTGGGCGAAATCTGTTAAATCTGATGCGCGCGGGCGCGCTGGAATTCTATAGTACGCGCGCGCGGCCGCGCCTGTGTGCGGAGAAATAGTCAGAATGTTGCTGGAAACTGAAATTAAGAAGGAAACTGATCAAATTCTTTTCCTAATTCATATGGCAATCACTTGGGACGATTTGAAGCTTCTGGAATTCAACTTAAACAAGGGAATTGCAATTCTATTTCAATTAAAGATGGAAAATTACCGGTATTCTATCCTATTTCAAATACGGTAATCGCTTGGTCAAGGAGGCACTTGGGGGCTATAAATACACACCTTGGGGCACAGAAAAATCATCATCTACACATCCTACACACATAATTCGTTCAGAGCAAGAAGGGAGAGAAGCCAAGGCGAGGATCGTGACAACAAGAAGATCTAGACATAGTTTTCTTGTATTCCTTTGTTAGGCGTATCTTGTGGATGCTCATTACTTTTCCGGATTTGTTCGCTAAACCTTATTTTATTATTGATTTATTCATCATCTTCTTTATCTTGTTTACTACCATGCTTTCATCAAATCCCATGGTGACGAAAGGTTCGATTATGAACTAATCGTTATCGTGGGGTCCTAGTGGATTTATCTATGTAGCTTAGTAGTTTGCATGCCTTAGAGATTTATGTGTGGTGAATTATTGATATCCTTGTATGGTTATGCTTATTGAATTTAGGTGCGTCGCGAACATCTAATTTGTTAATCTCTTGCTAAACGAGAGTGGATCTTGAGATTTAGAACTTGCCATGCTAGCATAGGATAGGTTGATGTAATCATCATGATTTGTGGCATGAATAGAGATATTATGCTACCCTATGTGATCTAAGTGAATAACTTGTGCTTCAACTTTTATGTTTTCAAATTCTATAGAGATATAGGGTCTAAACATAATAGGTGACTATTCATCTTCTATCTTTTGTGGATGTATGCTTAGATTGGTACTAGTATACCGAGAGGTAACTTTTACTCTTTTCGTGTTGTTCGATCAGATATCAAAATCATCGCATGTTTTAATCGAAGGCTGCAACTCTAAGTGAAGTAGATAATGAAACTAGGATTCCATGTTTATTCTCATATAAGTAATCCGAATTTAAGTCTAGTTAATTGTTTAATTCTTAGTTTTATAATTTGCATCTTAGTTTAATTTAGTTAATCAAACCCTATTTGTTATTTTCTTAGCAGCGAATTAAAACCATACATTATTGCATAGACATATTTTCTGAGTAAAACTTAACCAAGATCTCTGTGGAACGAACTTTAATTGTATTACTTGTGACTACGTGCGCTTGCGTGAGTTTAGCATAACAAGTTTTTGGCGCCGCTGCCGGGGATCATCGGTGTTTTTATTTCAGTTTATGTGTTTGTCAATAGTGGTCGTTAGCGTTCACTGACTCGGATTCTTACTTAGTTTGTTGTTTCGTGGTGTTTCAGGTACTTGAGTTTGTATGCAAACACGTTCGCAAGCTCGATTACTAAAACTGGCAGAAGACGATCTTGTTGAGAATATAGAGAATAAGGAAGAGGAGACTGAAACTACAGTAGCAATGGCAGATGCAGCAGCAGCTAAGGCTTTGAAGGACTATTCTCAGCCGAAACTCAATGACATTCAGTCGAGCATTATTAGGCCAGCTATTGCAGCTAACAACTTTGAGATCAGGCCGGGCACAATTCAGATGGTGCAGAATTCGGTCCAGTTTGGGGGTGCTTCTACGGAGGATCCTAATATGCATGTTCGGGACTTTATTGAAATCTGCGACACTTTCAAGTGTAATGGTGTGACGGATGATGCTATCAGGTTGAGGCTTTTCCCATTCTCTCTGAGGGATAAGGCTAAGAGCTGGCTACACTCTCTACCACCTGGTTCCATTACTACATGGGAAGATCTTGCTCAGAAGTTCCTTACTAAATTCTTTCCTATGGCAAAAACTGCAGCAATAAGGAACCAGTTGACTCAATTTCAACAACAATCTGGCGAGTCCTTGTGTGAGGCTTGGGAACGCTACAAGGAGATGTTAAGGAAGTGTCCTCATCATGGCATGCCTGATTGGATGGTTATCAATGGATTCTACAATGGGTTGGGAGCACAATCTAGACCTTTGCTAGATGCAGCATCAGGTGGAGCTCTGTGGGCGAAGAGTTATGATGAAGCTTATGAACTTATTGAGATGATGGCTGCTAATGAATATCAAAATCCAACCCAGAGACTTTCTCAAGGCAAGGTAGCAGGAGTTTTGGAAGTAGATACAGCTTCAATGATTACGGCTCAGTTGAAGGCTCTTGCTATGAAGGTGGATTCTCTTGCTAATTATGGAGTTCAGCAGGTGGCTAGTGTTTGTGAGCTATGTGCGGGCGCACATGAGACGAGTCAATGTGCTATCTCTTCTGAATCAGCACAGTTCGTGAGTAATTTCCAGAGACCTGCTGTACCAGTTCCAGCCACTTATCATCCTAATAATAGGAATCATCCTAACTTCAGCTGGAGCAACAATCAGAATAATCAACAATCTTATCAGCAAGCAAAGCCGTATAATCAGGGTTATCAGCAATCTTATAGGGCACCATATCAACTCCCAGGATTTCAACAGCAACAACCTCAGACTCAGGTGGGGCAGTCATCTAATGATAAATCTGATGAGATGTGGATAGCATTGAAGAACCTACAAGCTGGTCAGAAGCTCTTGGAAACTCAGATAGGGCAGATTGCAAGTGCCTTGGGTAGTAGGCCACAAGGAACTCTTCCTAGTGACACGGAAGCAAATCCAGGTAGGAGGGACTTCAAGGAGCAGGTGAAGGCCGTAACTTTGAGATCAGGAAGGGTCACATCAGGTCCTAAATCAGCCACTAATGAGGATGAAGAAGTACAGAATCAGCAAGTCGGAAATTCTGCATTGCCCGAAATTGAAAAATCTGACTTGGTAGCTGATCAACTGGAAGGTGAGAAAGAGAAAAGCAAGGAATCTGTTGATAAGGCTTCTCCGGAGTTGTCTACTAAGAATAATCAGATCTACCCTCCTCCTCCATATCCTAGAAGACTCCAGAAGCAGAATTTGGATAACAAATTTGCGAGGTTCTTAGAAGTGTTCAAGAAGTTGCACATCAACATACCTTTTGCGGAAGCACTTGAGGAGATGCCGAGCTATGCCAAGTTCATGAAGGGTATTCTCTCGCGTAAGTTGAAGCTCGATGCATTAGAGACCGTTGCCTTAACGGAAGAGTGTAGTGCGGTTCTGCAACAGAAATTGCCTCCAAAGCTAAAGGATCCGGGTAGCTTTACTATTCCATGCACAATTGGTAATCTATTCTTTGAGAAGTGCTTGTGTGACTTGGGAGCTAGCATCAATCTCATGCCCTTGTCAGTATTCATGCAATTGGGTCTACCGGATCCAAAGCCAACTAACATCTCGTTGCAGTTGGCTGATCGTTCAATTACCTATCCGAGAGGCATAGTTGAAGATGTCTTAGTGAAAGTTGATAAGCTCATCTTCCCTGCTGATTTTGTTATATTGGATTTCGAGGAAGATAAGAAGATTCCCATAATCTTGGGGAGGCCATTCCTAGCTACGGGTAGTACCTTGATCGATGTGCAGAAAGGAGAGCTCACCATGAGGGTACAAAATCAGAATGTCACCTTTAATGTGTTCAATGCTATGAAGCTGCCGTCTGATGAAGAAGAATGTTTCAATGTTGATTTGGTTGATTCCATGGTAGCCAAGGATCTTGATCATTTGTTGCTAACAGATTCTTTGGAAAAAGCATTGAGTGGGAACTCTGAGGTGAAAGATGAGGATGAAGTAATGCAAATTCAGATGTTGAATGCAAATTCATGGAAGAGGAAATTTGACATGCCATTCGAGTCTCTTGGGTTAAAGGAGTTGGAAAAGTCACAAATCCGTCTTAAACCATCTATTGAGGAGGCTCCTACTCTTGAACTCAAACCTTTGCCTAGTCACTTGAGGTATGCTTTTCTTGGTGATACCTCTACGCTACCTGTTATTATTTCTTCTAATCTGTCAGATGTCGAGGAAGAAAAGCTCTTGCGTATATTGAGGAAATTCAAGACGGCAATTGGTTGGACTATAGCAGATATCAAGGGAATCAGCCCTTCGTATTGCATGCATAAAATTCTGCTGGAAGAAGGAGCTAAGCCGACTGTTGAACATCAAAGAAGACTCAATCCAATTATGAAGGAGGTGGTGAAGAAGGAAATTCTAAAGTGGTTAGATGCTGGCATTATCTATCCTATCTCAGATAGTTCTTGGGTGAGTCCGGTCCAATGTGTGCCAAAGAAAGGAGGCATGACAGTTGTTGCTAACGAGAAGAATGAGCTCATCCCTACTCGAACAGTCACGGGGTGGAGAGTTTGCATGGATTATCGGAAGCTCAACAAAGCCACAAGAAAAGATCACTTCCCTCTACCTTTTATTGATCAGATGCTAGACAGGTTGGCTGGTCACGAGTATTATTGTTTGCTTGATGGTTACTCTGGCTATAATCAGATTTGCATTGCTCCGGAAGATCAAGAGAAGACCACATTCACATGTCCTTTTGGCACTTTTGCTTTTCGTCGAGTTTCGTTTGGACTGTGTGGTGCTCCTGCCACTTTCCAAAGGTGCATGATGGCTATTTTCTCAGACATGATTGGCTCGAATGTGGAAGTTTTTATGGATGACTTCTCAGTTTTTGGTACATCTTATGATGAATGCTTGCATAATCTTGGTTTGGTTCTGAAGAGGTGTGTAGAGACCAATTTGGTGCTTAATTGGGAGAAGTGTCACTTTATGGTACAAGAAGGAATTATTCTTGGGCACAAGGTATCTAGCAAGGGACTTGAAGTGGATAGAGCCAAGGTGGAGACAATCGAGAATCTTCCTCCACCTATTTCTAGTAAAGGAATTCGCAATTTTCTTGGTCATGCAGGATTCTATAGGCGATTCATTCAAGACTTCTCAAAAATCTCTAAACCTTTGTGCAATTTGTTAGAGAAGGATGTTCCTTTCAAGTTTGATGCTGAATGTCTGGCGGCTTTTGAGCTGTTGAAGAAGAAGCTAACTACTACTCCTATCATTACTACACCCAATTGGGAGGAGCCGTTTGAGCTGATGTGTGATGCTAGTGATTATGCTGTTGGTGCTGTGCTTGGACAAAGGAAGGACAAAATTTTTCATGTGGTTTACTATGCTAGTAAAACCCTCAATGAGGCTCAGCTTAATTACACCACTACTGAAAAGGAGTTGCTAGCGGTTGTCTATGCTTTTGAGAAATTCAGATCTTATTTGCTTGGTACTAAGGTGATTGTGTACACGGATCATGCTGCTATTCGATATCTCATGTCGAAGAAGGATTCTAAGCCTAGGTTGATTCGTTGGGTGCTTCTCTTGCAAGAATTTGATGTGGAGATCAAGGATAGGAAGGGCACGGAAAATCAAGTAGCTGATCATCTTTCTCGTTTGGAGGACCAAGGTAAAGATTCACATGCTAAGTCTCTTATTAATGAATCTTTTCCGGATGAGCAACTTTTTGGGGTGCAAGGTGAAGAGCCATGGTTTGCAGATTATGTGAACTATCTTGTTAGTAATGTCATCCCTCCAGAATTCTCTTATGCTCAAAGGAAGAAGTTCTTACATGATGTGAAGTGGTACCGTTGGGACGAGCCATTCCTGTTCAAACTTGGTATAGATCAGATTTTGAGAAGGTGCATTCCCTATAGTGAGACTGAGAGTATTTTGCATGATTATCATTCTACCACATATGGAGGTCATTATGGTGGTAATAAAACAGCTCAGAAAGTACTTCAGGCGGGATTCTATTGGCCGACTCTGTTTAAGGATTCTCATCGTTTTGTGATGAGTTGTGATCGATGTCAACGAGTTGGTAATATCTCTAGGAGGAATGAGATGCCTTTGAATACTATTCTGGAAGTTGAGATCTTTGATGTGTGGGGGATTGATTTCATGGGTCCGTTTGTTTCATCTTGCAATAATCAGTACATCTTGCTAGCTGTGGATTATGTGTCTAAATGGGTTGAGGTGAAAGCTTTACCAACTAATGATGCTAAGGTGGTACTGAATTTTCTTCACAAGCAGATTTTTACACATTTTGGGACTCCAAGAGCTATAATCAGTGATGAGGGGACACACTTCTGTAATCGTCAGTTTACTGCTATGATGGCAAAGTACAATGTGACGCATCGTGTTGCCACTGCTTATCATCCCCAAACTAATGGTCAAGCGGAGGTCTCAAATCGTGAAATCAAAAGGATCCTTGAAAAAGTGGTGAATCCATCTCGTAAGGATTGGTCATTGAAGTTAGACGAAGCTGTTTGGGCTTATAGAACTGCATACAAGACACCTCTTGGAATGTCACCTTATCAGTTAGTGTTTGGTAAGGCTTGTCATTTACCAGCTGAGTTGGAGCACAAGGCTTTTTGGGCATTGAAGAAGTTAAATCTGGATATCTCAGCTGCGGGTGAAAAGCGTCTACTTCAGTTGAATGAGCTTGAGGAATTTCGTGAGCAGGCTTATGAGAATGCAAAAATGTATAAGGAAAAGGTTAAAAGGTGGCATGATAGGAGGTTGGTGCACAAGGAATTCGTGAAGGGTCAACAGGTTTTGCTGTACAACTCTCGCCTTAAACTTTTTCCGGGAAAGCTCAAGTCAAAGTGGTCTGGTCCGTTTACAGTTAAGGAGGTATTTCCACATGGAGCGGTGGAGATATTTAGAGGGTCTATCAATGATGCTTTTAAAGTAAATGGACATCGACTGAAGCCTTATTATGGAGGAACGGTGAACCGTGAGAAGGTTGCCTCCGTTTTGTCAGAATTGTGAGATTGTGGAAGTACGTCAAGCTAAAGACGTAAAACAAGCGCTGCTTGGGAGGCAACCCATGATGTCAGGCATTTTAGTAGAAGTCAGTAGGTAGTATTTTTGTTGTTTGAAAAAAAAAAAAAAAAAAAAAAATAAAAAAAAAAAATCTGGAAACCTGGGCGCGGGCGCGCGGAGCATAGGCTATTCTGGGCGCGGCCGCGCGGGACACTGGAAGAAAAGGAGCAGTTTTTTCGGGCTATTGCAGTTAAGTGTCCAAACCCTAAATTCTATCTTCTAATTCGATTTTTACACCCTCAAATTTCTTTCCATCACTTATATAACCTCTCTATTTCATATCATCTCATTCAATACACATCTCATATCACATATACTTACATATCTACACACAAATTCACCCATTCATATCAATTCTCAAACCCTAATTGGACTTCAAGGAGCTTCGAATTTTCGAGATTGGGGGACTAATTTGGGCAAGTTCTACCTCTACTATTCGATTTGGGTAATCTCTACTATTGTTATTTGATTTTCGAATTGTAGTTCTTGCAAATTTTGGGTTTTTGTGTGAGATTTGTGGGCAGATTTTTTGGGTCGAATTTTGGGCAGTTGTGGTGTGAATTTACTGATTGTTATTGATTACTATGGCACCAAAGAGAGCTAGGGTTGTTGGGAGTAGTTCCCGTGGTCGTTCATTGTCTGTTTCTGATTCGAGTTCGGGAGACGAGGGTATGGAGAAGTTTCGTTCTGAGGAGGCTAGGGCTGAGTATGTGAAGTTGCTGACTCGGTCCGTGGCGAAGGATAGGATATGGTTGCCTGTTGCTGCTGATGGTGAGATGGTGGCTATGATTGAGGAGAGGGGTTGGCAGGGTTTGTGTGAGCTTGCATCCGCTGTCCCGTTGACTATAGTTCGGGAATTCTATGCGAATGCCAGGGAGAACAGGGATGGTTATTCACTTGTCCGAGGGTTTACTATCGATTACACTGCTCGTGCTATTCGGCTGTTACTTGGGTTGCCGGATAGACCTGTTGGGGCGGAGGACTGGACTTTTAAGGCCAGGTCCGAGGTGGATTTAGATGAGGTGGTGGCACGTCTGTGTGTGCCAGGTACAACATGGAAATTAAAGGTTGGGTCGACTGAGAAGGCTACATTTGCATCTGCCTCGATGAACAGATATGCTAGGGCTTGGAATTCTTTTATTTGTGCTAATCTGTTGCCTACTACACATACACATGAGGTGACAGTTGAGCGAGCTATCTTGCTGTGGGCTATTCTGAATGGACATTATATAGATGTTGGCTATTTGGTGAATCAGAGTATGCTGCGCTTCTTGAGAGTGTCTTCGGGGGCAGTTCCTTATGGCTCTATTGTTACGAGGATGTGTGCAAATGCTGGGGTGACATGGTCGTCTGAGGAGCCGATTCAGATGCCAGCTGGACCTATCGATGTGTCGAAGTTGGGGGAATGGCCTGGCGGCATTCCTCATCCTAGAGGTCTGGGCTATGCGATTGCTGGCGCTCCTCCAGTTGCTCCTGTTGCTGTCTCGAGTGCTTCGCATGATAGGAGGATGATGAGGCGGATGGATGCATTGTATGAGAGCCATAGTCGGTTTTCAGCGAGGTTGACTCAGGCTTTCAGTTCTGCCTTTGGAGCTAGTGGATCCCATGTTGAGTGGCCAGTCTTTGGATCGGACACTATTTATCCACCTCCAGATTCTCCACCCGAGGAGGGTGATGACGCTGAGGCGTAGGTATGTTTCTACTTTCCCTCGTAATTACTTCCATTCAATGGGGTCATTGAATATCTTAAGTTTGGGGGTGGTTTGGGGGAAAAGTATTGTATATGTTGTATATGTTTCATTATATGTTTCATTGTGTTCATGTTAGGATATCATGTTTGCATATTAGTTGTAATTCATGCATTTTATGTCGTATTAGCTATGTTTGTTTCATATAGGACATTTTGTTTTATTTTCGTATACCATGTGAGTTTTCATTTCATGATTAGTTGCATTTGCATGGCATGCATTTTTCATGATCCCTTAAAATGAGCTGATTCTGATTGATAGGTAGATGTTGATTTGAGTGTGATGATAATGAGTAGAGGGCTGATTTATAGTTCATAGGTAATTGACTTGCATGTTCAGGAACAAAATTTTTACACAGTCTCATTGGGGTACTTTTGGGGGTAGGTTGGAGTCATGCATGTTGGATGTTTTGAGATTTAATCACTTGTTTATTCTTAGAATTTTCGTTATTCCCTTTATAGCGTAGGAACATTAAAGTCTAAGTTTGGGGGAAAACAGGAATTTCATGCTAGTTGTTAATATTTGTCAATAAAGGCTAGGCGTCAATTGGCTAGTAGCCAGCTCATATTTATATGAGTAGTCTAGGGTTGGAAATGAGAAAGGCTCATTCCAGATTGCGAAAAAAAAAAAAAAAAAAATCAGAAAAAAAAAAAAAGAAAAAAAAAAGAAAAAGAAAAAAAAAAAAGAGTCAAGTTTTGTTTGTTTAATGCAAAATTAACCAGAGTGAGCTCTTTAATACTCGAGTAATTAAGTCTGAGGGGACTTAGTCCTAGTGACCTAAGGCTTTATAGTCTGGGATCCTGCTGACCTAACACTCGCTACATGGGTATTATTGTATAAGCCTTTTGGGGTCTCATTCATTGCACGGTTAAATAAGCATGCGTATTATATATGTAGTGTCGTAGCATAGTAATAAAGCATGAGTTTCTGTCTACCTTGGATAAGGGTGGAGGTGTTCCTAGGTTATGGAGTGTCTACAGTCTATTCTAGTTATAAACCTGTGATTGTCTTGACGGAAAACATGTATGATTTTTGACCTATTTCTGGGGGTATTTCTGATGAGCATTGCACACACGCACGTTTCTGTCATGTACTGTTAGTATACGGGGACTTAGTCGAGCTCTGCTTGGATTTGTTGCATTCGTTGAGATATTTGCTTGTTAGTTGGTTTTGGTGAGTTTGAAGGGGATCTTGCATTTTTCATATTAGTTGCATTCATGCATTGCATTGCATTAGGTTAAATGGATTTTGTGGGTACATTCGCTATAGGCCCTCACGAGACCTTACTCGTCCACTAGGGCTGCCTAGGGGTTTAAAGGGCTTGTTGCATATGCCAAATGCAACCGTGATCACCTACGGAAGTGGTACTAGCTAGTTGTATATATTTTTGTTTGTTTATGCTTGAGGACAAGCATCGGTTTAAGTTTGGGGGTGTGATAAGTGGATTTATATCCACTTGGATCATTCTATTTCGGCTTAAATTGGTGTCTTGTATCTCAAGTATGTGTGTGTTTTAATATGTTTTTGTGAGATTTGTGCAGGGTGTATTCCAGGTGTGGATATTGCATTTAGTAGGTGATATATGATTTTTAGTGTCAAGAAAGAACAAGCGTTGGAGTTGCAATCGACAGCAGAAGAAGGAATCAGCAAAAAGTGCAGGTTAGTCTGGCAGTGGGCGCGGGCGCGCGGAGAGAAGCCTGGGCTGCGCGCGGGCGCGCTGGGCGAAATCTGTTAAATCTGATGCGCGCGGGCGCGCTGGAATTCTATAGTACGCGCGCGCGGCCGCGCCTGTGTGCGGAGAAATAGTCAGAATGTTGCTGGAAACTGAAATTAAGAAGGAAACTGATCAAATTCTTTTCCTAATTCATATGGCAATCACTTGGGACGATTTGAAGCTTCTGGAATTCAACTTAAACAAGGGAATTGCAATTCTATTTCAATTAAAGATGGAAAATTACCGGTATTCTATCCTATTTCAAATACGGTAATCGCTTGGTCAAGGAGGCACTTGGGGGCTATAAATACACACCTTGGGGCACAGAAAAATCATCATCTACACATCCTACACACATAATTCGTTCAGAGCAAGAAGGGAGAGAAGCCAAGGCGAGGATCGTGACAACAAGAAGATCTAGACATAGTTTTCTTGTATTCCTTTGTTAGGCGTATCTTGTGGATGCTCATTACTTTTCCGGATTTGTTCGCTAAACCTTATTTTATTATTGATTTATTCATCATCTTCTTTATCTTGTTTACTACCATGCTTTCATCAAATCCCATGGTGACGAAAGGTTCGATTATGAACTAATCGTTATCGTGGGGTCCTAGTGGATTTATCTATGTAGCTTAGTAGTTTGCATGCCTTAGAGATTTATGTGTGGTGAATTATTGATATCCTTGTATGGTTATGCTTATTGAATTTAGGTGCGTCGCGAACATCTAATTTGTTAATCTCTTGCTAAACGAGAGTGGATCTTGAGATTTAGAACTTGCCATGCTAGCATAGGATAGGTTGATGTAATCATCATGATTTGTGGCATGAATAGAGATATTATGCTACCCTATGTGATCTAAGTGAATAACTTGTGCTTCAACCTTTATGTTTTCAAATTCTATAGAGATATAGGGTCTAAACATAATAGGTGACTATTCATCTTCTATCTTTTGTGGATGTATGCTTAGATTGGTACTAGTATACCGAGAGGTAACTTTTACTCTTTTCGTGTTGTTCGATCAGATATCAAAATCATCGCATGTTTTAATCGAAGGCTGCAACTCTAAGTGAAGTAGATAATGAAACTAGGATTCCATGTTTATTCTCATATAAGTAATCCGAATTTAAGTCTAGTTAATTGTTTAATTCTTAGTTTTATAATTTGCATCTTAGTTTAATTTAGTTAATCAAACCCTATTTGTTATTTTCTTAGCAGCGAATTAAAACCATACATTATTGCATAGACATATTTTCTGAGTAAAACTTAACCAAGATCTCTGTGGAACGAACTTTAATTGTATTACTTGTGACTACGTGCGCTTGCGTGAGTTTAGCATAACATATAAGCAACTAGAATCTGAATTGGAGGATACTAAACACATCATTAAAACTTGGACACACTCTGGTAAAGACACTCAAGAAGTGTTTCAGTCAGACACAGTAGGTCTAGGTTACTCTGTAGGAGATGAACTTAGATTTGAAAATCAGGTAAAGGTTAGACCACATTGTTCATCTGAGGGTAATGTCATGGGAACAGGTGGACCTAAGACTGAAGCACAGAAAAAGGCTGTTAGAGAGTCATATGCTAAAACTTTTGTTAAAGAGGCTAACATTGGTTTAATGACAGATAAACAACTCAAGCATAAGCTTAAGGAGATAAAATCTGTCAACAAACAGAGATTGCCTAAGAAAAACAAAAATGGAAAAGTAGGCATCACATCAGGAATTAAGCCAATGCTTGCTTCATTAGCTCCTAGAAAAACATGCTTTAATTGTGGTAGCACTAATCATCTTGCTAGTTTCTGCAGTAAGAATAAGAACATTAATTCTTTGCCCTCTAAAACTGCAGTAAAGAGTGATTATGTGAGAACTAGACCACAGACTTTATGCAAACACTGTGGAAGTACTTGGCATTCTATTTACACTTGCAGAGATTATCATGCTATTTACTATAATTACTATGAACCCAAGCCAAATTTGGAATGGGTTAAAGTAAACTCTGCAAATGTAAACTCTGAAAAAGTTAGCTTAAACTCTGTTAATGAAAATTCCGCTGCAAAAGCTAACAGAATTAAGAAAGCCAAAGGATCCAAGCAAGTCTGGATCCTTAAAACTAATAATCAGTGATTGTTTGTGATTGCAGGGCACCAGGGTTAGTACCCTAGTTGTGGACAGTGGATGTTCAGGACACATGACAGGAAATAAAGCCCTGCTATCAGAGTTTGAGGAGAAGGCTGGCCCAGAAGTTTCCTATGGAGATGGCAACATAGGACATACACTGGGATATGGCAATATTAATCTTGGAAATGTCATCATCACAAATGTAGCTCTGGTTCCAGGACTCAAGCATGATCTGCTATCTGTGAGTCAAATCTGTGACAGAGGATATCATGTGGATTTTCAGCCTGAATATTGTCAAGTGATCAGTAAATCTACAGGGAAAGTTGCTCTAGTTGGAAACAGACACAATAACATCTATGAAATTAAATTGTCAACAAACACTGATGGCAAAGCAGTGTGTCTGTCTACAAGGATGTCCAGTGAAGAGAGTTGGAAATGGCACAAGAAACTCTCTCATTTGAACCTGAACAACATCAATGAGCTAATCAAGAATGATCTTATAAGAGGTCTACCAAAGTCCTTGTTGAATGTAGAAGGACTGTGTGATTCTTGTCAAAAGGCTAAACAGAGAAAAGTCTCCTTCAAAAGCAAATCTGAGTCTTCAATTGTTGATCCTTATCATCTACTACATGTTGATCTTTTTGGTCCAGTGAATGTAATGTCTCTTGGAAAGAAGAAATATGCTCTAGTCATTGTTGATGAATATACCAGGTTCACATGGGTATATTTTCTTGCAAAGAAGGATGAAACTGCATTAACACTGACAGAACATATATTACAACTGGAAAAAGGGTCAGAGAATCAAGTGAAGATAATCAGAAGTGACAATGGAACTGAGTTCAGGAATTCATCTATGGAAGAATTTTGCAAGAGTAAAGGGATAAAACAAGAGTTTTCTGCACCTGGCACTCCACAACAAAATGGTGTAGTGGAGAGGAAGAATAGAACCTTGATAGAAGCTGCCAGAACCATGCTAGATGAAGCAAAGTTGCCAACATATTTCTGGGCAGAAGCAGTTCAAACTGCTTGTTTTACTCAAAATGCAACACTGATCAACAAGCATGGTAAAACACCATATGAAATGGTGAAGAAGAAAAAGCCAAATCTAAAATATTTTCATATTTTTGGATGCAAATGCTTTGTGTTGAAGACTCATCCTGAACAGTTGA
Source organism: Kitagawia praeruptora (assembly GCA_037693485.1). NCBI lineage: Eukaryota > Viridiplantae > Streptophyta > Magnoliopsida > Apiales > Apiaceae > Kitagawia > Kitagawia praeruptora. Next base: position 118,895,251 of record CM075345.1, on the reverse strand, counting down.
CCAAGTTTGACCTAAAGGCAGATGAAGGAATTTTTGTTGGCTATCCACTGTCAACAAAGGCATTCAGAGTTTATAATCTGAGAACTAGAGTGATCATGGAATCAATTCATGTGTCATTTGATGATAAGAAAATAACTGGACTAGAAGATGTCAATGAACATGATCTACTCCACTTTGAAAATGAAGATTTATTCTCTGAAAAAGTAAACTCTGATCAGACTGATTTGACAAACTCTGTTGATCTAAACTCTGAACCTCTACTGGTAAATACTGAAGAAACTCTTCAATCAGAAACAAGGGAAGAACCAGTTGAGGGGGAGCATGAAGAATCACATCAAAGTGATGATTCAAACACTGATAGTGACTCAGTTGATAATTCTGAATCAAACTCTGTTGATTCAAACTCTGTTGATAATTCTGAGAAGTCACATTCAGGGGGAGCATTAGAAAATGAAGAGAGACACCAAGAAAATCAGGAGAGCATGGATCAAGGGGGAGGATCACATGATGACAGAAGCAATTTGCCTTCTGCAAGAAAATGGACTAAATCTCACACACCTGATTTGATTATTGGTGATCCAGATGCAAAAGTAAGGACAAGAAGTGCAACAACAAATGAATGTCTGTTTCATGCATTCTTGTCACAATCTGAGCCAAAGAAAGTTGAAGAAGCTCTTAAAGATGCTGACTGGATAACAGCAATGCAAGAAGAGCTAAATGAATTTGAAAGAAATGAAGTGTGGACACTTGTACCAAGGCCCAAGAACAGATCCATTGTTGGTACTAAATGGGTTTTCAGGAAATTCAAAGTATTTCAAATGGATGTAAAAAGTGCATTTTTGAATGGAAAACTTGAAGAAGAAGTGTTTGTGGAACAACCACCAGGGTTTGTAGATCCAAAATATCCAGACTATGTCTACAGATTAGACAAGGCACTTTATGGACTTAAGCAGGCACCAAGGGCATGGTATGAAACCCTTGCCAAATTTCTACTAGAAAGTGGATTTCACAGAGGTACTATTGACAAAACTCTGTTTTACTTCCAAAATGGTAGTGACTTGCTTTTAGTTCAAATATATGTGGATGACATTATTTTTGGGTCTACTAATGATAAACTCTGCAAGAAGTTTGCCAAACTCATGCAGTCAAGATATCAAATGAGTATGATGGGAGAGCTTAGTTATTTTCTAGGCCTACAGGTGAAGCAAACAGATGATGGAATTTTTATAAATCAAGCAAAATATACCAGAAACCTTCTCAAGAAATTTGGTATGCTTGATTGTTCATCTGCAACAACTCCCATGGCAACTGCAACAAAATTGGACAAAGATGCAGGGTCATCAGTAGATATGACAAGTTACAGAGGAATGATTGGTTCTTTGCTCTATTTGACAGCTAGCAGACCTGATATCATGTATGCAACTTGTTTGTGTGCAAGGTTTCAGGCAGATCCAAGAGAACCACATTTAACAGCAGTAAAGAGGATATTCAAGTACCTCAAGGGCACTATGACTTTGGGGCTGTGGTATCCAAGAGAATCAGAGTTTAAACTTCTTGGTTACTCTGATGCAGACTTTGCTGGATGTAAGATAGACAGAAAAAGCACCAGTGGAAGTTGTCAATTTCTGGGTGACAGACTTGTTTCCTGGTACAGCAAGAAACAGAAGTCAATATCTACATCTACAGCTGAAGCAGAGTATATTGCTGCTGGTAGCTGCTGTGCACAGATTTTATGGATGAAGAATCAACTGCTGGATTATGGATTAAGGTATACCAAGATACCTATTTACTGTGATAATCAAAGTGCTATTGCAATGACAGGTAATCCAGTGCAACATTCAATGACAAAGCACATCAGTATAAGGTATCATTTCATCAGAGAGCATGTAGAGGAAGGCAACATTGAGCTTCACTTTGTGTCTACAGAACAACAACTTGCAGATATCTTCACCAAGCCATTGAGTGAAGCTACATTTACAAGACTGGTCAATGAACTAGGAATGGTCTCTAGTTTTGACTAGAGATGTTGGTTAGACTCAAAAACTTATTTCTAAAATATGTTGCTCATGTTTCTGCAAATTGTTAAGTGCTATGTGAACCTTAGTACTAAACTCTGTTATGCATGTTTATGTTTAAAACTTTTTAAACTCTGTCAGCATGTCTGTCTGTTAAACACTGCTAACATGTTAGATACACTCAGTGAATTCAGAATTGATTATTGTCTGAATGAAAACACCAATGAAGAAAATTGTATGAATCATGATTCTCAGCAAATAAATCATGATTCTTTCTGAGTCACTGTAATCTAATCAGACTTTGTGCAGTAAATCAACACAGCATGATACTGTTTCATATTTATAGCATCTCTTAGTTTATTCAGTCCTAAACTCTGAGTCTATGAATATTGTGTGCATTGCCTCTCATAAATAATTTTGGTTATTGATGAACTCTAAACTCTGATAAGTGACATTCTGTTTCCAAAGGTATAATTCATGATGATTCCTTGTTTGCACTTGTGAAAACCATAAAACTTGAGATGTGTCATTGATTAGTTTGGTGAGTTCAGATTCATGTCTACAACCTGTGAGAGTTTGAGCCAAATCAGTGATTGATACATTTTCTATCAATCAGTGTTTATTGTTGTGTGATATTCATCAGATAGTATGTTTCTCTAGAACTTGTATTAGACCATTTTGAGACTACATGATATGTGTGTGCATGAAAATGATAAAGGCAATAGGATTTACCATTTCTTCAAACACTATTCAAAAATTCTTTTGAACTTTGTTCAAACACTGTATAAACACTGTTCATAAATTCCATCCTTAGTAAACCTCTTTGAGCCTTATTAACTGCTCATTTTTCTTATACTCTGAAGTGTTAAGAGCAGTTATATTTTTTTCTCTCAAGCAGATGAGTGTTTCTCAAGAAAAGAAAAGTTTACTCAGTATATATGCTAAATAAAATAAAAAAAAATAAAAAAAAATAGGCATATATACTGATCTTGTACAAATATTTACTAACAGTGTGACTGAACACTTTGATCTATTGAAATGTTCAGCTTGATATTCACTCATGAATAAAATATTTTTTTTTTCATCTGTTTGATCTTATCTCATTCCAACCCTGAATAAAGTCCTTTTGATTTGTGAATACATGTACTCAAAGTAGTGTAGAATTGGTGGACAGTCAAGCATATGGTAGATTCTGCTATTTCTGATTGAATGTGAGTGTAAACACTTCACCTAAACACCTGTGTGTTTGAGAGTTTGTGAGATTATCCAGTTCATGACTGTTATTCACTGAATGAAACTCTGATTTCAATCTCTTGATATTTTTGTCTTTAAAGACTGTGTGCTTACTTGGATAATCATGGACATCAAAGGGAATAGAAGTTTTCAGATTTCTGTATTACAGTAACTACAGAGTTTAGCATTCATCAAACAATCAGTGTTTAATATGAGAGTTTGTGCATTCAGTGGTTATTGATTTTTGTTATGGATTCTATGAAATATTAGATGCTCTAAAAATTGATTTCAGTAAACTCTGCTTCACACACACTTAATTCACAACTGTGCAATTTTTGAAAGGGTTTTAGTGATAAAGTTGGAAAATTGATAGACACTGTTGAGTTGTGTTAAGTACTCTGAGGTAAAATCTCATTGAGATGATTTGACTATTTTGCAGTAATTGGGGTAGTTGACAACTGTTAATTAGTGTAAGTGTCGTGATTATAGGAATGACAGCGGTAATTATTAAGTAATCCATTGGTTGTTTGACACGTGTCCCATGATTGTGTCCCACTCACACACTACTCTACAACAGTTGCGCGCTTTTACTAAATAAACGATTGAGTTTTAATTTTACTCTAATCGTCTTTAGTCTCTTACTCCATATCGATTCACATTCACTCACTAACAGTTACTTGCTTATTCATTCACTTTCACACTTCTCATATACTCTCTTTCACATTTTGATAAACACTTACAGTGCATACACATCTTTTCTCTGAATATCTTCGTATCATTTTTTACTAATGGCAACTAAAGCGTTTGATGCAGCAGGGTTAGTTTTTCTCCCTAGTAACTATGCAACACCGTTGGAGACTGTAAATGCTCCAGAGGCGTTTCATGTGTTCCAAAATTTCTTGAAAGACTCTGAAATAGGGAAGGCTCTAACAGCACCACCTACACTATCTGCTTCACAAATTGCTACTTTCTGGACAAACTCTGAATATGATGATGGAGGAGAGTCTGGCACTCCAACAATCATTTTCACTCATGAAGAATCAGAGTATATCATTACTCCAACTACTGTTAGGGATGCTTTGGACTTTGAGACACACACTTCTTACAGTGTTGTTGGTCATGATCGGTTGAGGACAATGTTGGAACAAATTGGATGTGCAGGAAACTTGAACAAGATAGGGTCTTTGAGACGGCCAAGTTTGAGAAAGGAATGGAGTTTCTTTTTCGATTGCATAACAAGGGCTTTTGGAAAGAAGACAACAAATTGGGATGCACTTCCTCTGGATACTCTCCAAATTGGTCATGCTCTACTATATGGAGGTAACTTCGATTTTGGTAGACTAGTACTAATGAACTTGGGAGAGCGTTTGTCTGAGTCTACTACTGTTTATTTTGCTCGTTTTTGTCAACTGCTATTTACTGCCTGTGTGCCTAACATTCCAATTGATGAAGCTGATGTTATTCAGCCTTTTCAAGTTGCTAAGAGAATGTTTTCTGATTTGACAAACAAAGATGTCACTAAACAGCAAATACCTGAGATGTTTATGCCTTTAGCCTTATAGAACTATGTAAACCAACCACAAGACTCTCAATCACCACAACAAATGCCTGAACCAATAGACACCATAAACTCTGAACCAACACCTACAACACCCACACCCACTGTACCTACTACATCTCATCAACCACAAACAGAAACCATAAACTCTCCACCAATAAATTCTCCACCCTTAAACACTGAACCCTCAAACACTGAAAACTTAAACACTGAACCATTAAACACTGACACCTTAAACACTGAAACCTTAAACTTTGAGCCAGCACCTACTGAACAACCCAAAACCAAGCCAAAAAGAAAGAAACACACTGCCCAAAACACTAAACACTCAAAGGCTAAACAAACAATACCTGGAGCTGTTTATACCAGAAGGAAGAAACAGAAAGCAAACAGACCTTCACTTTCACCACCAAGAGAGAGCTCAAGTGAAGATGAAGAGGAGAATGTGGTGCCTCCAATCAAGAAAAGGAGATTAATTCTTTCTGATTCAGATGAAGAGAATCTTGTTGAAGCTCCAGAGGTGGTTTCACAGCAAACACCTACTGTTGAGATTACAGTGAATGTTGCTATACCTGCAGAGGATATTATCACTGACAAAGTTGAAATACCTGCAGAGGTTGAAATGCCTGCAGAGGATAATGTTAATGTTCCAATGCCTACAGAGGATAAAATGCCTGTAGAAGAGGATAACAGAGATGGTCTTTCACCAATGAATAATATTTTTGACTCATTTGAACCATTCTCTGATCCTATCTCACCTATTGTTCATACTGAAGCTCCTGGTGTAGCTGATGAGCTTGCAGCAAAAGTTCCTGAAGCTGAAGCATCACCCACAGAGCTGGTATCTTCTCCAATTCAAGACAAAGGTGATGAAGTTGATCAGGCAACAAAGATAATTTCTGAATCCATGCCTGTTGAAGCTACAAAGGCAAACTCTGTTGCAGAGCCTGTGCAACATGAGGTGATTATTGAAAAGGTTGCAGCAGTTATTGAAGAAACTGTGGCTGACACTGCTCAGCACAGTGGTTCTTTAAAAGATGATCAATCTAAGGATGCAAGTGCTGAAGATGAATCTGCTAGTAGTGCAAACTCTGACTCTTTTGTGAGTGCACCTGCACAGACAGATAATAAGCATACACCTTTTGCTCAGCCTTGTCCATCTCATGCAGTTGAAGTAGAGCATCTTGCTAAGTCTGCTGAAAATTGGTATAAACAAGATTGCATTTTTCCAAAAGGAAGAGCATCTGAGTTTGTTAAGCAAACTGCAAAGTAAATTTCAAATCCAGAGATCTTATCCTGTTTAAAGGCAACTGTGGTGCAAGTCAAGACTTTGGAAGGAAATTTTGCTGAAACTAAACAAGAAATTGCTTCCTTGAAGACTGAGATTCAGTCAAGAGAATTGAAGATGGATAGAGAGTCTAAGATAAAAGCTGTTCAGCTGTCTAAAGTCCAAGACACTCTCTTTACCAGGCTAGGAAAAGTTGAAGAAAATCAGACTGCTTTATTTGCTAAGGTTGATTCCATTGCTAATTCTTTGGAGCTCATTACATCAATCCTTATTCCTGATGATGTCAAAAAGGGGGAGAGAGTTGCTAAGTCAAAATGCAAATTTTCTCAAACTCTGACTAAAAAGGATGATGCTGGAGATGGAGGGGCAAGTGAAAAGAGCAAGGTCTTAAACTCTGAAAAGCAAACTCTGAGATCTGGCAAATCTTTTAAATCACAGTCTGTTGGAATAAACACTGAAACTCAAGGTACTTCAAGGACCAAGAGTTTGGATTCAAAGACCAAGAGTTTGGAATTAACATCAAACCCAAAGACTGATGAGGAGTTAGCTGTTAAGCTTTTTATGGAAGAGAATGCAGAAGGAGTGACCATAGAAGATGCTAAAGCTGAAGAGAAGAGTTTACAAGAAAAGCATCTGAAAGCTCTAAAGTCTGTAAAATCAAAGAAGAATGTGAAAGTTGCTGAAGCTGCAAAGCCTGTTCTTAAAGGCATTCAAATCAAAGAACCTGTTGGTACAAATCAAAGAATGCAAATATTCAGAAAACCAACAGATGCAGAAGCCAAGCAAAAGCTGAAAAGTATAGTTACAACCTCTGTTGATACACATGTTGTACAGAAGAATGAAGACACAACCTCTGTTGCTGCACAAGTTGTGACCACATCATTATTGTCTTCTCAGTTGAAATCAACATTTAAGAAGGGTGCTCCTCATGATTCAAGACTAGAAGCTACAATTCCAATGGATTTCACTGATGGTAGAGCTTTATCTGGTAAAGTTGGATACAACAAAGGAGGCATAGGCTCACACAGAGATAAAAGGCAATATGTTGGTCCTAGAGATCCTTCTTCACTGTCTGTTCCAGGTCGTGGTGTCACTCAAGAGAGTTTGGACAAACTGGAGTCAGTACAGCTTGTATATCAGAAGAGTCTAGAAAAGGATTTCTTGCTATATTTCATGGCTGATGGAACGGTATTTAAAGTCTCTGAAAAGGATATCGAATTAAAGTATGCTGAAGAACTTGAATATGTCCTATATATTTTCAGAGTAAGAAATCAAAGAGGTCAGTTAGTTGCAAATGTGCTTCAACAAAGAATGATTCAAAACCTTGCAAGAAGGCAAATGAAATTCAACAGCAAGTATGTTCCTAAATACAGAGATTGGAATGGCAATCTGATTGAAATGGAGAAGGGAACTACAAAACTGAAGACTGATCTTGGAATCAATGTTCTAGATTTTAATGTGAAATCTGAGGAAGTGAAATACATAAGGTTGGGAAATGAGATGAGAAGAAACAAAATCTACGATCTTAGAGCTGCTATCTATCAAACTGATGAGAATGATCCTCAGTTGAGAGAAATCAAAGAAGCTATGCAGATAGAGCTTGAAAATGCTGAAAGAAGGTTGCTTATAGACTATCTCAGAACAATGCCTGATCTGCAAGAGATTAGAAATTAAAGTCTGTAAGAATTTTCTTATTTTCTGTAGAATTTGTTAAGTAATAGCTTAAACTCTGTTTGTATGTTAAACACTGTAAAACTTTGTATTTGTTTTGACATCATCATTTACTGTAAACTTGTACATTTTGATAATGGACAAGTTGGGGGAGATTGTTAGAAATGATTGATGAAAACAGTGTTTGGAAGCTAAAGTCAGAAAACAGAGTTTAGCTGGAAGCAGTCAGAGTTTAGTTAAACACTGACTGGAAGCGCAACAGAGGTTGTTAAACTCTGTAGCGGTATTGTCTGAAGAGTCAACAGTGTTTGTATATTATTTCAAGATAAATATGGAAGCAATATCTTTGAAGATTGGAAAGCTGTCAAAGAGATTGAGTTGACTTGGAAGACTGAAGCAATCGTGATTGATATCAATTGTATAGCTTGATTTTAGGAGAATCAGTTACTGATTGTACGAAGCTGTATGTTCTATAAATACAGTTAGGTTAACCCTAGAAGGGTAATCGAACATTGAGAAATTCATTGATTGTAACCTAAGCAGCTCTCTGTGATATTTACATCACCGAGAGAGGAATTATTAATTCCAAACAGTTTTTAATTGTTAAACAGTGTGTTCTTGTTAAGTTACTCATACAGTATTTGATTACTTATTGTGTATTCGACCTAACAGTATGTTAATCTCTTCCAAGCATTAACACTCTCGAAACATTCAACACAATTAACCACTTTTAGTAATTCAATCAATCAGGTAATTAGAGTCAAGTTAATCTCTTCCAAGCATTAACGCTCTCAGAAATCCAATGATGCTTCAGCACTCAAATTCAATTCTGCTAATCGTATGTGTGCCTCCAGTAAGTAAATATCTCGATCCACACCCCTATTTGCATATAATTAATCCATGATATCGGCCGATTACACAAATTAATGATTAAAACATATCAATCAGAATTAACCATAACCAATCAAACCACTATGAAAATCATGCCAATATTAGTGCAAACATGGCTTCCCTTTAAGCCCTAGAAATAACTACTCGCTAATAATTAAACAAGTAAAATAACTAGTAAAACAAGAAAACATAATTAAACTAATAAGAACAAAGAAAAGATTAAGAGAACAAAATCTTAAAACTTCAATGTTGTCACCCAAAAGAAGAGTCATGGTGTTTCTCTACATCTCCAACTAATAATACTAATCTACTCTAAACTATATTATCTGATCTAATATTACCCTCTCTAATAATGTGTTCCAAGATGTGTTTATATAGCCTCTTGATTTAGCCTCTAAGCAATTGATAAGTGGATTTTATATCCACTTGGAACATTCTATATCGGCTTAAATTGATTGTTTTGGACTCAAGTTTGTGTAGTTTTGATGTGTTTTGTGTAGTTGTGCAGGTTTCCAAGAATATCTAAGCTTTTGTCGTTTTTGGAGATTTAATTGATTAAAATTCGGATTTTCCGGGAAGGCTGCGCAGCTTATACTGTTTTGGCCATATCTGGAGTTCTAGAAGTCCGTTTTCAGCGATCTTACTGCTCACGCGAAGCTTGAGAGATTTTCTACAACCTGGGATAGGAAACAAGTGCAAGAAACGTGCTGATTAAAGTCGCGCACGTGTTCTTTTAAAAGAAGGCCATGAATTTACTGTTTTGCCCTTTTTCTAATTCTAATTGTATTCTGGGCAGTTTTGGGTACCTTCTTTAAATCCTAATTGTAATAGAAGGCAATATCTTGCTGGGCAAGATTTATAGAGCCTATATAAACACATCATACCATTGTAAATCATAACAATTCATAGAACAATTCATAGAACAATTCATAGAACAATATATAGAACAATTCATAGCTTTTAATTGTATCAAGGTACTTTCGATCTTCAATTCTTTCTTCAATATTATGTTTTTATTCATTATTATTATTATTATTTTGTTTTCTTCTTTAATTATGTGTAACTAAATCTTTAATCTGAGGATTGGGTAGTATTCCTTGGTATTCATGTGTGTTTAATTATCTGTGATTTTCTTGCTTTGCTGATCTGTTATTGAGGGCTTAACACAATTAGGGGAGTCATGAACCTTTGATTGGATTTTAGGGATTGTAATAACTTGGAGGAGGAGTTGCAATTTTAGTACACGATTTAACAGACATAACTCGAATATTTGATTGGGAGATTAATAGGAGAGTTGTGAGACTTATAATTCTTGGTGCGTGATAGTTTATGATTGTACTCTGATTGTATCACGGAAGTGACAATTAAGGTGTAGTTGTAGACACTATATTGTATCTTGGGAGAGAACATTATAACCTTAGAAGAATTGTTTTCAGCAGATTAAGAACGTAGATGTCACATAGATATTGAATGTGCATTGAAACCAAGTGAAGAACCCCAGTTCTTGGATTGTTTTCCTCATAGATTTTATTCTCTATTGATAATTAGTTTAATTTTGTTTAGTTTAATTTAGTTTATAAACACACCAAACATTCTTCTACACTCCTAAATTGTGAGAGATAAAAACTTGAACTCGATATTACAATTCAGTCCTTCCCTGAGAACGAACACACAAGAAATACTACTAACAAATTGGCGCCGCTGCCGGGGAAGGCAGCAATGTTGAGTTTAGGTTAATTGTTTCTTATTGTTTAGATTTTATCTTTGTATATATTTTTCTTTTCTTTCTTTTTGTATTTCTTTCTTTGGAGTGTCTACAGGTTCTTTGAGGTAGACAACTTAAACAGGTTTTGAGGAGAGAGACTAGATGGAGTACAACTTTGGTTGGAACAATGCTCAGAATTTCTACAACAGTCAAGAACGGTATCAAGACTTCAATCCTTACCCACAATTCAATTCCTATGAGGATTGTAATGCATATCAGGTGAATTCGTTCTATACTGAGAACTCATTTTATGCTCCATATGCCCCTAGCAATGATTATTCGTATTCGTTTGAAAATCAATGTCATGATGATCTTAATCCATATATGTGTAATGATGTTGATATGAGTTTAACTCAGTCTAATCCTTCTTTACTTGCTGATTGGGAGATTGCGCTGAATAAAATTATTCAAGGAACTCAGTCTAATCCTCCTTTACTTTCATTGGGAGTTGTTGATGAACCAACTTTAGAAATTGCTAGTGATAATGATATTCCATGTGATTCAATAGCTTGGTACGAGGAGAATGCTAAACTAAATAATTTTATTTGGGAAGTTCGAGCAGTGTGGTATGAAGGATGTTATAGAACTCCCCCTTGTGTCAATTTTCCTCTATACCATGATTCTTATTTAGCAATTGATGACAATGTTGTGTCTGATGAGTCTACTTGTGTAGTTGATAATTGTCCCACGCACATTAATGATAATTTGGATGCAATTGAAATTCTACCAAATCTAGAAAATTTTGAGCTTAATACATTGGTAGACGAGATTAAAATTGATGAGTGTCCAATTATAGAAGAGAAGGAAGTTAAGATTGATGAAGTTGAAAATCTTGCTTTAGAGTATAAGGATCCGATTTGGGAGGAGTATATGAGTCGTACTTATAATGATTATTCTGATGACTTTTCTAGCTATTTTGATGTTTCCAAGTCTCTTGAGCATGATAGGTTCTTGAAAGTTTTCGTACTTTTCAATGGATCTAAGGCATATATGCACATCATAATTTTATTACTAATTCGTAGATATGTGCATCTGTTTGCTTTTTCTGTTCATTGAAGTTTGCAGGTAGAAATACGTCAAGCTATTGACGTTAAAGAATCGCTTCGTGGGAGGCAACCCACGCATTAGTGTAGGAAGAAAAAAAATAAAAAATTTTGAGTGTTTAAAAAAAAAAAAAAAAAAAAAAAAAAAAAAAACGATTTTTGAGTGTGTAACGCAGGCTGCGCCTGCGTTTCTGTTTCTGGCGCAGTGGGTAACGCAGGTTGCGCCTGCGTTACTGGTCCTGGGGCAGCCTGCACGCCTGTCACGCAGGTTGCGCCTGCGTGTCTGGGTGTGGGGCAGATTGCTTACTACGCGCGCAGTTGGCGCGTGATCCAGTGTTATCAGAAATTTTCAGTAATGTTTTTTTCATGTGTTGTGCGCTGGTTTGTGTTGTCTTGTATTAAAAAAAAATCTTTCACCCCTATTTATCTATTTATACCCCCATTCTCTCTAATTCTTTTCCTATTTCTATTTCAAAAATCTCCCACCTTTCTCCAAAAATTCTAAACCTATTTCTATTCTAATTCTTATTATTATTATTATTATTATTATTATTATTATTATTATTATTATTATTATTATTATTATTTTATTTTTATTTTTATTATTCTTATTATTTTTTATATTTATTATTATTATTATTATTTTTATTTTTATTATTACTATTTATTATTATTATTATATTTATTATTATTATTATTATTATTATTATTATTTTTTATATATACCCACCTATACATACAAATCCAATTCCTCTTCTATTTTTTTTTAAAATCTCTAAAAATTCAATTCTAAAGAGGAATTAATTGCAAGTTCACCTCTTTGATTCGTATTGGGTAAATCTTTTTCTCTAATTTTATTTTTATTACGAATTTGTGTTCTTGTCAATTGGATTTTGTAGTGTTCAGGCAAGGTGGCCAGTCTATGGAGCTCGTACGCAGTATCCTCCGCCAGATTCCTCCGAGGAGGAGGACGAGTAGGTATGTTTTCTGCTATCCCTTGTATTTACTTCCATTCAATGCGGACATTGATTATTTTAAGTTTGGGGGTAATTTGGGGGATTAGTAGTTGTATGTATTGTTGTATTTTGTGTTCATATAGGATATCATGTTTGCATAGTAGTGATAGTTCATGCATGATTATTATGTTCGTGTTATCTACGTTTGTTTCATATAGGACATTCTGTTTTTATGTTAGTATATTATGTGAGTTCATAATAGTTTGCATTTGCACCCATGCTTGATAGGAATTTTGTGTTGTTGACGCTTTTGATTGAGAAGTGATATGCTTTGTTCTTGTGCACACACATACACTAGTAAGTTGAAGCTAGTAGACTTATTGAATGTTGTAAGTAATTAGAAGGACATGAATATGTGCAAGATGATTTAGTTTGCATGCTTTGAATACAAGTTGGTGCGTTAGAGAGATTTTTGCTTGGGATTGAGTATGTTTTTCCACCAAGTGAGATTTTGAGCCATATTGCATATTTTTTGCAATTTATTCGTTTGCTTGAGTGTCCACGGATTGTTTGCATTGCTAGCAGTTGTTTGAGGTCTTTCTTGAAACGCATGACATTATTTGACGATTAAAATGATAAAGGCAATTAGGAATAACCGAATATTTTCCCATATTACCACACCATGTTTACATGATCAATTAGTTAACCCGTTGAGCTTAATCTTATTTTTCGGTGACATACCACATTACTTGCCTAGACCTTTTTCTTGTATTGGCCTTACATTAATTTGAACCCACATTGTCAAAGGCTAGTAAAGTGCTTACGGGAGTAATAAGGTGTGCAAGGAGGGGTTTATTGTTGGTCATACTTTTTGGGGAAAATATTGAGATTGGGTTTGGTTGTTACTTGATAGTCGGCATATGTAATAAATTGGGGGATCATTGTTATTATTTATATTATTGTTTTATTTAGCTCTCGAAGAAAAAAAAAAGAAAAAAAAGAAAAAAAAAAGAGAAAAAAAAAAAGAGAAAAATATATTATGAGAGCATGTTTGTGTTTGTTGTGATCCTACTTTAGTCGACTAGTCGAGTGTTCTTAGTAAAATTTATGTGGGGGGGAAAATAGAGTGTTGTGTATGATTTATTATGGTGCTTACTAGCTTTTGACACTTCACCTGTTTTGGCTTATTTGACATACCTTGTCCCTAGCCCCGTTACAACCCAATTAAAGACCTTTTGATTATCGTCATTGATGTATGTTGTGTTAAGAGTTAGATTGATACCAAATGTCAAGCATGCTTATGATTTTGTTGGAATTGAGTGATACACTTACCCTTGATCTTGAGTGAATATTCTTTTGTGAGTGAATTGTGAGTGTTTGCTTGTTTTTGCGTATGAGATCTCGAGTTTTGTCTCAAATATGTACTCTTGTAGGCTTAGCATGTTTACTAACTTATTCTTACACTTGACATGGACTTGTGAGAACTTATGCATGTTCATTGAGTAGACTATGTGAATACTTGCACTTTCGACACCAAGACATTGCGTATTTACTTTGATTCTTAAGTTGATATGGCATGAGAGGATTTGAAGGTATGGCAGGCTAGATTAATTGCATTTTTCATATTAGTTGCATTCATGCATTGCATTGCATTAGGTTAAATGGATTTTGTGGGTACATTCGCTATAGGCCCTCACGAGACCTTACTCGTCCACTAGGGCTGCCTAGGGGTTTAAAGGGCTTGTTGCATATGCCAAATGCAACCGTGATCACCTACGGAAGTGGTACTAATTAGGTAGTTATAATTGTTTATGCTTGAGGACAAGCATCGGTTTAAGTTTGGGGGTGTTTGATAAGTGGATTTTATATCCACTTGGAACATTCTATATCGGCTTAAATTGATTGTTTTGGACTCAAGTTTGTGTAGTTTTGATGTGTTTTGTGTAGTTGTGCAGGTTTCCAAGAATATCTAAGCTTTTGTCATTTTTGGAGATTTAATTGATTAAAATTCGGATTTTCCGGGAAGGCTGCGCAGCTTATACTGTTTTGGCCATATCTGGAGTTCTAGAAGTCCGTTTTCAGCGATCTTACTGCTCACGCGAAGCTTGAGAGATTTTCTACAACCTGGGATAGGAAACAAGTGCAAGAAACGTGCTGATTAAAGTCGCGCACGTGTTCTTTTAAAAGAAGGCCATGAATTTACTGTTTTGCCCTTTTTCTAATTCTAATTGTATTCTGGGCAGTTTTGGGTACCTTCTTTAAATCCTAATTGTAATAGAAGGCAATATCTTGCTGGGCAAGATTTATAGAGCCTATATAAACACATCATACCATTGTAAATCATAACAATTCATAGAACAATTCATAGAACAATTCATAGAACAATATATAGAACAATTCATAGCTTTTAATTGTATCAAGGTACTTTCGATCTTCAATTCTTTCTTCAATATTATGTTTTTATTCATTATTATTATTATTATTTTGTTTTCTTCTTTAATTATGTGTAACTAAATCTTTAATCTGAGGATTGGGTAGTATTCCTTGGTATTCATGTGTGTTTAATTATCTGTGATTTTCTTGCTTTGCTGATCTGTTATTGAGGGCTTAACACAATTAGGGGAGTCATGAACCTTTGATTGGATTTTAGGGATTGTAATAACTTGGAGGAGGAGTTGCAATTTTAGTACACGATTTAACAGACATAACTCGAATATTTGATTGGGAGATTAATAGGAGAGTTGTGAGACTTATAATTCTTGGTGCGTGATAGTTTATGATTGTACTCTGATTGTATCACGGAAGTGACAATTAAGGTGTAGTTGTAGACACTATATTGTATCTTGGGAGAGAACATTATAACCTTAGAAGAATTGTTTTCAGCAGATTAAGAACGTAGATGTCACATAGATATTGAATGTGCATTGAAACCAAGTGAAGAACCCCAGTTCTTGGATTGTTTTCCTCATAGATTTTATTCTCTATTGATAATTAGTTTAATTTTGTTTAGTTTAATTTAGTTTATAAACACACCAAACATTCTTCTACACTCCTAAATTGTGAGAGATAAAAACTTGAACTCGATATTACAATTCAGTCCTTCCCTGAGAACGAACACACAAGAAATACTACTAACAGCAATTACCTTCTTAGAGTTGGAATAGAAGATGGCAAGTTTCCAAGCTTGGTTGTAAAATTCGTGACTTATTTTTCTCCTCTGTTTCTGGGCTCTTCCAACTGGATTTTGCTTACTGGACCATCTCTGAATTGTAGATAATTACACAAGCTTCGCGTGGACAGTAAGATCGTCAAATTCTGACTTCTGGAACTCAAGATATGGCCCAAACAGTGTTAAACAGCCCGTGTAGCCCAATAGTACGAATTTCCTTCTATTTTATCTCAAAATTAGCTCTTTTTGCTCCAAATCCTTCCAAGTCATGAATTCTTTATTTCCTACAATAAAACAATCAAATCTATTAAATAAAAATCCAAATAAATGCAAAACACAATAAATATGAGAATAAAATCATCTAAAATATATATAAAAATATATTCTATCAAACATCCCCACACTAAGCATTTGCACGTCCTCGGGCAAATAAGTGAAATAAAAACTAAGTCCTAACAAACATCACTTTCATAGATGACACGATTGCATTGAGCATATGCAACAAGCCGTTAAACCCCTAGGCAGCCCTAGTAGGACGAGTGTTGTCTCGTGAGGGTTTATAGTGAATATACCCACAAAATTCATCTAACCATGCAAAAGATCAATGCTAACACAACACCACACACACAAGTCCTCTCATGCCACATCAACTTAAGAATCAAAGCAAACATACGATGTCTTGGTGTCGAAAGTGCAAGTATTCACGTAGTCTACTCAACCAACATGCAGAAGGTCATAAAAATTCATGTCAAGTGTAAAAATCGTTGGTAATCATGCTAAGACAACAAGAAACACATCTTTAAGTCTAAACCCGGGATCTCCTATGCCAAAAAAAGTAATAACTCACCTTTCACTCAAAAACGAATATTCACTCAAGAACAAGGTTAAGTGTATCACTCAATTCCAACAAAATCATAAACACAACTTGACACTCGCAATCAATCTCACTCTCAACACAACATACATCACTGATGACAATCAAAAGTTCTTTATTCGAGTTGTAGCGTGGGCTAGGGACCAGGTATGTCACGTAAAGCTAAAACAGGTTAAATGTCAAAAGCTAGTACCCAACAATAATCATTATTCAATTCCCTTTCTATTAAAACAAATACTTCCCCACACTTGGATTTTTCAATAACCCTTACATAATAACTTGACTAGTCGAATGAAGAAGGATCATACAAACATAAGAATGCTCTCAAATTTAATTTTTTTTATTTTTTTTTCTTTCTATTTTTTTTATTTTTTTTTTCTTTGAGAGCTAAGGAATAAGCACAATGATCCATAGATATTATTATGAATTTCGACTAACAAGCATCAACCAAAATCAATATTCCCCAATGGTATGATCATCAATAACCCCCCCTTTTGTGAACACCTTATTACTCCCTTAAGCATGATACTAGCCTTTGACAATTTATGTTCAAATTCAATGTAAGGCCAATAGAATAAAAAGGATAATGGCAAGTAATGTGGTGTGTCACCAAAAGAATAGGATTAAGCTCAACGGGTTAACTAATTGATCATGTATAAATGGTTTTGAATTATGGGAAATATGAGGTTATACCTAATTGCCTTTATCATCTTATCATCAATTAATGTCATGCATTTCAAGAAAGATCTCAAGTAAGTGCTAGCAATGTAAACAACATGTGGACACTCAAGCAAACGAAAAAGCATGCAAAAGATATGCATATAGGCTCAAAACTCACTTGGTGTGACAAAACATAATCAATCCCAAGTAACAAAACTCCCTAACGCACCTACTTGTACTCAAAGCATGTAAACCAAGTCATCTTGCACATATTCATGTCATTCTAATCACTTACAACATCCAATTAAGTCTACCTGTAACGCCCCCAAATCCGGGGTCAGGGATTTGGTCGTCACGCGGAAATCCTTAATAACAAATCGCCTGATTAACCACATTAAACCATCTGTAGTCATTAATAATTGAGTTACAACATTCGAGACCCCAACCACCAAGCATCTTTTAGGTTATAGGGCTAGAAACAAGAATCAACTCCTTACTACTAGTATAACTTCGTTGAGAAGTACACCAGCAACTAATACTATTTTGCGCAAAGTAACATATATATTACACATCAATATACTTACATATAACTTACTCCAGATATAAACTTTCTAGATCATATCGTCTTCATAAGGGCACGCTGCCCGCTTCATCTAAGCCATGCAGATAACCTCGTCCGGCTACCTTCCACTGAAAAGTTAATATTTGAAAACAAGCAAGTATGAGCGAAAGAATTGCTCAGCAAGTTATTACTAGAGTTTAACAAAATATCCCATCAGGTGTATGGGTTTCCAACATTCAACCGATACTTAATATCATTCTTGAAACATTTATAACCACGAAATTCTATAGGGAAAGTATAATGTTTGAAAACAATATCAACTAAACACTGTACCAATATAATATAAAATGTTAGAAATGATTGATGAGAACAGTGTTTGGAAGCTATAGTGACAAAACAGAGTTTAGCTGGAAGCGGTCAGAGTTTAGTTAAACACTGACTGGAAGCGCAACAGAGGTTGTTTAAACTCTGTAGCGGTATTGTCTGAAGAGTCAACAGTGTTTGAAGATTGATACAAGATAAATATGGAAGCAATATCTTTGAAGATTGGAAAGCTGTCAAAGAGATTGAGTTGACTTGGAAGACTAGAGCAATCGTGATTGATATCAATTGTATAGCTTAATTATAGGAGAATCAATTACTGATTGTACGAAGCTGTATGTTCTATAAATACAGTTAGGTTAACCCTAGAAGAGTAGTCGAACATTGAGAAATACATTGATTGTAACCTAAGCAGCTCTCTGTGATATTTACATCACTGAGAGAGGAATTGTTAATTCCAAACAGTTTTTAAGTGTTAAACAGTGTGTTCTTGTTAAGTTACTCATACAGTATTTGATTGCTTATTGTGTATTCGACCTAACAAGTGGTATCAGAGCTAATCTGTTACTTTATTACAGTTAAAGATCCAAAAACACAATAGTAATCAATGGCAGAGATACCTCCACCATCTGAGAAAGCCCCTACTACTGTTAGTAGGTATGAAACAATTAGGGTTCCTATACTTAGGCCATCAGAGTATGCAATTTGGAAGGTAAAGATCACCATGTTTCTGGAAGCCACAGATCTAGAATATCTTGATAGAATTAATGAAGGTCCTCACAAACCTACAAAGTTATCTGCTGCTGCTGCTGGTGAGGAATCAAAGGTCATTCCAAAAGAAAAGAAAGATCTAACTGCTGAGGATCTTTCATCTATTGCAAAGGATGCAAAAGTGAGACATTTACTTCACAGTGCATTAGACAATGTTATGTCTAATAAAGTGATTAACTGCACAACTGCAAAGGAAATATGGGATGCACTTGAGGTTAGGTGTCAAGGAACTCCTGCAATCAAGAAAAATAGAAGAAACATACTCACTCAGGAGTATGAGCACTTTGAGGCAAAGTCTGAAGAAACCATGACAGAAACATTTGACAGATTCTGTAAACTGCTCAATGATTTGTCATTGGTTAATAAAGAGTATGATTTAGAAGACTCAAATCTCAAGTTCCTTCTTTCTCTACCTGAAAAGTGGGATGTGAAAACAACCACTATAAGAGATAATTATGAACTTGGTGAAACAGAGATTGATGAAATTTATGGACTGCTCAAAACCCATGAATTGGAATTGGAGCAGAGAAATAAGAGATCTAGTAGAAAGTCAAAGTCTGTTGCACTTAAGGTTGAGGAGAAACCATCAAAGAAGGATGCATCAAGGAAAAAGGCAAAAGGAAAAGCGTTAGTCATACACTCAGAAAGTGAGTCATCAAACTCTGATGTTGACTCAAATACAGATGAAACATCTGATTCTGAAGATGATGAAGAGATGATGCAAATGGCTGCATTGATGGTAAAGACCTTCAAGAAGATGGGATTCAAGAACTTCAAGAAGGGAAAGAGATTCTCCAGGGACTACTCAAAGTCTGACAAGAAGAATTTCAAGAAATCTGAGGGAAAGGACTTCAAATCTGGTAAGAAAGATAAGTCTGAAATTCAATGCTACAAGTGTAAGGAGATGGGTCACTATGCTCCTGAGTGCAAGAAGGTTAAAACTGAAAAGGCACTCTACACCAAAGGCAGAGATTGGGCAGACACTTCAGACTCAGATGAGGAAGTCAACTATGCACTCATGGCTACTACTCAAACTGAAAATGATGATCTCAAGGTACCCCCAACTACCTATGCTTATAACACTGATAATATAACTGAATTGAGAATTTATCTTAAAGCATTGCATATCAGTTATAGGGATCAGACTTTAGAAAATGAGAGAATAAAGAATGAGTGCTCTCAACTCAAAGAAAGAAATAAACTTGTTGAGGAACAGCTAGAGAACATGAATAAAATTCAGAAAGAGAGAGATGATGCAGTGTTTATTGAACAGGAGTTGCTAGGTAAGTATAAGCAACTAGAATCTGAATTGGAGGATACTAAACACATCATTAAAACTTGGACACACTCTGGTAAAGATACTCAAGAAGTGTTTCAGTCAGATACAGTAGGTCTAGGTTACTCTGAAGGAGATGAACTTAGATTTGAAAATCAGGTAAAAGTTAGACCACATCGTTCATCTGAAGGTAATGTCATGGGAACAGGTGGACCTAAGACTGAAGCACAGAAAAAGGCTGTTAAAGAATCATATGCTAAGACTTTTGTTAAAGAGGTTAACATTGGTTCAATGACAGATAAACAACTCAAGCATAAGCTTAAAGAGATAAAATCTGTCAACAAACAGAGAATGCCTAAGAAAAACAAAAATGGAAAGGTAGGCATAACATCAGGAATTAAGCCAATGCTTGCTTCATTAGCTCCTAGAAAAACATGCTTTAATTGTGGTAGCACTAATCATCTTGCTAGTTTCTGCAGTAAGAATAAGAACATTAATTCTTTGCCCTCTAAAACTGCCGTAAAGAGTGATTATGTGAGAACTAGACCACAGACTTTATGCAAACACTGTGGAAGTACATGGCATTCTATTTACACTTGCGGAGATTATCATGCTATTTACTATAATTACTATGAACCCAAACCAAATTTGAAATGGGTTAAAGTAAACTCTGCAAATGTAAACTCTGAAAAAGTTAGCTTAAACTCTGATAATGTGAATTCCGCTGCAAAAGCTAACAGAATTAAGAAAGCCAAAGGATCCAAGCAAGTCTGGATCCTTAAAACTAACAATCAGTGATTGTTTGTGATTGCAGGGCACCAGGGTGAGTACCCTAGTCGTGGACAGTGGATGTTCAGGACACGTGACTGGAAATAAAGCCCTGCTATCAGAGTATGAGGAGAAGGCTGGCCCAAAAGTTTCCTATGGAGATGGCAACATAGGACATACTCTGGGATATGGCAACATTAATCTTGGAAATGTCATCATCACAAATGTAGCTCTGGTTCCAGGACTCAAGCATGATCTGCTATCTGTGAGTCAAATCTGTGACAGAGGATATCATGTGGATTTTCAGCCTGAATATTGTCAAGTGATCAGTAAATTTACAGGGAAAGTTGCTCTAGTTGGAAACAGACACAATAACATCTATGAAATTAAATTGTCAACAAACACTGAAGGCAAAGCAGTGTGTCTGTCTACAAGAATGTCCAGTGAAGAGAGTTGGAAATGGCACAAGAAACTCTCTCATTTGAACCTGAACAACATCAATGAGCTAATCAAGAATGATCTTGTAAGAGGTCTACCAAGGTCTTTGTTGAATGTAGAAGGCCTGTGTGATTCTTGTCAAAAGGCCAAACAGAGAAAAGCCTCCTTCAAAAGCAAATCTGAGTCTTCAATTGTTGATCCTTATCATCTCCTACATGTTGATCTTTTTGGACCAGTGAATGTGATGTCTCTTGGAAAGAAGAAATATGCTCTAGTCATTGTTGATGAATATACCAGGTACACATGGGTATATTTTCTTGCAAAGAAGGATGAAACTGCATTAACACTGACAGAACATATATTACAACTGGACAAAGGGTCAGAGAATCAAGTGAAGATAATCAGAAGTGACAATGGAACTGAATTCAGGAATTCATCAATGAAAGAATTTTGCAAAAGTAAAGGAATAAAACAAGAGTTTTCTGCACCTGGCACTCCACAACAAAATGGTGTAGTGGAGAGGAAGAACAGAACCTTGATAGAAGCTGCCAGAACCATGCTAGATGAAGCAAAATTGCCAACATACTTCTGGGCAGAAGCAGTTCAAACTGCTTGTTTTACTCAAAATGCAACACTGATCAACAAGCATGGTAAAACACCATATGAAATGATGAAAAAGAAAAAGCCAAATCTAAAATATTTTCATATTTTTGGATGCAAGTGTTTTGTGTTGAAGACTCATCCTGAACAGTTGACCAAGTTTGACCTAAAGGCAGATGAAGGAATTTTTGTTGGCTATCCACTGTCAACTAAGGCATTCAGAGTTTATAATCTGAGAACCAGAGTGATCATGGAATCAATTCATGTGTCATTTGATGACAAGAAAATAACTGGACTTGAAGATGTCAATGAACATGATCTACTCCACTTTGAAAATGAAGATTTATTCTCTGAAAAAGTAAACTCTGATCAGACTGATCTGACAAACTCTGTTGATCTAAACTCTGAACCTCTACTGGTAAATACTGAAGAAACTCTTCAATCAGAAACAAGGGAAGAACCAGTTGAGGGGGAGCATGAAGAATCACATCAAAGTGATAATTCAAACTCTGAAAGTGACTCAGTTGATAATTCTGAATCAAACTCTGTTGATTCAAACTCTGTTGATAATTCTGAGAAGTCACATTCAGGGGGAGCATCAGAAAATGAAGAGAGGCACCAAGAAAATCAGGAGAACATGGATCAAGGGGGAGGATCACATGATGACAGAAGCAATCTGCCTTCTGCAAGAAAATGGACTAAGTCTCACACACCTGATTTGATTATTGGTGATCCTGATGCAAAAGTAAGGACAAGAAGTGCAACAACAAATGAATGTCTGTTTCATGCATTCTTGTCACAATCTGAGCCAAAGAAAGTAGAAGAAGCTCTTAAAGATGCTGACTGGATAACAGCAATGCAAGAAGAGCTAAATGAATTTGAAAGAAATGAAGTGTGGACACTTGTACCAAGGCCCAAGAACAGATCCATTGTTGGTACTAAATGGGTTTTCAGAAATAAAACTGATAGTGAGGGTGTTATCACAAGAAACAAAGCAAGACTGGTTGCAAAAGGCTATTCACAACAGGAAGGAATAGACTATGATGAAACATTTGCTCCAGTGGCTAGGTTGGAGGCAATCAGAATCTTTCTAGCATATGCCTCTCATAAGAAATTCAAAGTGTTTCAGATGGATGTAAAAAATGCATTTTTGAATGGAAAACTTGAAGAAGAAGTGTTTGTGGAATAACCACCAGGCTTTGTAGATCCAAAATATCCAGACTATGTCTACAGGTTAGACAAGGCACTCTATGGACTTAAGCAGGCACCAAGGGCATGGTATGAAACCCTTGCCAAATTTTTACTAGAAAGTGGGTTTCACAGAGGTACTATTGACAAAACTCTGTTTTACTTTCAATCTGGTAGTGACTTGCTTTTAGTTCAGATATATGTGGATGACATCATTTTTGGATCTACTAATGATAAACTCTGTAAGAAGTTTTCCAAACTCATGCAGTCAAGATATCAAATGAGTATGATGGGAGAGCTTAGTTATTTTCTAGGCCTACAGGTGAAGCAAACAGATGATGGAATTTTTATAAATCAAGCAAAATATACCAGAAATCTTCTCAAGAAATTTGGTATGCTTGACTGTTCATCTGCAACAACTCCCATGGCAACTGCAACAAAATTGGACAAAGATGCAGGGTCATCAGTAGATATGACATGTTACAGAGGAATGATTGGTTCTCTACTCTATTTGACAGCTAGCAGACCTGATATCATGTATGCAACTTGTTTGTGTGCAAGGTTCCAGGCAGATCCAAGAGAACCACATTTAACAGCAGTAAAGAGGATTTTTAAGTACCTTAAGGGCACTATGACTTTGGGGCTGTGGTATCCAAGAGAATCAGAGTTTAAACTACTTGGTTATTCAGATGCAGACTTTGCAGGATGTAAGATAGACAGAAAAAGCACCAGTGGAAGTTGTCAATTTCTGGGTGACAGACTTGTTTCCTGGTACAGCAAGAAACAGAAGTCAATATCTACATCTACAGCTGAAGCAGAGTATATTGCTGCTGGTAGCTGCTGTGCACAGATTTTATGGATGAAGAATCAACTACTGGATTATGGTTTAAGGTATACCAAGATACCTATTTACTGTGATAATCAAAGTGCTATTGCAATGACAGGTAATCCAGTACAACATTCAATGACAAAGCACATCAGCATAAGGTATCACTTCATCAGAGAGCATGTAGAGGAAGGAAACATTGAGCTTCACTTTGTGTCTACAGAACAACAACTTGCAGATATCTTCACCAAGCCATTGAGTGAAGCTACATTTACAAGACTGGTCAATGAACTAGGGATGGTCTCTAGTTTTGACTAGAGATGTTGGTTAGACTCAAAAACTTATTGCTCATGTTATACAAATTGTTAAGTGCTATGTGAACCTTAGTATTAAACTCTGTTATGCATGCTTATGTTTAAACCTTGTTAAACTCTGTTAGCATGTGTTTCTGTTAAACACTGTTATCATGTTGGATATACTCAGTGAATTCAGAATTGATTATTGTCTGAATGAAAATACCAATGAAGAAAAATGTATGAAGCATGATTCTCAGTAATTAAATCATGATTCTTTCTGAGTCACTGTAATCTAATCAGACTTTGTGCAGTAAATCAACACAGCATGATACTGTTTCATATTTATAGCATCTCTTAGTTTATTTAGTCCTAAACTCTGAGTTTATGAATATTGTGTGCATTGCCTCTCATAAATAATTTTGGTTATTGATGAACTCTAAACTCTGATTAGTGACATTCTGTTTCCAAAGGTATGGTTCCTGATAATTCCTTGTTTGTACTTGTGAAAACCATAAAACTTGAGATGTGTCATTGATTAGTTTGGTGAGTTCAGACTCATGTTTACACCCTGTGAGAGTTTGAGCCAAATCAGTGATTGATACATTTTCTATCAATCAGTATTTATTGTTGTGTGATATTCATCAGGAAGTATGTTTCTCTAGAACTTGTATTAGACCATCTTGAGACTACATGATATGTGTGTTCATGAAAATGATAAAGGCAATAGGATTTACCATTTCTTCAAATACTGTTCAAAATTCTTTTGAATACTGTTCAAACACTGTACAAACACTGTTCATAAATACCACCCTTAGTAAACCCCTTTGAGCCTAATTAACTGCTCATTTTTCTTATACTCTGAAGTATTAAGAGCAGTTATATTTTTTTTCTAAAAAAAAATAAAAAATCAAGCAGATGAGGGTCTCTCAAGAAAAGAAAAGTTTACTCAGTATATATGCTAAATAAAAAAAAAAAAGGGGCATATATACTGATCTTGTACAAATATGTACTAACATTGTGACTGAACACTTTGGTCTATTAAAATGTTCAGCTTGAAATTAACTTATGAATAAAACATCTCTACTCATCTGTTTGATCTTACTCCATTACTCCATTACAACCCTGAATAAAGTCCTTTTGATTTGTGAATACATGTACTCAAAGTAGTGTAGATTTGGTGGACATTCAAGCATATGGTAGATTCTGCTATTTCTGATTGAATTTGAGTGTAAACACTTCACCTAAACACTTGTGAGCCTTGAGAGTTTGTGAGTTTATCAAGTTCATGACTGTTATTCACTGAATGATGCTCTGATTTCTATCTCTTGATCTTTTTGTCTTCAAAGACTGTGTGCTTACTTGGATAATCATGGACATCAAAGGGAATAGAAGTTTTCAGATTTCTGTATTACAGTAACTACAGAGTTTATCATTCATCAAACAATCAGTGTTTACTATGAGAGTTTGTGCATTCAGTGTTTATTGATTCTTGTTATGGATTTTATGAAATATTAGATGCTCTAAAAATTGATTATGGTAAACTCTGCTTCACACACACTCATATTCACAACTGTGCAATTTTTGAAAGGGTTGTTAGTGATAAAGTTGGAAAATTGATAAACACTGTTGAGTTGTGTTAAGTACTCTAAGGTAAAGTTTCATTGAGATGATTTGACTATTTTGGAGTAATTGGGGTAGTTGACAACTGTTAATTAGTGTAAATATGTCAAGGTGTCGTGATTATAGGAATGACAGCGGTAATTATTAAGTGATCCATTGGTTGTTTGACACGTGTCCATGATAGTGTCCCACTCACACATTACTCTACAATCAGTTGCGCGCTTTTACTAAATAAACGATTGAGTTTTAGTTTTACTCTAATCGTTTTTGTTCTCTCACTTCACATCTATTCATATTCACCCACTCACAGTTACTTGCATATTCATTCACCTTCAAAATTCTCGTATACTCTCCTTCACATTTTGGTAAACACTTACCGTACATCTTTTCTCTGAATATCTTCGAATCACATCTTACTAATGGCAACTAAAGCGTTTGATGCAGCAGGGTTAGTTTTTCTTCCTAGCAACTATGCAGCACCACTGGAGACTGCAAATGCTCCAGAGGCGTTTCATGTGTTCCAAAATTTCTTGAAAGACTCTGAAATAGGGAAGGCTCTAACTGCACCACCAACTCTATCTGCTTCACAAATTGCTACTTTCTGGACAAACTCTGTATATGATGATGGAGAAGAGTCTGGCACTCCAACAATCACTTTCACTCATGATGAATCAGAGTATATTATAACTCCAACTACAGTTAGAGATGCTCTGGATTTTGAGACTCACACTTCTTACAGGGTTGTTGGTCATGATCGCTTGAGGACAATGTTGGAGCAAATTGGATGTGCAGGCAACTTGAATAAGATAGGGTCTTTGAGACGGCCACTTTTGAGAAAGGAATGGAGTTTCTTTTTTGACTGTATTACAAGGGCTTTTGGAAAGAAGACAACAAACTGGGATGCACTTCCTCTTGATACTCTCCAAATTGGTCATGCTCTACTATATGGAGGTAATTTCGATTTTGGTAGATTAGTGCTAATGAATCTGGGAGAGCGTTTGTCTGAGCCTACTTCTGTTTATTTTGCTCGTTTTTGTCAAATGCTATTTACTGCCTGTGTGCCTAACATTTCAATTGATGAAGCTGATGTGATTCAGCCTTTTCGAGTTGCTAAAAGAATGTTTTCTGATTTGACAAACAAAGATGTTACTAAACAGCACATACCTAATATGTTTATGCCATTAGCCTTACAAAACTATGTTAACCAACCTCAAGATTCTCAATCACCACAACACATGCCTGAACCATTAGACACCATAAATTCTGAACCAACACCCACAACACCCACAACACCCACAACCACTGTACCTACTACATCTCATCAACCACAACCAGAACACATAAACTCTTCACCAATAAACTCTCCAAAAATAAACTCTCCACCAGTAAACTCTGAAACCTTAACCACTGAAACCTTAAACTCTGAGCCAGCACCTACTGAAAAACCCAAATCCAAACCAAAAAGAAAAATACACACCGCCCAAAACACTAAACACTCAAAGGCTAAACAGACATCACCTGGAGCTGTTTATACTAGAAGAATGAAACAAAAGGAAAACAGACCTTCACTTTCACCACCAAGAGAGAGCTCAAGTGAAGATGAAGAGGAGATTGTAGTGCCTCAAGTCAAGAAGAGAAGATTAATTCTTTCAGAGTCTGATGATGAGAATATTATTGAAGCTCCAGAGGTGGTTTCACAACAAACACCTACTGTTGAGGTTGCAGAGAATGTTGCTATACCTGCAGAGGTTGAAATGCCTGCAGAGGATATTGTGGCTGTCCATGTTGAAATACCTGCAGAGGTTGAAATACCTGCAGAGGATGCTGTGCCTGAAAATGTTGAAGTACCTGCAGAGGATAAAATGTCTGCAGAAGAGGATAACAGAGATGGTTTTTCACCAATGGATGATATTCTTGACTCATTTGAACCATTCTCTGATCCCATCTCACCTGTTGTTCATTTTGAAGCAACTGGTACAGCTGTTCAGCCTGTAGCATCACATACAGAGTTAATCTCTGAGGGTTATCAAATTCCTGACAAGGGTGATGAGGTTGATCAAGCAACTAAAGATGCAAACTCTGTTGAACCTATGCAAGATGAAGCAACAAATACAAACTCTGTTGCAGAGCCTGTGCAACATGAGGATAATATTGAAAAGGTTGCAGAAGTTGTTGCAGAAACTGTGGCTGACACAGCTCAGCATAGTGGGTCTTTAAAAGATGCTCAAGCTAAAGATGCAAGTGCTGAAGATGAATCTGACAGCAGTGCA
This sequence comes from Kitagawia praeruptora, assembly GCA_037693485.1. NCBI lineage: Eukaryota > Viridiplantae > Streptophyta > Magnoliopsida > Apiales > Apiaceae > Kitagawia > Kitagawia praeruptora. Next base: position 118,867,192 of record CM075345.1, on the reverse strand, counting down.
AACTCTGATTCTTTTCTGAGTGCACCAGCACAGACTGATAATAAGCATAAATCTTTTGATCAGCCTTGTCCATCTCATGCAATTGAAGAAGAGTATCTTGCTAAATCTGCTGCTAATTGGTATAAACAAGATTGTATTTTTCCAAAAGGGAGAGCAGCTGATTTTGTTAAGCAGACTGCTAGTCAAATTTCAAATCCAGAGATTTTATCATGCTTAAAAGCAACTGTGGTACAAGTCAAAACTCTGGATGGAAATTTTGCTGATACAAAGCAAGAAATTGCTTCTTTGAAGACAGAGATACAGTCAAGAGAACTGAAGATGGAAAGAGAGTCAAAAATCAAAGCTGCACAGCTTTCTAAAGTTCAAGATACTCTCTTTGCCAGGCTAGGAAAGGTTGAAGAAAACCAAGCTACTTTGTTGGCTAAGGTTGATTCCATTGCTAACTCTTTGGAGCTCATCACATCTATACTCATTCCTGATGATGTCAAAAAGGGGGAGAGAGTTGCTAAGTCCAAATGCAAAGTTTCTCAAACTCTGTCTCAAAAGGATGATGCTGGAGATGGAGGGGCAAGTGAAAAGAGTAAGGTTTTAAACTCTGAAACACTAACTCTGAGATCTGGCAAATCTCTTAAGTCACAGTCTGTTGGAATAAACACTGAAACTCAAGGTACTTCAAAAACCAAGAGTTTGGAAGTAATATCAAATCCTAAGACTGATGAGGAGTTAGCTGTTAAGCTTTTTATGGAAGAGAATGCAGAAGGAGTTACTTTAGAAGATGCTAAAGCTGAAGAGAAAAGTCTACAAGAAAAGCATTTGAAGGCTTTAAAGTCTGATAAGTTGAAGAAGAGAGAGAAAGTTGTTAAAGTTGCAAAGCCTGTTCTTAAAGGCATTCAAATCAAAGAACCAGTTGGTACAAATCAAAGAATGCAAGTGTTCAGAAAACCAACAGATGAAGAAGCTAAGCAAAAGCTGAAAAGTATTGTTACAACCTTTGTTGATACACATGTTGTACAGAAGAATGAAGACACAACCTCTGTTACTACACAAGTTGTGACCACACCATTATTGTCTTCTCAGTTGAAATCAACATTTGGAAAAAGTGTTCTTCATGATTCAAGGCTAGAAGCTACAGTTCCAATGGATTTCACTGATGGTAGAGCCTTATCTGGTAAAATCGGATACAACAAAGGAGGCATAGGTTCACACAGAGACACAAGACAATATGTTGGTCCCAGAGATCCTTCTTCACTGTCTGTTCCAGGTCGTGGTGTCACTCAAGAGAGTTTAGACAGACTGGAGTCAGTACAGCTTGTGAATCAGAAGAGTTTAGAGAAGGATTTTCTGCTATATTTCATGGCTGATGGAACAGTGTTTAAAGTTGATGAGAAGGATATTGATTTAAAATACTGGGAAGAACTAGAATATGTTCTGTATCTTTTCAGAGTAAGAAATCAAAGAGCTCAGTCAGTTGCAAATGTACTCAGACAAAAGATGATTCAAAATCTTGCCAGAAGAAATATGAAGTACAACAGCAAGTATGTTCCAAAGTACAGAGACTGGAATGGGAATCTGATAGAAATGGAGAAGGGGACTACAAAGCTGAAGACTGATCTTGGAATCACTGTTTTGGATTTTAATGTGAAGTCTGAGGAAGTGAAATATATCAGGCTGGGAAATGAAATGAGAAGAAACAAAATCTACGATCTTAGAGCTGCTATCTATCAAACTGATGAGAATGATCCTCAGTTGAGAGAAATCAAGGAAGCTATGCAGATAGAGCTTGAGAATGCTGAAAGAAGGTTGCTTATAGACTATCTCAGAACAATGCCAGATCTTCAAGAGATTAGAATTTGAAGTCTGTAAGAATTTTCTTATCTTCTGTAGAAATTGTTAAGTAATAGTTTAAACTCTGTTTGTATGATAAACACTGTAAAACTTTGTATTTGTTTTGACATCATCATTTACTGTAAACTTGTACATTCTTGCTAAATGGACAAGTTGGGGGAGATTGTTAGAAATGATTGATGAGAACAGTGTTTGGAAGCTATAGTGACAAAACAGAGTTTAGCTGGAAGCGGTCAGAGTTTAGTTAAACACTGACTGGAAGCGCAACAGAGGTTGTTTAAACTCTGTAGCGGTATTGTATGAAGAGTCAACAGTGTTTGAAGATTGATACAAGATAAATATGGAAGCAATATCTTTGAAGATTGGAAAGCTGTCAAAGAGATTGAGTTGACTTGGAAGACTAGAGCAATCGTGATTGATATCAATTGTATAGCTTAATTATAGGAGAATCAATTACTGATTGTACGAAGCTGTATGTTCTATAAATACAGTTAGGTTAACCCTAGAAGAGTAGTCGAACATTGAGAAATACATTGATTGTAACCTAAGCAGCTCTCTGTGATATTTACATCACTGAGAGAGGAATTGTTAATTCCAAACAGTTTTTAAGTGTTAAACAGTGTGTTCTTGTTAAGTTACTCATACAGTATTTGATTGCTTATTGTGTATTCGACCTAACATAAAAGGTGTCGTTACAAAGTAATTAAATAGCCACATCTTGTTTGTGCAGTAATACACCAACATAAACTTGCTGGTTATTCAATATGAAATCACTTACTTATTGATAATATAACATCAGTTCTCTTCTATAACAAGATAATAATCAATACATCATCTTAGTATAATATCTCAAGGTAATATAACATTTAAAATCAAGCTCTCAATATAATCTTTCCATTTCCTTTTATACAACAACTGTATGTAAAAGTAATATAAAATCAGTTTCTCTTCTTACTGTAAAACAATTCCATCATTTCATACCATTTTCTTTTTTCAGTACACAACTCTGAAAACCATTATCAATTCTTTCTTTTAAGTTTTTGGGGATTTTCACTGTTACCGAATACGTGAGGCACGATGATCAGTCGTCCTCCGTACCCGTCCCTTTTACTACCGGTAGACGGAGGTAGGTTCTCCACCATCCCCCAGGAGGAAGGTCCACCACTACATCCTCCCTCGGCACTCTTGGGCCGGAATAAATATTGGATGCTGGACTGTGCCACTACCACACAGCCTCTTACGCTTACTGTTGCAATTCCCCTTTGTCAATCATTATTCCCTTTATACAAATATCATTCCACATTTTTCCATTTCAATTTCCATTCACATTTCCATTCTCATTTCCATTCACATATATCATTTCCATTTCCATTTATCATTTCCATTCACATTTCCATTCTCATATCCGTATTATAATCATTTGAAAACATTTATACGGTATATCAATTCAAGACACACATTCATTTCACTATGAAATTCCTTAAACAATCTTTTAACAATATTTAATCACCCGTAGAACACTTAGAATATCTAAAGAATAACCATTCAATAATCCCTTTTAAATGAATATTATAATTAATATTCATAAAAAAAATAACATTTATCAATATCATTCCAGACATTTTTAACCAAAAATGTCTCATGTATAACCATCGAAATATCTTTATTATTATTCCGGAACAAAGCGATTTTAAGAAAACATTTTTAAAAATAATATTCATCTAATTAAATAAATTTAATTAGACGAATAAGGTTTATTTAATCAGTAGATGCTTCAAGAGGTATCTACTAATTAAATAAACACTAGTTTGTTGGTGATGTTGCCATTAGGTTAATTATTGCGAAATTCTTTCTAAAAAACTTTGTCCGGGTTTTTGAAAATATACCTTTCAAGATAACCCCTTCCACTTTTCCATTCATATCAATACATTTAAATTACACCAACTAAAATACTTTACACGTAAATCCCTTTTAATAAAATCTGTAAATATCAACCCTTGTCCCCTTATATAACAAAATATTTATTAATAACATCTGAAACAGTTTAGAACTCAAATATCCTCAATTTACACATAACTGTAATATTATAAAATAACTTTAGATAACTGATACCATTCCTTCCCCTATCACTTTACTCCTTATAGTATATCACTCTCTCCATATCACATATATTACCCGTCAAACTATTTTACTTAAAAGTAAACAATTTATCAAGATAAAGATAGAAGAAATCTTGCAAACATGGACTGAAGTCTTATTCCACATATTTCATATATTTCAAAATAAATATACTCTGAACGATAGAGTATGTATAAATAAACTTGCCTCTGGTCCTTAGCACCAAACGGAACACTGCGAATAAATCCTTGGCGTTTCGCCCAAGCAGTTCCATGAACTTTACACGACGCCTCGATCCTTCCTTTTTGATACACGTTGCTCCACTTGATCACACCCTAATGGTACTGTAATTGTTACGAGTACGCGTCAGTCCAACCTCGTATCTCGAGTAGACCCAACTCAAAATTACCACTGAGTCACCTAAAGTCGTACTATAGTTGTTATCCCTATAACTAACTACTCAAATACCAATTAATGCACATAACACATTTAGTCAACTTCACTTAACATATACAATTATAATACTAGTGTCATTCTATGACAAAACTAAGTTTATAAATAATCCTCAAAACGCATTTAATCCCCGAAACACATAAATCCTTGAATTAAATCACTTAGCACATAAATCCTCGAAATAAATCACTTAGCACATATACGCATAAACAGTTAACACCCAAATCATACATTTAAACCATTGAAATCAAATAAGTTAAATAAATTAAAAATGCAGGGGATTTTTAGAAAATTTCGGCATGAGGTATTCGTTTATCGGACTATAGGCACAGCCCCTCAAATACAATTCAACCCTGTTTTTGCAAAAAATAAAACTGCCTCAACTTGCAGCAACATAAAATAAACAAATAATGAAAAGTACCCGCCCAGACATGCGGCACCCAGCACATAAGGAAAAGTATCCGCCCAGACATGCGGCACCTAGCACATAAAGAAAAGTATCCGCCCAGACATGCGGCACCTAGCACATAAAGAAAAGTATCCGCCCAGACATGCGGCACCTCAACATTTAAAGAAAGTAAACTAAGTTTATCCACATGTAAGTCAACACCATGTAGTTGACATTTATACGTCCAACATATACTATGACCCAATTTATACCATTTAGCACATAGACCTTTACAATTTAACCAACCCTTATATCGACTCTTTATAAGACAACAATTAGCACTTAGCACTTAGCACTTAGTAATTAACAATTACAATTTGGAAACTAACAATTAACACTAAACATTTAGCAATCACTAAACTCAACAATTACGATTAATCACAAATATAGACTCTCCGAATAAAATACGGAAATCCCAATAATATTCACAATCCACCATATTAATCTAATTACGAAAATTAGTATATTAACTTACAATTTAAATCCAACTTAATTACCACAATAATATCAAGATTTAAATCTACTTTAATTACAAGAATTCACATAATTATTCTAAAATGAGGAATTAAATAATTACATCGGAAAATAAAATAAATAAATTAATCAAATAAAATTTATACCTTTCGGTTCCGATCCGAAAGTCAAGCCACCGGAGAAAATCTCTACCATCTCTCTCTCTCTCTCCTCTCCTCCCCGCTGGTCTTCTCCCCTCCTTCCTCCACTCCTTCCACGCGCGCACCTGCCACCACCGTGGCATCGCTGCCGCTGCTTCCCTCGCCGGCGACCTCTCCTGCAACCTCCGCCGCGCGCGCGCCACCATCACTCCGATCGTCTACCGCACGAACCACTGCTGCACACACTACTCGAACACACACACTCACATAGCCTATACATACACATACACGCATATATATATCTATCAACCAATTAACACCACAATCAAAAAAACCCCAATTCTCAAACCCTAATTTCTCTCTTTTCCCCCAATTCTCTCTCCCCGATTCTGTTTGTTCAGCTGCGTCTTTTTGGGTGAATTGGGCTTGGCCCAATCTTATATACTACTAACACTTAACTCCGAGCCCAAATAAAACACTACTTATTGCTTTAACACTAATAAATAGCTTTTACAAATTGAAATTAAATAGAATTTTGTGAAAATTAAACTTTTCATTTTTAAAATAAAGAGTATAAAATTAGGAACACCCACCTATTTTTCAAATATTTTTAGGATAAAAAATGAATTAAATATGAATTTTGCAAGTTTTGATCCTTTAATTGCAACATAACTCTTAAAATCATTTTAAAATACCAAAACACCCAAATTAATACTCCCAATAATTTTAAAACTCAATAAATATATAAAGATAATATTTCAAGAGATTTCATGATTTTTAATTCCTCCGATAATTTTATAAAATTAACAGAGGATCAAAATGCATGATTTAAATATATTTAAATCCTCAAAAATATAAATAAAATACATCAGCCTTCACAACTCACACAAATCATCATATAAACACATAAACACAACTTCACATACATTCCACCTTCCAACAATAATCACATAATATAGTTCATAATTACACTGAACCAGACAATAATTAAATAATTCGTTTTTGAAATTCCTTGAACTGGATAATGAACAATAAAATAAAATAAAAATTTCCTCCTCATTTTAGGAAAACATTAATATTCTTAAAATAATACAAAAATCATTTTCTGAAAATTCGGGTTATTACAGTCTACCCCCCTTAAAAGGATTCCGTCCGCGGAATCAGCTAAGGCCACTACTGGGATTCCTTAACTCCTTCATCATCAACTCTTATTCTACAATACCGGAGATAGTGTCCTTTCGTAAACAACTCCTCCGAAACCTTAATTCAATCATAGAATCCATACTTGACACAGTTATCACTAGAGTCTCACAACCCCATCACTATTCCTTTCACACATATACATCTTTGACCAACTTTCCATTATCATACTATCCTTGAGAGAGAGTTCACTGATTCCATTAACATAACACTCTTGAGAGAGAGATTGCACTCATTCCATTAATCATAACATCCATGAGAGAGAGCAAACTAATTCTATCGATACGCCACTGATATTATATTCGTTTTGGGATTCGCTCCTGCTCTTGGCGATTCCGTTCGAATCTAACTTCTCTCAGCGAATTCCGACTTGTCCGACCTGGTTGGCATCCCCTTGAAATTCATTAGAGATAACAAGAATCATGAAGCTTTGAAAAAGATAGCTGTCATATCAAGACAAATGTCACCCACTGGTGACCATAGGATTATGAGTTTTGAAACAAACCTTATTGGAAATAAGAGAATTCACTGAGAGGTCAATATGATCATAAGAACTCACGTTGCGTGTCTCAGTTAAGACATTACTAAAGGTAATTAGCCTTCTTGTATTTCACAACTCACAAGTGATGGAATCCCATCAGACTTCTATCACACAGACAGATAGTCCTTGTGGCCCCTATATGTATAGGGTTGTTCGTCTCAGTGGAAGTTGAGAATTATGAAAGAAATTCAAAAATCAAGTTAATGATTATCATCTTTTGACAATTAATTTTCAAAGGGACACCTTGGATTAAAATCGAACAATTTCCAAGGCGCGACTTCCAAAGAAAAGGATAACCAGAAAGATACTAGTATTCAACAAGCAAGTGGTGCTATATCACCATTGAATTATCCACTATTGAAGAAAAGTGGAAGTTTGAAATAATATCATTTGATATGGCTTCGAAAACCTGAAGGTAGGGATAATGACAGCTTCTGGCACAATTGAAATTTAATATGGCTTAACACAAGTATTAAAGAATAACTTCGAAGAGGAAACATATCCTTTATCACAATTCTCTCTTAGAGAGATGTCAAATAATTCATATATTGGGAAGGTAATAAAAAAAAATTCAACAATGGGGATATTGCCAAGGTCTCCACGGATGCCTTCTATGTCGGCTCCTCTGACGGATAATCATTCGATCCCGGAGCTGTTCTTTTCCATGCACACCCTAAGGTGCTTGATAACTTACGTCATCGTCGACTCGTAATAGTCACTAAGGATTCAATCATTAACATTAATAATCACAGGGAGTTCTATCTCAACATGTCCTTCAATATAGCATTAAAATCTTAACTTAATCATTGGCACTACACCCGGTAGTCCAACATGAACTCTACATGAGCTCTGACGTTCTCACATAATTATACACACTCCTACTCACTCTCGTTTCTAGTTTACTATAACATCAGCTCTGATACCACTCTGTAACGCCCCCAAATCCGGGATCAGGGATTTGGTCGTCACGCGGAAATCCTTAATAACAAATCGCCTGATTAACCACATTAAACCATCTGTAGTCATTAATAATTGAGTTACAACATTCGAGACCCCAACCACCAAGCATCTTTTAGGTTATAGGGCTAGAAACAAGAATCAACTCCTTACTACTAGTATAACTTCGTTGAGAAGTACACCAGCAACTAATACTATTTTGCGCAAAGTAACATATTACACATCAATATACTTACATATAACTTACTCCAGATATAAACTTTCTAGATCATATCGTCTTCATAAGGGCACGCTGCCCGCTTCATCTAAGCCATGCAGATAACCTCGTCCGGCTACCTTCCACTGAAAAGTTAATATTTGAAAACAAGCAAGTATGAGCGAAAGAATTGCTCAGCAAGTTATTACTAGAGTTTAACAAAATATCCCATCAGGTGTATGGGTTTCCAACATTCAACCGATACTTAATATCATTCTTGAAACATTTATAACCACGAAATTCTATAGGGAAAGTATAATGTTTGAAAACAATATCAACTGAACACTGTACCAATATAATATAAAAGGTGTCGTTACAAAGTAATTAAATAGCCACATCTTGTTTGTGCAGTAATACACCAACATAAACTTGCTGGTTATTCAATATGAAATCACTTACTTATTGATAATATAACATCAGTTCTCTTCTATAACAAGATAATAATCAATACATCATCTTAGTATAATATCTCAAGGTAATATAACATTTAAAATCAAGCTCTCAATATAATCTTTCCATTTCCTTTTATACAACAACTGTATGTAAAAGTAATATAAAATCAGTTTCTCTTCTTACTGTAAAACAATTCCATCATTTCATACCATTTTCTTTTTTCAGTACACAACTCTGAAAACCATTATCAATTCTTTCTTTTAAGTTTTTGGGGATTTTCACTGTTGCCGAATACGTGAGGCACGATGATCAGTCGTCCTCCGTACCCGTCCCTTTTACTACCGGTAGACGGAGGTAGGTTCTCCACCATCCCCCAGGAGGAAGGTCCACCACTACATCCTCCCTCGGCACTCTTGGGCTGGAATAAATATTGGATGCTGGACAGTGCCACTACCACACAGCCTCTTACGCTTACTGTTGCAATTCCCCTTTGTCAATCATTATTCCCTTTATACAAATATCATTCCACATTTTTCCATTTCAATTTCCATTCACATTTCCATTCTCATTTCCATTCACATATATCATTTCCATTTCCATTTATCATTTCCATTCACATTTTCATTCTCATATCCGTATTATAATCATTTGAAAACATTTATACGGTATATCAATTCAAGACACACATTCATTTCACTATGAAATTCCTTAAACAATCTTTTAACAATATTTAATCACCCGTAGAACACTTAGAATATCTAAAGAATAACCATTCAATAATCCCTTTTAAATGAATATTATAATTAATATTCATAAAAAAAATAACATTTATCAATATCATTCCAGACATTTTTAACCAAAAATGTCTCATGTATAACCATCGAAATATCTTTATTATTATTCCGGAACAAAGCGATTTTAAGAAAACATTTTTAAAAATAATATTCATCTAATTAAATAAATTTAATTAGACGAATAAGGTTTATTTAATCAGTAGATGCTTCAAGAGGTATCTACTAATTAAATAAACACTAGTTTGTTGGTGATGTTGCCATTAGGTTAATTATTGCGAAATTCTTTCTAAAAAACTTTGTCCGGGTTTTTGAAAATATACCTTTCAAGATAACCCCTTCCACTTTTCCATTCATATCAATACATTTAAATTACACCAACTAAAATACTTTACACGTAAATCCCTTTTAAGAAAATCTGTAAATATCAACCCTTGTCCCCTTATATAACAAAATATTTATTAATAACATCTGAAACAGTTTAGAACTCAAATATCCTCAATTTACACATAACTGTAATATTATAAAATAACTTTAGATAACTGATACCATTCCTTCCCCTATCACTTTACTCCTTATAGTATATCACTCTCTCCATATCACATATATTACCCGTCAAACTATTTTACTTAAAAGTAAACAATTTATCAAGATAAAGATAGAAGAAATCTTGCAAATATGGACTGAAGTCTTATTCCACATATTTCATATATTTCAAAATAAATATACTCTGAACGATAGAGTATGTATAAATAAACTTGCCTCTGGTCCTTAGCACCAAACGGAACACTGCGAATAAATCCTTGGCGTTTCGCCCAAGCAGTTCCATGAACTTTACACGACGCCTCGATCCTTCCTTTTTGATACACGTTGCTCCACTTGATCACACCCTAATGGTACTGTAATTGTTACGAGTACGCGTCAGTCCAACCTCGTATCTCGAGTAGACCCAACTCAGAATTACCACTGAGTCACCTAAAGTCGTACTATAGTTGTTATCCCTATAACTAACTACTCAAATACCAATTAATGCACATAACACATTTAGTCAACTTCACTTAACATATACAATTATAATACTAGTGTCATTCTATGACAAAACTAAGTTTATAAATAATCCTCAAAACGCATTTAATCCCCGAAACACATAAATCCTTGAATTAAATCACTTAGCACATAAATCCTCGAAATAAATCACTTAGCACATATACGCATAAACAGTTAACACCCAAATCATACATTTAAACCATTGAAATCAAATAAGTTAAATAAATTAAAAATGCAGGGGATTTTTAGAAAATTTCGGCATGAGGTATTCGTTTATCGGACTATAGGCACAGCCCCTCAAATACAATTCAACCCTGTTTTTGCAAAAAATAAAACTGCCTCAACTTGCAGCAACATAAAATAAACAAATAATGAAAAGTACCCGCCCAGACATGCGGCACCCAGCACATAAGGAAAAGTATCCGCCCAGACATGCGGCACCTAGCACATAAAGAAAAGTATCCGCCCAGACATGCGGCACCTAGCACATAAAGAAAAGTATCCGCCCAGACATGCGGCACCTCAACATTTAAAGAAAGTAAACTAAGTTTATCCACATGTAAGTCAACACCATGTAGTTGACATTTATACGTCCAACATATACTATGACCCAATTTATACCATTTAGCACATAGACCTTTACAATTTAACCAACCCTTATATCGACTCTTTACAAGACAACAATTAGCACTTAGCACTTAGCACTTAGTAATTAACAATTACAATTTGGAAACTAACAATTAACACTAAACATTTAGCAATCACTAAACTCAACAATTACGATTAATCACAAATATAGACTCTCCGAATAAAATACGGAAATCCCAATAATATTCACAATCCACCATATTAATCTAATTACGAAAATTAGTATATTAACTTACAATTTAAATCCAACTTAATTACCACAATAATATCAAGATTTAAATCTACTTTAATTACAAGAATTCACATAATTACTCTAAAATGAGGAATTAAATAATTACATCGGAAAATAAAATAAATAAATTAATCAAATAAAATTTATACCTTTCGGTTCCGATCCGAAAGTCAAGCCACCGGAGAAAATCTCTACCATCTCTCTCTCTCTCCTCTCCTCCCCGCTGGTCTTCTCCCCTCCTTCCTCCACTCCTTCCACGCGCGCACCTGCCACCACCGTGGCATCGCCGCCGCTGCTTCCCTCGCCGGTGACCTCTCCTGCAACCGCCGCCGCGCGCGCGCCACCATCACTCCGATCGTCTACCGCACGAACCACTGCTGCACACACTACTCGAACACACACACTCACATAGCCTATACATACACATACACGCATATATATATCTATCAACCAATTAACACCACAATCAAAAAAACCCCAATTCTCAAACACTAATTTCTCTCTCCCCGATTCTGTTTGTTCAGCTGCGTCTGTTTGGGTGAATTGGGCTTGGCCCAATCTTATATACTACTAACACTTAACTCCGAGCCCAAATAAAACACTACTTATTGCTTTAACACTAATAAATAGCTTTTACAAATTGAAATTAAATAGAATTTTATGAAAATTAAACTTTTCATTTTTAAAATAAAGAGTATAAAATTAGGAACATCCACCTATTTTTCAAATATTTTTAGGATCAAAAATGAATTAAATATGAATTTTGCAAGTTTTGATCCTTTAATTGCAACATAACTCTTAAAATCATTTTAAAATACCAAAACACCCAAATTAATACTCCCAATAATTTTAAAACTCAATAAATATATAAAGATAATATTTCAAGAGATTTCATGATTTTTAATTCCTCCGATAATTTTATAAAATTAACAGAGGATCAAAATGCATGATTTAAATATATTTAAATCCTCAAAAATATAAATAAAATACATCAGCCTTCACAACTCACACAAATCATCATATAAACACATAAACACAACTTCACATACATTCCACCTTCCAACAATAATCACATAATATAGTTCATAATTACACTAAACCAGACAATAATTAAATAATTCGTTTTTGAAATTCCTTGAACTGGATAATGAACAATAAAATAAAATAAAAATTTCCTTCTCATTTTAGGAAAACATTAACATTCTTAAAATAATACTAAAATCATTTTCTGAAAATTCGGGTTATTACACTACCAGCTTCAACTTGCTAGTGTAAGTGTGTGCACAAGAACAAAGCACGTGACTTCTCATACAAAAGCGTCAAGAACACAAGAATTCTACGCATGCATGGGTGTATCAAGCAAAATACAACAACTAATCAAATTGCATGGCTAGAATTATTTTTGGTATTTTTAATTTTTTAATTTTTTGGATTTTTAAATTTATATTTTTTTTTGATTTTTTTTTAAACATTGAGAACTCATCCCCACACTTAAGCGGTTCATTGTCCCCAATGAACTAATGAACAAGATACAAAACTACAACTAAAAACAAAATAAAACTACACTAAAAAGAAAAGAAAGAATACTCCCCTGGAATCAAGGTGTCGGGTGTGAAAACCACCCCTCATTCGCTTAGGAGCCATAATAACCAAAACGCCACTCACCACCAACAACCACCAAGAAATATCCTACCAAAAATACCCAATTAACAAAACTAATACAAAACCCCCAATTTATAAGAACACAAATTCGTAAAAAAAAAAAAAATCCCAACTACGAATCAAAGAGGTGAACTTGCAATTAATTCCTCTTTAGAATTGAATTTTTAGAGATTTAAATAAATAGAAAAGGAATTGGGTTTGTATGAAAAGGTGGGTATAAATATAAGATGATGGATAGATGAAATTTAAAAATTTAGAGTGTAGGAGAGATTTAAGATGGTATGGAATTGATGTGGGATAGATATAGGTATTAGGGATATAGGATTTGAGAGTTGGAATAAAATTTAGGGTTGAATTTGTGCTGAAAAACAACAAAAATCGGAAAAATTCTGGGCAGAAAGGGGTGTCACGCAGGCGCAACCTGCGTTACAGGTGCGCAGGGCGCGGGAAGGGCAGTAACGCAGGCGCAGCCTGCGTTACAGGGTGAGCAGACTGCGGTAAGATCAGAAACGCAGGGGCAGCCTGCGTTACAGAGCTCAAAAATTCGATTTTTTTTTAAAGAACACACAATTTTTTTTTTTACACAACAAGGCTTAGGTTGAACAAATAACTAAGCAATTCTACTATATATAAAAGAGAAGGAACGAAGTACTCCCCTATGCAAAAGCATGAAGTGCACCGATCCTCCAATGAAATCTTGGGTTGCCTCCCAAGCAGCGCTTTTTTAGAGTCATTAGCTTGACCTCCTAAAAAATACTCCGATGAAAACGGAATATCCAATTTCTCGATCATAAACTCGTCACCACAAAAAGTATCAAGAGTGTTAGTGGTTGTCTTTATCCTGTAGAAAGTCTCCAAACAAGCATCAGTAAAATAAAATATGTCATTAATAAGCAATAGAGAGAGTGCTTGTGCAGTTTTGGAAAACTTTGTGATAAAACAGCGATAAAATTCAACACCACGAAAATATTGAACTCCCTTGACATAAGGTGGAGGTTCTGGTGGTGGCTTTTCTTCACTCCTCACTTTCACTGGAGTCATTCGGACATCTTGGCTTATCACATCATTGGCTAATAAGACACTTCCATCTTCTCCCTCTTCTCGAGCTTAAAATGTATGAGCCACTTTGTATGGATCCTCAACCAGAATTTGAGAAATATCATCTTGGACAATATTTGTTATCACATCAACCTTGAAATAAGTGTTCTTGAGCAAAGAAGCCTTGTAAGTAGAGGCTAGATCAAGAGCAAATTTATCAATACATGGTAGCTGAGGCACAGGTTGTGGAAGAGAAACAACAACCATCTCTGTATTGCTTTCCTTTGTAGCCTCATCATCAGTCACATTGTCCTTGGTAGCAGCAACATCATTGATCTCGTCATCGGTGGCATACTCTTTCTCTTTATCAATGGCCTCATCATCAACATACATGGAGAAACTATCATATTCCTGATCGCTTGTGAGATTGATAGCAGTCAGGTCCTCTTCGGATCGGATAGATGATGATGGTAAATAGTCGAGCTGCCCTGAAGTAGAAGAGTTAGCCAACTGTGCAATTTGAGATTCAATCGCCAAACTTTGAGTTTCTAATTCTTCAAAACTCTTTAGCAGTTTATTCAAGATATCCCACATCTCATTTGTCTGATCAACTTGCACATCTACACTGGATTGAGAAACATGTAGATCTTCTTGTAGAGGAGGATATTGATATTCTTGCTATGGCGGCTGCTCATATGACTGATAATATTGTTGCTCAAACTGTTGTTAATTATGATATGAAAAATTTTGAGCACCATTGTCCTGGTAGTAGAAATTTGGTTGATTCACGCATTCTTGATCAAAAGTGTTTGAATACTGATTGTACCCATATCCTTCTTCAAAAGAATTCATTTGTCCGCATTGAGCATTATGAGAATTATAGACATTGTAAGAACATTCAAAACCATAGTGACCCTGCACACCGCAAATTTGACAGAAGTTGTAAGTTTTAGGGGCCACTTGTGACATCTCATTGATACTCATTGGACGCATAGTGGGCTTTGTAGGGTTGAATGAGGCAATTTCTCGAGTATGTGCCTCTACTAGGGAAGATAAGAGTGCAACTCCTTGTGCAAAAGTATCAACTTCACCCATTGCAAACCTGTAAACTTTCAACAAAGCCAAGAAAATGTAAAATCTGCCTCAATTGGAACAAAAGTTCCAATAATACAATGGAAACAATCTAAACAACTAAATTAAAATCAATAGAAACTCGCTGTCTCCCCGGCAGCGGCGCCAAAAACTTGATGTGTCAAATTATACCTAACCGCAAGCGCACGGTGTCTATTGCTAGTACAAATGGCAAGCGGGTCAAATCCACAAGGAGACAGGTTCTACTAATTCATTTTCAGTTATCGCTAATTGTTTCAGGGACAAACGATTATTGGAGAATATTAATTAACTAATTAAACAAGATTAACACTAATTAAACAGATGATAAACAAATTATTTAAAACCTAGGGCAATCAGGTCCACCATGCTTACACAATTGGCTCTTAAGCTAAAGCAATCAATGTGATCCTATAACTAGAGTATGTTAATCTCTTCCAAGCATTAACACTCTTGAAACATTCAACACAATTAACCACTTTTAGTAATTCAATTAATCAGGTAATTAGAGTCAAGTTAATCTCTTCCAAGCATTAACGTTCTCAGAAATCCAATGATGCTTCAGCACTCAAATTCAATTCTGCTAATCGTATGTGTGCCTCTAGTAAGTAAATCTCTCGATCCACACCCCTATTTGCATATAATTAATCCATGATATCGGCCGATTACACAAATTAATGATTAAAACATATCAATCAGAATTAACCATAACCAATCAAACCACTATGAAAATCATGCCAATATTAGTGCAAACATGGCTTCCCTTTAAGCCCTAGAAATAACTACTCGCTAATAATTAAACAAGTAAAACAACTAGTAAAACAAGAAAACATAATTAAACTAATAAGAACAAAGAAAAGATTAAGAGAACAAAACCTTCAAACTTCAATGTTGTCACCCAAAAGAAGAGTCATGGTGTTTCTCTACATCTCCAAGTAATAATACTAATCTACTCTAAACTATATTATCTGATCTAATATTACCCTCTCTAATAATGTGTTCCAAGATGTGTTTATATAGCCTCTTGATTTAGTCTCTAAGCAATTGCCTTCTTAGAGTTGGAATAGAAGATGACAAGTTTCCAAGCTTGGTTGTAAAATTTATAACTTCTTTTTCTCCTCTGTTTCTAGGCTCTTCCAACTGGATTTTGCTCACTGGACCACCTCTGAATTGTAGATAATTCCACAAGCTTCGCGTGGACAGTAAGATCGTCAAATTCTGACTTCTGGAACTCAAGATATGGCCCAAACAGTGTTAAACAGCCCGTGTAGCCCAATAGTACGAATTTCCTTCTATTTTATCTCCAAATTAGCTCTTTTTGCTCCAAATCCTTCCAAGTCATGAATTCTTTATTTCTTACAATAAAACAATCAAATCTATTAAATAAAAATCCAAATAAATGCAAAACACAATAAATATGAGAATAAAATCATCTAGAATATATATAAAAATATATTCTATCAATCAACAAAACCAGGTGGTTGCTCCACATATACTTCCTCATCAAGCTTGCCGTTTAGAAAAGCACTCTTTACATCCATCTGGTGTACCTTGAATTTTGAATGAGCTGCAAATGCAAGAAACATCCTGATTGCTTCCAATCTCGCTACAGGTGCAAAGGTTTCAACATAGTCAATTCCTTCTTCTTGAGAATAACCCTTGGCTACCAGTCTTGCTTTGTTTCTTACAATCATACCAGATTCATCTAGCTTGTTTCTGAAAACCCATTTTGCACCAACAATAGATCTATCTTTAGGTCTTGGTACCAGTTTCCAGGCTTTGTTCCTCTCAAACTCTTTTAACTCTTCCTGCATTGCAATTACCCAATCAGGATCCTATAAGGCTTCTTCAACCTTCTTTGGTTCATTCTTTGAGAGAAAACAGCTATACAAGCATTCATTCTGAATTGATCTTCTAGTTCGAACACCACCATTTGGATCACCAATTATCAAATCTTCAGTATGATCCCCTGTCCATTTTCTAACAGGTGGTAGATTACCTCTGCTAGACTCTCCCCCTAAGTTAGTGGTATCTCTTGTAGAAGAATTTTCTCTGCCTTTAAAAGCTCCCTCTTGATCAGTAGAATTAGTAGAATCCAAACTGCTGCTAGTTCCTGATCTTCCTTCAATAGTCTCTAAAGGATCAGTTCCTGATGGAGTAGACTATGAATAACTAGTCTGTTCCTGATGAACACTGTGTTCTCTCCTTGATTAATTTCCTCCCCCTCAACAGTAGCATTCCTTTGAGTAGCAATAGAAATTTCTTCAGGAGAACCTTCATCATCACTGGAGAGCATCTCAGATTCCTTAAGATTTTCAAATTCCAATTTGTCATGGCTTTCATCAGTTTGCAGAATTCCAAATTTCTTGTCATCAAATGCAACATGAATTGATTCCATAACAATGTGAGTTCTGAGATTTTAAACTTTGAAGGCCTTTGATGCTGAATATCCTAGAAATATTGCTTCATCCGATTTGGCTTCAAACTTCTCAAGTTGTTCTGGATGAACTTTCAGGACATAGCATTTACATCAAAAGATGTGAAAGTATTTCACACTTGGTTTCTTTCCTTTGATCATCTCATAGGGAGTCTTTCCATGACCATTTACCAAGGTACAATTTTGAGTGAAACATATAGTGTTGATAGCTTCTGCCCAGAAATAGGTTGGAAGCTTTGCATCTGCAAGCATGGTTCTTACTGCCTCTATGAGAGTTCTGTTCTTTCTTTCTACTACACCATTTTGCTGAGGTGTTCCAGGTGTAGAAAACTATTGAGTAATTCCATTGTCTGCACAATACTCCTCCATTGTAGAATTCTTGAATTATGTACCATTGTCACTTCTGAGTACCTTGACTTTGTACTCAGAGCTATTCTGAATATTCTTGACAAGCTCAATGATTTGCTGAGGAGCTTCATCCTTCTTGTGTAGAAAGAATACCCATGTGAACCTTGTGTAATCATCCACCATAACTAGAGCATATCTTTTCTTGCTGATAGACATAATGTTTACTGGACCAAATAGATCAAGATGCAGCATGTGAAATGGTTCAGTGATTGAATTTTCTGTCTTGCTCTTAAAAGTGGTTCTTCTTTGTTTTCCAAGCTGACAAGCATCACAAAGTCAATCTTGCACATAATTTGCTTGAGGTAGGCCTCTCACTAGATTTTACTTAACAAGATGATTAAGCTTATTGAAGTTAAGATGTGAGAGCTTCTTGTGCCAATTCCAACTTTCATCATTTGATGCCTTGCTGTAAAGACATCTGACAATTCCTTTAGATGTGTCACTTAAGCTGGCTTCATATATGTTACCATGTCTCTGACCAGTTAGAACAATGGCTCCATTCTTCATATTCAAGATTTTGCATCCTTCTCTGTCAAAGATTGATTGGTAACCTTTATCACCCAGTTGACTTATGCTTAAAAGTGTGTGTTTCAAGCCTTCAACCAGTGCTACGTTTTCTATGATGACATTCCCCAAAACAATTGAGCCATATCCCAGAGTTTCTCCTTTGTTGCCATCTCCAAAAGATATTACTGGGCCAACTTTCCTCTCAAACTTTGTAAGCAGGGACTTCTTTCCAGTCATATGTCCAGAGCATCCACTGTCCAAGATAATTGAATGCTTCTTTCCTGTGCCCTGCAAACAAAAAGTAACTAATTAGAAATTTTTAGGACCCAACTTTGATTGGATCCTTTCTTACTAGATTTAGAAATAACATGCTTTGAAGATTTTGCTTTGGAGTTACCTGTTACAAAGTTAATCTTAGACTCTGATTTCACAAACTGTTTGTGACTAGGAGTTTCAGATTTCAGAGAATAATAGTCATAATACAGTTCATGATATTCTCTACACATGTAAATGGAATGAAGTAATGTTAGCATTGATCTTTTGCATGGTTAGATGAATTTTGTGGGTACATTCACTATAAACCCTCACGAGACAACACTCGTCCTACTAGGGCTGCCTAGGGGTTTAACGGCTTGTTGCATATGCTCAATGCAATCGTGTCATCTACGAAAGTGATGTTTGTTAGGACTTAGTTTTTATTTCACTTATTTGCCCGAGGACGTGCAAATGCTAAGTGTGGGGATGTTTGATAGAGTATATTTTTATATATATTTTAGATGATTTTATTCTCATATTTATTGTGTTTTGCATTGATTTGGATTTTTATTTAATAGATTTTATTGTTTTATTGTAGGAAATAAAGAATTCATGACTTGGAAGGATTTGGAGCAAAAAGAGCTATTTTGGAGATAAAATAGGAGAAAATTCGTATTATTAGGCTATACGGGCTGTCTGCACTGTTTGGGCCATATCTTGAGTTCCAGAAGTCAGAATTTGACGATCTTACTGTCCACGCGAAGCTTAGGGAATTATCTTTAATTCAGAGGTGGTGCAGTAAGCAAAATCCAACTGGAAGAGCCCAGAAACAGAGGAGCAAAATTAGTGACGAATTTTACAAGAAAATCCTATTTAATTATGGATATCTTTTTGTAAATTGATTAGGATATTAAAAATACTTTTATTAGAAGATAGAGATCAGATTTTATTGGGGGATTTTATTATAAAAACGTTAAAAGATAGATAGACATATACAGACGTTTTTACATAAGCTAGGGTTTTCGTTTTTCTCTCTTCATCTCTTCTTTTGTAAGCACTTAGTTTAATTTGGATCTTCATTGTTCTTCGTTATTCAAAGGTTTAAGGTACTCTTTATCTCATCTTGTTTATTATTACATGTTTATTATGGCTTCTTTCATTATTATTATTATTAGTTTTTATTCTACCATGAGTGAGTAGTTTAATTCTAGGGTACTAAGGGGAGCCATGTTTGCACCATGATTTGGGCTTAATTTGATTAGTAGATTGATGGGTAAAGAGTAATTCTGATTGATATGTTATAATTCTTAATTTGTGTAATTGCGCAATATCACAGATTAATTGATTGCAATAGGAGTAATAGATCGAGAGATTTTACTACTAGAGGCTTACATACAATTAGCAGAATTGAAGGTGAGTGTGAGAACATCATTAGATATTCTGAGAGTGTTAATGCTTGAGAAAGATTAACCATTGCTTTAATTACTTAATCCTATTGAAAAGCTATACTTTTGTGATTTGTTTGGTGTAAACATGGTGAACCTGAATTGCCCTAGATCCTTTAATTAATTGATTTAAAACCTTTGTTAAATTTGTTTTAGTAGTTAATACAATTCTCCAACAATCGTTTGTGACTAGAAACAATTGATAGCAATTGAATTGAAACTGAAACTGTCTCCTTGAGGATTCGACCCGTATTTGCTAGTATCTACTACAATTGATACCGTGCGCTTGCGGTTAGGTATAATTTAACACATCAAGTTTTTGGCGCCGCTGCCGGGGAGACGCCTAGTTTCTATAATTTTAGTTTGATTGTTTTATATTGTTTCTCTTGTCTCTTTGGAACACTTGTTCCAACTGAGACCGATCTTACTGCTTTTCCTTGTTTAGTTATTGATGCCCAGGACCAGGTCTCAAACGAAAATTGATCAAGCGAAAGAGGATACAACTCCTCTTAGTCCAGATTCTGGTATTACTTGTCAACAATACATAGATTTACAAAGGAAAGAGAAGCAGCAAAAGATATCTGAACCAAAGATTGAGATGGCGGACCTTCCTCCCAAATCTTTGAAGAATTACTCACAGCCCTCTCCGAGTGGGGTACCTACTGGCCTTGCTATGCCAGCAATTCAAGCAGCAAATTTTGAGATCAAGCCTGCTTTGCTCACTATGATCCAACAGAATCAATTTGCTGGACTTGCCTCTGAAGACCCTACACTTCATCTGCAACGGTTTCAACAGCTCTGTTCTACAATTAAACATCAGGGAGTCACTCCAGACCAGTTGAAAGTCATGTTGTTCGGTTTCTCTCTTCGTGATAAAGCTCAAAAATGGTTAAACGATATTGAATTGACCAAGTGGGATGAGATTGCTCAAGCCTTCTTAACTGAGTTCTTCCCTCCTAACAGAACCGACGATTTGATCGACAAGATGATGGGTTTTAAGCAAGATTATGGTGAATCTCTACGGGATGCTTGGGACAGATTCAAGGATTATCAACGTGCATGCCCTCACCATGGTCTTGAGAAGTGGTTTCTGCTTAAACGCTTCTACAATGGTCTTGATCCTGAGACAAAAGGTATGGTTGATAACGCTGCAGGTGGTGTATTTCTGGATAAAGGAGTTGATGATGCATATGCTTTTCTTTCAAATTTGGCTGCTAATCACTTCAGTAATCCGAGAGCAACCAAGAAAGGGGGTAAACTTGAAGTGGATGCTTATTCTCTATTATCATCTCAACTCGCTGCATTAACTCAGGAGATCCACTCATTGAAGACATCTCAGCCCTCTACTCAACCTATGAGTATCAATGCATTGTCATCCATGGCTCCTATGAATAATCCTGTTTGTGAAGTCTGTGGCATCCAAGGCCACTATGGTAATGATTGCCAATACAATGCTCAAAATTCACATAATTTTCAGATGGAGCAAGCAAATGTTTTCCAACAGAGGCACCAGTACAATCCATACTCCAACACTTACAATCCTGGTTGGAAAGATCATCCGAACTTCTCATATAGGAACAATAATGCTCAGAATACAAATGTTCCTAATCAGCAGCAATATCAGCAGTCGTACCAGCCTCCTCCACAGCAGCAGTATAGGCCTCCTCAAGGACCTATGAATCCCCCTGGATTTCAAAGGCCTCCTCAGAATTATGCTCCTCAAGCCAATCAAGCTGCACAGGCTGATAATCAAGGTGACATGATGAAGATATTGTTACAAATGCAAAAGAGTATGGATGATACCAACAGAAAGATGAACCAGATGGAGATTCATAACAAGATGTTGGAAACTCAGATTGCTCAAATGGCTAGTTCTTCATCTACAAGGCAACAAGGCTCTCTACCAGCACAATCAACTCAGCCAAAGGAAAATGTGAATGCCATTGCTCTTAGGAGTGGTCGTACATATGATGCTCCTCCAATGCCTACTGACGATGTTCCTACTGAGAAAGAAGAAGAAAATTCTGAGGAAGACAAGATAGAGAAAGTTGTTGAAGATACAAACGAAGATGGAACTGAGGAAAGCAAGAAAAAGGACAAGGAGAAGACTGCAGTTATTCCTCCACCATTTGTGCCAAAGCTCCCATTCCCTAGCAGGATGAACAGAACTAAGGTGGACCAGCAGTTTGGTAAGTTCATGACACTTGTCAAGAATCTTGAGGTAACAGTTCCTTTCACTGATTTAATTTCTCAAGTTCCATCATATGCAAAGTTTCTTAAGGATATTCTCACTAAGAAAAGGTCTTTTGGTGAGGTAGAGACAGTAGCTTTTACTGAAGAGTGTAGTGCTGTTTTACAGAATAAGTCTCCACCTAAGCTCAAAGATCCTGGTAGTTTTTCGATCCCGTGTCATTTAGGTGCATTGTTCATTGATAAAGCTTTATGTGATTTAGGCGCTAGTGTCTCAGTCATGCCTCTCTCAGTTTTTCAGAAACTAAATATGGGAGAATTAAAATGTACACAGATGACTTTGCAAATGGCAGACCGTTCGATAAAATATCCCCTTGGAATTTTAGAGGATGTGCCTGTTAGGGTTGGAAAATTCTATATTCCTGTAGACTTTGTAGTTCTAGATATGGAAGAGGATAGTCAGATACCTATTATTTTAGGTAGACCATTTCTCTGTACTGCAGGTGCTGTTATTGATGTTAAAAGTGGGACTCTCACATTGAGTGTTGGTGATGATAAAATTGCTTTTACTCTAACCTCTGCTCTTAAATCCCCTTTGCTTGAGAATACTTGTTGTAGTATTGATGTTGTAGATGAAATTGTCCAAGATTATACTCCTCAGATTCTATTGAATGATACATTGGAAGCAGTGCTCATGCTTGAAGCTTCAGAAGGAGAAGGACATGCTGAAGTCGATTCATTGATTCTTGAGTTGAATGATCACAACATTGATTCCATTGACAGTTCTTCAGTTCGAGATCTTTCGAGTATTAAGCTTGGGAAACTTCCACCACATTTGAGGTATGTCCTTTTCAATAATGAGCTAGTGATTTTTGAAGAGGGGCATGATAACGTGTTGCGAAGGTGGAAAACCAATGATAAGGAAGAAGAAAGTTTTGTTCAGCCGGTTGAGTCGGAGAAGCACTCTAGAGGTGTGAAGAAGAAAAAGAAGAAGATTTGGCCGTTGGGTAGTAAAATCAAGTTGAAGTCTGAGGGGAGATTTTTGTGGAAAGCAAACAATCAAGATGTCAACGTTCGTAGGAATGGTTTTTCAGTTGAGGATGGTTCAGTAATTCTTTTGAGACCGCCTTGAGTTGAGGAAGTAACGTCAAGCTAAAGACTCTAAATAAGCGCTTCTTGGGAGGCAACCCATGATTTTGGTATGGTTAGTATTTTTTTTTTTAATTATTATTTTTGTATTTTTTTTTAGGTTAGACATTTTTATTATATTTTTTTTATTTTTTTTTACTCCCACATGGTGCCTTCATGAATTTCTTGAAGTGTTTCAGGGTATGATTATTTCGAATTTTACAAAATCTCTGAAAAAAAGAAAAAAAAAACTGCGGGTGAAATCGAAGTAGAACAGAGATGAAATACTGGCGTATAAGTTTGTCCAAGCCATGGTTTAACGCCCTGTTCTTGTAGGGCTCGACAATACCAGTAATATTAATTTTTCAAACCGGCGTTTTACGTCCTTGAAAATAAATAGAAGATTCAATACCGGGGTTTATATTCGTTGAACCTGCGGTTTCAGTTCCCTGTATACTGAGCGCTTCAAGCACTTGCGCGCGCGAACATCAATTCCAGTACTTCACGCGCGTGGCTGTAGTCCACTTCTCTTGCAGCTGTCCACTTCACAAGCCCATCCTAGTTGCTGCAGCCTGCAGGCCCATTTAATTGGAGGCAAGGCCCATTTCATTGGAGGCCATTAATCTGGATGCACACACATGGCTACATGATCGTCTATACATTGCTATATATGTCATCAGCTACAACTTCATCTTCCACTTGTTTGCCATGTCATTCGCCACATCACAGCCAAGTTATCACTCCATCAGCGCCCAGTAATCTGCCATGTTAGCTGCTGGGTTGGCAGCCTTATTCAAAAATATGTTGAAAATAATTGATGGCCAAAGGAGTTGAACCCCTGACCATGGGGTGAGCACCACAATGATTCTATTTGCCACTTCCAACCACCTGTTCTACGATGTTGTTGTGTAAATTTCTGAAGCAGCTAATTAATAATTCATGAAGGACTGGAATTGTGCAAGCCAATTTCTTGGAATGGCCACTTCATGCTCTTATATTAGGGGAGTATTCTTCACCTTTCTTTGTATATTTGTTATAATTATTATTATTATTATTATTATTATTATTATTATTATTATTATTATTATTATTATTTTTCTTTATTATTTTTTTATTTTATTTAGGAATTATTTTTTGTATTTTTTTTCTTTTCTTTTATATATTTGTTCATTGAGGACAATGAACCACTTAAGTGTGGGGATGAGTTCTCAACGATTAAAAATCCAAAAAAAAAATTATATATTATTAAAAATAAAAAATTAAAAAATTAAAAATACCAAAAATAATTCTAGCCATGCAATTTGATTAGTTGTTGTATTTTGCTTGATACACCCATGCATGCGTAGAATTCTTGTGTTTATGGACGCTTTTGTATGAGAAGTGATGTGCTTTGTTCTTGTGCACACACTTACACTAGCAAGTTGAAGCTGGTAGACTTAATTGGATGTTGTAAGTGATTAGAATGACATGAATATGTGCAAGATGACTTGGTTTTCATGCTTTGAGTACAAGTAGGTGCGTTAGAGAGTCTTGTTACTTGGGATTGATTATGTTTTGTCACACCAAGTGAGTTTTGAGCCTATATACATATCTTTTGCATGATTTTTCGTTTGCTTGAGTGTCCACATGTTGTTTACATTGCTAGCACTTACTTGAGATCTTTCTTGAAATGCATGACATTACTTGATGATGAGATGATAAAGGCACTTAGGCTTAACCTCATATTTCCTATATATCCACACCTTTTATACATGATCAATTAGTTAACCCGTTGAGCTTAATCCTATTCTTTCGGTGACACACCACATTACTTGCCATTATCCTTTTTATTCTATTGGCCTTACATTGAATTTGAACCTAAATTATCAAAGGCTAGTATCGTGCTTAAGGGAGTAATAAGGTGTTCATAAAAAGGGGGTTATTGATGATCATACTTTTGGGGAATATTAATTTTGGGTTGATGCTTGCTAGTCGAAATTCATAAAAATATCTATGGATCATTGTGTTTATTCCTTAGCTCTCACAGAAAAAAGAAAAAAAAACAGAAAAAAAAAGAAAAAAAAAAGAAAAAAATGAATAAATTTGAGAGCATTCTTATGTTTGTATGATCCTTCTTCATTCGACTAGTCAAGTTATTATAAGGGATATTGAAAAATCCAAGTGTGGGGAAGTATTTGTTATAATAGAAAGGGAATGGAATGAATTATATTGTTGGGTACTAGCTTTTGACATTTAACCTGTTTTAGCTTTACTTGACATACCTGGTCCCTAGCCCACGCTACAACCCGAATAAAGACCTTTTGATTGTCATCAGTGATGTATGTTGTGTTGAGAGTGAGATTGATTGCGAGTGTCAAGTTGTGTTTATGATTTTGTTGAAATTGAGTGATACACTTAACCTTGTTCTTGAGTGAATATTCGTTTTTGAGTGAAAGGTGAGTTATTACTTGTTTTGGCATAGGAGATCCCGGGTTTAGACTTAAAGATGTGTTTCTTGTGGGCTTAGCATGATTACCAACGATTTTTACACTTGACATGAATTTTTATGACCTTCTGCATGTTGGTTGAGTAGACTACGTGAATACTTGCACTTTCGACACCAAGACATCCTATGTTTGCTTTGATTCTTAAGTTGATGTGGCATGAGAGGACTTGTGTGTGTGGTGTTGTGTTAGCATTGATCTTTTGCATGGTTAGATGAATTTTGTGGGTACATTCACTATAAACCCTCACGAGACAACACTCGTCCTACTAGGGCTGCCTAGGGGTTTAACGGCTTGTTGCATATGCTCAATGCAATCGTGTCATCTACGAAAGTGATGTTTGTTAGGACTTAGTTTTTATTTCACTTATTTGCCCGAGGACGTGCAAATGCTAAGTGTGGGGATGTTTGATAGAGTATATTTTTATATATATTTTAGATGATTTTATTCTCATATTTATTGTGTTTTGCATTGATTTGGATTTTTATTTAATAGATTTTATTGTTTTATTGTAGGAAATAAAGAATTCATGACTTGGAAGGATTTGGAGCAAAAAGAGCTATTTTGGAGATAAAATAGGAGAAAATTCGTATTATTAGGCTATACGGGTTGTCTGCACTGTTTGGGCCATATCTTGAGTTCCAGAAGTCAGAATTTGACGATCTTACTGTCCACGCGAAGCTTAGGGAATTATCTTTAATTCAGAGGTGGTGCAGTAAGCAAAATCCAACTGGAAGAGCCCAGAAACAGAGGAGCAAAATTAGTGACGAATTTTACAAGAAAATCCTATTTAATTATGGATATCTTTTTGTAAATTGATTAGGATATTAAAAATACTTTTATTAGAAGATAGAGATCAGATTTTATTGGGGGATTTTATTATAAAAACGTTAAAAGATAGATAGACATATACAGACGTTTTTACATAAGCTAGGGTTTTCGTTTTTCTCTCTTCATCTCTTCTTTTGTAAGCACTTAGTTTAATTTGGATCTTCATTGTTCTTCGTTATTCAAAGGTTTAAGGTACTCTTTATCTCATCTTGTTTATTATTACATGTTTATTATGGCTTCTTTCATTATTATTATTATTAGTTTTTATTCTACCATGAGTGAGTAGTTTAATTCTAGGGTACTAAGGGGAGCCATGTTTGCACCATGATTTGGGCTTAATTTGATTAGTAGATTGATGGGTAAAGAGTAATTCTGATTGATATGTTATAATTCTTAATTTGTGTAATTGCGCAATATCACATATTAATTGATTGCAATAGGAGTAATAGATCGAGAGATTTTACTACTAGAGGCTTACATACAATTAGCAGAATTGAAGGTGAGTGTGAGAACATCATTAGATATTCTGAGAGTGTTAATGCTTGAGAAAGATTAACCATTGCTTTAATTACTTAATCCTATTGAAAAGCTATACTTTTGTGATTCGTTTGGTGTAAACATGGTGAACCTGAATTGCCCTAGATCCTTTAATTAATTGATTTAAAACCTTTGTTAAATTTGTTTTAGTAGTTAATACAATTCTCCAACAATCGTTTGTGACTAGAAACAATTGATAGCAATTGAATTGAAACTGAAACTGTCTCCTTGAGGATTCGACCCGTATTTGCTAGTATCTACTACAATTGATACCGTGCGCTTGCGGTTAGGTATAATTTAACACATCAAGTTTTTGTGGTAAGTATTCCCGCCTGTCACGCGGGTGACCCGGGTTCGATCCCCGGCAGCGGCGCCAAAAACTTGATGTGTTAAATTATACCTAATCGCAAGCGCACGGTATCAATTGTAGTAGATACTAGCAAATACGGGTCGAATCCTCAAGGAGACAGTTTCAGTTTCAATTCAATTGCTATCAATTGTTTCTAGTCACAAACGATTGTTGGAGAATTGTATTAACTACTAAAACAAATTTAACAAAGGTTTTAAATCAATTAATTAAAGGATCTAGGGCAATTCAGGTTCACCATGTTTACACCAAACAAATCACAAAAGTATAGCTTTTCAATAGGATTAAGTAATTAAAGCAATGGTTAATCTTTCTCAAGCATTAACACTCTCAGAATATCTAATGATGTTCTCACACTCACCTTCAATTCTGCTAATTGTATGTAAGCCTCTAGTAGTAAAATCTCTCGATCTATTACTCCTATTGCAATCAATTAATCTGTGATATTGCGCAATTACACAAATTAAGAATTATAACATATCAATCAGAATTACTCTTTACCCATAAATCTACTAATCAAATTAAGCCCAAATCATGGTGCAAACATGGCTCCCCTTAGTACCCTAGAATTAAACTACTCACTCATGGTAGAATAAAAACTAATAATAATAATAATGAAAGAAACCATAATAAACATGTAATAATAAACAAGATGAGATAAAGAGTACCTTAAACCTTTGAATAACGAAGAACAATGAAGATCCAAATTAAACTAAGTGCTTACAAAAGAAGAGATGAAGAGAGAAAAACGAAAACCCTAGCTTATGTAAAAACGTCTGTATATGTCTATCTATCTTTTAACGTTTTTATAATAAAATCCCCCAATAAAATCTGATCTCTATCTTCTAATAAAAGTATTTTTAATATCCTAATCAATTTACAAAAAGATATCCATAATTAAATAGGATTTTCTTGTAAAATTCATCACTAATTTTGCTCCTCTGTTTCTGGGCTCTTCCAGTTGGATTTTGCTTACTGGACCACCTCTGAATTAAAGATAATTCCCTAAGCTTCGCGTGGACAGTAAGATCGTCAAATTCTGACTTCTGGAACTCAAGATATGGCCCAAACAGTGCAGACAGCCCGTATAGCCTAATAATACGAATTTTCTCCTATTTTATCTCCAAAATAGCTCTTTTTGCTCCAAATCCTTCCAAGTCATGAATTCTTTATTTCCTATAATAAAACAATAAAATCTATTAAATAAAAATCCAAATCAATGCAAAACACAATAAATATGAGAATAAAATCATCTAAAATATATATAAAAATATACTCTATCAAGTAAACTACCACAATGATAACAAGCTTTTTGTGGTTGGTATTGAATTTTCTGAGTCTTGGGGAATCTAGACTCAGTTTTCCAAGAAGGTTTTTGATTGCAGTCTAGGGCCAAATGATTATGATTTACACACTTATAGCATTTTTTCCTAGGTGCATCAGGTACATTCTTGTAATTATTTTCTTTGTTAATACCTTCTTTTCCATTCCTTATTCTTTTGATCTTGCTAGACTCTGAAAGACCTTCTAGTCTCTGTTTCAACTGAGACTTAGACAGAAAACCTATATTGACATTGTTAGGTTTCTCTAACACTTTCTCATCTGAATTACTATTGTTAATTCTCTTGTGTACAACGGGGATACCTTTTGAATCAACAAATTTAACATGATTAGGTTTAGAAACAATCTTCTTACCTTCAGATTTAGATGTGCTAGCTTCTAGTTTACTATTATCATTGACAATAGCTACAGTCTCTCCTTTTCTAGCCTTATCAAAACCTAAACCATTAACCTTACCAAGAATTTGACTTTCAATGATTTCTTGAGTCTTTTTACCAGAATTGTTAATGGTTTTCATCATATTCCTCTCTTCTTCTAGTTCTTTTCTGACATAGTCATAAGCCTCAAGAATAACACCATAATCATGCTTAGCTTTATCAGAACTTAACTTATATTCTTCCATTTGAATTAACTCAGATTCAAGAAAAATATTTCTATCAACTAATTTATCAATCTTAATCTTAAGATCATCTTTTTTACTAGTAAGAATTCTAAAATTAGTCATAAGATTCTTAAACTCAACATGGATAGATCTAATATCATAAGAATCTAAGCTATCAAATAAATCAAGAGAGTGAAGTGATACCTTAACAGAAGATGGAAAAGTTTTCTTTGGAGATCCAGATTTGTCTGAAATATTTGCCATCAATGCAATGTTGTCATAATCCAATTCATCTTCAGAATCACTGGAATCAGCCCAATCCTTCTGTGTGACCATGAGTGCATTACCCTTTCCTGAATTCCTAGGCTTCTTACACTCACTAGCAAAGTGTCCAAGCTCACTGCAGTTGAAGCACTTGATCTTGGCCTTATCAAGCTTAACAATTGTACTTTTGCCCTTATCACTCTTCTTTTCCTCTTTCTTTTGAAAAGGTCCTTTGCTAAATCTTCTCCTGTTGAATCTTCCTTTCTTGAAAGCTTTAGCAAACATAACAAAGAGTTCCTGCATCTCTGATTCAGAATCTTCATTGTCAGAGTCTATATCAGTAGTCTCTGACTCAGAACTTTCTTTGCTTTTCTTCTTCCTTGAGTCCTTTACAGTAGGCTCAACATTCTGTTCCTCTGGAAGCTTCTTTGATTCAGATTGAGCAGTGAGTGCTACAGTTTTAATATTTCCTTCACTCCTGCTCTTCTTCTGCTGCCTATCAAGTTCATAAGCCCTTAGTTTTCCATAAACTTCCTCTAATGAAATTTCATCCAAATCATTAGCTTCCTCAATTGCAGATATCTTCTCATTGTAGAAATCAGGCAAGGCTTTCGTGAACTAAGTATTCATATCCTCTAAGTCATAATATTTACCATGCATGGTCATCTCATTGATGAGTTTTGTAAACCTATCAAAGGTATCAGTAAGTGACTCACCAGACTTGGATTCAAAGTATTCATACTGTTGTATGAGAAGTGTTCTCATATTCTTCCTAACAGGTTTAGTTCCTTCACAATGAAAGCATCCTTTAGATTGTCCCATATGTCCTTAGCAGTCTTACAAGAGAGAACATAGTTAGGGAGAACAGAATCAAGACTGTTGAATAGTATGTTTCTCACTTTAGCATCCTTAAGAACATTCTCCTTTTCCTTATCTGTCCATTCAGATTTAGGCTTCTCTGCTGTATGTTCTGGAATAACCTCACTGTTGTGCCCAAAATCTCCATGGACTAGATTTAGGCCCATTAATCAATAGGGTCCGATCCATACAAGTTAGAAGAATGATCCAGTACGAGTTATGAAGATCAAATGGAAGAAATGAATAAGGAAGTATAAATATTAGGAGGTTCCCAATGGTCAGGAAGCTGAGTTGAGCACTCGAAGACCAGGTTCCTCCCAGTCGAGGAGTTCGAATTAGCATAACAACAGCCATAGAGATGATAAAAGCATGTAAAGAGTTATCCAGTCTAACTAGTTTGTTATTTGTGCAGGTACTAACACCAAAAGGGAGGTCCCTAAGTGATATGTCCCGAAATAAGGAGGTCCCTAAGAAACAGGCTCCTGAGATATAGGTTCCTGAGTACCAGGTTCCTACGAGTTGCCAACAGAAAGTTCTAGAAGTCATCTAGAACAGATAAACGAATTGGTATCTGAGTATAATTCTAGGGCGCAGATGATCCTAGAATAACTCTAACCAATGAGAGAATCATAAGTGGGGTACGAACTCGAGTTCTACTCCACTTAGCCAAACTAGTTCGTGAAAGGCTCTAAAGGAACCTGAGTCCAACACGAATTAGATGACCGAATGCAGCTATTCCAGTAAGAGACAGAATCATACTAGAACTACGTGAGCTTGATCCCTATAAATACAAGGGTACGTAGGCACCTCAGGGTACGACGCATTAAGTTCTCTAATTTTCTCTAAAGGCACCTGAGATTATTGGAGATACCCTCGAGCTCAGCTCAACCCCCACAAACACAACCCAAACCTTTTTCATAGAACAGTTGATCGCTAGCCTATACAACTACCTGTAAACCTCACATAAGTTGATTACGAAATCCACTCATCAACATTGGCGCTAGAAGGAGGGGCATAGTTAATATCTTAAGAGTGGAAAAGATGTCAGGCAGCTCGGAAAGCGAAGCAACCCGTTCTGAGCGACAGGTTCATGAGGAGAACACATCTCCTCCCAGAGCACCGAAGGTCAGTAAAGCAGCCATGATGGAAATCCTAAAGACTGTGGGAGAACGTTTATCGACTTTGGAGCAGGCGTCAAGCAAAAAGAAGAAAAAGAAGGCAAAGAAGAGCAAGAAGTCGAAGGTTACTCCGAAACAGTTGAATTTTGAAGAATCTGAGAATGGAGAGGAGGTTCCAGACGATGGTGAAGAATCGAAGGAAGATAATGATGATGAAGATATGGAGAATCCTGAGAAGAGTAAAACTGGTAGCAAGGACCGTACAGGGTCCAAGAAAAAGAAGAAAACCAAGACTGGAGGTTCCTCAAAGAAAAAGAAGAAAGATAAAGACCCATCTGTCGAGATAATTGAAGAAAAAAGCACGGATTCAGATGAGGACACTGAAGAATCAAGCGCTGCAGGGTCGCAAGAGGAAGAAGGGACGAGTAAGAAGACAAAGGCGGAAGCTGTTGGGGAGGTGACAGCAGAAGATGTCAAGAAAATTTTGGCTCAACTCAAGGACGAAAAGAATCTTGCTGTGAACCCTATAACAGCCTCACCTTTCACCAAGAAGGTTCGAAAGTCGGCTCTGCCTAGGTCTTACAGGCCTTCGAATGAATTGAAATTCGATGGGACCACTGACCCTGTTGAGTATCTAAGTCGTTTTGACACAGAGATGGATGTTTATCAAGTGAAGGAAGCCACCAGGTGCAGGTTACTGGCTGCAACTCTACAGGGCGGAGCCCATCAATGGTTCAAAAGGTTACCTGCAGATTCGATCGGTTCTTGGGCAAGTATGGAAGCTCTTTGTCACTCAATTCAGAGCATCTGTTGCATTTGCCCCACCAACCAATACCTTAGCCAATATTAAGCAAAGACCTAGTGAGACATTGACAGAATATTTCAAGAGGTTTAATGCGGAGGTTCCTAAAGTTAGGAAGGCATCTGAGGAAACAATAAAGAATTTCTTAATCGCTGGAGTCAAAGGAGGCTCAGATTTTTGGAAAGCACTGCAGGGAAAAGAACCAGAGACATTGGCCGATTTTTATGCCCAGGCAGAACCCTTTCGATTGGTGGAGGAGTCTCTAGCTGAATTAAGGAAGGATCCAGATTTTGTAAGGCAAAGTGGAAGCAAGAGGTCGAGACAAAGAAGCCCCAACGGTCGTGACAATAAAAAGGTGGTTAGTCGCACATCCCAGGTGAAGCCTGAAACTGTGAATCCTACTAAACCTGTCATGAGTCAGGTACCGCCACCAGCTTCCTATAACAACAATAGACCAGAGAGACCCGTCTATGAAACTTTCACCCCTTTGGTAGCTCCGATTGATCATATTTACGCAGTGAATGAGAAGTCCTCATGGTTTAAGAAGCCTTTCAGAACCGGTCCCCCAGGGAATAAGAATGAGCGCCCCTACTGTGACTTCCATGATAATAATGGGCATAATACTGCAGATTGTCGTCACCTCAGAGATCTAATTGAAACTCTAATCAGACAAGGGCAATTGAGTGAATGGGTGGCTCAGGAAGGAAAAAAGTATAGAGATGAGAAGACTCAGAAGACACAGACACAGGAACCTGTCGTGATGGAGGGACCACCTAAGACTGGGTGCATACGCACAATTATGGGAGGTCCCCATATTGGAGGAAGCAGCAGGAATGCCATGGAGAGGTATACTCGTGAGGCTAAAGAACGTCCTTTAACCAGTATTTACAATCTGTCCCAGAGGTCCCCAAAGCTGTTTGAAGGAGAGGATGCAGATATTACTTTCACTGAAGAAGATGCTTCCTGGGTACATCATCCCCATACTGACGCTTTGGTTGTTGAGGCAGGAATTGGATCTTATGAGGTTCATCGAGTGCTAGTTGATAATGGAAGCTCTGTAAACTTGCTATCTTACTCAGCTTTCAAGAAGATGCATTTTCTGGATAAAGACTTAACTCCAACAAACGATACCTTGTACGGATTCACCAATAATCAGGTTCCTATCAAAGGTAAGATTCGTTTGCCGGTAACCTTAGGTGATAAACCATGTTGCATTACACAGTTGGCAGAATTCATTGTTATAGAAGAGAATATGAATTACAATGCTATTTTGGGAAGACCCATTTTGAAGGAGATGAGGGTAATAACCTCCATTTACCACCTCACTATGAAGTTCCCGACGCCAAATGGAGTTGGCATAGTTCGAGGATGTCAGTATGAGTCTAGAGAGTGTTATACCAAAGCTTTGCAACATGCTGCTAGAGCTGCTAAATTGCCTGAACCTATGGACGAGGTTCCTGATAGTTTTCCAGGAAAGAACCCAGACAAGATAACGGTCGACCTGCGCAGTTCGCCTTTGGAAGGTTTTGTGTCAGCATCCTGTAGAGTTATAAGAATTGAAGAGATCATAGAAGAGGAACCTCATGCTGAGTTTCCCGTTTTTCGGGGACCAGATACCCCCTACTTACTGATAGAAGGTGCACCCCCTACGGATAAGGATGGTGATGTGTGTATGGTAGAAGGGTTGGATGAAGAAAAATCCCGAAAACTGAAACATAATGGATGCAATGAAGACAGTCAGCCAGCATCAAAGAGAAGGAATGTCATGCACGAAGTGCAGGAACCGTCTACCGTCCAGGAACCTCAAGAGGACTCAACCGCAGAGATGGAGGTAGACTTAGATCTTCGAATGCCAGAAACCATGGTAAAGGCTGGACCAGCTGGTGAAACTCTGGATGTGAAGATCAATGACAAAGATGGTATAAAGGTGTTGAAGATTGGAGCTCAACTCAATCCAGCCTTAAAGGAATCTCTCATTACTTTTTTGGGCAAGAACCTGGATGTGTTTGCCTGGTGTCATGCAGATATGGAAGGGATAGATCCAAGGGTCATGTGTCATAAGTTGAATATTGATCCAGAAAAGAAAGGAGTGAGACAGAAGCGAAGACCAGTTAGTGGAGAAAGAGCTCAGGCATTGAAAGAAGAGGTTGACAGGTTGTTGGATGCAGGATTAGTTAAAGAATCTTTTTACCCAATATGGTTGGCAAATCCTGTTTTGGTAAAGAAACCTAATGGAAAATGGAGAACCTGTGTGGACTTCACAGATCTCAACAAAGCATGTCCGAAGGACAGCTTCCCACTGCCACGGATTGATCAGTTAGTGGATGCAACAGCTGGACATGCCCTCCTTAGCTTCATGGATGCCTATTCAGGTTACAATCAAATCCCTATGTATGAACCTGACCAAGAGCATACTTCTTTTATTACGGACAGAGGTCTTTATTGCTATGTATGCATGCCATTTGGGTTGATTAATGCTGGAGCTACATATCAACGGTTAGTGAATATGATGTTTAAAGACCAAATTGGCCATACTATGGAGGTATATGTGGATGATATGTTAGTCAAGTCTAAGGAAGCTGTTGACCATGTAAAGCACTTAGAAGAAATGTTTGGAATCTTGCGGAAGTACAGAATGAAGCTGAACCCTCAAAAATGTGTGTTTGGGGTAGAATCAGGAAAGTTTCTGGGTTTCATGGTAAACCACAGAGGTATCGAAGCCAACCCAGCCAAGATTAAAGCATTGATTGATATGAGGTCTCCGAGAACTGTGAGAGAGGTTCAATCTCTTACAGGAAGAGTTGCAGCTTTGAATAGATTCATTTCGAGGTCCACGGATAAGTGTCAGGAGTTCTTTAAAGCTATAAAGAAAGGAAACAAATTTGAGTGGACCGCAGAATGTGAGATAGCGTTTGGAAAGCTAAAGGAGCATTTGGGGAGCCCCCCACTGTTAGCCAAACCTGTGGATGGAGAAACATTGATACTTTATTTGGCTGTGTCAGAGTATTCCATTAGTGCAGTTCTGGTTCGAGAAGAGAATGGACAGCAGAGCCCAGTTTACTATGTTAGTAAAAGGTTACTTGATGCAGAAACGAGGTACACAGGAATGGAGAAGTTGGTTTTCGCGTTGATTCTGGCTTCCAGGAAGCTGCGACCTTATTTCCAAGCTCACAAGATTGAAGTAAGAACCTCATATCCACTTAAGCAAGTGATGCATAGGCCAGAAACTTCTGGAAGAATGTTAAAGTGGGCTGTGGAGCTAGGTCAGTTCGATATAGAATATAAGCCAAAGACAGCAATCAAAGCTCAAGCTTTAGCAGATTTCTTAATCGAGTTTCCACCTCATGTAGAGGTTACCGGCCAAGAGGGGCCAAAAGAGGTGGAGGAAAGACAGGCAGACAATGACAACTGCGCACCTTGGTGGACACTGTATGTAGATGGAGCTGCTAACAGTGGTGGAGCAGGTGCAGGCATAGAACTAGTTAGTCCAGAAGGGCACCAACTCTATAGCTCGATTCATTTTGCTTTTAAAGCCACGAACAATGATGCAGAATATGAGGCATTGATTGCAGGCCTCAAGTTGGCTTTGGAGATGAAAGTAGAGAATATCAGAGTGTTTAGTGATTCGATGTTAGTAGTTTGGCAGATTCGTGGTGGTTTTCAGGCGAGAGGGCCAAGAACAGACTTATATTTGAGATATTCCCAGGAGTTGATCGCAAGGTTCAGAGAGGTGAAGCTGGATCAAGTACCTCGAGGAAAGAATACCAAAGCGGATGCATTGGCCAAGCTAGGGTCACAGAGAGAATCCACATTATTGGGGGTAATTCCACTTCAAATCCAGGAGCAACCAAGTGTTTTCAAGGAAGAGGTAATGGACATTGAATTTCCAGTTGAAGATTCCTGGATGACCCCGATATATCGTTACCTGGACAAAGGGGAGCTACCTCCCAATCAAAGTGATATCAGGAAGCTGAGGTATCGGGCAGCCAGGTATGTAATTTATGATGGAGTTCTGTATAAGCGAGGATCCAATCAGCCTTTGCTCAAGTGTGTAGCTGGAGAACAATGCAAGTATATCCTCGAGGAAATTCATGAAGGAGTATGTGGAAATCACTCGGGGGGTAATTCTTTAGCCATGAAAGTCCTTCGACAAGGATATTATTGGCCAACCATTAAAGCAGATGCCGCAAAGTTCGTGCAGGCATGCAGTAATTGTCAGAGGTTTGCCAATTTTGATAGTCGTCCGGTAGCACCTATCAAACCGATTGTTAGCCCTTGGCCATTCGCTGTTTGGGGAATCGACCTCATTGGTGAGCTCCCGAAAGGAAAAGGAGGAGTGAAATACGCAGTGGTCGCAGTTGATTACTTTACAAAGTGGGCGGAAGCAGAACCACTTGCTAAGATTACAGCGTCAAAATTGACTGAATTTTTGTTTCGAGCTATTGTATGCAGGTTTGGCATTCCACAGAAGCTGATTTCTGACAATGGGAAGCAGTTCGATAGTAGAGAGCTTAGAGGATTGTGTGAGCAGTTTGGAATCCAAAAAGCATTTTCAGCAGTGTATTATCCGCAGAGTAATGGACAGACTGAAGCAGTGAATAAGATTATCAAGCACACTTTGAAGACAAGGCTTGAAGATAAGAAGGGAAGCTGGCCAGAGGAGCTTCCTGGAGTCTTGTGGTCGTATAATACCACGCCTAGAACTACAACTGGTGAGTCTCCTTTTACCCTCACTTATGGTTGTGAAGCTATGGTACCTGTGGAAGTTGGAACAGGTTCCTTGAGAAGAAAGTATTTTGATCCCGAGAGCAATGAGGTCAATCATAGACTGTATTTGGACATGGTCGAAGAGTTGAGAGCAGATTCACAAGTGAAGTTAGCAGCATATCAACAGAGAGTTCGAAGGTATTACGACAAAAAGGTGAAGGCAAGACCTTTTAAAGTTGGAGACCTAGTTCTGAGAAAAGTCATGCCAAATACCAGGGTTCTGGCACATGGAGCTTTTGGAGCAAATTGGGAAGGACCTTACCAGATAAAGTCAGCCATTTGGGAAGGAACCTACCACTTGATGGATATGGATGGGAACCTCATTCCAAGAGCTTGGAATGCAGAGCATCTCAAGAAGTATTATCAGTAACTCTTTTATGTGTTTTTCTTAGGAAAAGTAAGGCTCTTTCAGCCCAAGAATAAAGGCAGCTTATTAGTTATAGCTGACCAGCATTTTGATTTCAGTATTTAATTATGCATGTACTCGGGGGGTGTTTGATGTGAACCTCCCTACTTGCAAGACAATTTTTTCAAGTATTGAGCGATGTATAGCTCTACGTTAAATATTTTGAGTGCATTGTTTGCAGCTATAGCTCCTTAATAGTTCTTTTACGTAATAATCATTACCCAAAAGAACTGGGGGGTAGTATTCCTACTTAGACAGTATTGCACATGCTATGATTTGATATTTCATATGCCAATTTGAAATTTTTTGAAACAGGTTACCGAGATTAACAGGTTCCTGTAGCATTGTGTTGTATTTTGCAGGTTACCTAAGCTGACAGGTTCCTGTAGCATTGACAGTATGTGTGAAGTATGAATATGAATTGACAGAATGTGCAGACTACAGATTGCATTGAGAAAAGTCCCAGGTAGCTTCCTGGGCATCGAGCGAAGTCCCAGGTAGCTTCCTGGGCATTGAGCAAAGTCCCAGGTAGCTTCCTGGGCATCGAGAAAAAGTCCCAGGTAGCTTCCTGGGCATCGAGCGAAGTCCCAGGTAGCTTCCTGGGCATTGAGCAAAGTCCCAGGTAGCTTCCTGGGCATCGAGAAAAAGTCCCAGGTAGCTTCCTGGGCATCGAGAAAAAGTCCCAGGTAGCTTCCTGGGCATCGAGCGAAGTCCCAGGTAGCTTCCTGGGCATTGAGCAAAGTCCCAGGTAGCTTCCTGGGCATCGAGAAAAAGTCCCAGGTAGCTTCCTGGGCATCGAGAAAAAGCCTCAGGTAGCTTCCTGAGCAAATGTGATTGAAAAGCCTCAGTTGACTGAGCACGACATTGTTGCCAAAAGCCTCAAGTTTCTTGAGCATGTGAATTAAAGTCCTGACAAAAGGCATCTAAAGTCCTGACAAAAGGCATCTAAAGTCCTGACAAAAGGCACCTTAAAGAGAAGCCTAATAAGCTCTCCCTCATGTGGAACCGCGTTTGGCACATGGGAAGAAGGGATAAAATCCTTAGCATTTACCTTCATAAGATGTCTAGCCTGACACATGGAGAAGAGGAATCTGTGTGGACTCCCAGAACGGCACACAGGTTCCTAGAATCGTCCCGAGGTACAAAAAGGAACCAATATGCCTCGAGGCATGTTGGAACCTAGAGATTAGGATTGGGAGCCAAGCAGGCAACCTTTCCAAGAGATGACCCGAATTAAACAAAAGAAATTTTACTAACCTTAACTAGTTTTTGTTTTATGTTTATTTTGCAGGTTTAATGGTCGAGGAACCTGGTCAAATTATTTAGGATCTAAGGTTATCAGAAAGGGTTTTTAGTTCAAAAGGCGACTCTGATAATGTTGAGTGAAGTATGAGAAAAGACGTGTTTAGGCTTACAAGGTTGATCAGGTATTTTGTAAGGAACCTGGTTTAGACCTGGGAGGAATCTCTAAGGAAAACTACAATTCAGATTACGGTGGTGAATACATGTCTCGAAGTATAAACAAAAAAGGGTTCCAAGTCTGCAAGTAAGCTATATTTAGTTACATGTTATTTTGAGAAAATTATAAGTGAAAGTATGTATGCATCCTGTTTCTTATAACGGGTTATCCCACATAAGCTTGGATGTATAAGTATGGACACTAATTAGTTTTTAAGATGCATGATGATAAAGTATTCTACGAGGTTTTGGAAAAAAAGGTGTACAGTATTAAGTACAGATGCAAGTTAAGAAATTAGGCGTGAACAAGCAAGAGCAAGAGATATAGCAAAAGTAGACAATAATCATCAGAAACATAAAGAGTTATAGGGTACAAGGACCCTAGGTAAACCAAAGTTAAAGGCACGAAGGCCATTGAAACCAACTTAAATTACATCTCGCGAGGCACTACGAGGGGCCCGCAACCTCAAGAAAAGTTATGAAAAGTTCAGAAAATTTATGAAACTTTAGGCAGGAGATACTTTACTAGATTCTTCGATGGCTGAGGAAGGTGGAAGAGTGGTTGGAGTAACGACAGGAACAGGAATCTCTGCAGTCTCAAGGGTGGCACCCGGAGACCTCTCAACCGTTTGCACGGGAGGTACAGAGATTGCAACAGCAGCTTCATTCTCAAAATCCTTAATCATCCCTACTACATCCTCGCCTAGGAGAGACCAGTTCAATTCGGGCATTTTTTCCCACATGGATTTCATATAGTCACGAACGCCTTCATCGTAACCTTCATCGTACCTAGCTTTTTCCTGGATGAGCAAAGATGATTTGACAGTCACGGCTGCAGCATTTAGAGCATCAACTTGAGCTTTCAGTTCCTTGGCTTTCTCTAGCATGGATAATTTTTCATCCTGCAAACTCTTCACCTGTTCTTGAAGTTCATCCTTGCTATTCTTCAATGAGGTTTCAACAGCTTTAGCCCTTCTTACCGCAGCAGTGGCAACATTCACACTCTCCTCTTTAGCAGCCAGCTCCTCTTTGAGCTTCGAGATCTCCCCTTGTAGCCTGAGGTCATATTGGATCTTCAAGGCAAAGTCATCACAGAACCTAAGAGTAAAAAAGGCGTTCTGGGCCGCAGAGAACCTCATAGCTTCCAAAGCTTCAGTAGAGTCCATTTTCGACCAGCCAGTAATAGTCTCAGCAGGAACATGAGTGTCAATCAAGTCCTTAAACTGGTTCTGAGCAGCGGTAGGTTCAGTCTTCACAGCTT
The DNA here is from genome assembly GCA_037693485.1 of Kitagawia praeruptora. Lineage (NCBI taxonomy): Eukaryota > Viridiplantae > Streptophyta > Magnoliopsida > Apiales > Apiaceae > Kitagawia > Kitagawia praeruptora. The sequence continues at coordinate 118,826,375 of CM075345.1, read as the reverse complement.
TGTTCTTCCTCATGGATCTAGTTTGAGAGCTCCCTGATAAGTCAAGTGTGGTCTGAGCCAATTTGCGTTTTGAGGAACCCGATGGTTGAGTCTGGACGGATACAGGGGTTGGAACTTGGTTAATTGGAGTTGCATCAAGCGGAACCTCCTTTACATTGTCTTCAACCTTGAAAATTTCTTCCACGTTTTTAGATCTCTTTACAAATGAAGGAACTTTTGGAGCCATATCTGCATAAGTCAGAAGGTTAAGGTTAGAGGTATATATATGAAGTGAGCAAATGAAATTGCACAAATATAAAGAAACTCCTACCAGAAGTTGAAGGAATAAAGCCTAAAGTCATCAAGTTATCAGGGGTCATCAAGACCAGACAATCTCTAATGGAGGCTGATAGTTTCAAAATCTTAATTGCTCTTTCCAAGCAGACTCCCGTAAGAACGGTTTGCTTAGGGATATTGGGACGACAATTAAACTCATACCTAACGTAGGGGCATTCATAGCAATAAAGAAACTGTTCCGACCATTGTTCAAAGTTTTGCTTAACATTTTTTATGCACTGACCCTGGTGACAAGGCCAGGCTGAAAGGTAAAAACAACCAGAATTTCTTCCAGTGTCTTTCAGTCTGAAGAAATAGCCCAATTCAGGGGCTGTCAAAGGAACTGTAAACTTGCTGGAATATAGTATAAAAGTGCTGATGGCTAACCGATAAGAATTAGGGGTGAGTTGCATTGGTGCTAATTGATAAAAGTCAAGAACCTCTCGTAAGAAAGGATGAAGAGGCATGGAAACACCTACCCTCAGGAAAGCGGCAGATATGACAGCATGGGGGATACCTTGTTTTGGGATTTTCAAATCAAACCTGTGAGCTCTCTCACCAGGTTCTGGGACTGTTATCTTACAGACAGGGCGGTGACATTCCTCGAATAGTCTTTCCAGTTTAACTGAGGTCATGATAGAATCAGATTTTTCACAAAAAGGGACAATCTCTTGTTTGAATGGTTCTCTTTCTACAGATATCTCACTTTGAAAGTCGGGTTCTAGGAAGGACTCAGGTTCAAATTCGGGTTTTGATACCTCTTCATTATCAGACCAGTCATCTCCTAAATCAATTAAGCTTAAAGGCTTTAAGGGATCAATAGCATTTGGAGGTTTCATCAGAATATCTTGAGGATCACTAGTGTCGGGAATCAAGACCCTAGACCTAGTTCTATTACCTACAGATGCGACAAAAACAGGTTTTACGGAAGAGAGGTGGTCAGAATGTGTTGAATCAGAAGACATCTGCAAGAAACAGACGAAGAAAGGTCAGACTTTGGAATTCTTAAAGGGAGACCTGTGGTCTAAAGACGATTGAGCTACTTTGATTATGTCAAGTAAGTTTCTTTTTAAGAGTTATATGGAGGGTGTACATTCACAGAGATAAGTATGAAATATGACATGAATACGAAACAAATTAAGATAGAAGACAAACAAACAGTCAAAAGCTTTCAGTAAAATCATAGTGATGGAACCATAAATCGATGACTGAACTACCAGTAGAGAAGGTATTATGGATGGTTGTGTGTGTGAAATATGAGAACCATATACAAACACTTATCAGATAAAAGACAGCATGCAAGATCGAAGTAATCAGATAGTTAAAAATGCAATCAAGATTATGGGAAAACAGAAAGAAAAGATTCAGAATTATACCTTGGATTGAAGAAAGCGGCGACAGAAAATTTGGATTAAGCAGATGACCGTCGGACTCCTCCTATTTTTCTCTCCAAAGGTTTTAGAAAATATTTGGTAAAGGTAAAAATGAAGATGAAGTCATTCATGTGTTTATATAATCAAGACAGCTCTGTACACGTGGCAGCATATTACTGGAGCGGTAAAATGAAGAGGTACACGCGTGAGAAGCGTGTGAACCTTGGGAACTCACACATTAACTACAGCTTTGGTAAGTGATAAGTTTAATTCAAATTTTGAATTATCTTCTACAACCAACCATTATCCTCTTTTAACTTATTAAATTTAAAGAGGCATGAAGTTGAGTGACAAGTTAGATTCCTTGAGAAGTTGAATGCAAGCATAAAGTAGATTTCGAGAGCTGGAGCAAGAAGAAAATAGCGAGATAACAGGTTCCTTAATACAAAGGAAGCTTACTCGAGATTATATCAAGCTGAAAATATTTTATGTCCTGTTTCCTATACCGAGTTAGCTCATATAGGCTTGGATATACAATGCTGAAGCAAGATATAGTTACCAGGATGGGTTAACATTAAACCTTTGATTGTAGAATTAGAATAGGTTCCTCTCACATTACATGATTTCAAGGAACCGGGGGGTACTTGTTGTGCCCAAAATCTCCATGGACTAGATTTAGGCCCATTAATCAATAGGGTCCGATCCATACAAGTTAGAAGAATGATCCAGTACGAGTTATGAAGATCAAATGGAAGAAATGAATAAGGAAGTATAAATATTAGGAGGTTCCCAATGGTCAGGAAGCTGAGTTGAGCACTCGAAGACCAGGTTCCTCCCAGTCGAGGAGTTCGAATTAGCATAACAACAGCCATAGAGATGATAAAAGCATGTAAAGAGTTATCCAGTCTAACTAGTTTGTTATTTGTGCAGGTACTAACACCAAAAGGGAGGTCCCTAAGTGATATGTCCCGAAATAAGGAGGTCCCTGAGAAACAGGCTCCTGAGATATAGGTTCCTGAGTACCAGGTTCCTACGAGTTGCCAACAGAAAGTTCTAGAAGTCATCTAGAACAGATAAACGAATTGGTATCTGAGTATAATTCTAGGGCGCAGATGATCCTAGAATAACTCTAACCAATGAGAGAATCATAAGTGGGGTACGAACTCGAGTTCTACTCCACTTAGCCAAACTAGTTCGTGAAAGGCTCTTGTTGTGCCCAAAATCTCCATGGGTTAGATTTAGGCCCATTGGGCTTAAGGATCCAATCCGTATGATTAATATGGGTTATGATTGAGGTCCCTTAAGTTAAATGGGGCTAAATAGCACGTGAAATGGATCTAGACAGGTTCAGGTTCCCGAAAGACAGCTTCCTGTAGACAGCTTCCCGAGAGACAGCTTCCTGCAGACAGCTTCCCGAGAAACAGGTTCCTGTAGACAGGTTCCTGAGAGACAGCTTCCTGTGCGAAAATAGATTTATTCCAGCAGAATTCTAGTATGATTAAGCCTCCTATTCTTTAGGAGCAAGTCATGAACATCAACTCCTTGTTGGAATGTATTTCTTGGGCACATATGATCCTTGAGTACTTCCAATAAGAATCGAACTAGTAAATATACTCCTAGTCGGACTAGAACTCGAGTTCTATTCGACTTAGGTTGCCTATTCGTGGCTGAAATCTGGAGAAAAGGAGGTCCCCACGAATTAGGAACCTAGAATATTGCCGCCTAACCAGACTTCTAGTCTAAAAAGAACTACGTGAACTTGATCCCTATATAAGCAAGGGTACGTAGGCACCTTGAGAACACGGTTACAAGCCTTGCGAGACACCTATGAGATTCTGGCTAACATGTCTGACAAGCCTCGCAATACACCTACGAGATTCTTGAGAACACACGACACAAGCCTCAAGGGAACTCGCGAGATTCTTGTAAACGCTCTCGAGCTCGGTTCAACCCCTACAAAAAACCTCCATTCTCCATAGATTAGTTGATCGTTAGCCTTTACAACTCACCATAAACCTCTCAAAAGTTGTTACGAAATCCACTCATCAACATTGGCGCTAGAAGGAGGGGAGAGTTATCATCTTAAGAGTGGAAAGATGGCAGGCAGTTCTGATAGCGAAGCAACACAATCTGTAGAGAAAGATCAAACCCCGAAAACGAAGAAGATTACTCCTGCTGACGTCCTAGAGCATCTAAAGTCGATTGAAGAAAGGCTTACAACCCTCGAACAAATAACACCGAAGAAGAAGAAGAAGTCGAAGTTAGCAACTGGTAAGAAGGGTAAAAAAGCTAAGATTAATCCCAAGCAGTTAGGCGTCGATGAAGAAGAACGTGAAGAAAAGGCTGAGGAGGAGATCGAAGACCCAAAGAAAGATATTGAAGGTGAAGAAGATGGTGAAACGAAGGATAAACAACCTCCTGTTAAGGAACCTTCCATCGAGATAATTAAAGATGACTCAAGTTCAGTCGAGACCACGAACGATTCGTGTATAGCAGATTCACAGGAAGCCGATGATAAAGATAAGGAAGCAAAGGACGGTGGAGCTAGTGATTTGAATGCTGAAGACATCAAGAAGATTCTAGTGAAACTCAAGGAAGAAAAGCAGTCAATAACAGGTGCGATGACCTCATCTCCATTCACTAAGAAGGTTAGAAAATCCCCGTTACCTAAATCCTATCGTATGTCAAACGAGTTCAAATTTGATGGCACTACGGATCCTGTGGAGTATCTGGGTCGTTTCAATACCGAGATGGATGCTTATCAAGTTAAGGAGCCAACAAGGTGTAGATTATTGGCTGCAACCCTTTATGGTGGAGCTCATCAGTGGTTTAAGAGGTTACCATCAGATTCTATAAATTCCTGGGAGAATATGGGGAAACTCTTCGTTACTCAGTTTAGAGCTTCCGTCGCTTTTACACCCCCAACCATCACCTTGGCCAACATCAAGCAGAGAGTAGATGAGACCTTGACAGAGTACCTCAAACGTTTCAATGCAGAGGTTCCCTTAGTTAAGAAAGCTCCTAACGAGGTCATTATGAGCTTCCTGATTGCTGGAGTTAGAGCTGGTTCAGACTTCTAGAAGGAGTTACAAGTACGTGAACCCGGTACACTAGCTGAGTTCTACAAACAAGCTGAACTATATAAATGTGTGGAAGAATCCTTGTTGAAGTTGAGAGAAACAGAAGATCTTGGAGACGAAGCTAGTCATAAAGGAATCAAGCGAGAAAGGTCTCCAAGCCCGCAAGCATATGTTATTGGGGATCGAGCTTCCTCCAAAAAAAGTAAAGCAAAATTGAAGACAAAGTGCGACAATTATACCTCTTTGGTCGCTCCAGTAGACCACATCTTCATGGTTTATGGGAAAGAAGGAATATTTGTGAAGCCTACACCTTTACCTGTAGGAGCAAGGAAAGATCTGAAGAAATATTGTGACTTCCATGAGGATAATTGCCATGATACTTCTGAATGCAGAGCACTGAAAGACCAAATTGAGGAATTGATTAAAGCCGGGAAGCTCGCGGAATGGATAGCTCGAGGTGACCAGTAGTTGAAAGTTTGAGAGCTTCCTTAAAGTCTAGTTGAGAGACCTTTATTTATATATGTATTTCCTTCTTAGAACTAGGGGTAGTGCATGTATACCTTCCTAGCAAGTAAACCTATTTCTTTCTAGTAGTTTTCAACGAAATTATGAGTAGTTCTTTTCCTTGTATTATGTCATACATTTAGCTTGTAAAACAAGGAACATACCTCATTCAATTCAGTGACATACGAGAAATACCTCACAAGTAATCTCTTTAAGTATCTCTTGTTTCTTACAATGAGTTAGCTCGCGTAAGCTTAGAGGTACTGTATTGAGATATTTGTATAGAGGTTCATTCTCAGCATGTTTCGTAAGAAGATAAAGAAGAAAGGAGAAGACATGTTAAAGCTACAAGCAGGAATGATGTAATTATAGTATCTATTCGAGTGTTAAGGAAAATTCGACATAGTTGAAGATTTTGATGAAGAGTATCTACAAGAATATGATATGAGCATATTGAAGAAAACACACAGTACTCAACTTCATGGATGAATATTCAATGACTTATTAGGAATTATTGAAGAATTGTGAAGCTTCTTGGAGTTAGTTCTTCATCAAAGACAAGCTTCCCTGAAGAACTGGGGGGTAGTATAATTACTATAGGACGTGGTAGTTTGAAAATTGAGGATTTCGAAAATTGAGGATTTCAAACTTTTGAGAATTCAGGTCCAGGAACCTCACGATCAGTTCCAGGAAGCTCACGATTTGGTCTAGGAACCTCACGATCAGTTCCAGGAAGCTCACGATTTGGTCTAGGAACCTCACGATCAGTTCCAGGAAGCTCACGATTTGGTCTAGGAACCTCACGACCAGGTCCAGGAAGCTCACAATTTGGTTCAAGAACCTTGCGGATTGATTTGGTCTAGTATCTTGAAGAGCAGCATGCTTGCATCATGAACACATCAATGAATTTCCAAATCTTAACGGATGCTTCCACTTCACATCTGATCAGTCTACAGAAAGATCCAGGTGATGCCTCTCCTTTTATGCTAAGATACTCGTAGAAAACCTCCCAGGTACGCTCAGCAAACTCTTACTATACCTAAAGCATGCTTAAACATCTATGATATTGTGGTCGTATATGCGATAAAGTTATGATTATGTTTCTAGATGTTAGAATGCACATGTACCTAACATATTACAGGTTCCTTATATTTACCTGCATCTCGTAGGTTCCTTGATATTTACCTGCACCTCGCAGGTTCCTTGATATTTACCTGTAGCTTACAGGTTCCATGTATTTACCTTTAGTTAACAGGTTTTGTGTTACTCACCTGAAGCTCGTAGGTAACAGCTTCCAGGTCTAGTTGCATTTATATGTGTCTAGTAGATTCCTTGTTATTTTCCTGTAACTGACATCTTGCAGGTTCATTCATATATACTTGAAGCTTGTATGTAATAGCTTCCAAGTCATTGACATTTGTTAGAAGCCAATTGTTGACAGTCTCTGATTAGCAGCTTCCTACTTGAAGTTCCCAACTAGCCGATACCTGAATAGAGGAAAGTGTACTCGTAGCAAGAGCTCCATGCCTTTAGAGGATTAATCTAGTGCCCTTTCTGGATTCTCTTTGTGCTCCATTCAAGGATTCACTTAGAGCCCAGAAGGACTCACTAGGCTCCCTAAGCATATCCATGTATTCATCCAGTGCCCTTATGGATTCTCTATGTGCCCATATAGGTTCACTTAGAGCCCAAAAGGATTCACTTGGTGCTTCATGCATCTACGCACATTTGTTTGGTATCTTAATGGATTCTCTTCGTACCCTTTTAGGGATTCATTTGGTGCCCAATTGGTTACGGTTTTTGTCCTAAGCAAAGGTTCACGTAAACAACCAGTTGGATTCACCTTATGCCCTTATAAGGATTTGCATAGAGCCCAGAAAGATTCACTTTGAAAGCCCTGTCAGCTACAGGCACTCGATATCTAGAAAAGACTTGCAAGCACGAGAGATTCACATCGAAAAGCCCTATGAATCGTAGGCACAATTCAAAAGTCCCATAAGCATGTGGGCACCTAGTTAACGGTTTTGGGAACCTAATCATGGGTAACCTAACCTAGAGTTTGATTGTACCTGAAAAGCCTTTAAAGGGATTCACCTTGTGCCCATGCGGATTCACTTGGTGCCCCTAGCATTTGAAGGGATTCACCTTGTGCCCATACGGATTCACTTGGTGCCCCTAGAGTTTGAAATGATTCATCATGTGCCCTATAGATTCTCTTTGTGCCCTCTGCAGGATTCACTTAGAGCCTATAAGGATTCACTTGATGCCACAAAGGAATTCACTTAGTGCCCATCCGGATTCTCTTCGTGCTCTTGCCATGATTCACCTAGAGCCCGGATGGATTCACTTCGTGCTCCCTAAAGCCAAAAGGATTCATTTGACGCCCAAAAGAATTCTCTAAGTGCCCTTCCCAGGATTCACCTAGAGCTCAATTGGATTCGCCTTGTGCCCTCATCAAAGTGATATATAGATGAATACTCCCACTTATAAAGCTTGTATATGATCGAAACAGTTTATAGCTACAGCTTCCAAGTTTAGTGATATTCAGCCGAAACAAGCAGCTTTCAGTCAACCGCTTCAACAAGCTATTGGAGGTTCACGCATCATGACGGCTCGGGGGGTAGCTCAATTCCCCTACGTTTGCACAGAAAAGAGCTTCCATCTTCCAGGTTCAGTAACGGAACCTCAATCCAAACCGGCACAATGAAGCACAGATAAGTTCTACTTTCATGCCTTTATATTCTTAACTATCATGCATATTTTATGTCAATGCGAGCTTATATTCTGTCATGCTTAGATACATATTGCTTCTAAATGCGCATATTCCATGATCTTTAGAAATGAAATTTATGTGAACTTGTACTTAGGATGTTGTCATGCCCTATAGGTTTGCAGTTTACGTATCATATATGCTTAGTTTATGATCTCGAACGTGTTAGTTGAATCAGTCAAGTAGATAATTGATATGCCACTTGAGAAGGTAGCAACATATATAATGTAGATAATCGTTCATACTTGCATACATGCATCACTTATATGTGAGCTCTTTAGCTCGTATTACTAACCTATTTTTTCTAGTTTTCTTGGTATTGTGCCCAAAATCACCATGGGCTAGATTTATACCAATTAAGTCATAGGTTCCGATCAACAAGTATTGTATGAGCCACGAGACAGATTGTTTCCAGTATCATATATGAAGACGAAACGCAGAGAAATGAGCACTAGCTGAGAAGATAGTCAACAGATTATGAGTATCAAGACGTTCTTGATAAACCAGTAGCTGAGCAGATTATGAATGGACCAGGTTCCTCCCCGCAGAAGAGCCCGAGTCAGCCTAGCAGCAACAATGAGGATAGAAAGAAGTACATGGGAACCACAGAAAGGCTCCCCAGACTAACAAATTTGCTATTTGTGCAGGTACAGTTTCCTGTAGAGTGGTTCCTGAGCACCAGGTTCCTGAGCATAGATAGCAGAAAGATCTAGAAGCCAGCTAGAGAGAAGCAGACTCATTGTGGGAGAGTACTCCTAGGACGTAGCTGATCTTGAATTACCTCTAATAGACAGACAGTAGATAGTCAAGCAAAAAGCAGCTTAGAAAATGAAGCAACGTCTCGAGCAAGTTATGATTTTCAAGGTTAACCTCGTGCCCTTCTAAGAATTCATCTAGTGACCTATTGGATTCGTTTTGTGCCCTCAGCATAGGTTCACATAACGCCCAATTAGGTTCACTTTATGCCCTTATTTGGATTCACGTGGTTCCCTTAACAATCTTAATATTCACCTTGTCCCTTTTAAGGATTCATCTAGTGCCCTATTGGATTCGTTTTGTGCCCTCAGCATAGGTTCACATAACGCCCAATTAGGTTCACTTTATGCCCTTATTTGGATTCACGTGGTTCCCTTGACATTCTTAAGGTTCACTTAGTGCCCAATTAGATTCGCTTTGTGCCCTTGTCAAAGGATTCACTCAGCGCCTAATTGGATTCACTTTGTGCCCTTGTCACGATTCAAACAAGAAGACAAAGACCCGCATGGTTCACTCAGAAGAAACATGGGAGCACTGAAGGGATTGGATCTTAAAATATCAAGCTATTTAGGTTCCTCTCGCATCCTATGACTTCGAGGAACCGGGGGGTACTTGTTGTGCCCAAAATCTCCATGGGTTAGATTTAGGCCCATTGGGCTTAAGGATCCAATCCGTATGATTAATATGGGTTATGATTGAGGTCCCTTAAGTTAAATGGGGCTAAATAGCACGTGAAATGGATCTAGACAGGTTCAGGTTCCCGAAAGACAGCTTCCTGTAGACAGCTTCCCGAGAGACAGCTTCCTGCAGACAGCTTCCCGAGAAACAGGTTCCTGCAGACAGGTTCCTGAGAGACAGCTTCCTGTGCGAAAATAGATTTATTCCAGCAGAATTCTAGTATGATTAAGCCTCCTATTCTTTAGGAGCAAGTCATGAACATCAACTCCTTGTTGGAATGTATTTCTTGGGCACATATGATCCTTGAGTACTTCCAATAAGAATCGAACTAGTAAATATACTCCTAGTCGGACTAGAACTCGAGTTTTATTCGACTTAGGTTGCCTATTCGTGGCTGAAATCTGGAGAAAAGGAGGTCCCCACGAATTAGGAACCTAGAATATTGCCGCCTAACCAGACTTCTAGTCTAAAAAGAACTACGTGAACTTGATCCCTATATAAGCAAGGGTACGTAGGCACCTTGAGAACACGGTTACAAGCCTTGCGAGACACCTATGAGATTCTGGCTAACATGTCTGACAAGCCTCGCAATACACCTACGAGATTCTTGAGAACACACGACACAAGCCTCAAGGGAACTCGCGAGATTCTTGTAAACGCTCTCGAGCTCGGTTCAACCCCTACAAAAAACCTCCATTCTCCATAGATTAGTTGATCGTTAGCCTTTACAACTCACCATAAACCTCTCAAAAGTTGTTACGAAATCCACTCATCAACAGCTCTAAAGGAACCTGAGTCCAACACGAATTAGATGACCGAATGCAGCTATTCCAGTAAGAGACAGAATCATACTAGAACTACGTGAGCTTGATCCCTATAAATACAAGGGTACGTAGGCACCTCAGGGTACGACGCATTAAGTTCTCTAATTTTCTCTAAAGGCACCTGAGATTATTGGAGATACCCTCGAGCTCAGCTCAACCCCCACAAACACAACCCAAACCTTTTTCATAGAACAGTTGATCGCTAGCCTATACAACTACCTGTAAACCTCACATAAGTTGATTACGAAATCCACTCATCAACACTCACCATCGACAGTTGCTTGTCCAACAACCCTTGTTGGAACAAAAGGTCCATCCCTAATCCTTTCAAGATAATCAGGATCTGTTGCTTCCAGGTGATGCAACATCTTTACTTCCCATAAAGTATATTCGTTCCTCTTGAGCATAAGAATCTTAGTATTACCATCCTTGTAACCAGACATGATTGCAGATCTTTATGATTATTCGAAATCAACCAGCTCTAATACCAATTGTTAACTCGAATAACTTGTAGAAGGGGGGGGGTTGAATACAAGTTATATAATCGTGTCTGATTTTTGCTTGAATAAATAAACAAGAACAAACGAATAAACCAAACTGTTTGTATTAATAAGATCAAATACAAACTCTACCAAAGGTGTACAAATACCTTTAGCAGCTGCTGACAATACAAATCTCTCTCTGTTTGTACTCTCGTATTCTTACGATTACAAACCTTACGAGCTGTAACACTTTTTACAATGATATAGAGAGAGTATTTATAAGGGTTAAATATCAAGTAAGCCACTGGTTGGGTTAAAATATATCAATATAGTCCTTAATTAACATTTTGACTCAATGTAGTCACTGATTTCTTATTTTTGTATCAATCAAACTAATTTCTTATTTTCATATCACAAACCTATAATCAAACTGATTTTTCAACATGATTTTGGTATCAAAACCATAGCTTCCATCCACTTAAATCACTCTGCTCGACGAGCTCTACCTATATATATAATAATCGTAAATAGATTTCGAGAACTTTCATTTCAAGAACAATAAATCACCCAAAAATGAAAGTTCTCGAAATCTATTTATGATTATGTATATAGGTCGAGCTCGTCGAGCAGAGTGATTTAAGTGGATGGAAGCTATGGTTTTGATACCAAAATCATGTTGAAAAATCAGTTTGATTATAAGTTTGTGCTATGAAAATAAGAAATCAGTTTGATTGATACAAAAATAAGAAATCAGTGACTACATTGAGTCAAAATGGCAATTAAGGACTATATTGATATATTTTAACCTAACCAGTGGCTTACTTGATATTTTACCCGTATTTATAATGCTACCCATCAACTAATAACAGAAAGATATAATCTATACATGACAATGTTCTGCCGCCCAGTTAATAGTTTCCATCAATAGAAAATTCTTTCCTTCATAATATCTTCTTGCTTGTTCTCCAAACAAACGATCCTGTTTTATAGCACTGGCCAGTTTCCGTAGAATCCATAATGACATCATCAATATCATGACTGATATCAGGATTTCACATTGCATCAGGATCTGACCATCCATCAGTATTTGATCAGTATTTGACTTGTCGTATTAGGATCTGCTCTCAGTTCCTGAAATGTAGTCCTTGATGCTCTGTTCCTGACTTAACTCTACAGATTACTGTCTAACACATATATCCTATACAAAGTGCTAAATCCTTTATAAGATCAGGATATACAAGAAGTATTTGCAAATTCTATTCTTAACATCACAACTTAAAGAGTCTTTAAAAAATACTCTGAACTTATTTCATGCCTACTCCTTGCTGAACAAAATAATGAGCTTTTGATGAAAAATCATTAAACACGTCCAACTAGCTCAACACCATTCCTTGAAGCGAATGTTGTGACTAGTAATGATTATGGTCAAAATAAGCAGTTTGGACGTGGACGAGGACATAAGCGTGGATTTGGACGTGGATATACTTATAGACGTGATTTTGGGCATGGTCGAGGTAAGAATCACCAAAATTTCTCAACCTTTAAAAAGAAGCCTTACCACCAGAAGTGGACAAAAAATGAGGAGAATCCTAGGGAAATTACAATGGTTAAAAGGGTTGAAAGTACTTGCCACCGCTGTGGAATGAAAGGTCATTGGAGTTGTACATGTCGTACCTCTAAACATCTTGTTGACCTTTATCAGGACTCTTTGAAAAACGTTGAAACTAATTTTACCGAACAAAATGATCCTTTGGGTAATGCGCATCTTGAAACACACCTTGGAAGTGGTGGTCAAGCTGATCCTTCGGGCCTTACTCATATGGAAGTATGTGACTTCTTTGAGGATATGGCGATGAACAAATCTGGTGGTGGCTATAACTAAGCCATTTATTTAATGTTTTACTCAAAAGATTTTAAATATTTCTGTTTAACTTTAATAATTGGCATTACTATTGCATAATATGTAATGTTCTTCAATAAATAAAATGTTTACGGTATTATATTTCTAATATTTATTTATTTATTTTTCCTTGCAAAAAAATATGGCCAGTAGTCTCTCATCACGTGCTACAAAAGATGAGGAATCGCTCTGTTTGGCGGATAGTGCAACTACGCATACAATTATTAAAAATCAAAAATATTTTTTACATCTCACACTTGCTAAAGCTAATGTGAATACAATATCTGGTGCATCAGATCTTATTGAAGGCTCTGGAAGAGCAAATATAGTGTTACCAAATGGCACACAATTTATCATTGATGATGCAATGTTTTCCACCAGATCAAAAAGAAACCTTTTGAGTTTTAAAGATATACGCCGAAATGGTTATCATATTGAGACTGGAAATGAAAATGACAAAGAATATTTATATGTTACATCAATTATCTCTGGGAGGTCTGGGAAGAAGCAAATAATGAAAAAGCTCCCATCATATAAGTCTGGATTATATTATACCTTCATAAATCCAGTTGAGTCATATTTGGTGAGTAACCAAAAATCAGTAGACTCTACAAATTTTATTATATGGCATGATCGTTTAGGTCATCCGGGTTCAACAATGATGCGAAGAATTATAGAAAATTCAAATGGACATCTTCTAAACAACAAAATTATTCCATTATCCAAAGATTTTTCATGTGCTGCTTGTTTTCAAGGAAAATTGATAACGAGACCATCTCCTGTAAAAGTTTAAATCGAATGTCCAAAGTTTTTGGAACGTATACAAGGAAATATATGTGGACCTATTAGCCCATCAAGTGGGCCATTTCAGTACTTCATGGTACTTATTGATGCATCGACACGTTGGTCGCATGTTTGTTTGTTATCCACTCGTAATGTTGCATTTGCAAGACTCCTTGCTCAAATAATTCGATTAAGGGCATAATTTCCAGATCATACAATTAAGAAAATTCGAATGGATAATGCAGGAGAATTCACATCCCAATCTTTTAAAGATTATTGTATGTCGATTGGGATTACAATAGAACATCTTGTTGCTCATACACACACTCAAAATGGCCTAGCTGAATCTCTAATTAAGAGGCTAAAATTGATTGCTTGACCTTTACTTATGAAGACGAATTTACCAAATTCTACTTGGGGGCATGCAATTTCACATGCTGCATCACTCGTTCATTTAAGACCGACTGCTTATCATAAATATTCCTCATTGCAGCTTGTACATGGTCAAGAACCAAATATTTCTCATTTAAAAATTTTTGGGTGTGCTGTTTATGTTCCGATAATCCTCCCCAACGAACAAAAATGGGACCCCAAAGAAGATTAGGGGTATACGTTGGGTTTGACTCTCCCTCAATTATAAAATATTTGGAGCCAATGACTGGTGATTTATTTAAGGCAAGATTTGCCGACTATCAGTTTGATGAGACAGTTTTTCCTGCATTAGGGGGGAGATAAGTCAAAGTTTAAAAAGGAAGAAAGAAAGGAAGTTTTGTGGAATGCAGCATCTCTGTCTCATTATGATCCTCGCACAAATCAATGTGAACTTGAAGTTCAAAAGATCATCCACCTACAAGAGGTTCCAAATACATTGCCCGATTCATTTACTGATGTCAAAACAGTGACGAAGTCACATATACCAGCTATCAATATTCCTTGTAAAATAAAAGTTCCCGATGAAGAAAATAAAATCATGCTAGCAAATGAGTTTAAAGCACGCTAGAAGTGTGGTAGACTTATTGGATCTAAGGATAAAAATCCAAGAAAATCAAGAAAATTTAATAAGCATGTTGATATATCAAAAGAAATAGATTTGATCAATGAAAAGACGTCTTCAAAAGGTGATCAAACACCTGAAATTGAGGATAATGAAGAGATCTCAATAAATTATATCATTTCAGGCAAAAGGTGGAATAAAAAAGAAATTGTCATGGATGAAATATTTGCATATGCAGCTACACTTGACATTTCTGAAGAAATCGAGGATCATGAACCTAGATCGATCTATGAATGTAAAAGAAGAAATGATTGGCCAAAATGGAAAGATGCTATTGAGGCAGAATTGAAATCACTTGAAAAATGCCAAGTTTTGGACCTATTTTCCAAACACCCGCAGGTGTGAAACCTGTTGGTTATAGATGGCTGTTTGTGCGTAAAAGAAATGAGAAAAATGAAGTTATGAGATATAAGGCGCGCCTTGTTGCACAAGGTTTTTCACAAAGACCGGGAATTGATTATGAAGAGACTTATTTGTCGGTAATGGATGCAACAACATTTAGATTTTTACTCAGTCTATCAGTTTTAGAAGGTCTTCGAATGAATTTAATGGATGTTGTGGTTGCCTACTTATATGGGTCACTTGATAATGATATTTACATGAAAATCCCTGAAGGATTAAAAATGCCTAAAGCATGTTGTTCACAACCTCGAGAAGTGTACTCTATTAAATTACGAAGATCTTTGTACGGGTTAAAACAATCGGGTTGGATGTGGTATAATCGCCTTAGTGAATATCTTTTAACAGAAGGGTATGTTAACAATGCGATATATCCATGTGTCTTTATTAAAAGAACAAAAAGGGGATTTGCTATCATTGCATTTATGTTGACGATTTAAACATCATCGGGACTCCTATTGAACTTGATAAAACAATTGAATATCTAAAGAAGGAATTTGAAATGAAAGATTTGGGCGAAACAACTTTGCCTTGGTCTTCAAGTTGAACATTTATCAAAAGGTATCTTTGTTCATCAAGTATCATGTTAGATATTGATTCAAGAGATGATCAGGATCTGGGTATTACTGATCAGATACTGATGCTGACGTCATCAGGAATACAACGTCAGTATTGGACTATCAGGATTAGAAGCTGGTCAGTATTTGATGAAGATTCTCATCAGACCAGAGATCAAGGAAGATTGATATGTCGGTTCCTAATTTGTAGGGATGCAGCTATCATACAAGATATGCTTTCAGAGATATATGTAATTGATTTATAATATCTTGTAATTGATAGTGTAACTGTGTACTCTATATAAACACAGTTTAGGTTTTACATTATGTAATCGCTTACACGAGTTATATTGTAACCTAGCAGCTCTTAAGAACATAAGAATTTCTTAAGAGAGTTTTGTAACAGTTTTATATCAGAGTTAATAAAGCTGTTATTGATTCATACTTGTGTTATTTTGTTTTAAGTCGAAAATCTTATACAATTGTATTCAACCCCCCTTCTACAATTGTTATTTACTGGGCAACAATTGGTATCAGAGCAAAACTGATTAATTTAAATCAGAAACGATCTTAAGATGTCGACAAGCAAAAGTATGAAAGCATTAAAATTCCAATTCTCAAGAAGACTGAGTATCCAACCTGGAAAGTGAAAATGTTGATGTATCTGGAAGCAACTGATCCTGACTATCTTGACAGGATCAATGATGGACCATTTCTTCCAACAAAACTAGTTGCAAGAACAGAGACTGTTGCTGAACACTATGTCATTAAGGCAAAGAGTGAATGGACGACAGAAGAAAAGGTTCAAGTACTCAAAGATGCAAAGGTAAAGAATATTTTGCATAACAGTCTTGATAATGTCATGTCTAACAGAGTAATAGCATGCAAGACTGCGAAGGAAATTTGGGATACTTTGGAAACTCAATGTCAAGGTACTAAATCTATCAAAAGAAACAGAAGGGCTCTGTTGATTCAGGAGTATGAGCAATTCGATGCTAAATCTGATGAAAGCCTTACTGATATGTATGATAGATTCTTGACTTTACTGAACAATCTATCACTGGTTGGCAAAGAGTATGATCCAGAGGATTCGAATGCCAAGTTTCTCAGAGCTTTAACTGAAGAGTGGGATACTCAAGCTTCAATCATAAGGCATCAATATGATTTGAAGATGCTGTCTCTTGATGAAGTCTATGGGATGCTAAGAACTCATGATCTTGAGGTTCAACAGAGGAAGAACAAGAAAAATGTCAAAGCAAAATCTGTTGCTTTGAATGTTGAATCAAAATCAAAGGGAAAAGCTGAGGAGGTTTATAACCGAAAGAGTAGAGTGGAAGAGTCAATTCCTGATGACTCATCATCAGATACTGATACTGAGTCTGATCCTGATACTGATGATGACTCTACTGATTCTGATATGATGGAAATGGTTGCTATGATAGTCAAGGGCTTCAAAAAGATGAAGTTCAGAAAGGCTAGGAAGCAAGGGAAATTCCAGAAGAAAACCTTCAATGCTGACAAAGACAGGTACAAGAAGAAAGAAGGCAAAAGCAGCAAGTTTGACAAGTCAAAAATCAGATGCTATAACTGTGATGGAATGGGTCATTTTGCAACTGAGTGCAAGAAGACCAAAACCAAAGCTCTCATTTCTTCAAGCAAGGATTGGATGGACTCATCATCTGACTCTGAAGAGGAAAAAGTGAATTATGCTTTGATGGCTAAAACTGATGAGACTTCTGCTGGTGAAAATAAGGTATCTGAAGTTTTATTTGATTTTGATACTAATAATGTTTCTGAGCTAAGATCTTTCTTAAAATCTCTGCATATTAGTTTTAGGAGTCAATCTCTTGAAAATACAAGAATAAAATCT
The DNA here is from genome assembly GCA_037693485.1 of Kitagawia praeruptora. Classification (NCBI taxonomy): domain Eukaryota; kingdom Viridiplantae; phylum Streptophyta; class Magnoliopsida; order Apiales; family Apiaceae; genus Kitagawia; species Kitagawia praeruptora. The sequence goes on along the minus strand of CM075345.1, from coordinate 118,809,030 downwards.
GAAATGGCAGAGGTTGTTAAGAGAAATGATCATCTAGAAGCTGAGTTAATTTTCTTGCATGAAGTTCAAGCAGAATGTGATAATGCTAAACACATGAAACTTGAAACGGAGTTTAAATGTAATGAACTTGAGAGGCAACTTAAAGATGCTAATGAAAAACTCAGAACCTGGACACATTCTGGTACAAAAACTCATGAAATTATTTCTGATAAAAACTGGAAAGAGTGTCTAGGGTATAGCCAGAAAATGAGAAAAAGGACAAAGGAAAGGTTGTTTCATCTAACCCTGGAAGAGTTATAGTTGATGACTCAACAAATCCAAAAACCTACAGATATGTTACAGACAGTACTAAAACCAAATTAAAACCAGTTAATTATGTGTATCCAGAAATTCCCAAATATACTTCAGAAGAGGGATCTACTTCTACACATCATTCTGAGTCTAGAACTGTCAAAAACAAGAATGTAGGTCTCTTGTCCAAGAAGCAATTAAGGGATAGAATCTGTGAGGTAACAGATAGGAAGAGAGTTCCAACTGTCAAAAGGAACAGGAATGGTAAAGTTGGAATAAACAAGGAAAATAATTATAAGTATATTCCAAATGCAGCAAGAAAAGCATGCTTTAACTGTGGTAATTCTAATCATCTTGCTATTGATTGCAGGAGGAGTAAAAAGAAGCCAACTGTAGTTCCTAAGTCTGACATTAGGAATAAATTAGTATTCTATAAACCACAGAATCCTTGTTTCCATTGTGGCAGTAAATGGCATTCTATTTATACATGTGAAGAATACCATAATTTGTACTATAATTATTATGAGCCTTTGCCTAAGTTCAATAAAAGTGCAAATTTTGGAAAAACAAAGAACTTGAATACTAATCATGCATCTGTCAAGATAAAGACTAATTCTGATGGAGTTAATTCTGATGAAAATGTCTTTACAAGAAAATCTTCTACTAATAAAGATGTTAAATTGCATGAAAAGAGAACCCAACAAGTGTGGGTTCTTAAAAATTCTAACTGAGTTCTTTGTGATTCTGATTGCAGGATAAAAAGAAAAATGTGTTAGTCATGGATAGTGGATGCTCGGTGCACATGACTGGAGACAAAACCTTGCTATCAGAATTTGAGGAAAAGGCTGGCCCAACTGTGTCTTATGGAGATGGCAACATTGGACAAACTTTGGGATATGGCAGCATTGTAATTGGAAATGTCATCATTGAGAAAGTAGCTCTGGTGAAAGGACTAAAGCACAATCTGTTGAGTGTTAGTCAGATCACAGACAGAGGTTATCGTGTCAACTTTAATGATACTCATTTTGAAGTTATTAGCAAATCTTCAGGAAAGATTGCATTAACAGGTCAAAGACATGGTAACATTTATGAAGCCAACATTCACACTAATACTGAAAATCCAACTACATGCCTCATCAGTAAAGCATCTGTAGATGAAAGTTGGAATTGGCATAAGAAGCTTTCTCATCTCAACTTCAACAATGTAAATGAGTTGGTTAAGAAAGACTTGGTGAGAGGATTACCAAAGGCTCTATATACTCCTGATGGACTCTGTGATGCTTGTCAGAAGGCTAAACAGAGAAGGACATCATTCAAGAGTAAATCTGAATCCTCAATTGATGAACCATATCACATGCTACACCTCGACTTGTTTGGACCAGTGAATATTATGTCCATCAGTAAGAAAAGGTATACTCTAGTCATTGTTGATGAATATACTAGATTTACCTGGGTTCATTTTCTTCACAGAAAAGATGAAACTGCTGAAATACTACTGGACCATGTTAGACTTATTGAAACTGGCACGGAATACAAAGTCAAGATTCTGAGAAGTGATAATGGGACTGAATTCAAGAATTCAGCAATGGAAGAGTTCTGCAAATACAAAGGAATAGTTCAACAATTCTCTGCTCCTGGCACTCCTCAGCAAAATGGAGCAGTTGAAAGAAAGAACAGAACTCTTATCGAAGCTGGCAGAACTATGTTGGAAGAAGCTAAACTACCTACATATTTCTGGGCAGAAGCAGTCAACACAGCTTGTTACACTCAAAATATTACACTAATCAACAGACATGGTGTAACTCCTTATCAGATGATTAAGGAAAAGAAGCCAAGTTTGAAGCATCTACATGTGTTTGGCTGCAAGTGCTTTGTTCTAAGACCTCATCCAGAACAGCTAGGAAAATTTGAGACAAAAGCTGATGAGGCCATCTTTATTGGCTATCCAACAACAAGAGCCTTTAAAGTCTACAATCTAAGAACAAAGACAGTCATGGAGTCTATTAATGTATCTTTTGATGATAGAAAGCTAACAGGAATAAAAGAAGACTCTCATGACAGTTTGACTTTTGCAAATGAAGCTACCAACAATCCTGATGAAGTCACGTCAGATACTGATATTCCGTCAGATCCTGACGATCGATCAATTCCTGATCAAACACCTGTTACTGATGATGACTCAAATAATGCAAATGTTGAGGGGGAGCAAGAGCGAGACATCACTAGTGCTGATACAACTCAAACATCAAGTAGAGATTCATCAGAAACAGACTCAAGTGACAATCAAGATAGTATATCAGAAAGAGATAGCACTATCTCAGGGGGAGCTTCTAACAACTCTAGTTCTTTTGAAGAAAACACCAATCCAGGGGGAGCATCCAGTTCAAGAAATGACTTACCATCAGCAAGGAAATGGACAAAAAGTCATACTCCTGATTTAATCATTGGGAATCCTGAAGCAGGGGTTAAGACAAGAAGTGCAACTCAAAATGAATGTTTATATAATAACTTTCTGTCAAAGGAGGAGCCCAAGAAAGTTGAAGATGCACTTAAGGATGCTGATTGGGTAACAGCTATGCAAGAAGAACTGAATGAGTTTGAAAGAAATGAAGTCTGGAAACTTGTACCAAGACCCAAAGGAAGGTCTATTGTAGGTACAAAGTGGGTATTCAGAAACAAGACTGATTCAGATGGCACGATTGTGAGAAATAAAGCAAGACTAGTAGCAAAGGGGTATTCTCAACAGGAAGGAATAGATTATGATGAGACTTTTGCTCCTGTTGCAAGACTGGAGGCCATCAGAATTTTTTTGGCATATGCAGCCCACAAGAAATTCAAAGTATTCCAGATGGATGTAAAAAGTGCATTTCTCAATGGAGAACTGGAAGAGGAGGTATATGTTGAACAACCTCCTGGATTTATTGATCCCAAACATCCAGATCATGTCTATAGACTGGATAAAGCACTTTATGGACTAAAGCAAGCTCCAAGAGCCTGGTATGAAACCCTAGCTCAATTCTTACTGGAAAGTGGATTCAACAGAGGTACAATTGATAAAACCTTGTTTTATTTGAATCATGGTAAGGATTTGCTGTTAGTTCAAATATATGTTGATGATATCATTTTTGGGTCAACTAATACTAAGCTGTGTGAGAAGTTTTCAAAGCTAATGCAGTCGAGATATCAAATGAGCATGATGGGTGAAATGAGCTATTTCTTAGGTCTTCAAGTTAAACAGACTGATGAAGGGATTTTTATCAATCAGTCAAAATACACAAAGAATTTACTAAAAAGGTTTAACATGCAAGACATCTCTACAGCTTCAACTCCTATAGCTACAGCTACAAAGCTTGATCCTGATCAAGGAACTGAAGTAGATGTAACCAACTATAGAGGAATGATTGGCTCACTCTTATATCTAACTGCTAGCAGACCAGATATCATGTATGCAACCTGTCTATGTGCAAGATTTCAAGCAAATCCTAAAGAACCACATCTCATTGCAGTAAAAAGGATTTTCAGATATCTAAAGGGCACATCTTCTCTTGGCCTTTGGTATGCCAGAGAATCAGACTTTAGTTTATGTGGCTATTCAGATGCTGATTTTGCTGGATGCAAAATAGACAGGAAAAGTACTTCAGGCAGTTGTCAGTTTCTTGGAGGAAGACTAGTTTCTTGGTTCAGTAAAAAGCAAAAGTCTATCTCCACATCAACTGCAGAAGCTGAGTACATTGCTGCTGGAAGCTGTTGTGCTCAGATCATGTGGATGAGAAATCAGCTAATGGACTATGGTTTGTCATTTTCAAAAATACCTATTTATTGTGATAACCAAAGTGCTATTGCTATGACAGGAAATCAAGTTCAACATTCTCTTACAAAGCACATCAGCATCAGGTATCACTTCATAAGAGAACAAGTACTGGAAGGAACAATTGAACTTCATTTTGTTCCTACTGATCAACAGTTAGCTGATATATTCACCAAGCCACTACCTGAGGCTACTTTTACAAAGTTGGTGAATGAACTTGGAATGGTAAACTATGGCAGTTCCTGAGAGAAAGAAGTCATCAGATACTGACGACTTGCAAATACTGATGGAAAGTCAATCCTGACAATGGTCAACGTCGAATCCTGATGCAACGATTCGATAATCAGTATTTTGTCAGAATCTAACTGTCTTCATTTTATCTCACTTTCCTGATTCAAGCTATGTTTAATGTTATTGAATTCCTGATAATGTGATCACTTTAATTAGTCCTCATATTTATTTTCAGATAACATGTTAAATCAGGAAAAACATTGAATAGAATAGAATAACTAGATTTTTCATTGATAATAAGAAAGAGTTTACATTCAAAGATTACATCTTTTGTGTTCTCTATCTACTAATCTATTCAACAGGAAATAAGAGACCAATCCACTCCATTGTTAATAGTCATCCCAGATCCCATCTTTGTCACTTTGTTTGGGTGGAAGTTGACAGGGATAAGGTTATTTTTGCTGACATATTCATTAACAATGGTTGATGGAGTTGGATGAGGATGCCTTAGATGAAAGCCATACGAATGCTGTTTGGAGGGCAGCATCAATGTCGATCACTTTTGCAGGTTTTTCCTTCTCGATTTCTTCGAGACCTGCATCCATCTGCAACCAGAGAGTCTCCAGTTGTCTTTCCCAGTCGAAAGCATCAAACTCTTCACGAATATAACTAAATATATCTCTTTTCTCTAAGAGATGGAGGTTTTTCTCAATGATGGTAAGGTTCGACATTGTTAAAATTTTTGATGAGAAGGGTTTTTCTGATTTTTCTTACAGGAAAGAATGAAGCGTTATAGAAGTAAGTGGACAAGTTTCTAAGATTAAATAGAGAAGGGTAGAACGAGAATATGAAACGATTCATATTACTGGTGCAAGTATCAGGTATTATTCGATTGTGATGTTTTAAATTTCTTTATTTAAAACAAAATTACCATGTTTTATTTCGGTCACAATTGTATTTTCCAAATAATGCGTAGCGCGTGTGCTCACTCGTTGCTTACATACAGTTATAGATGTAAGTCATGACGCGTGTAATCCTCACCACTCTCTCACGTAATTTGGTCCATTACTTTAGCATAAACGAATGATTTACTGACACCTGTTTTTGAGAAGTTACAAGTATTGTCTAAAATCAATTTAGTTTACTAATTGATTTATTTTTTCTCAAACTATCAGTAAAGCATCGTCTCTCTTTGTCTTTGCACTCTCAAACCCTAATTTCAAAATTAACACATCTTTTGTGTTTGAAATTTCAATGGAGAACTTATTCATGAACAGCAAGGTGGTAATCAATGGAGTTAATTTCAATACAAATAACTTCACTGCAGTTCTAGATCATCAGGACTTGCCGAGTGATTTCCACATTATTCAGGATTTTTTAGCCTCAAGCCCAATCAATTATGCACTAACCCAACCTGCCAAGATATCTTTTAAGTCTGTTATGCAGGTTTGGAACACAAGTGTTTTTGGGAAAGGTCTTCCATCAGAAAATCCTCAGATGAGCTTTGAATATGACAATGTTACATACTATGTGACTCCTGAGATTGTCACTGAAGCCCTACACTTACCATCAATCATTGGTAAGCCTGTATTCAAAGTTCCTGATGCAAAACTTCTTGAGTATGTTGTAAGCTTGGGTTACAATGGAACACCAAAGAAGTTTGGAGAGCTCTACAGGACAAAGCTCAAGAAGGAATGGAATTTCTTCTTTGACACTATCAGCAGATGTTTCTTGAATAAAGTGTCAAACTTTGATGCCTTACCCACAGGTTCAGCCAAAATTGGGTACTCTCTAATTCATGATCTCTCATTTGATTATGGTTCCTTTATACTAAAGGCATTAAGTGAAAGAAAAGCAGATAAATGTGGTTATGTTTGCTTTCTTAGATTTTTTCAATTAATATTTTCTCACTTATGTCCTCATGCTGTTTTTGAGAATGATACAATTTTGCCTATATGTAAAATCTCAGAAAAGAATATAAAGAGTCTAATCAATTCTGATAAGGCAAATAAGTTTGTGGGTACTCCATACATTCCTGATGAAGTATGGTCTCTTTTAAGAGAGAGAATGCCTATTCAATATGGCCCAGCAACTGGTGCTATGGAACAGGACCTTACACATCCTATTCCTGACACAAGCACACAACCTAAACACTTACCTAAACAGTTAACCACCTCTGGTGTCTCACAAAAGGCATCAGTTGTAAAATCAAAGAAATCAGCTAGATCTGATGTATCTGAGAGGCAATCAGGGTCAAAGGATTTCTCCACTCCAACTCACTCTCAAATGAAGTCACAAGGGGGTGAACAAAGGGTTCTTGAAACATCTGGTTTGAATAAAGGAACAGGAGTGAAAAGGAAAGTTGATCAAGGAGCTATTTCTGATTCTGATGATGATACAATGCCTATATCAGTCTTGTTCAAAAAGAAGGAGATTGATGTTGTTGATACAAGAGAAGTGACTGTCTCTGAAAAACCAAAGAAAAGAAGAAGATTAATCAGCAAAGGCAAATTTGTTGATCACACAAAATTTCTGAATCTTACTGATGCTACGGAAGGCAATCCTGATGTTGTTAATCAGGATGGATCATCAGTTCCTGACGCTACTGCTAATCCTGACATCTCTACTCCAAATAATTCACCTATGAAGACTGTTGAGATTTCTGATTCTCCAGCATCTGAATCTCCAAAGAGAAGAATTATTGAGATGTCTGTCGATCAAGTAAATGCTATTGCTGCTCAGCTGGGTGTTAAACCTTCACCACTTGAAGTAAAAACTGCTGAAGCAAATGTCTTTCACAGACAGAAGAAACAGAGGACTACTGTGTCATCTCTGAGAGGATCCAGCCCACAAGAACCTGAACTTCAAAGGAGTTCAGAAGCTATTGCAGATCCAGTCACACAAGAACCACCTACTCAAAGTGTAGGTGCAGACATTTCTGAAGGAATAGTCCCACAAGAACCATCTTCTCAAAGGGAAGATGAAGACAAGAATATTCCTGCCCCACAAGAACCATCTTCTCAAAGTGAAGATGCTGGCAAACTCACATCAGCAGGGGAATTTCCTGACAATACTCAAGGGGCTTCTGAAATTGAAATTGAACTTGCTAGAAGTCTGGCAGAAAAAGCTGCTCATGATTTGCACATTGCTGAATGTGATAGAGTGATTGCTGACACTGCATTTGAGGGAAGCACACAAGAACCTTTGACTCAATGTGTTGAAGAAGCTTCAAAACCTCAGGCTACACAAGAACCATCAGTAGCAAATACTGATGCAAGTCATGCTATAGTTGCAGTGGTCAATCCTGATGAAAGTACTACTGATCTACATATTCCATTGCTTATTGAGCCAATTTCAGCAAGGCCAATGGATTCTTTAACTACTTCATCAGGTAACATCTCTTTCTCTACTTCATTTACTACTGATAGTATGATTACAGATAGACCTGATAAAAGGGATACCTCTATTTGTATGACTTCAGACCACTCTTCTCAGCCACCTCTTATTTCTTCACATTTAATGAGCCAGAACCTTTCTTGTGAGATTGAGAGTGAACATTTAGAGAAAAAGAAGAGTGATGAGAGGCAGTCTCCTGAACTGGCAAAAGGAGAGGTAGAAAAGAGTGAGAAGTTATTAACTTCTAGTGAGGTAGAAGTTGCTATTGAAAGTAACTTAGGTAACATTGTGAGAAGTGATGAGATCACTTTAAAAGAAAAGAGAGATTTAGGAAATGTTACTTATTTGTCTGCAGGTCATCAGGATTCACCAGCTGTATCCACTGGTGTTTTGAAAATGAAAGGTGTTATGCTTCCTGATGACAATATTGAAGATAAACTTCCTGAGGCTGGTGGTGGCTCAGATGATGATGATGATGATCATGTTGATCTTGAAACAAAGCAAATGCAGGCAGCTATAAAAGCAAGTCTCCAATCTACTTATGGGTCTTCAAGTAGATACATGCAGTCAATGACTCAAGAAGAATTCAGAGGGGAGTATAGTTCACTTCTTCCTCCTGATACTCGAGCTGCAAAGGGACATGAATGGGATACAGAATGGAATGAACCGACTGCTGAGATGACTTTTCAAAATGCTCTTTTTCATTCTGGTCATATTGCTACGCGGATGCCGACACCTGAACTTAAGGCTCTTCTCAAAACCAATGCTCTTCTAGCAAAGGGATTGAAGAGTGAGATTGACTCTATGAAGGCTGTAACTGATAAATTTCAAGCGGGTATTCAAACATCTGTTTCTATATCTGCTACTGCTTCGCAAGCACGCCTTCTTGCAGATGATATTAAAGCTCTTGACAAGAGATTGGATTCTAGAATGACTGTTTTGGAATCAAAAGTTGATACTATTGATGAAACCCTCAAGCTTATATTGTCTTTCTTCATTCAGGACGATACTGATGTCAAAAAGGGGGAGAAGATAGTCAAAACAAATTGTTCACCTGATCCAGTTGTACAAAAGGATGATGATAATTCTGGAAATGATGGTGGTGCTAAGTCATATCATAAAGTTGAAACCTCTGATGCTGCTTTAGTGTCAAAGAGAACGAAGACTCAAACTAAACAGTCAACTCATGTTTCTGAATCTGGAAAGAAGACAGTGACAATAATGATGCAATCTCAGAATCCAAAAGAAGAACAGTTTGTGACACCTGGTCAAACTCTATCAACTATTCCTGAGGATGATGTGTATGTAGAACAGGATGAAGATGCTGCTAATCTGTTTCATGAACTTGACACTGGGGATGGTCGTGTTCTTAAATTATTTCATAAAGACAAAAGAGTTCAACAGTATCATGCTGAGAAAGCACTTGTTTTATCTACTGAAGAAAATCCAAACATGACTACTGATGAGTTCTTAGAAGAACAGAACAGGATCTTTGAAGAGTTTGCAAAACAGAATAAAGCTCTTGCTGCAAGAAGAGGAAGAGGCAGAGGAGGAAGATACAGAAGTAGAGGAAGATTATCTGCTCAAACAAGTACAAGGCAAACAAGATCTAGTGGAATCAAATTGAAAGATGTTTCTGAAAATGAAAAGAAGAAAACTCCACTATCTCTTGCATCAACTCCAGACAACAGATTCAATGCTCCTGAAGAAATTGAAGAGGAGATATTGCCTTTGAAAAGGAAGAGTAAGGTAGCTGTTCAATCTACTGCATCTAATGAGAAGTCAGTCGTTGATTCAATTTCTAATGTTGTTTCTGATTCTGAAGAGGCTGAAATTTTAAAAGAACTTAAGATTATGATTCTTAAGGTTGTGGTTGAATTTCACAATATGGAAGTTTTTGAAGATACATTGGAGTATGAACAAGAAAACTTCAGTAGATTTGAGAGAGAAAGTGAAATCAGAGCTAAAGCCAGAAAAGCAGAAAAGATAACAACCAGAGATTACTTAAGAAATGTTCATAGATCAGACAGGAAGTTATGGTATGATAGAGATAGATCTGTTCCTGAACATCAGCAGGATTATCCAACAAATGAGAAAAAGAAGAGTAAGAAAAGGGAGGAGGATAAGGTTGATTATAGAAAACCAGTTGTGTTCATATCAGCTGGATTGATAAAAGAGTCTTCTTTGATCAATGAATTTCTGATTGTTAAAACAGAGTCTACTACATTTATTGCTGAAAGTCCACCAAAATGGGTGAGTATGCAATCTGGTTTGAGAGGATGGGAACCTGGCACAAGAGGAGGAATTGGATATAGTCATGCACTGGTTATTTTCATTGCACAAACTGATCAATATGCTCTAGTTGACAAGATTGGGGATGAGTTAACTGTAGATCATCTTTGGAAACTTGAAGCTGTTGCTATTATTGCTGATTGTCATGCTGATGCAAAGAAAATAGAGAAGCTGGTGTACTTCATGAAAGATGGAAGTGTGAAGAAGATTCTTATTCATGAATTATTGTGTAAATCTGCAAAAGAGCTGAAATATGTTCTGTATCTTCTCAGAAGTAAAAGAATAAATGTTAGCGAAAGAGAAGTTTATCAAAATTGGTGTGTCATGATTTACATGAAGATTAGACAGAGATTCATGGATGGAGGAACAAGGTATGATGGCAATTATATTCCCATGTACTTAAATTTAAGAGATATAGAGGTTGAAATGAAGAAAGGTACAGCTGTTAAAGAAGTGTATCTAGGCATGGAACAACTGTCTCTAAATCCAGATGGGAAGGAAATTGCTTATGTGTTGCTAGGTGACTTAGATCTTCCGAGAAACTCAATTCAGAATCTCAGGGCAGCTTTTTATCAGATTAATGAGGAAGATGAAGAACTCAAAAATCTGAAGAAGAAACTGATTCAAATTCTTGAAAGCAAGGAAGAAGAATTGTTATCTGAATTCTTGAGACTGAATCTGTTTTATCAAAGAATTTCTGAAACTGTTCCTGATGATTTTTAGAAGGTATTTTGTTTTGAGTTTTTGACATCTTGAATCAAGGAATTTGTGCTTTGTTTTATAAAGAACAAATTGGGGGAGATTGTTAGATATTGATTCAAGAGATGATCAGGATCTGGGTATTACTGATCAGATACTGATGCTGACGTCATCAGGAATACAACGTCAGTATTGGACTATCAGGATTAGAAGTTGGTCAGTATTTGATGAAGATTCTCATCAGACCAGAGATCAAGGAAGATTGATATGTCGGTTCCTAATTTGTAGGGATGCAGCTATCATACAAGATATGCTTTCAGAGATATATGTAATTGATTTATAATATCTTGTAATTGATAGTGTAACTGTGTACTCTATATAAACACAGTTTAGGTTTTACATTATGTAATCGCTTACACGAGTTATATTGTAACCTAGCAGCTCTTAAGAACATAAGAATTTCTTAAGAGAGTTTTGTAACAGTTTTATATCAGAGTTAATAAAGCTGTTATTGATTCATACTTGTGTTATTTTGTTTTAAGTCGAAAATCTTATACAATTGTATTCAACCCCCCTTCTACAATTGTTATTTACTGGGCAACATATCATATACTGAAAAAATCTTGAAGCGTTTCATCATGGATAAATCATATCCAGTGAGTACACCCATGGTTGTTCGTTCACTTGAAAAGAAAAAGGATCCATTTCGTCCTAAAGAAGAAGGTGAAGAGCTTCTTGGTCCCAAAGTACCTTATCTCAGTGCCATTGGCGCACTAATGTATCTTTCTAATTGTACACGTCCTGATATTGCATTTTCAGTTAATTTGTTGGCAAGGCATAGTTCTGCTCCAACGCGAAGACATTGGACCGATGTGAAACAAGTTTTAAGATATCTTCGAGGAACAATGGACATGGGTTTATTTTATTCTAAAGAATCAAAAGCAGAATTAATTGGATACGCTGATGCTGGATATCGATCTGGTCCGCATAAAGGAAGATCTCAAACAGGTTACGTATTTACATATGGTGGTACCGCAATATCTTGGCGCTCTACAAAACAGACTCTAGCAGCAACTTCTTCAAACCATGCTGAGTTATTGGCCCTTCATGAAGCAAGTCGAGAATGTGTATGGCTAAGATCTCTTTTCCATCATATTCGAGAATCATGCGATCTTTTTATTAACAAAGAAAGTCCAACTATCTTGTATGAAGATAATGAGGCTTGTATCATGCAAACAAGAGAAGGCTACATCAAAGGAGACAGGACGAAACACATTGTCCCAAAATTTTTCTTTACTCATGAACTTCAACAAAGAAGAGAGATTGATGTTTGTTAAATTCAATCATGTGAGAATCCAGCGGATTTATTCACAAAAGCGCTTCCTACAACTTCTTTTGAAAAATTAGCACACTTTCGAGATATTAACTAACCTTGATAGTCATGTTGCAACGAGGGGGAGATAGATGATGCACTCTTTCTTTAATATTTGTACAACGCGTGTACTCTTTTTCCTTCACTAGGATTTTTCCCACTGGGTTTTTTCTAGTAAAGTTTTAACGAGGCATGATGTTAATACGAGTCATCCAAAGGGGGAGTGTTATATATTATGTTGAATGACTCATTTACTTACTTATTAATGCATGTAACCTTTGCATTTACTTTATTTCTTTAGCTTTAAAGTTATCACTTATAACTTGTATTTTGCATCCTATATAAAGTCAAAATACAAGTCTAATAGATGATACGAAAAACAAGTTACATAAATATGAAATGAGTTTCTCTCTTCCTTTGATTATCTACTCTCTCTTAAGTTTCCTTCCATTACATAATTATTATTATTGTATAACAGAAAAACTCTTTTTTCTAAAATATCAGATAAATTCAGCTTTTTTCAAAAGTAAATTTTAAATCAAAAACATATAACACATTTTTAAAAAAAATTTCTATCGAATAGGTTTGTATCATATTGCTCTCCCCAACAATAATAATAAGGCAAAGGACTATTTCAGGTAGGGGTGAGCAAAATCGAATACCCGGTCCGATTTTGAGATTCAGATTGGATACTCGATTTTTCGGATCACTAAAATTTCATTCCGTATCCGGATTCGGTTTAATCGGATATCCGAATATCTGGTTATCCAATTAAATCGGATCGGAAATCGGATTATCCGAATCCAATTTAAAATTACATTTTAACAGCAACATCACCGACTTACTGTATTAGCATGGGACATTTCATGAATATTTGATTTATTCAACTTATGGTCTGAGAAAGAGAAGAAACTCTGCTTTTGCCACTTTGTCAGTACAATGTTATTTATAAAATTCTTGCAAATACAAGATTGTTTTCTTTCGTAAAAAAAAAAGATGGAACTGGACTCTGGAACTGTTACCATGCTTTCTACAATTGTACTTTGGTTTGATTACTACAGTTTGGCCGCAAGCCATTCCGAGGCTTGGTCAAAATGGTCGACAAAAAATAATGTCAAGTAACAAGCAGCAAAAAAATTGAACGAGTGTAGATATATTATAAATATAATTAACATTTTTGTTGAAAATAACAAAATCGGATCAGATTCGGATATCCGCTTTCTTGTAAATTTGTGATCCGGATCCGGATTCGTATCCGAATTTATTTAAAAAAATCGGATCGGATATCCGGTCCAATTTTTTCGGATCGGATATCCAAATATTCGAATTTTTTTAATCGAATAAAAAATAAGGATATCCGGTTTTCGGATATTTTTTGCTCACCCTTAATTACTGGTAATTTTTTTTTCATAACTATTTTAGGCAATATTAATAATTTGTTGTATATTTTTTCAATATATCATAAATTATTACTTTGTATTTGTATATTTTTATATAAATTTATTGTTGTTTGTAAATGGTAATAGAGATGTTCAAAGAGCGCAAAATCTGAAATCCGGTTCTATTTGACTCCGAAAAAAGCTTAGTGGTTCGGCCCGTGAACCTTATACGGGCCTCCTATCTTTTAATAAATCCGGCCCGGTCCAAAGTTTGAAAAGTCGCGTAAAAAACCAAAGCCCGAAAAGCCCACTAAAGCCCGTACTTTTTAAAAATCCCGGATAAAAACCCAATTTTTTTTAGGTACAATCCAAAAATATATAATATTTTTAATAATCTAAAAAATATTAACATATAAATAAGAAATTCATGGATAAAAATCCATTTTTTTATAAATAAAATCTAAAGATATATAATAATTTTAATAATTTTAAAAATAATAATAATATATCTATATATTATAAATTAGTGGATAACCCTTACATAAGATTTGGAATCAATATTTAGGTTTGGACAAGATTTTGTATTCATTTTGACTCACTGAATAATCCATTTTTAGGTTTGATATCCATATTGCGTTTGGGAAAGATCCACATCCATTATTTGACCCATTGTTAATTAAAGAATGTTTGTATACAAATTTAAATACTATTAATATATTCTCTTAATATTTATGGTAAGATTATTAATGAAAATTTGAATAAATCTTTTAATTTTGATAAGCTTATTAATACATATTACCACATAATAGATATAGAAAATCTAAATAATTTTATCTTTGATTGCATTTGTTATAATATAAAAAAATAATATTTTATTAATATTATTTCTTTCAATATTAATTTATTTGATCTTAAATATAAAGTTATTTTCTTTATTTAATCATTATTATTATATATCATAATTATTATGAAATTTAAATTAAACTACCGTATGCGTATCACGGACTATAATCTAGTAAATTTTAAAAAACCCGGATTAAAATTTAGTATAGTCCGATCTGGCCCGATCCGCATGCCTAAAGTGTTTCACATATTTTAAAGGAGTCCAGCCCAATTTTTTAAAAAGTCCGACCCAGGCCGTTTCTCACGAACCTTTTTTAGTCTGGAATTTATCCAATGCGAAGGATTTTTTGTGCATCCTAGACGATAATAGTTCAGAATCATGCTCGTAATATTTATGGATAATATCAAAAATACCATACTTTTTTTATTTTTTTTAAAATACAAAAAAAGTTGCAAATGAGGTTGCAAGTTGCAACGCTGGCACACAAATGAAAATCGATTGCAAATGAGGTTGCACCTTATTTTTGAAAAACAAATTGCAACTTGGTATTTTCGAAAAAAAAACCTTATATTTATAGCATGTCAGGAGCCATCGTCTCTGAATCCAGCGTTCGACTCCAGGTAGGACCTTCCTTTGCATTTTTTCATTTTAGATGGGGCAAGTCCCCAAGCTGAACACCTTAGTACACAGTACAAACTCTTGAAGTACATGGATGTTCATGATGGAAAAGCATGGATAGATGGGGTTAACTTCCAGCTAAATATAATCTTATGCTTTAAGCATTTAAATTTTTTAACCTGCTGGTATAAACACTCTAGAAATTCAGTAAAAATGGTCCATTGTGATGCCAGAAAGATATCGCTATTGTATGTTCATTCAATAGCTACGTTCTATCTATTCTAGAACACACTACTCACCTACTGGAAAGATCAAATTGATTTTCTACAAATTGTTGCCTCTTCTCTCTCCAAGTCTCTCCCCACATCTTTGCCTCGGCAACAGCTCGCTGTCGTTCTCGTTCCTTGTTTAACTTTTCTGCTTCCAAATCCTCAGGACTTTTGACAGATTCAACGAATTTCATGTTTCGTTGTGGCTCTCTCTCGGCTGTCTCAAGTCCATCACTTCCAGGACTATAACTAAGAGATCCATTGCTTTCGCGTTCATACTTATGAGAAGACAGGTAATCTATTGCTTGAACCACCTCTCTTATACCAGGCCGAGCACGTGATTCTTCTTGGACACACATTAGGGCCACCTCTACAGCCCTACGTACACTGGACCGTGGGAACTGACCTTTTAGACGAGGATCTGCCAGTTTAACAAAGTCCCTTCGATCTCTCAACAAAGGACGTGCCTTTACAAAATTAAAAGAATTATATTAAGAAAAGTGAGAACTAAAAACCTTGACATAAGTCGAAAGTATACCAATCATAAAATATTCAAGATATAGTCATGAACTTGTACATGGCCAAAAGCAGGATATAAATTATTCACATAAATAAATATTATTGATTCATTTATGCGTAAACCTAACTAACAATACTGTGCAATGTTGGTAGAAGTAACATAAAATCTACATCCAGTTGTATAAAAACACCTCTTGGTGTGAACCATCACATCGAAACTAATCTTGAATTTTCGGTTTTGAAATTAACACTAGTGCGTACAATCATTCATGCCACCATGAAAGTGCAAGTAAGAATCCACCTGTGCAGACAGCTTGCACAAACATATTGAAATTTTGTGATAACTTGTACCGGCGATTTTCACAGGGAAAATTACAGAAACTCGCTTGAGGACTTCATAGGACAATTATCAGAGCCACCGCACATCATGCAACAAGGACGTTTAAGATATAAAGATTATTTAGGTTAAGTAGCAGTAATTTGGTAATGTTTGTGTTGCGGGATATGGTTTCTCCCCATGTAACTGGAATTTTGAGCAATTTTTTCTGTAACTATATATGTTCAAAGGAAAGGATGGGGAAAATCCACTTTATAAAAGATAAAGTATAATTTGATTTGTTGTTGAAGTCCATATATCAAATCCACCAAGGAATGCAACACCTATAGTACTTTAGTAGAAATTGTTTATATTTTCTTGTGACATTTTTCTCTGATTCCATTTTTTTTTTGGTAGGGACAGCAAGTAAAGAACTCAAATAACAGAAACAGGATCAGAGTAAGGAGCACAAGCATGAATACAGAAACAATTACCAAACTAATCAAAGGAATCTGTAAAATCTCAAACCACATCAAACGTTGGACAATCAGGAGGTATTTAAGCATCTAGAAACAGGGATCAAGAGTTAAGAGCACAAGTATGAACACAGAAACGATTACCAATCCAATCCTAGGAATCTGTTAAATCTCAAACCACATCAAATGTTAGACAGCCAGGAGGTCTATAAGCATCTAGAATTGCATTGAGCTTACCCATTGAACAATCATCTGGCTTTCGCGCGGTTGAGTTGTATCTAATGCTCTGCGTCCGGTAATTAGTTCCAACAAGACCACCCCAAAACTATAGACATCCGATCTCTTTGTCAGCTTTCCAGAAGTACCATATTCAGGCGCACAGTATCCATGGGTTCCCATAACTCTAGTGGACACATGTGAATTACCATCCCTAGGGCCAAACTTTGCTAGTCCAAAATCAGAAAGTTTTGGATTGTAATCCGCACCCAGTAATATGTTAGATGATTTTAGGTCTCTGTATATAACTTGAGGTTTCGCATCATTGTGCAGGTAATCCAGGCCTTTGGCTGCTCCATAAGCTATTCTCATTCTTTCATCCCAGTTCGGTGGCTCCATATCAGGCTCAAGATCTGTATAGCAATCAGAAAATTCATCTATTTATATTTATATATTTTAAAATACTCCAACCCAAACAAATGTTTTATACGGTTCAAAGACAAGTGTTTTTTGGTAATCAGGTACGCAAGTACCAATCTTCTGCTTTTTCTGTCTATATGAAAAGCCAATATATCTGCCCTAAAAACTAGTTTCTGACGGGTTGTGTTTGAGCATATTGTCTAAACTTTGTTTGAACATTCACATGGGAAGATTATCTTTTTGGTTATGGGAATGTAAATAATTCTACAGTAGAATCAAAAGACAAATAATCTACTCGCCCTCTGGGGCTTAGTATTCCCCACACTGCTCATGACATCAATGTCAAATATAAATACGATAGTACTTGTTAGTGGAATCAAAACTGCTTGCTTCACCTATCATATCACCGAGTACTATCACCCACCAGGTTACAGATCACAAATATTTTTAAACAGAAATGGTAGTCCTTACCACAATAGAAAATGTATGTCCTTCAAATATGAGAGATTGTTATTTATCCATGAATTATTTTTCAACCAAAAGCATTAACTTGGACACAATTCTATATTGTTCTAAAATGAAAAACAGACAACTATAGATATTTGCATCCACAAGGTGGTCCACTGAATTGAAGAGATGAGATGTCATCAGTGTAATACCGTGGAGGTGAGAATCCAGAGATCCTAAGGGCATATATTCATATACAAGAAGACGCTGGTCCCCCTCAGCACAATACCCGATCATTTTGACAAGGTTAGGGTGACACAACAGAGATAGCATCAGAATCTCCACTAAGAACTCTTTGTCTCCTTGAACACCTTTCTCATTTAGTTTCTTAATAGCAACAACCTGCCACCAATTGGGAATCTAGTTAAGTCTAGAAAGAATATCATCCACTTTGCAAATCATAGAAAAATAAAAGAAAACCCAATAAACCTTCGTAAAGGACACAACTGAATTATGCTTGTTCTCGATATGTAGCAAAACTTCTCTTATGGAATTTTAATGCTATTAGCATACCTGACCAGATTTCTCCAATTTCCCTCTATATACCGGTC
The DNA here is from genome assembly GCA_037693485.1 of Kitagawia praeruptora. NCBI lineage: Eukaryota > Viridiplantae > Streptophyta > Magnoliopsida > Apiales > Apiaceae > Kitagawia > Kitagawia praeruptora. The sequence continues at coordinate 118,790,826 of CM075345.1, read as the reverse complement.
CAAATCCACCTTCCCCGATAATGGACTCATTTCTGAAATTTTTTGTTGCACTAGCAAGCTCTCTGAAAGTGAATAACTGAGCATCACTTTTTGCCTTAATATCATTCTCTGCAAGTGACCGTTCAAGATCTTGCTCCAAATTGGTTTTCTGTTGGACTTCAAGCCCTGTGAAATAAACTATGGTTATTAGAAGCAGATTTAAATATGCGTAGAACTGACAGGATATTTCAGAAAATGGATCCCTAGTGCATCAATTATGCAACCAGTTATGCCACCGAAATCACAGAATAATGTTGGAATGAAGCAAAAATGAGAAATATGAGTAGCTGCATGAATGGAATCCTCTTGTATCGTCACCAAAAATCGGTGGAACTGATCTATCACTGCTTGTTCGTGATCATGATTTTTGCTTTATGTCAAATAATGCTAAATATGTATAACTTATTAACCATGTCATATCTTAATATAAACACATATAAGTAGTAAAACTTATATCAATTTGTCTCTGGTTGTTGGATAACCCTTCTAGAAAACTAATCGTGGTCCCTGGTCAAACTCTTATGGTGGCCCGAGCAAGTGAGGGGAGCATTAACAAGTATAAAATCCATTTAGTGGTCTCTGGTAATTGTTCATTATCTATGATCCAGTTGGTGCCTTCTACAATAACCTCAAGGGTCTATTAAGATTAATTGGCGTCAACAAAGCTCTACCAGGACTTCTGAAAAAGTAATCTGTGTTAGTGAGAGGGGATTACAGTGCAGTCTGTGTTTGCAGTGTGTGTTGGCAGTGAAGCCGGAGGTTGTGAGTTTGCAAATGGTTTTGTGAAGAATTTGAATAAGGAGTTCGTTGTTGGGATTGTTTTGGTTTCAGTGTCTCCACTTAAGGCTGCTACTCAGCAGGTTGAAATTCAAGTTAGTAAGGTTAATTGCATCAAGGCTCTACGAACAAAAATGGGGGCGTTTGTGGTGGTTAGTGAAAGAAGGAGTGTTGTATATTTATATCCGATTACGGCCTCCTTCTAAAATCTCAAGGTATTAAAAAGATTTTGTGACTTAATTAGTTAATATCATATCAGAACCAGTGTTCTAAAAAGCGCTAAGCGGTTCTAGGCGGCGAGACGACCTTCGAGCGCTTAAGCGGCTAGACGGGGGCTTAATATATATTTAATTATTTATATACATAAGTATATATATATTTAATAATTATATAAAATCGGGGAATAAGTGGCTAACATAAAATCGGGACGGTTGGGGGACCTTCGACGCTTAAGCGGACCGCTTAAGCGGACCGCTTAAGCGGTTAGGCGGCCTTGTTTTAGAACACTGATCAGAACTCAATTTTGGGGGGTTGTCTCCACTTCGAGTATCAAGATTTAAGGTTTTGACTAAGACTTTTATCAAACAAAACCACAAATCCAAAACAAGAGCACTAATTTTTGGATCCCAACCTGGGTTAAAAAAATTTTGACTGATTTTTCTTTAAATAATCGGGGCTCAAAAATAATTTTTATAATAAATTTTGAAGTCAAGCCCGGGCTGCAACTTATTAGCCCCTGCACTGAGAAACCTATTCTTGGTCGATTACTATCCTCCTAAACTAGTCATCATCAAAACATTATGTCAGAAGTTTTCATTCATCACCCAAGACTTATAACTCAAATACTTGCACCACTTTGACCATCATGTAGAAATTGTAGAAAACAAATCAAGAAGCTAAATTGCAATATTAAATATAAAAAAAGGGTAAAAAAACCCTAGTAAATTAAATCATGTCACACATGCATGTGTAAATAAGAGAGAGAGAGAGAGAGAGAGAGAGAGAGAGAGAGTTAAAATAACCTAACCAGAAGAATATTGAGGGTCGACGGCTACATGGAGTTGTTGTTCTGTTTCTTCAACATCAACGACATGAACATCTTCTTCTTGATCATGACTCTTAAGCTTCAACCCTCTTCTACGCCCAAAACATGGACAAAATACTACACTATCGATCATATTTCTGTATACTGATACTAATATACTATACATCTACATCATCTGAATAATAATTAAGAGATGTAGAGTTAGTATCTAATATTTTTACCGTGTGTAAAATCTGTTTAAGGGAATCGAGGATTTTGTCACGCGGCGCCGAGAAATCACAAATTCCGAATCTCCGTACTAGTGCCCAGTTTGCACACTTGTTAACTTCTCGTGTGCCACGTCTGTGTTACAAAACCATAAGTACCAAAAAGGCAAAAACACTTTTTTTGTTAATCGGTTAAACTTCTGGATTATTTCATCTTTTATTTTAACTAGCTTATAGCCACGAGTTATTTTAAATTTTTTTATAATTTATTTATAATATAATATTATAAATATTAATTTAAATATGTTATTAATTTGAACCTTACATCTTTATATATAATAATTTTTAGTATTAAATATAAATTAATATGTTATTGGCGGGAATCGAACCTTGAACCTCTGCCTATAACAATTTTTAGTATTGTTATATCTAACGGTCATGATTTATTTGAGTTGCTGATCTAACGGTGATAAATGAGGGATAACCAAAAATGGGGATAACCAATAAAGGGGTAACCAACTACAAATTATACCCCTTTTGCTTATTATTAGTGGCATCATTCGTAAAAGCCAAAACCAGAAGGGTACCATTCATAAATTATTGTTCACCACAAAAATTAAGAAATTATTATTCATAAATTATTGTTCAGCAAAAAATGTCATAAATTAGCTCACCAATGTTTAGCAAAAAAAAAAGTTATTGTTCAGTGCTGACATAAAATTGGGGTTGGCCCCCGATTTTTTAAAAATTAGATCGCCAAACTCAGTAAGAAATATTAAATTTTTTAATTTAGATTTATAAATTTTATTTGTATTATCTTAGGGGTTCAACAGTTTCATTTTGGATTTTAAATCTCGTATTTTTTATTTATTTTAAAGAAATTCATATGGAGTCTACGCACGAAGCTCATGTGCATACTTCTGCCAGCTCATGAAAATTCACAATTCACTGCAAAGCACAGGTTATTTTTAATATTTTATAATTTATTTATAGTGTAATATAATATTATAAATATTAATTATAATATGTTATTGAAAAAATTCGAAACTTACATCTTTGTATATAATAATTTTTAGTATTAAATATAAATTAATATGTTGTTGGCAGGAATCGAACCTTGTACCTCTGCATATAACAACTTTTAGTATTATTATATCTAACGGTCATGATCTATTTGAGTTGCTGATCTAACGGTGATAAATGAGGGATAACCAAAAGTGGGGATAACCAAAAAAGGGGTTAACCAACTACAAATTATACCCTCTTTTGCTTATTATAAGATAGTATAGATAAGAAAAAAATGATGATAATGGTACGAAATATATAAAACAAATTTTGATATTCAGTTCGGTATCTCTAATCTAATGTTACTCTTTAGATTAATAGATAATTGATATTTCACATACTTTTCTATTCAAATACGAATGTAAATTTAATGTTATATTAATCCGTTGTCAAAGATATTCAATTTAAAATTCGACACCAACCGAAATGCATACGGGATGCGTCGTTTGGAAGGCGCATTCGTGTTACTGTTCATCGCCATAAATCACCTTTTTGTTAGGCAGCAGCCCACACTTTCTTCACCAAACTCACAAACCTCATCTACCACCATCAACCTCATCCCCACCACCCCCCAACTACTACATTTTCTAACTCCTATAAATACTCCCCTTCTCCTTCATTATCAAACACACCGTAATTTTCTCTTCTCTCTCTATATAGCTGCTAGATAGTCCGTCTAGTAGGGAAGCCGGTTTAGCCCGCTTTCAGGAAGTATCGGGATAAAAGGTCCTTGTGTCTAAACTATTCCTTAGGGTACTTGGGTCTGACTACAGCCATCGGAGGTGGTCCCGCTGTATGGGTCTTTTTATCAGGTTGTGTGGCACTGTCCGGGTTGGGAGAGGGAGAGAAGGAAAGGTTGTCGGGAAACAGTGATAAGGGGAGTTTTTGAGATAAATACTTCAGTGAGTTGGGGATATACATAATAGGTATTGTAGGGCTGAATTTGTATATAAAATTCAGGGGCCGGATACCCGAATATTGTAATCTCTTTTATCTAGTGTGAAGTTGTTGCTCTTGTGGATGTAGGCTGGACCGAACCACGTTAAATCTCTTGTCTCTTTTACTGTATTGTTGGTTTGTTGCTTCATTACTATCACGTATATTTGTGGGATCTAAGCGCACATATTTACCAAATCGCTTCCGCATTCGCCGGGAATCGGGCAGATTCCTAACAGTTGGTATCAGAGCTAGCTGTGTCTAAATAATTGGTGCCGAAGGAAAGTCGTTAAGAAAAGTGGTTGTCTAATTTGGCGTCGTTTTGACGGAAGTGCTCCCATTGTTTCTTACACTTACTTGGCCAATTGATTTAGTTGTTTGGATTAGTTTGTGTGTGTAAACGGAAATCATGGAAAGTATTTAAGGATTCAAGGTGACTCCATATGATGTTAAAGGAAGTTTTACTCTTTGGCAGAGAAGGGTAAAGGATATCCTAACCCAACAGAAGCTAGCAAGGGCTTTGATGGGGAAGGAAGGAAAACCAACAAAGATGAGCGATGAAGATTGGGAGGATGCCGAGTCACAATGCATAAGTACCATTAGACTATTCATTGTAGATAACATTATCAATAATGTTGTTGACGAAAGCACACCGAAGGAATTATGGTCAAAGTTGGAGACATTGTATCTCGGGAAGAACTTGACTACAAAGTTAAATCTGAAGCGCGAGTTATACAAGCTGAAGATGGCAGCTCAAGGCAATGTTATTGAGCACATGAATATGTTTAATGGTATTGTTGATCAACTTGAAAAGGTTGTTGTAAAATTTGAGGAAGAAGATAAGGCCATTATTCTTTTTACTTCGATTCCGGAGTCATTCGATCATTTGGTCACAACCATTTTGTACGGAAAGGACACGTTAAAAATGGAGGAGGTTCAGTCAGCACTTTTGTGAAATGCTGGAAGGAAGAACTAGGATGGTGACAAGGATGGAATGACGGTTTTGGCTTTGCGTAGTCAAAATAATAGAGGAAGGGGTGCTGTGAGAGGATTTATCAATAGCAGGGATAAATCCAGATACAGTGAAAAGGGCATGCAGTGCTTTGGTTGCAAGGAGTGGGGTCATATTAGGTCGAATTGTCCGCTTAATAAGAAGGATCCGGATGCATCATTGGTTGTGGTTACTCTCGATTGTGAAGATGTTTGCACCGTCTTCAATCGAGGCACTAGTTCTCTAGGAGAATGGATATTAGACTCAGGGTCATCTTACCATATATGTTCCGAGAGGGGGCATTTTGACAAATTCCAAGATACAAAGAATGAAATAGTTTCTTTGGCTGATGGATCTACTTGTGAGATCAAGGGGATTGGAATTGTGAAAATCAAAATGTTTGATGGAATAGTTCGCAGCTTGAACGGGGTAAGATATGTGCCTAAGCTGAGGAAGAATCTAATATCTATCGGTCGGTTAGCTTCAGAAGGCTACAGATGCTCTGTAGTAGGGGGAGCTATGAATATCAAAAGAGGCCGTGTTTTTCGGATGAATGGAGTGCTACGTGGGGGAATATATCGTCTGATTAGTACGTGGCCAGAACGTACTAGAACTTCGAAAATCTGGTTATCTCGTGCATGAGGGAAAAGTGACTTGAAGGATACTGCCGCGGTTGTATTGCCTTCCAGTCTAGACGATGGTGCAAAGACTGATGGGATGGATGCTTGGTCGAAGGGCTTCCACGACATCAACGAGTAGTTGGTGTGTTGCAGCTGCATATGGGCATCGATCAACACGAATCAAGTGAGCAGTGAACCATGCAACAGATTGATTTGTTTGATATGCAGTTGGGGAGTAAATGAAAGATCGATGGTCACACTTGTGTGTATGATGGTCACACTTGCGTGTGTGATGGACTACATATAGGATTGGCCGACGTGAATCAAGTGAGTATGTGTGTATACAACAGATTGCTTTACATGTATGTAGTTGGACAAATAGAGGTCAATGGTACACTTGTGCGTATAACAAGTGGGCATTCGAGAATGAATGTGCAAACTAGGGTATAGTTTGGTCTTGGACTCGGGGGGAGTTTTTGTCGTAGTAAATGATACAGATTGAGGAAAAGTTGGAGTTGTGCCAACAGGACGTAGGTATGGAGTGCATGTGAAGAGTTGTGAGTTTGGAAAGAGGGGGGAATTGTTAGGTAGCAGCCCACACTTTCTTCACCAACCTCATCTACCACTAGGGCTGAGCAAAAAACCGAAAAAATCCGAAACCAAAACCGAAACCGCTAAAAACCGCTAAAAACCGAACCGTATAAAACCGAGCCGAAACCGAAACCGAAAAATTAAAAACCAAAACCGAAACCGATTATGCGGTTGCGGTTTTAAGTAGGAACCGATCCGAAAAAAACCAAACTGATCCGTTAAAAATAAATAAATATAAATATATATATATATATATATATGTATATATTTATAATTAAAAGAGGCAGCATTTTTATGTTCGGTTGGGCTTTGTATTTATAATTTGGGCCAGCAGCCTGCAGCCCAGTTAGATTAAGACCTAATCCAAATCTTTTACATGTTTACAACACAGACGCCGTTACAAACTCTCACTCTCTCCTTGTTCTAAAGTTCTGCTGCTTCCGCTTTCTGCATCACTTGACACTCTCAAGTCTCAACTCTCACGGCTATCAAATTGCAGACCGAGAAACAACTTAGGCGTATTTATAACAATGGAAGCTCCTTCTCAGAATCAAACTCCTCATGAAGAAGCCCCTACAAAACAAACAGATGAAGTGGTATGTTTTATAATCTACAATCTGTGATTTTTTATTTATGTTTTATGTTTTTTGCTTTCGGTTTATGCTAGTTTATAAGTTGTTTAAAAATTAGTTACATTTTTTTCAATTGTAGATACATGTGAACTTAGAAGATGAAGTAAAATGTGATAATAAGCAAGATGAAGAAATCTGTGATAAGGATAAAAAGGGTTCAGTGGTATGGGATTATTTCAATAGGATTCCGGGTTGTCCACGTGGTCAAGAGAAAGCTAAATGTAAGTTATGTAGTGTAATAATTGGTTGTTATTCACGAAATGGTACATCCGGAATGTTGAATCATTTAAAAACCGTGTGTCCTAAATCACCACTTCGTACCAATCTTGATAAATTGCAAAAGACATTGCGATTTGAAGTAATATCAAAGGAAGATAAACTTCGCACCGTTAAAGCTCACACATTTAATCAAGAGAGGTTAAGGAAAAAAGTTGCCCTGATGTGTATCAAAGACAATCAACCCTTTAGGATTATAGAACACGAAGGGTTTCGAGAGTTATTAAATGAAGCGGAACCAAGATTTAAGATGCCAAGTAGATGGACCGTTGCAAGGGATTGTCTTAAAATATACGGAGAAGAGTTAGTAAAATTGAAAAAGAGTTTGGCCTTTCAAAGAGTATCCTTCACGACGGATACTTGGACATCGGTCCAATTTTTTTGCCATTCTAAATCTGATAAGAGTCCAGTTACGGACTTATGGTGGCTGATTATGGTAAACCCAGTGGACTCTGGTATATATCATCTCTAATTTACGATCTATTTGACTCCTCTTGATGTAATTGGAACAATTGTTTATGCTATAGTGAGTTTCTTCCAGGTGACTCAGAGCCTGGCAAGCCAAGTCTGAGCTCCGTGGCCTTTAAGTTAAGGCCTTTGTTGGTGTTGCCCAGTAAATAACAATTGTAGAAGGGGGGTTGAATACAATTGTATAAGATTTTCGACTTAAATAAATAACACAAGTATGAATCAATAACAGCTTTATTAATTCTGATATAAAACTGTTACAAAACTCTCTTAAGAAATTCTTATGTTCTTAAGAGCTGCTAGGTTACAAGATAAATCATGTAAGCGATTACTTTAAAGTAAAACCTAAACTGTGTTTATATAGAGTACACAGTTACACTATCAATTACAAGATATTCTAAATCAATTACATATATCTCTGAATGCATATCTTGTATGATAGCTGCATTCCTACAATCTAGGAACCGACATATCAATCTTCCTTGATCTTTGGTCTGATGAAAATCTTCACGAAATACTGACCAGCTTCTAATCCTGATAATAGTCCAATACTGACGTTGTATTACTGATGACGTCAGCATCAGTATCTGATCAGTAATGCCCAGATCCTGATCATCACTTGAATCAATATCTAACAGTTGGTCTTCATGTTTGGAGATTTTTCTTCTGTTTTCAGAGACATTTAAACAGAGTATGATGAATGATCGAGTTGTTTATGTTGTGTAATGAAAAATATGAGCTGGGGATTTTAGTTGCAGAGGAAATAAAAATGTGGACAAGTTTGTTTTTGTTGTATAGTGAGTGTAGAGTGTGGATTGTCAAGTCCTTTTTAATGCTGTTTATAATAGTGCATCACTGTATCTAATGTGTCCATGATAGTGTATGTTATGTCAAGAATTTAATGAGAGCACAGTGATAAATTCTAAAAGTGCTACAGTTAACTCAATACTGTGGTATTTATAAAACTAGGGAATTAAAAAGTGCTGTTACTTTGAATTTAATGATTTTTAATAAAAATCAATATTAGTTTGTTGTCTCTGCAAGTTTGGTAGTACCTAAAGCTATATTTATTGCACAGATCATGAAGGCTATATTGTCTGCATCATCCGGAAGACTGGAACATTGTATCTCTTCAATTTTCATCGCTGCTGTTTTGGCCCAGCTCTGCTGCTCCTGCCAATTTAAATTTGAAGATTATGTTGAATTTTCATTATTCAGGAATTATGTTAGACTTTCGTAATTTTTTATAAAAACTTTGTATGCTATTTCGGAAGAACAAATGGACTTTCTATGCTTAGAAATTCTTGTAATCATTTTTATTTTGTCATTTTTATTTGAGGCGGTTTTATAACCGAAACCGAACCGATTGTAACCGATCCGACAATTTTGAAACCGAAACCGAACCGTCGGTTGCGGTTGCGGTTTCGGTTTTAAATTTTAAAAACCAAGGGTTGCGGTTTCGGTTTTAACCTAAAACCGAACCGTTCCGATCCGTGCTCCCCCCTATCTACCACCACCAACCTCATCCTCCACCAACCCCCCACCTACTACATTTTCTAACTCCTATAAATACTCATCTCCTCCTTCATTATCAAACACACCATAATTTTCTCTTCTCTCTCTATATAGCTGCTAGATAGTCCGTCTAGTAGGGAAGCCGGTTTAGCCCGCTTTCAGGAAGTATCGGGATAGAAGGTCCTCATGCCTAAACTATTCCTTAGGGTACTTGGGTCTGACTGCAGCCATCGGAGGTGGTCCCACTGCAGGGGTCTTTCTATCAAGTTGTGTGGCACTGTCCGGGTAGGGAGAGGAAGAGAAGGAAAGGTTGTCGAGAAAGAGTGATAGGGGGAGGTTTTGAGATAAATACTTCAGTGAGTTGGAGATATACATTATAGGTATTGTAGGGCTGAATTTGTGTATAAAATTCAGGGGCCAGATACCCGGATATTGTAATCTCTTTTATCTAGTGTTAAGTTGTTGCTCTTGTGGATGTAGGATGGGCCGAACCACGTTAAATCTCTTGTCGCTTTTACTATATTGTTGGTTTGTTGCTTCATTACTATCACGTATATTTGTGGGATCTAAACGCACATATTTGTTATTCTCAGATTACACACTTGTATTACTTGTATAATTGTAGAAGGGGGGGGTTGAATACAATTCTTGATATTTATAAATTTCTTATAAAAACCACAGAAACTTATAATGAAATAACTGCAAAAATGAAGAACGATTCACACACACATATAAGGTCAGATGGCCAAATGTACCATCTGACATTTTTCTTTTTATTAAAGAAAACCCTGTGATACAAACGTACACAACTTCTATTTACAACTCTTTGCTTCTAGGAATATTCAAGAAAACCTAAGCAAATGAACTGACAAACCAGTTTTCTTGAAATCAAAGAGTTGCTACACTTGGTTATAAATACCCAAGTTTACAAGCCCTAATGGAATAAGATAATACTAATCTAGTCCAAGTTGGCTTGCTACTCCATTGCAAAGTGAATGGAATCTTTCTTCTTTATTTCCACAATAATTGCTGCCACACTACTTTGTGCACCTTTCATCAACCCATGTGGTCTGACAGACAAACTGTCCACAATCAACTGCTAATCACGATCTAGAATCCAATGTGGCATTCTTTGATTATCCGTTGATAGCAGGTTTGCCTGTATCCGTTGATGGTATTCATCTTTATCCGTTGATGGTTGATTTGCTATATCCGTTGATAGTATGAGGTCTTCATCCATTGATGATCTTTCACTTAGACAGAATTACATAGTATAGAATATTTACAATTGACTACCCTATTCTGCCTATCCATTAATGGTCAACATGACTCAAGAACTAAGACACTATCAACTAAAAATTGAAGGTACTGCAGTGTGCTACACAATCTCATCCATTGATGATCTACCTGTCAACTGATAGAGTTATAAATCCTTATCCGTTGACAGCTACAATACTTGTACAATTTTGCTTGAATGTAAAGTTATCATCAACTACAACATATTCCTAACAATCTCCCCCAATTTATACTTGATGGCTGAAAAGTATAAATTTAGGACATTGATGATAAAAAAACATTCCTAAAGATATATATACTGAAATATGCAAAAAATGTATTAAGCTACAAAAATTAAAAACAAAAAGTTCTAAAAAACTTATCAGAGAGATGCTCCTCTAGGTTGAGCAGATTAATACTTTTTCTTCTCTCTGGTTGGCATCACCCTTGATTTTCCTTCTTTGGCAGAGTTGGACTCAATCTGCACTTGGAGTTGCCTATAGAAGGCATCTTCTTCAACAACTTTTGGATTCAGCTCTAGTTGTAACCATCTTAGGTATTGAGAACTAGCCTTTGATAGTTGGTCTTCTAACCTGAAGAATCTCATGCAACCATCTTCATCCCTGAACTCCATCATCCAGAAGGGTTGAAGGTGGATTTTCTGTCCATTATATGGGATCTTCAACTTCCTTGGTAGCCTTGATGGTGAGTTCCAATCTCTCCTTATCTGTTCTATTCTATCCAGTATCTCCCCTTTAGCTATCTTGGAGAACCCTGTGTATCTCTGATTGCTGAGAACACTTTGGTCAAAGTATGATAATTCTCTCCAAGAACCCTCTGTAGTGGCCATGTTCTTTCATTTCCTCCCTTGTAGACAAAGACCAATCTTTCAGGCAGGTGTTTATATTTGTCAATTCCAATTCATCTAAATATAGATTCATGTCAGAGTATTCTTCAATCTCTGCCTGATACATGAAGTCATCCTTGTTTTCCAAGATTGGTTGCATGACAATAGTAGGTACCCTAGCAACTTGAACTGGTCCCTTTGAAAGTTGCTTCCTTGGAGCCTTTTTCTTCTGTTTTGGATTCAGCAAGAATGCATAAACTTCAATTGAGTCAAGGTTTATTGGTTCCTCTTTAGGTATTATAGGGTCACCATGGAAATTCACAGCTGGGTTGATTACTTGTGCAGAAATAGATGCTGATGAGCCAGTAGTTTCTTCACTTTCACTTGGAGATAAAACCCTTTTGGCTTTAGATTTAAATCTCCTTTTTGGTTGGGATTTGGGGACTTCCTCAAGTTCCCTCATTTCATCCTCTATCTCATCCATTAACTCTTGAGCCAGCCTGGCTTGCTTCTCTTCTGAGTTTTCACATTGACTTTCTTCATTTTGATGAGCTTCCCTTAGAATTCTGGAGGTTTCTTCTCTTTTAGCTTCAACAAATCTAGGATGGTTGTTGGATATATTTATCACTTTTCCATTCCTTATAATTATAGCCATCCAATCTCTTACACTCTTGTTTGTCAGTTCCTTGAACTCTATGATTGTTTTTCCCATTAGCTTCTCTTCATCATCCTTGGGAAATGGAAAGTCCAATTGCAATTTGTTCTTCCCATTTGCCTTTGGTGGAGAGTATGCTATGGTCTTTATGTATGGTTCAAATTCTTTGACATATGATGACTCAGCATCATAGAATATAGGAGCCACAATTTCTGAAGTGAGCACCTTCAGAATTGTGGTTGATATTGTTGGAGCAGAAGTTTGAGTAGTAAGAAATAGAGTTGATGCATTTGATTCATTGATCATCCTCTATGTCCTTAAAATTCTTTCATTAGCCTCCTTGTTAATCTTTTCTAAGGTTTCAATTCTAGCTTGCCTTTCACCATCTGAGATTTCTGATAAATTCTGAATCTCTGGCAAAGCCACTTATTTCTTCACAGGGGAAGCCTCTATAGAAAACTCTGCTGGATTGACCACTATAGTTGGCTGTTGCTCCCCCTCAATTTGTGCTCTTTTGCTACTGGATGCTTGAAATTGACTTTGAATAGCTGCAACTTCTTATATGCTTGTTCCCTTTTTCTCCCCCTTTTTGTTAGCATCAAGGGTGGAAGGTGAGGCTGCAAGTAGCATTTCCAGTAGTTGAGTCTGTCTTGTCTGATTGGCAATGATTGTCTTCATTTGAGATTCCATACTATCCACTCTGGAGGATAGATGCTGAACAGTCTTTGCCAGGCTATCTTCTTTAAGAAGTTTGCTAGTCAGCACCTTCTGAGTGGTAGTAGGGGCTAGTGCCTCAATCCAGGCATCTAGTTCTACCTTCATATCTCGAATTGCAGTTTGGACCTCATCTTGTTGAGTTCTTTGAATAACTACCTGCATATTTTGTAGTTTTAGTGAGGCCATAACCTGCTGAAGAACAACCTTCCTCTGTGGATCTGCAGTCTGGTGCTTAGCCATAGCAGATTGATATTGCTTCAGGATTTCCACATTGAGGTCACCAAACATAGTGGCATTGGAAAATAACCAATCTGGGGTCTCCTCCACATTGAATTCTTCACCATCTGTGCTTAGACTTTCATCACTGCCAAATTCTTCACTTCCAGCACCTGGAGACAGGGTTGATAAAGCTTCTTTAGCTCTTTGTAGAGATTCTGAGGTGTGCACTAGGTGCATTTCCTCCTCTGCCTCCACATTGCCATGTTGTGCCATGACTTGATAGGCTGAAACAGGATGAGTAAAAGTCTCAGCATCCAAAGAAATGGAGTCAATCATTGACTGATATTCCTTTTGATATTCCATTTCTTTGGTTGCATCATCAACTTCCATTAACTCATTAGCAATGGTTGGATCTTCCCGCCTTATTTCTCCTGTAGTCCCTTCTCTCCTCTCATCTCTCTTTTCTTGCATCAAGGGCTCCCCTTGGCTCACACCTCTCACACCCTCACCTTCACCTACTAAGGTGGAACTCTCTTGCTCTCCTTTTGCCTGACCGGAAGAAATGGCCAGCCTCTCAGTATTTAGCTCTCCTTTTGCCTGCTCACAAGGCAGCCTCTCACTCCCTTCCCTCATTCCTAGAAGTGTTTCAACTACTACAAACTCCTCTACAGTTGACATAGGAATGTCACATATTGCAGTGGTAGAAAGAGTTGTCAACGGATAAGGTGTATCCGTTGATGTAGTAGTTATGGCTGTCAACGGATGGCTAGTAATATGCACATCTGTTGATGGAGAAACACCTGTCAATGGATGAAGGATATCCGTTGATGAAGGAAAAAGAGTATTCGTTGAAGTGAAAACCAACACTGAATCTGTGGAGATTGATTTTAAGGAAGAGGCCACAGACTGTGTTGTGAATTCAGGAATGGAAGATTGATGGCCCAACAAATCATCTAATAGATGATGACCACCAATTGTAGAGTGGGGCTTCTCCAAGAATCTTAAAGATGGAGAATCAGGAATTGATGTAGATATCATATCCACATCCAAAGATGGAGTTGGTGATGGTGCATTATTATGTGTATCAATTTGAAGGTTATGAATAGGGGACTGTGACTCCACATTTGCTGAAGCCACATCAAGCTGAATTGGAGATGGTACAGTTGTCTGTACTGTGTGTGCACCCTGTGCAATCCCAATGGTTTTGGATTTTACTCTTCTACCATAGGTTTTTGAGATAGGGCTATCAGTGTCTCTTACCCTTTTGTGCTGAGTCCCTTATGTGGAACTTAAATCAGTAGTCACACCCTGTTGAGAGGATGTAACTAAGGCTTGGCTATGTGGTGCACTCTTCTCACCTACCTTATCCTTAGGGTTTGCACCCTGTCCCTCACCACTCACTACCTCCTTCACACTCCCCTCAAGAGTTGTGGTAGTTTTTGTAACAGGTGTCTTTTGAGAAACACCTGAGGTTTGTCTTTTAGATTGTGATTTTGGAATTTTGGATTTAGTCACTTGGGTAGAAGCCTGTTTGGTCACAGCTACAGACTCCATTGTGACAGTGGAAGGCAAAGAAATTTGTGGGGGTAGAGATAGGAGTATTAAGGTTAGAAGCTACCTGAACAATTGGTGGATAAACAAATTGTACTCCTGCATTCAGATTCATTCGAATCAAGTCACTAAGGACTCTCTTCTCCTGTACAAAACATGTTAGGAATATGTTGTAGTTGATGATAACTTAACATTCAAGCAAAATTGTATAAGTCAAATTTTGTAACTGTCAACGGATAAGACATTGAAACTCTATTCGTTGACAGGTAGCTCATCAACGGATGAGGTTTTGTAGCATACTGCAATATCTCTATTTATCAGTTGATAGTGTTTTTATTCAGAGTCATGTTGACCATCAATGGATAGGCAGAATAGGGTAGCCAATTGTAAATAAGCTATGCTATGTAATTCTGTCTAAGTGAAAGTGTATCAACGGATGAGAACAGGACTCTATCAACGGATACAACTCAAATCTACTCTATCAACGGATACAGCTCAAACTACCATCAACGGATAACTGTGCACAACATCAACGGATAATCATTAACACTTTATCCTATGCTAGCTGGAAATTAGCAGTTGATAAGGACAGGTTTGACTGACAGATCACATGGGTTGATAGTAGGTATAAAAAGCAGTATGGCAGCCATACTTTGGAAACAAAGAAGAAAGAAGCATTCCATTTACACATTACATACAAGAAAGGTGCAGGGGACATATCTGTTCACAAGGACAACCTTTCGGCTACATGTGGATTTGGAGTGGAGTAGCAAGTCAACTTGAATTAGATTAATATTATCTTATTCCTGTAGTACTTGTAAACTTGGGATATATAACCAAGTGTAGCAACTCTTTAGAGATTAAGAAAATAAACATATTTGATTAGGGGTTTCTTGAATATCCTTAGAAGCAAAGAGTTGTAAAAACAGAAGATGTGTACATTTGTATCACAGAGTTTTCTTCGAATAAAAGTCTCAGGTGGTACATTTAACCACCTGATTTTTTATGTGTTTGTGAACCATTTCTTATTCAGCAATTATCTCCTTAGAGATTTCTGTGGTTTTTATCAGAAATTTATAATTATCAAGAATTGTATTCAACCCCCCCTTCTACAATTATACAAGTGTGTAATCTGGGAATAACAATTGGTATCAGAGCAAGCTTATAATATATTTGAAGTTTAAAGATCAACACACTTCCAACATGTCTAAGAAGGATTATGGAGTGAAGATACCGGTTCTTGATAGAGAAAATTACTTTCATTGGAAAGTAAAAATGCGTCTACATCTCATGTCTATTGATGAAGGTTTTGTAGATTGCATTAAGAAGGGTCCTCATGTTCCAATGAAGGCTGCTTCAAGAGTTGGTCTTGCTGCAGATGCACCAGACACTTACATTCCCAAACCTGTTTCTGAGTGGAGTACTGAGGATGTTGCAGAAGTCCACAAAGATAAAAAGACCATGAATATTTTATTTAATGGATTAGAAACAGACATGGTTGACAATGTTATCAACTGTACTACCTCCAAGGAAGTATGGACATTGTTCAAACCCTTTGTGAAGGAACAGAACAGGTAAGGGAAAACAAGATGCAACTACTGATCCAACAGTATGAGCACTTCCATTTCAAGAATGGAGAGACATTGAATGACACATTTAGTAGATTTCAAAAGCTATTGAATGGCTTAAAACTGTATGGAAGAATTTACCAAGTGAAAGATTCTAATCTCAAATTTCTGAGATCACTGCCCAAAGAGTGGAAGCCAATGACCGTTTCTCTAAGAAACACTCAAGAGTACAAGTCATTTACTCTTGAAAGGCTCTATGGAACTTTAAAGACATATGAACTAGAAATGGAGCAGGATGAAGAAATTGAGAAGGCCCAAAAGAAAAGTGGGTCAGTTGCACTTGTTGCCAAATTGGAGTAGAAGGAGGAGAAGAGGTCTGAAGCTGCTAAATCTACACCAAACAGGGAGGTTTGTGAAGGTAGAGCAGAATCAAGCAAAAGCAAGGAAAAGGTGTCTGAAGAAATGAGTGTCCTTCAGCAGGATGAATTGGATGAGATAGATGAGCATTTAGCCTTTCTATCTAGGAGATTCTCTAAGCTAAAATTCAGAAGAAACTCTGGGGTGGCTAAGCCATTTTACAAGGATTTTTCCACAAGCAACTATGTGGATAAATCCAAAATTAAATGATACAATTGTGGAATTGCTGGTCACATGATAAGTGAATGCAGGAAGCCTAGATCTGAGAACAAGGGAAAGCCAACTGAAACTGTTGACTACAAGAAGAAATATTTTGATCTTCTCAGACAGAAAGGAAAGGCATTCATGACCCAAGAGTATGACTGGGCTGCTGATGGAAATCATTCTGATGATGATGTTGAGTTTGTCAACCTTGCATTGATGGTTGATTCTGAGCATGAAGCAAGTTCAGCTAGCAATCAGGTATTTTCTACTAATCTCTCTGAGCTCACCAAAGAGGAATGCAATAGTGTTATAGATGATATGTCTACTGAACTATATCACTTGAGAGTTACTCTTAAATCACTTACTAAAGAGAACAATAGGATTAAGGAGACTAATTTGTTTCTAAGTGATAGAAATGTTGCTCTAGAAACTCAATTTCTAGAATTTGAGAAAATGAGAGTTGATTGCAATGATGCTAAAAGTGAACTTGAAGCTGTGTTAAAAAGAGAACTGATTTTAAGAAACCAGCTTGAAAAAGAACAAGGGATAATTGCTAAATTTCAAAGCTGTAGGAATATTTCTCAAAACATAATAGAAGTCCAGGGAATAGAATCATTTGTGAGGGATACCTGGACTCAAAAGAAAAAGGAGCTAGAACCTTGCCTTGAGGATCTAGAGACTATTTGTGAATCAACGGATAGGGATCATCCGTTGACAGATGAACCATCAACGGATGAGAGGTATCCGTCGACTAGCAAAAAATCTGTTAGTAAGAAGGAACTCAAGAAACTGAATAATCAGTATGGTCCAGTAGCCAAGAACTTTGTTTCTGGTGAAAGTAGCCAAGCCAAATCCAGTGAGAAGGCTAAGGCAGGTGATTTACTTAACAAAAAGGCTGTTGGTAAATCAGTTAATGAAAAGGTAGAGACTGAGGGTAAAAAGAAAAAGAACAGAAATGGTAAGATATGCACTAACAAGAAAAACAATTATTCTCCTGACAAGTTTGCTCCTAGGAAAACTTGTGGTAATTGCAATAGTGTCAATCACCTATCTTCTAATTGCAAGTCTGTTAAAAGGACTCCTGTTCATGTACCTCAATCTATGCCAAGTATGCCTGCAATGCCTGGTTTGTATCAGAATGCTAGTTTTTCAAATCCATATGTGAACATGCCATATGTGTCTAATCCTTATTTTCAATCTGTGAATATGCCACAAATGTCATGGAGCATTCCTAGCATGGATAATATGTATGCCAATTTTTCACAAATGCATGCATCAAATATTTATGCAAGTGAGCATCTGTCAAAACCTATCACTCAAGCATCTACACCCAAAGTGAAGATTGCTAAGAGTGTAAAACCAAAGGCTAACAAGAAAGGACCCAAGGAAACTTGGGTACCAAAATCAACTTGATTTGTATTTTGGAATGTGTGCAGGGAAATAAAAGGAATCTATGGTACCTAGACAGTGGATGTTCTAGGCATATGACAGGAGATTCAACCCTGCTCACAGAGTACAAGGAGGCACCTGGCCCTAGAATTACCTTTGGAGATGACAGCAAAGGATATACTAAGGGATATGGCTTGATTTCAAAGGACAATGTCATCATTGAAGAAGTGGCTTTAGTTGAAGGTTTGAAGCACAATCTGCTGAGTGTCAGTCAGATTTTTGACAAAGACTATGAAGTAAAGTTCACTAAAGAAGCCTGTGTTGTTTCTGCCAAGAAAAACAACAATGTGGTATTGACAGGCTTTAGAAAAGGAAATGTTTACATAGCTGACTTCAACTCAGTATGCTCAGAATCCATTACTTGTCTCTTCAGCAAAGCAAGCAAGGATGAGAGTTGACAATGGCATAAAAAGCCGTCACATTTGAATTTTAAAGTTATGAATGATTTGGTAAGATAGAATCTTGCTAGAGGAATCCCTCAATTGGAGTTCATCAAGGATGGATTGTGTGATGCCTGCCAATTAGGGAAACAAAAGAAATCATCCTTCAAGAGCAAGACAGAGTCATCCATTGTTAAGCCCCTTCAATTGCTGCATATGGACTTATTTGGTCCAGTAAATGTCATGTCCATTTCAAAGAAGAAATACTGTCTGGTGATTGTAGATGATTTTTCTAAGTTTACATGGACTTTCTTTCTGCACTCCAAAGATTGTGCAAGTGAAATCATCATTAATCATCTCAGACTAGTAAACAATGGTTATGAAGTAAAAGTGCAAAGAATCAGGAGTGACAATGGCACTGAATTCAAAAAATTCCCCAATGAAGATTTTTTGTGAAGAGAATGGAATTGTCCATGAGTTTTCTGCTACTAGAACACCTCAACAAAATGGGGTTGTTGAAAGGAAAAACAGAACTCTCATTGAAGCAGCTAGAACAATGCTAAGTGAATCAAGATTGCCAACATATTTCTGGGCTGAAGCTGTCAACACTGCCTGTTTCACTCAGAATATTTCCTTGGTCAATCAAGCTAGAGGAATGACTCCTTATCAGTTATTTACCAACAAGAAACCAACGTTAGCTTTTATTCATGTCTTTGGATGTAAGTGTTTTGTGCTAAGAAATCATGGAGATAACTTGGGCAAATTTGAAGCAAAGGCAGATGAAGCTATCTTTGTTGGATATGCAGCAGGGAAAGCCTATAGAGTCTACAATCTAAGAATCAACATTGTTATGGAATCTGTACATGTTATGTTTGATGATCAAAAGATTCAAGGTCTAAATGATGAAGGCTTCCATGAAGAATTGAGATTTGAGAATGAGGTAGAAGGTAGAATGTACATTGATGGTGTTGAGGAAAATGAAGATCATGGCCATGGAAATTCACCTAGAGTTGTTGGCCAAACTAGAAGTGATGCTAACACTGGAAATGAAGCATCCGTTGACAGTCATACTGGAGCATCAGATGCATCCATTGATAGGCATTCTCATGCATCAGTCGACAGGCAAAATGGAGCATCCGTTGATAGACAAAATGATGCATCTGTTGACAGTCAACTTCATAACTCCGCAAGGACAACAAACTCAGGGGGAGTTTCTCAAAGTCAAAACTCAATATCCAATCAACAAGATCATGCTCACTTAGATGAAGCAACCTCATCTAGATCAAACCTTTCACCTTCAAGAAAATGGACCAGAGATCATCCTTTTGAGTTAATCATTGGTGACTCAAACTCAAGAGTCCAAACTAGGAGGGCCACACAAGAAGAATGTCTATACAGTAGTTTCCTGTCTCAAGAGGAACCTAAGAAAGTGGAAGATGACCTTCTAGATCCAGATTGGGTCTTAGCAATGCAAGAAGAGATAAACCAATTTGAGAGAAATAAAGTATGGAAGCTTGTGCCCAAACCTGATGATAGAGGTGTCATAGGTACCAAATGGGTTCTCAAGAATAAGACTGATGAAAATGGCATAATTGTGAGGAATAAAGCTAGATTAGTGGCAAAGGGCTATTCTCAAGAAGAAGGGATAGATTTTGATGAAACTTTTGCTCCAGTGGCAAGACTTGAGACAATTAGAATTTTCCTAGCCTATGCAGCACATGCTAATTTCAAAGTCTATCAGATGGATGTCAAAAGTGTCTTTCTAAATGGGGAACTGGAAGAAGAGGTATATGTCCATCAACCTCCTGGCTTTGAAGATCCAGAATTTCCAGAATATGTATATCTTCTCTTGAAAGCACTTTATGGTTTGAAGCAAGCACCAAGAGCCTGGTATGACACTTTATCTCAATTTCTTTTGGAGAATCACTTCACTAGAGGTACAGTAGATAAAACCTTATTTCATAGAAATGTCAATGGTTCTTCAATACTTGTTCAAATCTATGTAGATGATATTATTTTTGGGTCTACAGATGAGAAGCTTTGCAAAAGGTTTGCCAAACTTATGCAAAGTAGGTATGAAATGAGCATGATGGGTGAATTAACTTACTTTCTTGGTTTACAAGTAAAGCAAGTTAATGAGGGAATTTTCATAAGTCAAACAAAATATATTTATGATCTTTTAAAGAAATTTGACTTAATGGATTGTGCCTCTGCAAAAACACCTATGTCCACTGCAACTAAGCTTGAATTGAATACTAAGGAAAAATCTGTGGACATCTCAAGCTATAGAGGCATGGTAGGCTCACTTCTATATCTAATAGCTAGTAGACCTGATATAATGTTTTCCACTTGTCTTTGTGCTAGATTTCAAGCTGACCCTAGAGAGTCTCACTTGATTGCTATTAAGAGAATTTTCAGGTATCTCAAGGGAACACCAAACCTTGGCATTTGGTACCCAAGAGATTCTGGTTTTGATCTAATTGGCTATTCAGATGCAGACTATGCAGGTTGCAGAATTGATAGGAAAAGTACTATAGGCTCCTGTCAATTTCTAGGGAACAGGCTTGTGTCATGGTTCAGTAAGAAACAGAACTCAGTCTCCACTTCTACAGCTGAAGCTGAGTACATTGCTGCTGGAAGTTGTTGTGCACAGATTCTTTGGATGAAAAATCAACTTATTGACTATGGTCTAAAAGTTGAGAAGATTCCAATTTTTTGTGACAACACTAGTGCTATTGCCATCACAGAGAATCCAGTGCAACATTCGAGAACCAAGCATATCTTCACCAAGCCTCTTGATGAATCTTCATTCACAAGATTGGTAGGTGAACTAGGTATGCTTAATTTTTCATAATTCCTAGTGATATTTAATTATACTGTATTGCAGCTAGAAATGTGTTTTGATTTACTTGAGAATTAAAATTCTCAGAAATCTTTTAGCAGAAATTTTGTTTAAGGCAAAATTTGCTTATCAACGGATATCCTTTTATCCATTGGTAGTATAAACACATTACTAGATTTTCGTATGTCAACGGATAACAGGTTGTCCACGTCATCGATGGATAAACTGTTTTCTCAACCGTCCATTCTTTATCCATTGATATACATATTTTTTTTATAGCCGTTGGTAAACGTGTATATTTAGTCACGACTGTACTTCTTTTCTTTTCATTTATTATCTGACAGTTACTTTTTCCCAATAGGATAATTACTCTCAATTATTCTTTAATTAAATTCTGAGAAGTATAAAGGCTGTTTATCACTTTAACGGTTCACTTTTATCTACTCACGAATTTTCTTAAGCAAAATCTCTACATCTTCCTCTTCATCAAATTCTCTGCAACTCAAAGTTCACTACTCCAAATGGCACCCATTGTTAAGATGATGTCCTCAACTGGATTCACTTATGAGAAGAACAATTTTGCTGCTTTGGTCGATACTGCGATTGCTCCAGAAATCTATCATACTATGATGAATTTTGTGAAGAACTGTAGGCTGTCATATGCTATGACTACCACCACACCCCTCATCCATGAAGTAATTGAGGAAATGTGGACATCGGCTGAATTTAATGGTACTGATGAAACTATCTCTTTTTCTCTTAAGGGTAAAAATTATGTGGCTAATTCTGATGTCCTTACTGCATGCTTAAAATTACCTGAAAATAATTGTTCATCATTACCAACCGATGCTGAAATAGTTACCATGCTAAACTCAATTGGATATGCTTCTAGTACTGACAATTTAGGTAAGATTGTTAGGAAGGGTATGGTTAAAGAATGGAGTTATCTGTGTGATGCTTTCATTAAAACTTTTTCTGGTAAAATTATTAATTTTGATGCTGTTACTAAATCCATGCTAGTGATGCTTTGTATGCTTTTAACTGATAAATACTTTAACTTTGGCTCACTAGTAATGTATGAAATAGCAGCTAAGTTAGGTAAGAAGGAAACTAGGGGAAAAAATATCTACTTTGCTAGATTTTTGATGCTCTTAGGTCTGCATATGTCAGAGAATGAGTTATCCCTCTCTAACCCGGATAGCAAGTTCAGTTGTTTTGTACAGGAGAAGAGAGTCCTCAGTGACTTGATTCGAATGAATCTGAATGCAGGAGTACAATTGGTTTATCCACCAATTGTTCAGGTAGCTTCTAATCTTATTACTCCTATCTCTACCCAAATTTCTTTGCCTTCCAATGTCACAATGGAGTCTGTGGCTGTGACCAAACAGGCTCCTACCAAAGTGACCAAATCCAGAGTTTCAAAACCACAATCTAAAAGACAAACCTCAGGTGTCTCTCAAAAGGCACATGTTGCAAAAACTACCAAAACTCTTGAGGGGAGTGTGAAGGTGGTAGTGAGTGGTGAGGGACAGGGTGAACATCAAAGAAGCCCTAAGGATAAGGAAGGTGAGGCAGTGCAACCAACATTTCAGTCTCTCAAAAGACTGTTAATGAACCTTCAAGCCAAATTCTAGTTACATCCTCTCAACAGGGTGTGACTACTGATTTAAGTTCCACTCCAGGAACACTGCACAAAAGGGCAAGAGACACAGATAGCTCTCACTCAAAAACCTATGGTAGAAGATTAAAATCCAAAACCATTGGGGAATCACAGGGTGCACACACAGTACAGCAAACTGTACCTTCTCAAATTCAGTTTGATGTGATTTCAATAAATGTGGAGTCACAGCCCCTTGATCTTAACTTTCAATTAGATACACATTTTAATCCACCATCACCAACTCCATCTCTGGATGTGGATATGATATCTACATCAATTCCTGATTCTCCATCTTTAAAATTCTTGGAGAAGCCCCACTCAACAATTGGTGGTCATCATCTTTTAGATGATTTGTTGGGCCATCAATCTTCCATTCCTGAATTCACAACACTATCTGTGGCCTCTTCCTTAAAATCAATCACCACAGATTCAGTGTTGGTTTTCACTTCAATGGATACTCTTTTTCCTTCATCAACGGATATCCTTCATCCGTTGACAAGTGTTTCTCCATCAACGGATGTGTCTACAACTAATCATCTATTGACAGCAATAACTACTACATCAACGGATACACTTTATCCGTTGACAACTCTTTCTACCACTGCAAAATGTGACATTCCCATGTCAACTGTGGAGGAGTTTGTAGTAGTTGAAACACTTTTAAGAATGAGGGAAGGGAGTGAGAGGCTGTCTTGTGAGCAGGCAAAAGGAGAGAAAAATAATGAGAGGCTGACCATTTCTTCCGGTCAGGCAAAAGGAGAGCAAGAGAGTTCCACCTTAGTAGGTGAAGGTGAGGGTGTGAGAGGTGTGAGCCAGGGGGAGCCCCAGATGCAAGAAAAGAGAGATGAGAGGAGAGAAGGGACTAAAGGAGAAATAAGGCAGGATGATTCAGCCATTGCAAGTGAGTTAATGGAGGTTAATGAAGCTTCCAAAGAGATGGAATTTCTACAAGAATATCAGTCAATTATTGACTCCATCTCTTTGGATCCTGAAACCTTTACTCGTCCTGTTTCTGCCTATCAAGTCATGGCACAACAGGGCAATGTGGAGGCAGAGGAGGCAATGCACCTAGTGCACACCTCAGAATCTCTTCAAAGAGCAAAAGAAGCTTTACAAACCCTGTCTCCAAGTGCTGGAAGTGAAGAATTTGGTAGTGATGACAGTCAAAGTTCAGATGGTGAAGAAATCAATGAGGAAGAGACTCCAGAATGGATGTTTACCAATGCCACTGAACTTAGGGATCTCAATGTGGAAATCATGAAGCAATATCAATCTGCTAAGGCTGAGCACCAAACTGCAGAACCACAGAGAAAGACTGTTCTTGAGCAGGTTATGGCCTCACTGAAATTGCAAAAGATGCAAACAGTTATTCAAAGAACACAACATGAGGAGGTCAAAACTGCAATTAGAGATATGAAGATAGAACTAGATGCCAGGATTGAGGCACTAGCTCCTACTACCACTCAGAAGGTGCTTACTAGCAAACTTCTCAAAGAAGATAGCCTGGCTAAGTCTGTTCAGCTTCTTTCCTCCAGAGTGGATAGTATGGAATCTCAAATGCAAACTATCATTGCCAATCAATCAAAACAAACTCAACTACTGGAAATGCTACTTGCAGCTTCACCCCCAACCCTTGATGCTAACAAAAAGGGGGAGAAAATTGGAACAAGCAAAGAAGAGGCTGCAACATCTTCTGGTCAAATTCAAGCTACCAGTAGTAAGATAGCACATATTGAGGGGGAGCAACAGCCAACTGTAGTGGTCAATCCAACAGATTTTGAAATAAAGGCTTCTCCTGTGAAGAAACAAGTGGCTTTGCCTGAGATTCAAAGTTTAGAAGAAATCTCAGATGGTGAAAGGCAAGCCAGAATAGAAGCTTTGGAAAAGATCAACAAGGAGACTAGTGAAAGAATTCTAAAGACAGAGAGGATGATCAATGAATCAATTGCATCATCTCTGTTTCTTAATGCTCAATCTTCTGCTCCAACAATATCAACCACAATCATGAAGGTGCTCACTCCAGAGATTGTGGCTCCTACATTCTATGATGTTGAGCCATCATATGTCAAACAATTTGAACCAGTCATAAAAACCAGAGCCTACTCACCTCCAAAGGAAAATGGGAAGAACAAGCTTCAATTGGACTACCCATTTCCCAAGAATGATGAAGAAAAGCTAATGGGAAAAACAATCATAGAGTTCAAAGAGCAGACAAATAAGAGTGTAAGAGATTGGATGGCTGTAATTATAAGGAATGGAAAAGTATTAAATATATCCAACAGCCATCCTAAATTTGTGGAAGCTAAAAGAGAAGAAGTCTCTAGAATCCAAAGGGAAGCTCATCCAAGTACAGAAAATCAAAATGAAAACTCAGATGAAAAGAGGGCCAGGCTGGCTGAAGAGTTAATGGATGAGATAGAGGAAGAAATGAGGGAACCTGAGGAAGTCCCCAAATCCAAATCTAAAAGAATGAAAGCTAAAACCAAAAGGGTTCTTTCTCCAGAACCCTCTCCAGAAAAAAAAACTACTGGCTCATCAGTATCTATATCTGCAACAATAATCAACCCAACTGTGAACTTTTATGGTGATCCCATAATGCCTAAAGAAGAACCAATGAATTTTGATTCAATTGAAGTTCCTTCAGTCTTGCTGAATCCAAAACAGAAGAAAAGGGCTCCAAAGAAGCAACTTTCAAAGGGACCAGTTCAAGTTGCTAGGGTACCTGCTATTGTCAAACAACCAATCTTGGAAAACAAAGAAGACTTTATCTATCAGGCAGAAATTGAAGAATACTCTGGCATGAATCTATATTTGGATGAATTGTCAGAAGTGAGAGGAATTGACAAGTTCAAGCATCTGCCTGAGAGATTAGTGTTTGTCTACAAGGGAGGAAATCAGAGGACATGGCCATTACAGAAGGTTCTTAGAGAGAATTATTACACATTGACCAAAGTGTTCTCAGCTTTCAAGAGACACACAGGGTTCTCTGAGATAGCTAGAAGGGACATAATGAGCAGAATAGAAGAAATAAGGAGAGAATGGAACTCACCCTCAAGTTTACCAAAGAAAATGAAGATCCCATATAATGGACAGAAAATCCACATTCAACCCTTTTGGATGATGGAGTTCAGGGATGAAGAGGGCACTAGGAGATTCTTCAGGTTAGAAGACCAACTATCAAAGGCTAGTTCTGAATGCCTAAGATGGTTACAACTAAAGCTAAATCCTAAAGTTGTTGAAGAAGATACCTTCTATAGGCAACTTCAAGTGCAAATTGAGTCCAACTCTGCCAAGGAAGGAAAGTCAAGGGTGCAGCCAACCAGAGAGAGGAAACATCACTAATTTGCTCAATCTAAAAGAGCACCTCTCTGATAAGTTTCTTAAAGCTTTCTTATTTTAATTTTTGTAGCTTAATACAATGCTTGCATACTTTAGTATATATATCTTTAGGAATGTTTTGTTATCATCAAGGTTCTGAATTTATGCTTTACTGCCATCAAGTATAAATTGGGGGAGATTGTTAGGAATATGTTGTAGTTGATGATAACTTAACATTCAAGCAAAATTGTATAAGTCAAATTTTGTAACTGTCAACGGATAAGACATTGAAACTCTATTCGTTGACAGGTAGCTCATCAACGGATGAGGTTTTGTAGCATACTGCAATATCTCTATTTATCAATTGATAGTGTTTTTATTCAGAGTCATGTTGACCATCAATGGATAGGCAGAATAGGGTAGCCAATTGTAAATAAGCTATGCTATGTAATTCTGTCTAAGTGAAAGTGTATCAACGGATGAGAACATGACTCTATCAACGGATACAACTCAAATGTACTCTATCAACGGATACAGCTCAAACTACCATCAACGGATAACTGTGCACAACATCAATGGATAATCATTAACACTTTATCCTATGCTAGCTGGGAATTAGCAGTTGATAAGGACAGGTTTGACTGACAGATCACATGGGTTGATAGTAGGTATAAAAAGCAGTATGGCAGCCATACTTTGGAAACACAGAAGAAAGAAGCATTCCATTTACACAATACATACAAGAAAGGTGCAGGGGACATATCTGTTCACAAGGACAACCTTTCGGCTACATGTGGATTTGGAGTGGAGTAGCAAGTCAACTTGAATTAGATTAATATTATCTTATTCCTGTAGTACTTGTAAACTTGGGATATATAACCAAGTGTAGCAACTCTTTAGAGATTAAGAAAACAGACATATTTGCTTAGGGGTTTCTTGAATATCCTTAGAAGCAAAGAGTTGTAAAAACAGAAGCTATGTACATTTGTATCACAGAGTTTTCTTCGAATAAAAGTCTCAGGTGGTACATTTAACCACCTGATTTTTTATGTGTTTGTGAACCATTTCTTATTCAGCAATTATCTCCTTATAGATTTCTGTGGTTTTTATCAGAAATTTATTTTAATCAAGAATTGTGTTCAACCCCCCCCCATCTACAATTATACAAGTGTGTAATCTGGGAATAACAAAACAACTGAACTTGCTATCCGAGTTAGAGAGGGATAGCTTGTTCTGAGACACATGCAGGCCTAAGAGCATAAAAAATCTAGCAAAGTAGATATTCTTACCCCTAGCTTCTTTATTACCTAATTTAGCTGCTAATTCATACATTACTAGTGTGCTAAAGTTATAGTACTTATCATTTAAAAGCATACATAGCATCACTAGCATGGATTTAGTAACAGCATCAAAATTACTACTTTTACCAGAAAAAGTTTTAATGAAGGCATCACATAGATAACTCCATTCTTTAACCATACTCTTCCTAACAATTTTACTTAAATTGTCAGTACTAAAAGCATAATTAATTGATTTTAGCATGATAACTATTTCAGCATCGGTTGGTGAGGATGAATAATTATTCTCAGGTAATTTTAAACATGCAGTTAACACATCAGAATTAGCCACATAGTTTTTACCCTTAAGAGAAAAAGATAGAGTTTCATCAATACCATTGAATTCAGTCGATGTCCACATTTCCTCAATTACTTCATGGATGAGGGGTGTGGTGGTAGTCATAGCATACGACAGCCTACAGTTCTTCACAAAATTCATCATTATGTGATAAGCTTCTGGAGCATTCACAGTATCAACCAAGGCAGCAAAATTGTTCTTCTTAATTATAATTGAATCCGGTTGAGGACATCATCTTAACAATGGGTGCCATTTGGAGTATTGAACTTTGAGTTGCAGAGAATTTGGTGAAGAAGAAGATGTAGTGATTTGCTTAAGAAAATTCGTGAGTAGATAAAAGTGAACCGTTAAATGATTAAACAACCTTTATACTCTCAGAATTTAATTAAAGAATAATTGAGAGGAATTATCCTATTGGGCAAACATAACTGTCAAAATAGCGGAAAAATAGACATGATTATACATACAGCGTTAAAGGCAGTTATCAACGGCTAGAAATAAAGGGGGTAAATCTATCAACGGATAAGATTCACCGAAAATAAAGAGGTATCAACGGATAATAAATAAACATTTAAAATACCGTTCATCCGTTGATAAACTGTTATCCGTTGACCAAAAAACAATCTGATTATGCGTTATATTAGCAATGGATAAAAGCATCCGTTGATAGTGTAATTTTGCCTTGTACAAAATTTTGACAATTTTCCAGAAGATTATCAATTCAATGAAAAATCATAACACATTATCAGCTACATTTCAGTGTCTATGCAAATATGTCTAGGTGATTGAGAAGTTGAGCATACCTAGTTCACCTACCAATCTTGTGAATGAAGATTCATCAAGAGGTTTGGTGAAGATATCTGCAATCTGCTTTTCAGTTGGCACAAAGTGCATTTCAACATTACCATTCATCACATGCTCCCTGATAAAGTGGTATTTTATGTCAATATGCTTGGTTCTCGAATGTTGCACTGGATTTTCAGTGATGGCAATAGCACTTGTATTGTCACAGAAAATTGGAATCTTGTCAACTTTTAAACCATAGTCAAAAAGTTGATTTCTCATCCAAAGAATCTATGCACAACAACTTCCAGCTGCAATGTACTCAGCTTCAGCTGTAGAGGTGGAGACTAAGTTCCGTTTCTTACTGAACCATGAAACAAGCTTGTTTCCTAGAAATTGATAAGAACCTGTAGTACTTTTCCTATCAATTCTGCATCCTGCATAATCTGCATCTGAATAGCCAATTAGATCAAAATCAGTATCTCTAGGGTACCAAATGCCAAGGTTTGGTGTACCCTTGAGATATCTGAAAATTCTCTTAATAGCAATTAAGTGAGACTCTCTAGGACCAGCTTCAAATCTAGCACAAAGACAAGTAGAAAACATTATATCAAGTCTACTGGCAGTTAGATAAAGAAGTGAGCCTACCATGCCTCTATAATTTGAGATGTCCACACATTTTTCCTTAGTATTCAACTCAAGTTTAGTTGCAGTGGCCATAGGTGTTTTTGCTGAGGCACAATCCATTAGGTCAAATTTCTTTAGAAGATCATAAATATATTTTATTTGACTAATGAAAATACCTTCATTAACTTGCTTAACTTGTAAGCCAAGAAAGTAAGTTAATTCACCCATCATGCTCATTTCATACCTACTTTGCATAAGTTTGGCAAACTTTTTGCAAAGAGTCTCATCTTTAGACCCAAAAATAATATCATCTACATAGATTTGAACAAGTAAAGAAGAACCATTGACATTTCTATGAAATAGAGTTTTATCTACTATACCTCTAGTGAAGTGATTCTCCAAAAGAAATTGAGATAAAGTGTCATACCAGGCTCTGGGTGCTTGCTTCAAACCATAAAGTGCTTTCATGAGAAGATATACATATTCTGGAAATTCTGGATATACAAAGCCAGGAGGTTGATGGACATAAACCTCTTCTTCAAGTTCTCCATTTAGAAAGGCATTTTTGACATCCATCTGATAGACCTTGAAATTAGCATGTGCTGCATAGGCTAGGAAGATTCTAATTGCCTCAAGTCTTGCCACTGGAGCAAAAGTTTCATCAAAATCTATCCCTTCTTCTTGAGAATAGCCTTTTGCCACTAATCTAGCTTTATTCCTTACAATTATGCCATTTTCATCTGTCTTATTCTTGAGAACCCATTTAGTACCTATGACACTTCTATCATTAGGTTTGGGCACAAGCTTCCATACTTTATTTCTCTCAAATTGGTTTAGCTCTTCTTGCGTCGCTAATACCCAATCTGGATCTAGAAGGGCATCTTCCACTTTCTTAGGTTTCTCTTGAGATAGGAAACTAATGTATAAACATTCTTCTCTTGTGGCCCTCCTAGTTTGGACTCTAGAGTTTGAGTCACCAATAATTAACTCAAATGGATGATCTCTAGTCCATTTCCTTGCAGGTGGAAGGTTTGTTCTAGATGAGGTTGCTTCATTATCATGAGCATGATCATGTTGATTTATCATTGAGTTTTGACTCTCAGAAAATCCCCCTGAGTTTGTTGTCCTTGCAGAATTATGAAGTTGACTATCAATGGATGCATCAACTTGCCTGTCGACTGATAAGTGGATTTGATATCCACTTGGAACATTCTAAATTGGCTTAAATTGATTGCTTTGGCCTCAAGATTGTGGTAGTTTTGATGTGTTTGTTAATTGTGCAGGGTTGGAATAATGTTGATTAAGATCGTTGTTTCCGTTGCTTTTGGAGTTGGATTCGGGCTTAATAATATAGAATGGAGTCTTGTTATGGTTCACCATGAGGATTCTAAGCATAGAGGATTGAAAATGGAAGAGAATGCAAAAAGAACGGGAGCAAACGGAGCAAAAACGAAGGAGAAAAAGCTGAAAAACGAAGGAGAAAAGAACGGGACCAGAATTTGCCCGAGCAAACTGCGCCAGTTTTGAGCAAAGTGCTCGGGATGAGCAGAATTGGTCCGAGCAAAGTGCGCCAGGCTTGAGCAAAGTGCTCGGGGACGTGCTGATTTTCCAGTTTTGCCCTTATTCGATCTGAAATTGTATTTTAAGTGTTTTTTGACATTAAAATCGTTTCCTAGTTGTATTTTAGGTATTTTTTATTATTGGGCAAGAGTAGGAAAGAGATATATCATCATCCAACCCTTGTAAACATACACACACGTACGTATTATAAGCTAGGGTTTTTGAAGAGGAGAGAAAAGGAGAAGAAATTCTTCCAAGCTATTCTTGAACCTTTGTATTCTTCGATTGTGGGGATTAATTCTAAACCTTATTCTTCTTCTCTATTTTATTTACTTGTTTATTTTAGAGTCATGTTTTCATTGGAACCCATGATGATGATTAGTTCGATCATGAACTAATTCGTTGTCATGGGGGTTTAGTGGACTTATTCATGAATTCTAAGTGTTGAATTTTCTCGATGCCTTTAGTGTGATTGATGTGATATCCTATCATGGTTGATTTAATTCGTTATAGGAGAGTAGCTAACTCCTGTAATTGTGTGTTAATTCTTGTTGAAGCGAAAGTGGAAATAAGAGTTTAGAACTTGCCATGTTAGTGTAGGTTTATGCGTGATAATATCATTCGTAATTAGTGTCATAACTCTAATCGTTTTATGACAACTATGTGATCAATTGAATGCTTGCACCTCAACCATTATGTTTTATTCTTTATAGACATATGAAGACTTGGCATAATCGGGAGACTAAATGATTTCTATCTTTATTGTGGATATTGTTTAGGATGGTATTTGTTTAACGGAAGTTGGCTTATATCAGTTTTGTGTGTTCGATCAGGTGTTACTAAGTCACATGAACAAGGCTAGGGATTTGGAGACCATAGATGGATTGTTTAAAGAAACTAAATTCCCATGTTTTAATTGCATAAGTAATTCGATATAAATCTCAGTTTAAGTAGTTGATAATTAGTAAAATTTCTTAGATAAATTTTAGTGATAACAACAATCCACTTATTTATTTGTTTTAGCATTGGGAAACAATCATACATTGGTGAGTGAGTTAGCTAGACAATACAACGAGTCCCTGTAGGAACGAACCTTATTTGCTATCTGTATTACTTGAGATCACGTGCACTTGCGTGTTGAGTTGGTCGTAACAAGTTTTTGGCGCCGCTGCCGGGGACGCGGTTTTATTTTGTTTAGTTTCAATATTTGCCATCAGTGGTCATTGAATTTCGGTGACTAGGACGTGTTCATAAAATTTCTTGTTGGTGAATTTCAGGTACTTGTTGAGAGTTTATGCGTACACGAGCTCGTGCACGTAGAGACGAACTAGCACGTACAGAAGAACTAGCTAGGAGAAGACTTGATTTCGATTTAAAAGACAATCTTGAAGCAAAGGAAGTTATGGCTAATCAAGAACCAGCAGCGAAGGCTTTGAGTGAATTCTCTCAGCCGAAAGTGGAGGACATCCATTCTAGTATTGTTCGCCCAGCTCTAGGGTCTAACAATTTCGAGCTAAGGCCAAACATCATTCAGATGATTCAGAACACAGTCCAGTTTGGGGGTAGTCCTGCTGAAGATCCCAATGCTCATATTAGGGACTTCCTTGAGATCTGTGACACCTTCAAATTCAACGGAGTTACAGATGACGCAATCAGATTGAGGCTATTTCCCTTCTCTCTTAAGGATAAAGCCAAGAGTTGGTTACATTCTATGCCATCAGGCTCTATTACAACATGGGCAGACTGTGCTCAAAAGTTCTTGACCAAGTATTTCTCCATGGCGAAGACAGCAGCTTACAGGAATGCCATTTCTCAGTTTGCTCAGCATTCCCAGGAATCTTTGGGAGAAGCTTGGGAGAGGTACAAGGAGATATTGGCACGTTGTCCTCATCATGGAATGCCGGATTGGATGATAATCAGCAATTTCTATAACGGGTTGGGAGTTCAGTCCCGGCCTATGTTAGATGCAGCTTCTGGAGGAGCACTATGGGCAAAAAGCTATGAGGATGCTTATAATCTGATTGAAATGATGTCGGCCAATGAGTTTCAGAATCCTACTCAACGCTTGCCACCTGCTAAAGTGGCTGGAGTTCTTGACTTGGATGCAGCTATTGCTATTGCTGCCCAACTCAAAGCGTTGACAATGAAGGTAGATTCCCTTTCTAATCTTGGTACTAACCAGGTTGCTATGGTGTGTGAATTGTGTGCAGGGGCACATGACACAAATATGTGTGCTATCTCAGCTGAATCCGCACAATTTGTTAGTAATTTTCAAAGATCTCAGCAACCAGTGCCACAATTTTATCATCCCAACAATCGGAATCATCCTAACTTCAGTTGGAGCAACAATCAGGGAGGTGCTCAGCAACCACAAAATCAGCAGTTCAATGTAAGGCCAAGTAATCAGAACTATCAACCACCACCTTATGCTCCAAGGCAACCATTCAATCCACCGGGGTTTCAACCATCTCAAGGAACTTCATTGAATCAGTCTGAGAAGTCGGAATTGGAAGAGCTTCGAATGATGTATAAGAGTCAGGCAGTGTCATTGAAAACTTTAGAGAATCAAATTGGCCAGCTAGCCAATGCTTTGTTGAACTGTCAACCAGGAACGCTCCCGAGTGATACAGAGGTGAATCCAGGCAAGAAAGATCAAAAGGAACAGGTTCAGGCAATAACATTACGATCAGGAAGAAGTCTACAAGGTCAGAACGAAGAAAAAGCAACCGAGGAAAAACTTGAATTTTCAGTTGAGGTCGAATCTGGTTCTGATTTGCTTCCTAATGCTACTCCTTCAACTCCTATCATTCACAAGAGTGTTAATTCCCAAAAAGAAGTAGAAGATAAGGTGTTTCCACCTCCTCCATTCCCAAAACGAATTCAAAGGCAAAAGTTAGACAAGCAATTCGCTAAGTTCTTGGATGTATTCAAGAAGCTGCAGATTAACATACCATTTGCGGAGGCTCTTGAGCAAATGCCGAGCTATGCGAAGTTCATGAAGGGCATACTTTCGAGGAAATTGAAACTCGAGGATTTAGAGACCGTCGCTTTGACGGAGGAGTGTAGTGCTGTCTTGCAACAAAAGTTGCCACCTAAGCTGAAGGATCCGGGGAGCTTCACCATACCTTGCACTATTGGCAAACAACTTTTCAGCAAGTGCTTATGTGATTTGGGAGCTAGCATTAACCTGATGCCGATGTCTGTTTTTAAGCAACTTGGGTTACCTGATCCGAAACCTGTTAATATGACCTTGCAGTTGGCAGATAGGTCGATCACATATCCTAGGGGTATAGTGGAGGATGTATTGGTGAAGGTGGATAAGCTGATTTTTCCGGTTGATTTTGTTATACTGGACTTTGAGGAGGATAAGAGGATTCCTATCATCTTGGGAAGGCCATTTCTAGCTACGGGCCGAACTCTGATTGATGTGCAAAAAGGAGAGCTTACCATGAGAGTGCATGATCAGAAAGTCACTTTCAATGTGTTCAAGGCGACAAAATATCCGTCAGATTCAGAGGAGTGTTTCAAAGTGGACGTTGTTGATAAGAATGTGAAGAAGGAGATTGAGCAGCTAAAAAAATCAGATCCAGTGGAAAAAGCTTCATGTGGGATTTCTGGCATTGAGAACGAAGGAAGAAAGGGGCTATTTCAGTTGTTGGATGCAACTCCATGGGAAAGAAGAGTTGACATTCTACATAAGTCTCGTGGGCTAGCTGATTCTAATAATTTTCAGGTGCTTCGTAAGTTGTCAAATGAGGAAGTTTTTGCACTCGGGCTCAAGCCATTACCACCCGAGGAGGGTGACTCTGCTGATGATTGAGGTATTCCTGTGCACTTTCTTTGTTTCTCGCCTTCAATGGGGACATTGAAGAATTTAAGTTTGGGGGTGGGAAGTGAAGATTGTGATTAGTAGTTAGATGCATATAGGACATGTAGTGTAGTATTATCATGCATATTGTTTAAATTGTTCATCATGTATCATGCATATTGTTATATGTGAGTCATGTAGTGGCATTCTAGAGTGTATAACATAATTCATGCATTCATGCATATTTCATGATCCCTTAGGACGAGCTGATTCTGATTGATAGGTGGATGTTGATTTGGGTGTGATGATGATGAGTAGAGGGCTGATTTATAGTTTCTATGAAATTTACTTGCATGTTACGGGAACAAAATTTATTACACAGTCTCATTGGGGTGCTGTTGGGCTAGGTTAGGGTTATGCCTGTGGGATGTTTTGAGATTTAATCACTTGTTTATATTTAGAATTTTCGTTATTCTCTTTATAGCGTAGGAACATTAAAGTCTAAGTTTGGGGGAAACCAGGAATTTTCATGCTAGTTGTTCATAGTTGTTAATAAAGGCTAGGCGTCAATTGGCTAGTAGCCAGCTCATATTTATATGAGTAGTCTAGGGTTGGAAATGAGAAAGGCTCATTCCAGATTGCGGAAAAAAAAAAAAAGAAGAAAAAAAAAATATAAAAGAGAAAAAAAAAGAAAGAAAAAAAAAGAGTCATGTTAATAATTTAAATGCAAAATTAACCAGAGTGAGCTCTTTAATACTCGAGCAATTAAGTCTGAGGGGACTTAGTCCTAGTGACCTAAGGCTTTTATAGTCTGGGATCCTGCTGACCTAACACTCGCTACATGGGTATTATTGTATAAGCCTTTTGGGGTCTCACTCATTGCACGGTTAAATAAGCATGCTTATTGTATATGTAGTGTCGTAGTATAGTAATAAGCATGAGTTTCTGTCTACCTTGGATGAGGGTGGAGGTGTTCCTAGGTTATGGAGTGTCTACAGTCTATTCTGATTATAAACCTGTGATTGTCTTGACGGAAAGCATGTATGATTTTTGACCTAGTTCTGGGGGTATTTCTGATGAGCATTGCACACACGCACGTTTCTGTTCATGTATTGTTAGTATACGAGGACTTAGTCGAGCTCTGCTTGGATTTGTTACGTTCATTGAGATATTTACTTGTTAGTTGGTTTTGGTGAGTTTGAAGGGGATCTTGCATTTTCATAGTAGTTGCATTCATGCATTGCATTGCATTGAATTTTGTGGGTACATTCACTATAGGCCCTCACGAGACCTTACTCGTCCACTAGGGCTACCTAGGGGTTTAAAGGGCTTGTTGCATATGCTAAATGCAACCGTGATCACCTACGGAAGTGGTACTAATTAGTTAGTTAGTTGTAATTGTATATGCTTGAGGACAAGCATCAGTTTAAGTTTGGGGGTGTGATAAGTGGATTTGATATCCACTTGGAACATTCTAAATTGGCTTAAATTGATTGCTTTGGCCTCAAGATTGTGGTAGTTTTGATGTGTTTGTTAATTGTGCAGGGTTGGAATAATGTTGATTAAGATCGTTGTTTCCGTTGCTTTTGGAGTTGGATTCGGGCTTAATAATATAGAATGGAGTCTTGTTATGGTTCACCATGAGGATTCTAAGCATAGAGGATTGAAAATGGAAGAGAATGCAAAAAGAACGGGAGCAAACGGAGCAAAAACGAAGGAGAAAAAGCTGAAAAACGAAGGAGAAAAGAACGGGACCAGAATTTGCCCGAGCAAACTGCGCCAGTTTTGAGCAAAGTGCTCGGGATGAGCAGAATTGGTCCGAGCAAAGTGCGCCAGGCTTGAGCAAAGTGCTCGGGGACGTGCTGATTTTCCAGTTTTGCCCTTATTCGATCTGAAATTGTATTTTAAGTGTTTTTTGACATTAAAATCGTTTCCTAGTTGTATTTTAGGTATTTTTTATTATTGGGCAAGAGTAGGAAAGAGATATATCATCATCCAACCCTTGTAAACATACACACACGTACGTATTATAAGCTAGGGTTTTTGAAGAGGAGAGAAAAGGAGAAGAAATTCTTCCAAGCTATTCTTGAACCTTTGTATTCTTCGATTGTGGGGATTAATTCTAAACCTTATTCTTCTTCTCTATTTTATTTACTTGTTTATTTTAGAGTCATGTTTTCATTGGAACCCATGATGATGATTAGTTCGATCATGAACTAATTCGTTGTCATGGGGGTTTAGTGGACTTATTCATGAATTCTAAGTGTTGAATTTTCTCGATGCCTTTAGTGTGATTGATGTGATATCCTATCATGGTTGATTTAATTCGTTATA
Source organism: Kitagawia praeruptora (assembly GCA_037693485.1). NCBI lineage: Eukaryota > Viridiplantae > Streptophyta > Magnoliopsida > Apiales > Apiaceae > Kitagawia > Kitagawia praeruptora. The sequence continues at coordinate 118,753,816 of CM075345.1, read as the reverse complement.
GGAGAGTAGCTAACTCCTGTAATTGTGTGTTAATTCTTGTTGAAGCGAAAGTGGAAATAAGAGTTTAGAACTTGCCATGTTAGTGTAGGTTTATGCGTGATAATATCATTCGTAATTAGTGTCATAACTCTAATCGTTTTATGACAACTATGTGATCAATTGAATGCTTGCACCTCAACCATTATGTTTTATTCTTTATAGACATATGAAGACTTGGCATAATCGGGAGACTAAATGATTTCTATCTTTATTGTGGATATTGTTTAGGATGGTATTTGTTTAACGGAAGTTGGCTTATATCAGTTTTGTGTGTTCGATCAGGTGTTACTAAGTCACATGAACAAGGCTAGGGATTTGGAGACCATAGATGGATTGTTTAAAGAAACTAAATTCCCATGTTTTAATTGCATAAGTAATTCGATATAAATCTCAGTTTAAGTAGTTGATAATTAGTAAAATTTCTTAGATAAATTTTAGTGATAACAACAATCCACTTATTTATTTGTTTTAGCATTGGGAAACAATCATACATTGGTGAGTGAGTTAGCTAGACAATACAACGAGTCCCTGTAGGAACGAACCTTATTTGCTATCTGTATTACTTGAGATCACGTGCACTTGCGTGTTGAGTTGGTCGTAACATCGACGAATGCCCGAGAATTCCTTTCAACGGATGCATCTCTACTATTGTCAATGGATGCTCCAGAATGACTATCAACGGATGCCTCATTTCCAGTGTGAGCATCTCTATTGGTTGTCACAACAACTCTTGGTGGATTCCTGTGGTCATGATCTTCATCTTCCTCATCATCATCATAATACATTCTATCTTCTTTTTCATTTTCAAATTCCAACTTTTCATGGAAGCCTTCATCACTTAGACCTAGAATCTTTTGATCATCAAACACAACATGTACAGATTCCATAACAATGTTGGTTCTTAGATTGTAGACTCTATAGGCTTTCCCTGCTGCATATCCAACAAATATAGCTTCATAAGCCTTTGCTTCAAATTTACCTAAGTTATCTCTATGATTTCTTAGCACAAAACACTTACATCCAAAGACATGAAGAAAAGCTAAAGTTGGTTTCTTGTTGGTTAACAACTGATAAGGAGTCATTCCTCTAGCTTGATTGACCAAGGAAATGTTCTGAGTGAAGCATGCAGTATTGATAGCTTCAGCCCAGAAATGTATTGGCAATCTTGATTCATTTAACATTGTTCTAGCTGCTTCAATGAGAGTTTTGTTTTTCCTTTCAACTACCCCATTTTGTTGAGGTGTTCTAGCAGCAGAAAACTCATGGACAATTCCATTCTTTTCACAGAAAGTCTTCATTGTGGAATTCTTAAATTCAGTACCATTGTCACTCTTGATTCTTTGTACTTTGACTTCAGAACCATTGTTTACTATTCTGAGATGATTGATGATGTTTTCACTTGCACAATCTTTGGAGTGCAGAAAGAAAGTCCATGTAAACTTAGAAAAATCATCTACAATCACCAGATAGTATTTCTTCTTTGAAATGGACATGACATTTACTGGACCAAATAAGTCCATATGCAGCAATTGAAGGGGCTTAACAATGGATGACTCTGTCTTGCTCTTGAAGGATGATTTCTTTTGTTTCCCTAATTGGCAGGCATCACACAATCCATCCTTGATGAACTCCAATTGAGGGATTCCTCTAGCAAGATTCTATCTTACCAAATCATTCATAACTTTAAAATTCAAATGTGACGGCTTTTTATGCCATTGTCAACTCTCATTCTTGCTTGCTTTGCTGAAGAGACAAGTAATGGATTCTGAGCATACTGAGTTGAAGTCAGCTATGTAAACATTTCCTTTTCTAAAGCCTGTCAATACCACATTGTTGTCTTTCTTGGCAGAGACAACACAGACTTCTTTTGTGAACCTTACTTCATAGTCTTTGTCACAAATTTGACTGATACTCAACAAATTGTGCTTTAAACCTTCAACTAAGGCCACTTCTTCAATGATGACATTGTCTTTTGAAATCAAGCCATATCCCTGTGTATATCCTTTGCTGTCATCTCCAAAGGTAATTCTAGGGCTAGCTATCTCCTTGAACTTTGTGAGCAGGGTTAAATCTCCTGTCATGTGCCTAGAGCATCCACTGTCTAGGTACCATAGATTCCTTCTGTTTCCTTGCACACATCCAAAAACAAATCAAGTTGATTTTGGTACCCAAATTTCCTTGGGTCCTTTCTTGTTAGCCTTTGACTTTACACTCTTGACATTCTTCATCTTAGATGTAGATGCTTGAGTGATGGGGTTTGATAGATGCTCATCTGCATAAATGTTTGATGCATGCTTTTGTGGAAATTTAGCTTACATGTTATTCATGCTTGGAATGTTCCATGACATTTGTGGCATATTCACAGATTGAAAATAAGGATTAGGCACACATGGCATGTTAACATATGGATTTGCAAAACTAGCATTCTGATGCAAACCAGGCATAACAGGCATTGTAGACATATATGGCATAGATTGAGGTACATGAACATAAGTCTTATTCACAGAATTGCAATTAGAAGATAGGTGATTGACACTATTACAATTACCACAAGTCTTCCTAGGGGAAAACTTGTCAGGAGAGTAATTGTTTTTCTTGTTGATGCATATCTTGCCATTTTTGTTCTTTTTCTTTTTGTCCTCATTGTCTGATTTACCAACAGCCTTATCACTTGATTTGGCTTGGCTACTTTCACCAAAAACAAAGTTCTTGGCAACTGGAACATATTGATGATTCATTTTCTTGAGTTCCTTTTTACTAACATACTTTTTGTTAGTCAACGGATAACTCTCATCCGTCGATGGATCAACTGTCAACGGTTGATCACTATCCGTTGATTCACAAATAGTCTCTAGATCCTCATTACAAGGTTCTAACTTCTTTTTATTCTTTTTCCAGGATTCCTTCACAAATGATTCTATTCCCTGGACTTCTACTATGTTTTGTGAAATGTTCCTACAACTTTGAAATCTAACAATTACTCCTTGTTCTTTTTCAAGCTGGTTTCTTAAGATAATTTCTCTTTTTAACACAGCCTCAAGTTCATTTTTAGCATCATTGCAATCAACTCTCATTTTCTCAAATTCTAGAAATTGACTTTCTAGAGCAATATTCCTATCACTTAAAAACAGATTAGCCTATTTAATCCTATTGTTCTCTTTAGTAAGTGATTTAAGAGAAATACTCAAGTGATATAGTTCAGTAGACATTTCATATATAACACTATTGCAATCCTCCTTGGTGAGCTCAGAGAGATTAGTAGTAGTTACCTGATTGCTAGCTGAACTTGCTTCCTGCTCTTCAGAATCAGCCATTAATGCAAGGTTGACATACTCAGCATCATCATCAGAATGATTGCCATCAGCAGCCCAGTCATACTCTTGGGACATAAATGCCTTTCACTTCTGTCTGAGAAGATCAAAATATTTCTTTTTATAGTCAACAGCTTCAGTTAACTTTCCCTTGTTCTCAGACCTGGGCTTCCTGCATTCATTCATCATGTGACCAGCAATTCCATAATTGTAGCATTTAATTTTGGATTTATCCACTAAATTGCTTGTGGAGTAATCTTTATTAAATGGCTTGGTCACCCCAGAGTTTCTCTTGAATTTCAGCTTAGAGAATCTTCTAGATAGAAAGGCTAAATGCTCATCTATCTCATCCAATTCATCCTGCTGATGAGTATTCAATTCTTCAGACACTTTCTCCTTGATTTTGCTTGATTCTGTTCTACTTTCACAAACCTCCCTGTTTGGTGTAGATTGAACAGCTTCTGTCCTCTTCTCCTCCTTCTGCTCTAAGTTGGCAACAAGTGCAACTGACCCACTTTTCTTTTGGGCCTTCTCAATTTCTTTATCCTGCTCCATTTCTAGTTCATATGTCTTTAAAGTTCCATAGAGCCTTTCAAGAGTAAATGTCTTGTACTCTTGAGTGTTTCTCAGAGAAACAGTCATAGGCTTCCACTCTTAGGGCAGTGATCTCAGAAATTTGAGATTAGAATCTTTCACTTGGTAGATTCTTCCATACAGTTTCAGGCCATTCAATAGTTTCTGAAATCTACTGAATGTGTCATTCAATGTTTCTCCACTCTTGAAGTGAAAGTGCTCATACTGTTGGATCAGTAGTTGCATCTTGTTCTCCCTCACCTGTTTTGTTCCTTCACAGAGTGTTTGAACAATGTCTCATACTTCCTTGGAGGTAGTACAGTTGATGACATTATAAATCATGTCTGTTTCTAGACCATTGAACAATATAATCATGGTCTTTTTGTCTTTGTGGACTTTTGCAACATCTTCAATGCTCCACTCAGAGACAGGCTTGGGAATATGAACATCTGGCGCATCTGCAGCAACACCAACTCTAGATGCAGTCTTCATTGGAACATGAGGACCTCTCTCAATGCAGTTCACAAAACCCTCATCAATAGACATGAGATGTAAACGCATTTTTACTTTCCAGTGAAAGTAATTTTCTCTATCAAGAACTGGTATCTTTACTCCATAATCCTTCTTAGACATGCTGGAAGTGTGTTGATCTTTAAACTTCAAATATGTTAGAAGCTTGCTCTGATACCAATTGTTATTCCCAGATTACACACTTGTATTACTTGTATAATTGTAGAAGGGGGGGGGTTGAAAACAATTCTTTATATTTATAAATTTCTGATAAAAACTACAGAAACTTATAATGAAATAACTGCAAAAATGAAGAACGATTCGCACACACACATATAAGGTCAGATGGCCAAATGTACCATCTGACATTTTTCTTTTTATTAAAGAAAACCCTGTGATACAAACGTACACAACTTTTGTTTATAACTCTTTGCTTCTAGGAATATTCAAGAAAACCTAAGCAAATGAACTAACAAACCAGTTTTCTTGAAATCAAAGAGTTGCTACACTTGGTTATAAATAACAAAGTTTACAAGCCCTAATGGAATAAGATAATACTAATCTAGTCCAAGTTGGCTTGCTACTCCATTTCAAAGTGAATGGAATCTTTCTTCTTTATTTCCACAATAATGGCTGCCACACTGCTTTGTGCACCTTTCATCAACCCATGTGGTCTGACAGACAAACTGTCCACAATCAACTGCTAATCACGATCTAGAATCCAATGTGGCATTCTTTGATTATCCGTTGATAGCAGGTTTGCCTGTATCCGTTGATGGTATTCATCTTTATCCGTTGATGGTTGATTTGCTATATCCGTTGATAGTATGAGGTCTTCATCCGTTGATGATCTTTCACTTAGACAGAATTACATAGTATAGAATATTTACAATTGACTACCCTATTCTGCCTATCCATTGATGGTCAACATGACTCAAGAACTAAGACACTATCAACTGACAATTGAAGGTACTACAGTGTGCTACACAATCTCATCCGTTGATGAGCTATCTGTCAACGGATGGAGTTAAAAATCCTCATCCGTTGACAGCTACAATACTTGTATAATTTTGATTGAATGTAAAGTTATCATCAACTACAACATATTCCTAACAATATTTACCAAATCGCTTCCGCATTCGTCGGGACTCACGCAGATTCCTAACACTTCTCTCCCAACTTTCTCTCTTGCCGGCGACTGTGGCGATTTTCGTCGCCTCCTTCAATCTGTCTCACCACAACACCTCCAACCCACCACAACACGTCAACGTGATCAGCACATCTCTCTCTCCTTTTCCCTATATAATTTTCAATTTTTGGTTCCCTTTTCCCTTATATGATTTTCAGTTTTTGGTCCCGCAGGGGCATGAACAAAGCTTGTCGAAGTCTTTGAACACGCAGGAATCGAGTATTGGGTTTTCAAAATTCGGCATAATAGATGACAAATCCGTGGTATAGGATTGTAGAGGTTGACAAAACGAATCGATTGGTATGTAAATTTAGACTGGAAAGTGACGCGTTAAGGAGAACTAAGCTAACCGAAAAACAAAATCGGAAAACGAAATCGGGAAATTAGGATTAAGATTGGGGTTCAATCTCATGCATTAGTAATAATTTAAAATTGGTACGAGTGTGTATATCATCGAGAGCGATTCGATTGGTCTATAAATCAAGACTGGAAAATGACAGAATGATGGCAAAAATCCGTTGTCGGAAACTCTGATAAAATCGCCGACGAATCGCCTTAGCGCTGTTGAGAGCTGGAAGAGAAGACAACGGATACACATGTTGCACATGCGTATCCTGTGTTGCGTGGATGCAGTCGGCGTGAAGACAACGGATGTGTTTCTACCAATAGTTTGCACCTCCGCCATGGGCGTATCACCTGGATGTGTTTCTACCAAGAGTGTATCATGTGGTTACTCTTCAATCATGGGCGTATGTGGTGGGTATTTTGGGCGACTGTCATGAATCTGGACATTTTGGGCAAGAAATAATAAAAAGTGGGTAGAAAGGGCAATCACCCAAAATCAATTATATCAAATTGATAACCGATTCAAAATTCAATTCCCAACCCAAATCCGAAATTCGATAAACACGTATATAGAGTATGATATTATATTATAATTTGTAAATTATTATATATAAAATGTTAATTGTAAAAGTAATTTATATATATTTATAATAGGATGAATTTCACTAAAAACTTTTCTAAAATACAAAATTACAAATTTGTTATTGTTCAATATGCAACTTTGGTTCAGACACATTCTTCCACACTAGACTCTTCATCTTTGTTCTATTATCCCTCGGAAATATGTGGCAAAACTGAGTTCTAAACTTAAGGTGTTAGGAATCTACCCGATTCCCGGCGAATGCGGAAGCGATTTGGTAAATATGTGCGCTTAGATCCCATAAATATACGTGATAGTAATGAAGCAACAAACCAACAATACAGTAAAAGAGACAAGAGATTTAACGTGGTTTGGCCCAGCCTACATCCACAAGAGCAACAACTTCACACTAGATAAAAGAGATTACAATATCCGGGTATTCTGTCCCTGAATTTTATACACAAATTCAGCCCTACAATACATATTATGTATATCCCCAACTCACTGAAGTGTTTATCTCAAAACCTCCCCCTATTACTGTTTCCCGATAACCTTTTTTTTTCTCTCTCCCAACCCGGACAGTGCCACACAACCTGATACAAAGACCCCTGCAGCGGGACCACCTCCGATGGCTAAAGTCAAACCCAAGTACCCTAAGGAATAGTTTAGGCACGAGGACCTTCTATCCCGACACTTCTTGAAAGCGGGCTAAACCGGCTTCCCTACTAGACGGACTATCTGGCAGCTATATAGAGAGAGAAGAGAGAATTAAAATATGTATGATAATGAAGGAGGAGAGGGGTATTTATAGGAGGTGGGTTGTAGTGGGTGGGGGGTTGGTGAAGAGAGGAGTTTGGCAAAGACTTGCCTAAAAAAGACCTGCCTAACAATCTCCCCCTCTTTCCAAACTCACAACTCTTCACTTGCACTCCATACCTGCGCCCTGTTGGCACAACTCCAACTTTTCCTCGATCCGTATCATTCCCTACGACAAAACTCCCCTCAAGTCCAGGACTTCAAACTATACCCTAGTTTGCACATTCATTCTCGAATGCCCACTTGATATATGCACAAGTGTACCATTGACCTCTATTTGTCCAACTACATACATATGAAGCAATCTGTTGTATACTCACATACTCACTTGATTCACGTCGGCTAATCCCATATGTAGTCCATCACACACAAGTGTGACCATCACACACACAAGTGTGACCATCGATCTTTCATTTACTCCCCAACTGCATATCAAACAAATCAATCTGTTGCATGGTTCACTGCTCACTTGATTCGTGTTGATCGATGCCCATATGCAGCTGCAACATACCAACTACTCGTTGATGTTGTGGAAGCCCTTTGACCAAGCATCCATCCCAGCAGTCACCATCGTCTAGACTGGAAGGCAATATAACCGCAGCAGTATCATTCAAATCAATCTTCCCTCGTGCACGAGATAACTAGTTTTTCGAAGTTCCAGTACATTATGGCCACGTACTAATCAGACGATATATTCCCCCACGTAGCTCTCCATTCATCCGGACCACACGTCCTCTTTTGATATTCATAGCTCCCCCTACTACAGAGCATTTGTAGCCTTCTGAAGCTAACCGACCGATAGATATTAGATTCTTCCTAGTTTAGGCACATATCTTACCCCATTCAAGCTGCGAACTATTTCATCGAACATTTTGATTTACACAATTCCAATCCCCTTGATCTCACAAGTAGATCCATCAACCAAAGAAACTATTTCATTCTTTGTATCTTGGAATTTGTCAAAATGCCCCCTCTCGGAACATACATGGTAAAATGACCCTGATTCTAATATCCATTCTCCTGGAGAACTAGTGCCTCGATTGAAGACGGTGCAAACATCTTCACAATCGAGAGTAACCACAGCCAATGATGCATCTGGATCCTTCTTATTAAGCGGACAATTCGGCCTAATATGACCCCACTCCTTGCAACCAAAGCACTGCATGCCTTTTTCACTGTATCTGGATTTACCCATGCTATTGGTATCCTCTCACAGCACCCCTTCCTCTATTATTTTGGCTACGCAAAGCCAAAACTGTCATTCCGTCCTTATCACCATCCTGGTTCTTCCTTCCAGCATTTGACAAAATTTCTAACTAAACCTCCTTCATTTTTAACGTGTCCTTTCCGTACAAAATGGTTGTGACCAAATGATTGAATGACTCCGGAAGCGAAGTAAGGAGAATAAGGGCCTTATCTTCTTCCTCCAATTTTACATCAACCTTTTCAAGTTGATCAACAATACCATTAAACACATTCATGTGCTCAATAACATTGCCTTGAGCTGCCATCTTCATCTTGTATAACTCGCGCTTCAGATTTAACTTTGTAGTCAAGTTCTTCCCGAGATACAATGTCTCCAACTTTGACTATAATTCCTTCGGCGCGCTTTCGTCAACAACATTATTGATAATATTATCAGCAATGCATAGTCTGATGGTACTCATGCATTGCGACTTAGCATCCTCCCAATCTTCATCGCTCATCTTTGTTGGTTTTCCCTCCTTCCCCTTCAAAGCCCTTGCTAGCTTCTGTTGGGTTAGGATATCCTTTACCCTTCTCTGCCAAAGAGTAAAACTTCCTTTACCATCATATGGAGTCACCTTGAATCCTCAAATACTTGCCATGATCTCCGTTTGCACACACAAACCAATCCAAACAATTAAATCAATTTGCCAAGTAAGTGTAAGAAACAATGGGAGCACTTCCGTCAAAACGACGCCAAATTAGACAACCACTTTTCTTAACGACTTTCCTTCGGCACCAATTATTTAGACACAGCTAGCTCTGATACCAACTGTTAGGAATCTGCCCGATTCCCGGCGAATGCGGAAGCGATTTGGTAAATATGTGCGCTTAGATCCCACAAATATACGTGATAGTAATGAAGTAACAAACCAATAATACAGTAAAAGAGACAAGAGATTTAACGTGGTTCGGTCCAGCCTACATCCACAAGAGCAACAACTTCACACTAGATAAAAGAGATTACCATATTCGGGTATCCGGCCCCTGCATTTTATACACAAATTCAGCCCTACAATACCTATTATGTATATCCCCAACTCACTGAAGTATTTATCTCAAAACCTCCCCTATCACTGTTTCCCGACAACCTTTCCTTCTCTCACTCTCCCAACCCGGACAGTGCCACACAACATGATAGAAAGACTTCTGCAGTGGGACCACATCCGATGGCTGCAGCCAAACCCAAGTACCCTAAGGAATAGTTTTGGCACGAGAACTTTCTATCCCGACATTTCCTGAAAACGGGCTAAACCGGCTTTCTTACTAGACGAACTATCTAGCAGCTATATAGAGAGAGAAGAGAGAATTAAGGTATGTTTGATAATGAAGGAGGAGAGGGGTATTTATAGGAGGGGGTTATAGTAGGTGAGGGGTTGGGTGAAAAGTTTGGTTGGTGAAGAGAGGAGTTTGGCAAACACTTGCCTAACAAAAGGGCCATAAACCACATTACAGGCATTAATCCTCACAACTTATATAGTAGTGTTTCAAGCCTCTACTAACTACTCTCACTGTTTTTTACCATCGAGCTTGCCTTTGTCAACACTGTTTTGAGCTTGAACATGAGCGAATGTAACTCATTGAAAGATGGATTGGTTGCATACTTGCATTCCTGGTATCCTCAATCCACTGCAGAACTTTCTTATATGGACTTTATAAAAGGTTAAGGGTTACAAATAAAAGGCTAAGACCTCCATCAACATGATACAAGACCGAGCCAGAAGATATAGGATTTGAAATGCAATTGGGATATCCTGTTTTATTGGCAGCCAGGTTCTTGGTCATCCGGTATGAACTTGTGTAACCCTGTGAAGAAACGACTTTTTTACTTTCACGTTTTTGTTTTGAGAACTTTTGGAGATCATTATGCTTTCTCCACAAACACAGTCATACATTCATCCTCAGTCCTCACTAGTGACGGCCAAAAGGTCTGACATGTGTCTTTCTATGCTTTGTTAGAGCATTAGTAATAGCAAAGACAATGACATGTCTCTTCTTTTGAAGTATGTTCAGTTAATCTTCTTCCTTGGCCATTATATCCCTTCACCCTTAACCAGTATCTCTTGTGATTTGTGTATCCTATTTTCCTACGGCTTCTCTCCCAGATAGTCAGATGGTAAACATGCGATGGGATTGAATATCGGATTTCAAGCCAAACTTTTCAAAATTGTCATTTCAAATAAGAATATTTACAAGGCAAAGCACTAAAACACAGCATACACTATCAGAAATTCACTCCAAACGGATAGCCAAAAACACTTGTGACAAAACATGCAAGGTACATAGAGTTTTTTAAGGTATCAGACATATATAAGATACATCAGATAAAGAAAAATTGACATTAAGCTACTTAACAATGCAATAAGTTTGGGTATTTTCAAAAAACAAACAAAAAAAAAAAGAGAAAATAGTTGTTCCAGTACACAGAAATGTGATAAATTCCCCTCCATTGTCTAGTGTTTATAAAATTTATTGTTATAATAATCACCTCTTCTTTCCCGTTTGGGATCCAGCATTTCCATCGAAAAGCTCATCAATATACGTCTCTATATCCTCCGGCTGGTACTTTACATACTTCTCAGTCTGCCTTCCTGGCGTAAACGTTGAACTGAACCTGGCCATGAACGACCTGTAAGCCGGTATGACTAACGATGCAATTGACACCCTCAGCTCAGACTGAAGCTGTTCATCAGTCACCAACCAATTGCTTTGTGTCTTATGTATCTCATCAAACATTGCATTAAAACTTTTAAACCTTTCCTTCAATGCTGGTTTCGACACTTTACCATGCACTGTCAATCCCTCTGCATTCAAACACTGCAATACTTTACCCCATGTTCCTTGTCATCTAGCAAGGAGTTAGTACAAGATGCACAGACACATGGGGAGCACACACAAGTTACTCTTAACTGTTTCTCAAATTCAGGTTGATGAATTCTCTATAAATGAGAGGATTCAGCCCCACTCATGGATACCTAATTTGATAACTGAAGCACTTCAATACAACTCCAAACACTCTTGATTCTTCATTCCTATTAATGAAGAAGCCAACACTCATTCCTCAGTTCACTCTGCTTTCTCTAAAAGCAATTAACTGAACCTTCATCTCTGTTTGGATCATCAATGCTAACATTCAATTCTCTTCAATCTATGTGAAACCTCATGGTTTCTCTTTAGGACTGAGGGAAGGAAGTGAAAAACAGGAGAGGCCTGGTTGCTCCAGGGCAAAAGGTGAGATGTGTGTAAAGAGTGGTCTCCTATTTCTTCCAGGAGAGCAAAAGGAGAGATTAAGTACCCCTTTAGTAAGGGACAGTGAGCTGTGAGAAGTGAACCAGGATGAGATCCTGATGCAAAATCAGAGAGATTAGAGTGAGCAACTTCTTCTTTCTTTTATCTGATTTTACTGAGGTACTACATCACTTTATCCTTCTTTTGGCTGATAACAAAAAAGGGGGAGAAGTTATAGTTCAGTTCAGAATCTTCTTAACACCCAAAGGGGGAGAAATTTGTAAACTAAGAACTATATCTCAGAAGAACAGCAACTAGTGGATACAGAACAACTCTCAGAAATGGATGCCATACATAGGGGGAGCAGTTCTTAGTCACTCAAGTGAAGTTGGTACAACTCAGATACTGTGTCAAGGAAGCTTGATCAAAATTTTCTGTCATAATGAAAGAAGAATCTGAAGAGTGGTTTTTGTTATCATCAATCTCTGGATTTATGCCTCTCTATCTTGGAGTCATAAATAGGGGGAGTTGTTGAGTTATGCATGGATATGGATGATGATAACAAATACCACAAGACAGAAAATGAATCAAGGAATCGAAGCTGATGAACAAATCAGGAAGCCAACTAAATTGCAGATCAACTATAGCAATATCTTAAGGATGAAACTCTGCATAAAGTTAGGATTTATTTCAGTAACAAGCCTGGAGATGCTAAAGTCAGATATCAGTAATCAAAAGAGAGTTTGCTAAAACCATGCAAGTAAGTTCGAGAAATCAAGGAAAGAAGAGTTCGAGAAGTCATTCGAGAACTCTACTCAAAGGGTTTTATTTGAGAAGTCAGACTGTTCTATTCGAGAAGTCCGTAAAAAGATCTATTCGAGAAGTCTGTAAAAAGAACTATTCGAGAAGTCTGAGAAGTGCCAATTCGAGAACTCCGACTGTTCTATTCGAGAAGTCTACATCAAGCACTAATCGAGAAGTCATCTCAGAAGGATATTCGATAAATCATTATTCGAGAACTCAAGATTTATCTGTTCGAGAACTCAACCTGTTTCACAATAATATCAGAGATCTCTAATGGAACATATTGAATGAAGATTAAACCCAGAATTACTTTGCAACCCGTGACGATTAGGCAGTGATCAATTACACAGAGGATGTAACGAGTAAGGAGTCAAATTGTAGATATTCGAAGGCTCAAACTCTTCCAAGTGAAAGGTGAAATCAGTCACTGTTTACTCGACTTCAAGGGCAACAATAAGAGTGTAAGCAACCTCCAACATGATTACACACCTACTGAAAGATTCAAAGGATATTTCGACAAATGCATAAAGATCAGTCGTTATGTCTGGGAAGTTCTAGCACAGCTCAATAAGCAGAAAGGCTTATTGACTTTCAAAAGGATTAACACTTTTGCTAAAGCTACTTTCAGAGACAAATATCCAAAAGCAAAATGATCTTGTGCAGAAAGCATCACGTGGGCTTGGAAGCTAAGTCACCTCAAGAACTTAGTCACTTTTGAAGAAAGAAACATACACTGTCTCAAAGCCTACTGGAATTGTCCAAATCAAGAAGAGAAGACTTTCAAGATAATTCCAGATATGGAAATCACTTTGAGTATGCGTGTGTGACAAGTTATATCAACATGTATCATTACATGTAACTTACTTGTCTTCATATAGTTTTAAATAAGCTGTATGAGCAGCATAGTTTAGTAGAGAAGAAAACACTGATCACAAGGCTGATAGCTTTAGGTTTTCTTGTAAACACTAAACCGTGTAACCGCATCTGTGTATTATTACGCAGAGAATTATCTTCAATACAACCATCAGGTGGATCAAGCTGATAAGCCAATCCACCTGAGATTTTTTGTATATGCTTTAGATATTCTACTTATCTTGTTTTGTTTATGTTCTTATAACAATCTATCAAGACCTCATCAATTCGAAAGAATATTGTTGAGATTGTATTCAACCCCCCCTTCTACAATCTCGTGGTGCACAACTGGGAAATATTAACAGTCTTTTCCATAAATTCATCATCATCGTCTTGCTTTCGTCTTGTCCTCAACTTCGTAATCAAAATTTTCCTTTTCTTCCACATTCAAGAACTCTCGTAGTTTTTTTTTCACCCACAAACTCTTGTAGGATCTTTTTTCATCTCACCCACGAACTCTCGCGGGATCTTTTTCTCTCACCCACGAACTCTCGCGGGATCTTCTCACACCCACAAACTCTCGTAGGTTTTTTTTTTCATCTCTGGCTGTGATACCATGATAAAATATTCTCATACTTCTTTTCACGTTAATGGTGAAGGCACTCGTCTCAAGTTTATTACAATACATCACAATTATTTATATAGCAAATCCCTAATTCTCAATAATGGAAATTAACACATTAAGGGAACTCTCCCTATTTACTAATAATACAATAAAGGCAATTCTCCATATTTTCTCACAATATAATATATTAACATATATCTCAACAATATATATTTATAAATAGGATGAATTTCACTAAAAACTTTTCTAAATACAAAATTAAAAATTTGTTATTGTTCAATATGCAACTTTGGTTCAGACACATTTTTGCACACTAGGCTCTTCATCTTTGTTCTATTATCCCTCGAAAATATGTGGCAAAACTGAGCTCTAAACTTAAAAGGGCCATAAACCACATTATAGGCATTAATCCTCACAACTTATATAGCAGTACAGCCTCTTCTTAGTCTCACTGTTTTTTACCATAGAGCTTGCCTTTGTCAACACTGTTTTGAGCTTGAACATGAACGAATGTAACTCATTGAAAGATGGATTGGTTGCATACTTGCATTCCTGGTATCCTCAATCCATTGCAGAACTTTCTTATATGGACTTAATAAAAGGTTAAGGGTTACAAATAAAAGGCTAAGACCTCCATCAACATGATACAAGTCCGAGCCAGAAGATATAGGATTTAAAATGCAATTGGGATATCCTGTTTTATTGGCAGCCAGGTTCTTGGTCATCCGGTATGAACTTGTGTCCCTGTGACGAAAAGACTTTTTTACTTCACTTTTTTGCTCTGAGAACTTTTGGAGATCAAATTTTTATGGAAAATGCTAGACTTACAGAAATTTTCACAAAAATTTTTACAGAATGGTAGGTGTCTTAATTTAATTGGCTATAACTTAATGGGCCCCCTGCATTCACATCAATATCAACCAATAAAAATCTACCTTAGTGGAATCCAGGTCATTCTGTGCAAAAATTCTGTAGCTATTTCTGTGCACCTAGCATTACTCAATTTTTATTTCACAGAGGCCCTGGTATCATATGCTTTCACCACAAACACAGTCATACATTCATCCTCAGTCCTCACTAGTGACGGCCAAAAGGTCTGACTACTTAGACATATATGAGGATTGAAAAAGCAGTTTCAAAGCGTCCCCTCTCCCAGATAGTCAGATGGTAAACATGCGGTGGGATTGAAAATCGGATTTCCAACCAAATTTTTCAAAATTGCCATTTCAAATAAGAATATTTACAAGGCAAAGCACTAAAACACAGCATACACTATCAGAAATTCACTCCAGCCAAAAACACTTGTGACAAAACTTGCAAGGTACATACAGTTTTTTAAGGTATCAGATATATATAAGATAGAGCAGATAAAGAAAAATTGACATTAAAGCTACTTAACAATGCAATAAGTTTGGTATTTTCAAAAAACAAACAAAAAAGAAGAGAAAATAGCTGTTCCAGTACACAGAAATTTGATAAATTCCCCTCCATTGTCTAGTGTTTATAAAATTTATTGTTATAATAATCACCTCTTCTTTCCCGTTTGGGATCCAGCATTTCCATCGAAAAGCTCATCAATATACGTCTCTATATCCTCCGGCTGGTACTTTACATACTTCTCAGTCTGCCTTCCTGGCGTAAACGTTGAACTGAACCTGGCCATGAACGACCTGTAAGCCGGTATGACTAACGATGCAATTGACACCCTCAGCTCAGACTGAAGCTGTTCATCAGTCACCAACCAATTGCTTTGTGTCTTATGTATCTCATCAAACATTGCATTAAAACTTTTAAACCTTTCCTTCAATGCTGGTTTCGACACTTTACCATGCACTGTCAATCCCTCTGCATTCAAACACTGCAATACTTTACCCCATGTTTCTCTTTGATAACTCTTATGGTAAGACCTAAGATCTGATGATCGCTTTCGGATCCACGGGTCTCCCATCACGATTTTCAGATTGGGTGATGCTTTTACTTTCTGTAATATGTACCGTCCATTATTCATCAGGAATATTAGGCTTAGTGATGCATCCTTGTAAAGCTTGGATTTCCCCTCAAGATTTAAATCCACTGAATCCATCACTTTTATTAATTGCAACTGGAATGGGGACTGTACACTGACCTCTTGATTGTTGTCTGATGACTGATTACTTGCTGCTTGAAACTCAGGGCCTTTCCTGTTCGAATCAGCCCGTTCGATTCTCTGATGCTCTTTGAACACTTGTTCTAATGTGTCCATGTACTCACAAGAAAAGTTGAGGTAATTTAGTGTGTAACGTGTGCTTGGGTGTACCGCGCCCCCTGGGACTGCAGTCTTTCCACTGTCGGTCTTTATATGGCTTTCAAGCTCACCAAAAATGCATATAATTGTCTCACCAAGTTTGCAACGAGTCAAATTTGCGTCTGATTTGATAAGCTCATGAACACCATCATCTGCAGGATATAATTCGTCTAAGGCTGGAACCAGATCTCGTAGGGCTTCATAGACATCGACAAATTTGAAGAGCTTCTCAGCTGAACGCTTTGTCATGGCGACGGCCTCTGAGAAATTGAGAAGCTGAATCATAAAGGCTCGGGAGAGTATTCGGAATAAGTTAAGGGCTGCAGATTCATGTCCAGCATAGACAGATTCAACGAGGTTTCGCTCTGATGGTAAGATATTTTTAGAGAATTCCTTGTAAGTTTTGATCCAGGTGGCAATGTCTCTCTCCATAGCATCCCAGTTCTTTTTTTGTAAATCATCAATGCTGTTCTTTTCAAATCCCAATCTATCTAATGTCCCGTCTAATGCTTTTCTTCGCTCCAGGAAATACAACTGACAACATTCTGTTTCGTGTCCTGCCGATATCAATGCATGCCCTAACCTGTTCAGTTTGGCTATGATATCCTCTGAATATCCTGGAAAATAATTTACCGCTGGAGGCTCCTTCTCTGGATCCGGATCCGGATCCGATGAATGCTCAATGCTATTGACATTAAAGTCTTCGAGTAGTGACCTAAATTCCTCTTCGAAGAAGGACAAAGCACGTTGAAGAATTCCTCCAAAGCGATTGAGAGTTGTGGCGTACTCTGAATGTGAGGAGAATTTAGAAAGTGATACAGATAATTTGTGAATCCGAGCTACATGCTCAAGAAGAGTAGTCAATAATTCTTCAGGAAGCTCGCTCCATTTGACAGGATTGTCCGACATATCATAGTTTGCTATCTTTGCTTCCGCGACAAAGGCATATTGTTCAAGTGATTCTGGAATTTTCGGGGGTTCATTATCATCATCAGCTTTATCTGATGATAAAAGACTAATAAATTGATCAATTTCATCGGTAACTTTAACGATATCAGGAGGTTGTTCATCAGCTTCATCATCATTAGGTGGTTGCTGTTCTGCTTCCTCTTTTTGTTCACTTTCATCACTAGGCTTGGGGTCTTCTGTAATTTCTCCTCCTGCGCTAGGATCCTGTTGTTCATCATTCTTTTCGCTGCTTTTTTCGTCAGGAGTTGAACCATCAGGCTCCATAGAAAAATAATAACAATTGGAATTGTACAAGACACAAACTAAGAGAAGAACTAATCCAATCGAATAATGACAATAATGATAGAATATAAATTAACCATTCTCCGTTCTCCTTGTTTTCATTTCATATTCACGAAAGGCTAATAATGATAATGGAAGATAGTAATTATAAGCATTAGAAAAGGAAAAAGTGTTGTTTAAGGTTGTTGAGATATTGCATGTATGAAGAAGAAAGTGATGAAAGGCCATGCACTAATCAAGGAATGCTAGTGGACGGGAGGGAAGTTCGTCAAATCCTTAATCATGCTTTCATTTTTCACCTTTCTTTTTATAAGCACTTTCTGTGTCTATATGACTCCTTCCTACAGATCCAACACAATTAGTCTATTACACACTATGTTAATATAATTTATTTATTTTGCCAAGTAATAATTGTATAAACCAATCACAAAAAATACAGGTAACTTGGGCATACCCAAGAAAAGAAAATAAAGTGGAACAGGCTCCACCTAGGCTTTTAGCAATTCTGTTTTACAAAACAAAAATTCATAATCAAAGAGAAACCATGAATAGGCTGGAACTAGAAACTAAACTGCCAAAACAAGCACCGGCTAAGCACCTCTAAAACAACATAGATATCAAACAGAAAACTTTAGCAGCAACGCTAAAGTTTCTCTTTAGCGTTGATTCAGAGAAATGATAGATGGCAAAACACACTTCAACCTAGTGGCTAACATTTTCGCTATGCATCTATACATTGTGTTGCAGCAAGAGATGGGACAGAAGTGCGAAAACATAGTAGGGCTACCTGACTTTGGCACCAAAGCTACCACTCTAGCATTCATAATTCTTGGCATGTGCATAGAAGTGAAGAAATATTACGTAGCTGGATTTTTGAATGATATGGCTACGTTGCTGGCACTGAAACTAGAACTAATGGAGACAGAGCTGGTCTAGTAGCCGATTCCCTCCCGTAAAGTCTGCTCCAGTGATGGACCAGGTTGACAGAAAATTCATGGGGGAAATCATCAGGACCTGGACTTTTTGATTTTGTCCTGCTCTTAAAAAAAACTCCTGGGGGAAGGCAACTGCAGATTATATATTTTGAAATACTTCACTAAACAGCCACAGAATAGACGTCCGTAAACCCTTCTACCAACATTGGAACTGAATAACCGCTTATGCACGGGCACCAAAAAATTTAAATTTTTAGGGATACATTTTTTTTAATGTATGTATATATAGGAGCAAAAAAAATTTAAAAATAGAAGCACAACAAAAAAAATTAGGGACACACATTTTTACTTTTTATTTTAAAAGAGCACAAAAAAAAATAATACTCAAATAACATAAAAGTAAAGTTCCAATTTTTATTTCAAAAAAAAAACATAAAAGTAAAAAAAATTAGGGGCACAATTTTGATTTTTTTGGTTTAACAAAGAAGCACATAAATAAAAATATTAAAATTCAATTAAAGAATCCTCAAAAAGTAGTAAAAGATTCCTTTTGTGTGTCTCCTCCTATTTGGTGACTCCAAATCCAATTTTTTTTCTAAATTGTGAAGTGAGGCAAGTAGGAACTCCAAATCCAATTTTTTTTCTAAATTGTGAAGTGAGGCAAGTAGGATAATTGGGCAAATCTTTCAAGGGCTCTCAGAAGACCACGAAACTGGTAGAGATCACATCAAATGTATGAATGAGTGGATGGAACTAAAAAAAAGATTGAACCAAAATGAAACTGAAACTATTGATAAAAACATACAACATAAACAAATCAATGTCGAGAGAGAACATTTGTAACAGATTTTGGTTATGAAAATTGTTGTGGTTAAGGTTTTTGCAAAAAATAATTTTGCAGATTTTGGTTATTAAAATTGTTGTGATTAAGGTTCTTGCAAAAATTAATTTAGTGATGAGAATAATGGAATATTTTTGGGTAAATTGAGATGCTAGGTGAGTTTGATCGAGTTATGTAGGTGCATATTCGGAGAATCCATAGTAAGGAAACTCATTATCATTGTCTCAGTCACAAATGAATTAATTCAGAATCTAATGAGCTGAAGTCTACGATAATTAGAAAGATTCAAGTTGCAAAGTATTATGCAACGGTATCAATTTATTATTTATTATTTATGATTCTTTGTATATTATTGTAGGGTCACAAATTTTTTTTATGCTCGGGCCTTTATTAATTTCAGGGCCGGCCCTGTGAATAAACATATACGAAACAAATTCTTTCACCAAACCCCTTCAATTATAATCTTCACCAGCAATTCGACTTAGAGAAATAACCGCACAACAGAAGATGTATATGTTTTTTACATGTAATTGTACAAATCTTATAATACATTAATAAACAAAGGCTTGCAAACGAGGAACTGGAAATTGTATTTCTTACAAGTCTCGGGAACCAAAAATCTTTCCACTACACTTGGCTTTCCAATTGGTTTAGCCATACACTTTGGTTGCTCTGGTCTTTTACGCATAATTCCTGGAATAATTTTTTGTTTTTTGACATCTTTAACATCGTCACCATCCGAATCATCAAACTTTCGCTTAGAGACCTTCAATCTCGAATTATAATCATTGGTAACAACTTGCTTTTTGTGAACTAGACTCGTTTTGTCTTGTGGCTGTTGCTTAGGGTTTGTAACACCATAACCAACACGATCGGAGCGGTAACGAGACACATTAATTTTCTTCGTGTTTTCCGTTCCCAAAAGCTCGGATATAAATCGTTTAGTATCCTCCAAGGCAGAAATTGGATCAGATTTGAGGATTCAACTTTTCTTCTTTATGCGGAATAATCACATTAACGTTAATCACACGAGCGGGTGGATCAGTTGATAATGGTTTACAATAGTAAGTAGAAGGTTGAGGATCCATAAAACAATCAGCAATCCACCTATACAGAGCTTCACTATCATTACTATATCTTTATGTGTAATCTACAACACCAGCCATAACTATTTCTCTCCTTGTTTAATCTCTCTTCTATACACTTTTCTTTCTTTCGCTGTATATTTACTTTTGTATAATAGTATTGTACACAATAAAAACTTCTGTCAACTAACTATAACTTTGTGTTTATAGGAACGCCCCCAAATATATGTCTCAGCTAAGAAAGTTTGCAAGTTTTGTTCCTAACCGCGCTCGGATATGTACTTATTCTTGGAACCCAAATCGTTAAAATATTAACTAATATCTATATAACAATTTTTCTTTTCGCTATTAAAGAAACAAAAATATTAGTTACAAAATCTATTTTTCGCTTTCGAGTTATTACAAGTTTGTACAAAACATATTTAGCAAAAAAAAA
Organism: Kitagawia praeruptora; assembly: GCA_037693485.1. Classification (NCBI taxonomy): domain Eukaryota; kingdom Viridiplantae; phylum Streptophyta; class Magnoliopsida; order Apiales; family Apiaceae; genus Kitagawia; species Kitagawia praeruptora. Next base: position 118,732,867 of record CM075345.1, on the reverse strand, counting down.
AAGTTTGTACAAAACATAATGTTAGGCGTACCAAATTGGTTCCCCAATTTTTTTTCCAAATACACGTGATCCTGATTTGTTGTAATAATAAATGTATTCACATCAATAACACCAATCAAAATTTTCATACTGCCACATCAGTCATGGCATGTAATATCCTTTTTAAAGAAACTTATCAATTTTTCATACAAATATATGTAAAACATATTATTAATAAATCTAATTAAAAATTTAAAATTACACTATATTTTTATGTTTGTTTTTCAAATAAAATAAATTATGCCAGAGAAGTTTATAAGATTTATAATTTTGAAACCTTAAGAAATGAGGTTTTATATTAAAGTGCCCATCGTTCTCACCAAAAGCTATCAAGTGATTAGCTGATCTTCATGGAGACTCATTTATACCACTAAAATCACTATATGTCACTCCGCTAAATTTGGGGGAAAAAATAACGAAATCCTGATCAACTGATAATGTGTGTGCCAAGTAGATTAATAAAATAAAATTAATTTATTACATATATAAACACTCATACATACACATTGTTATATCCATGTGATAATATTCATACATTACATATTACATACGAATCCACATATGTATATTATTCTCGATAATCTTTTCTCAACCTGGACTATTTGTTGGATGATTATATTTTGATGTTAAAACAAAAATAGGGAATTAACGTCAAAACACACCAAAATGAAAGAAAGAATCATGTCTCCATATAAGATGCTGAAGGTGTTCAAAATAACTACGTGTCGAACACCTTCAGTATCTTACAAGACCCAAGAGAAAGACGATACCATACCAAGGTTCTAAAAATCGTTAGGCGGGTTTAGGTGGTGAGCCTACATTCTAACGATCAATTGGCTAGACAACCATTAATCGGATGTATTAAAATATAATTTTTTTTATAATTTAATTTTCATATTTAAAAATATTTTTTAAATAAGTAAAAATATAAATATTTTCATTTTATTATCAAATATGATGAGTGAATTTACCTTTTCATGTGTAAATTAGATTCTTTGGTAAAAAAAGTTAATTTTTCATTCTTAATTTGACCTTTTTTATATGTTGATCGATTATTCCCGATTAAATCCAATTAATTTTGCCTAAACTTTTTATTGATTAATCCCGCATAGATCGTCTAGACCTGCCTAAATCCGATTAATTGCTGATTTTTGGGAGAAATGTTTTTTGATCGATTTTTCTAAAAATTAGATGTTTTTGCACCGCCTAGCTAGCCATAAATATGCCAAAAAATTTGATATAAAGTAATAAACACATACAATTTTTAAACCAAAAGCAAACAAACGTGTGTATAGATGTGTCCACGATAAAGAACTATTACAAAGACGTAAATAAATGATGGTAAACATAAATACATATGTATATAACAATTTGAGTAATTTGATGTGGGGGGTGTTGGTACCGTTTTTTGAAGTCAGAACCATCGCAGGTGGATTCACCATCGAGATATTGGTAAAGGGGTAGAAGGAGGAGCAGCATAGGTATAGATAGAGGAGTGTTTTAATGTTGTTTTGTAAATGGGTTGATTGGGTAATGAGGAATTAATGAATCGAAAGAGTGAGAGTTGTTTTGCTTTCATAGGAGACAAGCTTGTCAATATTTTCGCGGCAAGCATGTTTGTGTTCTTGTGAGTTGTGCAGAGTTGGCAAATAACCAAGAAAAAAAGAAAAGAAAAGGAGGACAATGAGTGATTTGACAAATGGTTTAGAAAATTTTGGGATAGAGATAAGAGTTTGAATTTATAGAAAAACATATAATTATAAGTTCTGTTGGAAGTATAATAGGTGTTTGAATATATAGATGAGACATATAATTAAAAATTATATTGAAAGTAGAATATAAAGATGGTGGTGACATCTTTTACGATATTCTAACATTATATATTTATCTTACAAGTTATTTATACTTCTATTAGGAATTTTTTTCATAAATCCAATACTAATCTCATAAAAAAAAGTCATTGTATTTAAAAGGAAAAGAGCTGATGTGTTAACATGATAAAAGAACAATCTCATGCGGGAATCCTAAATAAATACAGGAGTATCTGTGATATAATGAGAAAATAAGATGCTTTTTTTTTGAAATAAAAATTGGAATTCACTCTATTTTTAGGTTTTGATTTTAAGGAAAAAAGTTGTATAAGATATGTCTCATCAATAATATGTAATGAACTTAGAATTTCGATCTCAAACGAGAGCGGCTCGAAACATGTTGAACAGGAAGATGATTCACTAGAAAAGATTGTATTATCTCTTAGAATTTGATATTGATGTTATAAATTTTATTTCTTTTTTAGGATTCGATTTTTATGGATAAACATTGTTATACCAGTAATATATGTAAAAGTTAGAGTTTTGATCTTAACGAGAGAGCGGCTCAATAGAATAACCATGTTTAACGAGAAAGTGGTTCATTAAAGAAAACCGTGTTGAATATTAAAATTTAATAGTGATGATATAATAGAAAATAATTATATTTAATTTTTTTAGAATTTTAGGATTTTAAATATTAATAACTAAAAAACTATCTTTTAACATTTTATAGGCATAATAGGTGTTCAAATTTATTGAGAATAAGAGTTTGAATTTATAAGGAAGACATATAATTAAAAATTTATTGGAAGTAGAATAGGTGTTTGTAAGACATATAATTAAGAGTTTTATTGTAAGTAAAATAAGAGTTCTAATTTATAACTAAGAAGTTTAAATTTATAGAAAATACATGTATTTAAAAATTAATTGGAGGTAAAAAAAGATATGTTTGAATATATAAAGAACAAATATAATAAAATGTTTTATTAGAAGTAGAATACGAGGACCGTGGAGACGTTTTATACGATTTTTAAAACTATATATCTTTTTTCCTAGAAATCCCTTATTTTAATTTTTTTTATACAAGTTAATTACACTTGCATTAGAAAAATATGTCCATAAATTCAATATTATTCCCATAATGAAAAGTCTTCGCATTTCAAAAAATTGATGTGTTAACATAAAAGAAAAACGTTTCCATGCGGAAGCTGTAAATTAATACAAGAATATCTATAATATACAGAAAATATAAGATGTATTTTCATATTTTGAAACTCCATAAATATTAGAAAGTTTAAAGAATGTAAAAAATGGAATTTACTCTCTTTGAAGGTTTTAATTTTTAAGAAAAAAAAGTTATTTCATAAGATAATGCCAACAATAATATGTAATGAAGTTAGAATTTTAGTTCTAAATAAGAACGCCTCGAAACATGTTTTCACCGGAAGACGGCTCACTAGAAAAAATTGTATTAGCTATTAGAATTTGATATTGATGTCATAATTTTATTGTTATTTATAGGGTTCAATTTTCATGAATAGAAATTAGGAGTTTTTTCATAAATATTCAAGGCCAAAAACTTTTTTGCAAAAATACTTTTTTTAAAAAAATAATTTGCAAAAATACCGAAATATTTGCAAAAATACGGAAGTTGCATATGTGGTTTGTTAGTTATAATTGATATGATTTAATGTCAGTGTTTAAGTGTTACAGGTAAAAAGAGTTTAACTTGTTATTGAAAGCAGTCGTAGCAGAGTTTGAGTATACGCTGATAGCTGGAAGCGCAAACGCTGACAGAAGAAAGCGTAAACACTGCTAGCTGAACACAAGGAAGCGCAAACACTGTTGGCTAGGAGAGCAACAGAGTTTGCTAAAGTCTGTCTACTGGAAGCGTCTACAAGTCAACAGAGTTTGAAGATTAATTCAAGATTAATATGGAAGCAATATCTTTGAAGATTGGATAGCTGTCAAAGAGATTGAGTTGACTTAGAAGACGTGTAGCAATCGTAATTGATATCAATTGAATAGCTTAATTTTAGGAGAATCAATTAACGATTGTACGTAGGTGTATATCTTATAAATACAGTTAGGTTAACCCTAGAAGGGTATCCATCGTGAACGAATATCATTCATTGTAACCTAAGCAGCTCTCTGTGATATTTTACATCACTGAGAGAGGAATTATTAATTCCAAACAGTTTTAAGTACTAAAACGTGTGTTCTTGTTATTTACTAATACAGTACTTGATTACATATATTGTGTATTCGACCTAACAAGTGGTATCAGAGCCAATCTGTTACTTTATTACAGTTAAAGATCCAAAACACAATAGTAATCAATGGCAGAGATTCCTCCTCCATCAGGTTCTGAGAAAGCACCTACTACTGTTAGTAGGTATGAAACGATTAGGGTTCCAATACTCAAGCCATCAGAATATGCAATCTGGAAGGTAAAGATGACCATGTTTCTGGAAGCCACAGATCCAGAATATCTTGATAGAATTTATGAAGGTCCTCATAAACCTACAAAGTTAACTACTGCTGCTGCTGGTGAGGAATCAAAGGTGGTTCCTAAGGAAAAGAAAGATCTAACTGCTGAGGATCTTTCATCTATTGCTAAGGATGCAAAAGTAAGGCATTTACTTCACAGTGCTCTAGACAATGTTATGTCTAACAAAGTGATTAACTGCACAACTGCAAAGGAAATTTGGGATGCACTTGAGGTTAGATGTCAAGGAACTGCTACAATCAAGAAAAATAGAAGGAACATACTCACATAGGAGTATGAGCATTTTGAAGCAAAGCCTGAAGAAACCATGACAGAAACATTTGACAGATTTTGTAAACTACTTAATGATCTATCATTGGTTAACAAAGAATATGATCTAGAAGTCTCGAATCTCAAGTTTCTTCTTTCTCTTCCTGAAAAGTGGGATGTGAAAGCAACCACTATAAGAGACAACTATGATCTTGCTTATACTGAGATTGATGAAATCTATGGACTGCTCAAGACTCATGAATTGGAAATGGAGCAGAGAAATAGAAGATAAAGCAGGAAGTCAAAGTCTGTTGCTTTGAAAGTTGAAGAAAAATCTTCAAAGAAAGAAGCATCAAGGAAGAAGGCAAAAGGAAAAGCCTTGGTCATCCATTCAGAAAGTGAGTCATCAAACACTGATGTTGACTCAAACACAGATGGTTCATCTGATTCTGAAGATGATGAAGAGATGATGCAAATGGCTGCATTGATGGTAAAGACCTTCAAGAAGATGGGATTCAAGAACTTCAAGAAGGGAAAAAGATTCTCCAAGGATTACTCAAAGTCTGACAAGAAAAATTTTAGAAAATCTGAGGGAAAGGACTTCAAATCTGGTAAGAAAGATAAGTCTGAGATTCAATGCTACAAGTGTAAGGAGATGGGTCACTATGCTCCTGAGTGCAAAAAGGGTAAAACTGAAAAGGCACTATACACCAAAGGCAGAGACTGGGCGGACACCTCAGATTCAGATGAGGAGGTGAACTATGCACTCATGGCCTCTACTCAGAATGATGATTCTGAACTAAAGGTACCTCCAACTACCTATGCTTATAATACTTATAATATAACTGAATTGAGAATTTATCTTAAGGCATTACATATCAGTTATAGGGATCAGACTTTAGAAAATGAGAGAATCAAGTCTGAGTGCTCTCAACTTAAAGAAAGAAATAAACTTATTGAGGAACAACTTGAAAACATGAATAAAATTCAGAAAGAGAGAGATGATGCTGTGTTTATAGAACAGGAGTTGCTAAGAAAGTATAAGCAACTAGAATCTGAATTGGAGGATGCAAAGCACATTATTAAAACTTGGACACATTCTGGAAAAGACACTCAAGAGGTTTTTCAATCAGACACAGTAGGTCTAGGTTATACTGAGGATGATGTGCTTAGGTTTCAGAATACAGTCAAGATTAGACTACCTCTTTCTTCTAAGAAATTTGGAACATTTGTTCATGGTACTGTTAAAACTGAACATGGAGCTGTTGAAAATGAGCCAGCAAAAACCTGTGTCAAACAGGTTAATATTGGTTCAATGACAGATAAACAACTCAAGCATAAGCTTAAAGAAATAAAATCTGTCAACAAACAGAGAATGCCTAGGAAAAACAGAAATGGAAAGGTAGGCATAACATCAGGAATTAAGCCAATGCTTGCTACATTTGCACCTAGAAAAACTTGTCATAATTGTGGTAGCACTAATCATCTTGCTAGTTTTTGCAGGAAGAACAAAGACATTAATTCTTTACCCTCCAAAACTGGAGTGAAAAAGGATAATGTCAAACCAAGACCACAAACTCTGTGCAAACATTGTGGAAGTAGTTGGCACTCAATTTATACTTGCAAGAATTATCATGCTATTTATCATAATTATTATGAACTGAAACCTAATTTGAAATGGGTTAAAGTTGATTCTGCAAGTACTAAGAATGAAAATGTTAGTTTAAACTCTGATAATGACAAATCCGCTGCAAAAACTAACAGATTCAATAAAGCAAAAGGATCCAAGCAAGTCTGGATCCTTAAAACTAACAATCAGTGATTGTCTGTGATTGCAAGGCACCAGGGTAAGTACCCTAGTCGTGGACAGTGGATGTTCAGGACACATGACTGGAAATAAAGCCCTGCTATCAGAGTATGAGGAGAAGGCTGGCCCAAAAGTTTCCTATGGAGATGGCAACATAGGACATACTCTGGGATATGGCAATATTAATCTTGGAAGTGTCATCATCACTAATGTAGCTCTGGTTCCAGGACTCAAGCATGATCTGCTTTCTGTGAGTCAAATCTGTGACAGAGGATATCATGTAGATTTTCAGCCTGAATATTGTCAAGTCATCAGTAAATCTGCAGGGAAAGTAGCTCTAGTTGGAAACAGACACAATAACATCTATGAAATAAAATTGTCAACAAACACTGATGGCAAAGCAGTGTGTCTGTCAACAAGAATGTCCAGTGAAGAGAGTTGGAAGTGGCACAAGAAACTCTCTCATTTGAACCTGAACAACATCAATGAGCTAATAAAGAATGATCTTGTAAGAGGACTACCAAAGTCTTTGTTGAATGCAGAAGGCCTGTGTGATTCTTGTCAAAAGGCCAAACAGAGAAAAGCCTCTTTCAAAAGCAAATCTGAGTCTTCAATTGTTGATCCTTATCATCTTCTACATGTTGATCTTTTTGGACCAGTGAATGTTATGTCTCTTGGAAAGAAGAAATATGCTCTAGTCATTGTTGATGAATACACCAGATACACATGGGTGTATTTTCTAGCAAAGAAGGATGAAACTGCATTAACACTGGCAGAACATATAATGCAACTGGACAAAGGGTCAAAGAACCAAGTGAAGATTATCAGAAGTGACAATGGAACTGAATTCAGGAATTCAACAATGGAAGAATTTTGCAAGAACAAAGGAATTAAACAAGAGTTTTCTGCACCTGGCACTCCACAACAAAATGGTGTAGTTGAAAGGAAGAACAGAACTTTGATAGAAGCTGCCAGAACTATGCTTGATGAAGCAAAATTACCAACCTATTTCTGGGCAGAAGCTGTTCAAACAGCTTGTTTTACTCAGAATGCCACTCTGATAAATAAGCATGGAAAAACACCATATGAAATGGTGAGAGAAAAGAAGCCAAACCTGAAATATTTTCATATTTTTGGGTGCAAATGCTTTGTGCTGAAAACTCATCCTGAACAGTTGACCAAATTTGATTTGAAGGCAGATGAAGGAATTTTTGTTGGCTATCCACTGTCAACTAAAGCATTCAGAGTTTATAATCTGAGAACTAGAGTGATCATGGAATCTATTCATGTGTCTTTTGATGACAAGAAAATGACTGGACTTGAAGATGTAAATGAACATGATCAACTGCACTTCGAAAATGAAGATTTAATCTCTGATGAACTAAACTCTGATGAGTCTGATCTGACAAACTCTGAACCTCTACTGGTAAATACTGAAGAGAACTTTCAGCCAGAAACAAGAGAAGAACCAGTTGAGGGGGAGCAAGAAGAAACTCATCAAAGTGATAACTCAAATTCTGATAATGACTCAGCTGAAAATTCTGAATCAAACTCTGGTAACTCAAACTCTGAAAGTCCAAAATCTGACAGTTCACACACTGAGCAGTCAAATTCAGGGGGAGCCTCAGAGAATGAAGGAAGATATCAAGAAAATCAGGAGAACATGGATCAAGGGGGAGGATCCAACTTTGAAAGAAGTCAATTGCCTTCAGCTAGGAAATGGACCAAATCTCACACACCTGATTTAATCATTGGTGATCCAGATGCAAGAGTAAGGACAAGAAGTGCAACAACAAATGAATGTCTGTTTCATGCATTCTTGTCACAAAATGAACCAAAGAAAGTTGAAGAAGCTCTCAAAGATGCTGACTGGATAACAGCAATGCAAGAAGAGTTAAATGAATTTGAAAGAAATGAAGTGTGGACACTAGTACCAAGACCAAAGAACAGGTCTATTGTTGGTACTAAGTGGGTTTTTAGAAACAAAACTGATAGTGAAGGGGTTGTTACAAGAAACAAAGCAAGACTTGTGGCAAAAGGTTATTCACAGCAAGAGGGGATAGATTATGATGAGACTTTTGCACCAGTTGCCAGATTGGAGGCAATTAGGATGTTTCTTGCTTATGCTTCTCACAAGAAATTCAAGGTCTTTCAAATGGATGTAAAAAGTTCTTTTCTAAATGGAAAACTTGAAGAAGAAGTATTTGTTGAACAACCACCTGGTTTTGTAGATCCAAAATATCCTGACCATGTCTACAGGCTAGACAAGGCTCTTTATGGACTTAAGCAGGCACCAAGAGCATGGTATGAAACCCTGGCTCAGTTTCTTTTAGAAAGTGGATTCAACAGAGGTACAATTGATAAAACTCTGTTTTATTTCAAATCTGGAAGTGACTTGCTTTCAGTTCAGATATATGTTGATGATATCATTTTTGGATCTACTAATGATAAACTCTGTAAGAAGTTTGCCAAGCTCATGCAGTCCAGATATCAAATGAGTATGATGGGAGAGCTAAGTTATTTTCTAGGCTTACAGGTGAAGCAAACAGATGATGGAATCTTTATAAATCAAGCAAAATATACCAGAAATCTTCTCAAGAAATTTGGCATGCTTGACTGTTCATCTGCAACAACTCCCATGGCAACTGGAACAAAATTTGACAAAGATACAGGGTCATCAGTAGATATGACAAGTTACAAAGGAATGATTGGCTCTCTTCTCTATCTAACAGCAAGTAGACTTGATATCATGTATGCAACATGTCTGTGTGCAAGGTTTCAGGCAGATCCAAGGGAACCACATTTAACAGCTGTGAAGAGGATTTTCAAGTATCTCAAGGGCACTGTAACTTTAGGGCTGTGGTACCCAAGAGAATCAGATTTTAAACTACTTGGTTACTCTGATGCAGACTTTGCAGGCTGTAAGATTGACAGAAAAAGCACCAGTGGAAGTTGTCAATTTCTTGGTGATAGACTTGTTTCTTGGTACAGTAAGAAACAGAAATCAATATCAACATCTACAGCTGAAGCAGAGTATATTGCTGCTGGTAGCTGCTGTGCACAGATTCTATGGATGAAGAATCAATTGCTGGATTATGGATTGAGGTATAGCAAAATACCTATTTTCTGTGATAACCAAAGTGCTATTGCAATGACAGGTAATCCAGTACAACACTCAATGACCAAGCACATCAGCATAAGGTATCATTTTATCAGAGAGCATGTAGAGGAAGGCAATATTGAGCTTCACTTTGTGCCTACAGATCAACAACTTGCAGATGTCTTCACCAAGCCTTTGAGTGAAGCAGCATTTACAAGGCTGGTCAATGAACTAGGAATGGTATCTGGTTTTGACTAAACATGTTGGTTAGACTCAAAATTTTCTTATAAAATGTGCTGCTCATATTTCTGTGAATTGCTAAGTGCTATGTGAACCTTATTGTTTAAACTCTGTTATGCAGACTCTGTTCACATGTTTCTGTTCTCACACTGTTAAACACTGTCAGCATGTTTGTTGGTTATACACTGTTAATATGTTTGATAAACTCTGTGAATTCTGAGTTGATTTTTGTCTGAATGAAAACACCAATGAAGAAATATGTATGAAGCATGATTCTCAGTGAATAAATCAAGATTCTTTCTGAGTCACTGTGATCTAATCAGAATTTGTGCAATAAGTTAACACAGCATGATACTGTTTCATATTTAGAGCATCTCTTAGTTTATTTGGTCCTAAACTCTGAGTCTATGAATACTGTGTGCATTGCCTCTCATGAATAACTTCTGATATTGATGAACTCTAAACTCTGATTAGTAACACTCTGTTCCTAAGACATACATAGTTCTTGATGATTCCTTGTTTGTACTTGTGAAAATTTTAAAACTTGAGATGTGTCATTGTTTAGTTTGGTGAGAAACAATTCATGTCTGCACCCTGTGAGATTTTGAGCCAAATAAGTGATTGATACACTTTATATCAATCAGATGTTATTGATGTGTGATGTTCATCAGTTAGTATGTTGCTCTAGAACTTGTGTTAAACCATTTTGAGACTACATGATATGTGTATGCATGAAAATGATAAAGGCACTAGGATTTACCATCTTTCTTCAAACACTGTTCATCAATACCACACTTAGTAAACCCATTTGAGCCTAATTAACTGCTCATTTTTTCTTAAACTCTGACGTATTAAGAGCAGTTATATTCTTTTGGAAAATCAAATGCAAGTAGGTGAGTGTTTCTCAAGAAAAGAAAAGTTTTCTCAGTATATATATATATATATATATATATATATATATATATATATATATATATATAAAAGGTATATATACTGATCATCTTGTACAAATATGTACTAACAGTGTGACTGAACACCTTGGTATGTTAAATTGTTCAGTTCGAAATTCACTCATTTTAAAAACATCTCTTATCACCTGTTTGATCTTACTACATTACAACCCTGAATAAAGTCCTTTTGATTTGTGCATATATGTAATCAAAGTAGTGTAGAATTGGTGAAAATTCAAGCCTATGGTAGTATCTGCTTTTACTGATTGAATTTGAGAGAAAATACTTCACCTAAACACTTGTGTGCTTTGAGAGTTTGTGAGGAAATCCTTGACATGTAACTCACTGAATGATGCTTTGATGTCTATCTCCTGATCTTTTAGTCTATAATGACTGTGTGCTTACTTGGATAATCATGAACATCAATGGGAATAGGGTTATTCAGATTTCTGTATTTAAGGAACTACAGAGTTTAGCATTCATCACATACTCCGTCTTTAATATGAGAGTTTGTGCCTTCAGTGTTTATTGATTTGATTTATGGATTTTATGAAATATTAGATGCTATAAAAATTGATGTGGTAATCTCTGCTACACACTGATAGAATATATTTTTATATATATTTTAGATGATTTTATTCTCATATTTATTGTGTTTTGCATTGATTTGGATTTTTATTTAATATATTTGATTGTTTTATTGTAGGAAATAAAGAATTCATGACTTGGAAGGATTTGGAGCAAAAAGAGCTATTTTGGAGATAAAATAGGAGAAAATTCGTATTATTGGGCTATACGGGCTGCCTGCACTGTTTGGGCCATATCTTGAGTTCCAGAAGTCAGAATTTGACGATCTTACTGTCCACGCGAAGCTTGTGGAATTATCTTTAATTTAGAGGTGGTCCAGTAAGCAAAATCCAACTGGAAGAGCCCAGAAACAAAGGAGAAAAAGAAGTGACGAATTTTACAAGAAAATCCTATTCAATTATGGATATCTTTTTGTAAATTGATTAGGATATTAAAAATACTTTTATTAGGAGATAGATATCAGATTTTATTAAGGAGTTTTATTATAAAAAGAAGGAGAGAACGTGGGAAGAGATATAGATAGACATATACAGACGTTTTTACATAAGCTAGGGTTTTTGGTTTTTCTCTCTCCATCTCTTCTTTTGTAAGCACTTGGTTTAATTTGGATCTTCATTGTTCTTCGTTAATACAAAGTTTGAGGTATTCTTTATTCTCTTGTTTTATTATTATATGTTTTACATGGCTTCTTTCATTATTATTATTGCTTTTACTTCTAGAATGAGTGAGTAGTTTAATTCTAGGGTATTAAGGGGAGCCATGTTTGCACCATGATTTGGGCTTAATTTGATTAGTAGATTGATGGGTAAAGAGTAATTCTGATTGATATGTTATAATTCTTAATTTGTGTAATTGCGCAATATCATGGATTAATCGATTGCAATAGGAGTAATAGATCGAAAGATTTTACTACTAGAGGCTTACATACAATTAGCGGAATTGAAGGTGAGTGTGAGAACATCATTAGATATTCTGAGAGTGTTAATGCTTGAGAAAGATTAACCATTGCTTTAATTACTTAATCCCATTGAAAAGCTATACTTTTGTGATTTGTTTGGTGTCAACATGGTGAACCTGAATTGCCCTAGATCCCTTAATTAATTGACTTAAAACTTTGTTAAATTTGTTTTATTAGTTAATAAAATTCTCAAACAATCGTTGTGACTAGAAACAATTGATAGCAATTGAATTGAAACTGAAACTGTACACACACATATATTCACGACTGTGCAATTTTTGAAAGGGTTTTAGTGATAAATGTTAGTTATAGAGGCATGCCTATACACATCTAATAACAAGCCTAATTGTTTGTAATGCTTTGCATTACTTACATGACCTCTTAACTGAGGGAACCTCTAGTTGTAGAGTTTCTGTTTGTATTGTACTTGTAGTAGGCATCAAATCCTAGTTGTGTAATTGTACAAATAGAGTCTAGAATAATGCTTGAAAGAAGTTCCAAGGTTCATGCCTCAAGCAAGGAGTTAAAGACTGTCAAATAATCATAGTTGGGATTTGAAGAAATGAAGAATTTGCCTAAGTACCAATTCGAGAAGTATATTTGTCTATTCGAGAAGTCCAGCATTCGAGAAGTCAGGGATTCGATATCTCAAGACACTATTCGATATCTCTGAATACACTGTTCGATATCTCATTCGATATCTCAGGGATTCGATATGTCTACTACTCTATTCGAGAACTCAAGAAGTCAACAAGTCAAGATGGTATTCGAGTTCTCAAAGAGTCAACAAGTCAAAGTTCCATTCGATATCTCAAGGACTCAGAAAGCTATTCGACAACTCGAGGATTCGATAAGTCAAATGTTCTATTCGACAACTCAAGGAATCCTGATAGAAAAGAGCTATTCGAGAAGTGGTTCGATATGTCATTATAACAGTATTCGAGAACTCAGAGTTATCGATCAAGTCAATTCTAGTTCTCGAATCACTTACTTAGTCACTTCTCGAATACATTCTTGGAGACAAAATACTGAAGAAATTGTACAAGTCAGAAACCTGCAACAAGCCAATGCACTTTATGGACCACAATCTGTAACGTGCTCTGGAAAGCCTACAAGGAAGCTTGGAGAGATATAGAAGAGACAAGGAGCTAAAGAAGTGGATCTAAACAGGCTTTGCAAAGTCAAATCTGTAACCGTTTGGACACTTACTCAAAAAGGATAGACAGACTAGAAAGAAATTTGTTTAGCTTCCTCGCTTCATAACTTAGCAACTTTTTGTGAGTCAAGTTTTTCATACACTGTAAGCCATATCTCTTTGAGAAAAACGAAGCTGAGAATACTACCATTTTATTCACAGATTGTAGCAACCTTTATCTAATAACACATTAGATTAAAGTGATATTGTGTCTTGTGTTGTTTATTTATCCGCACCTTCACTTCTACACACACAGGCACTTATCTGCTACATAGACTCAATCAAAGAAAAGTTCAAGAATCCATTCACCCCCCCTCTATATTCTTTTACCGTATTCAATACTCAACAAGTGGTATCAGAGCGGGCTGTTTATTCAAAAACAGAGAAACGATCATGAGTTCGAATACACCAAAGACTATAGGAACGGTGAAGGTCCCTAAGTTTGATAAAGAAAACTTCAACCTCTGGAAGATAAAGATGATGTTGTTCATTAAAGCCTCTCATCCCTTGTATCCTGAGATTCTCAAGAATGGTCCTTTTGTTCCACAACAAGAGATACCAGAGAAGACTGTTGGAACCATAACTATCCCAAGAACTTATGAGGCCAAGGATCCATCAAAGTGGACAGAGTCAGAAAGGGAGAAGGTTGCTCTTGACAGCCACCTCATGTTGCTTATCATTGGTTCCATTGACATGTCAATGTTTGCAAACATTGCATCATGCACGTCTGCTAAAGAGATGTGGGATCACATTGAGGTGTTGTGTGAAGGGACTGATGAGGTTAAGGAAAACAGGAAACAGATACTGGTCACACAGTATGAAGCTTTCATGGCACAGCCCAAGGAAAGCATCACTGAAATGTTTGAAAGGTTTCACAAGCTAGTTACTGAGTTGCAGATGAATGGAAAGGTTTACAGCACCAAGGAGTTAAATATGAAATTTCTGTTGTCTTCACCAAATCATCTGGAGCAAAGAGTCATTTCTCTAAGAGAGAGAGATTTGAACAAAGTCACCTATGATGTGCTCTATGGTGTCCTAAAGACTCATGAACTTGAGTTGCTTCAGAAAAGGGCTATCCAAGCCAACCAAGGTAGGATGATAAACACATCATGTGCCTTGATTGTCAACAAATCCATCCTGGACCTAGAAGCATCTACAAGCCAACTAAGGATAGAGGAGGTGGCAGATGATGAAGAAACTGAAGCTGGGGTGAGTGAACCTGTTGAGGAAAAGGAGGAAGAAGAAGAAGAGTTTTACACTATGGAAGAACTTGATGGGATGGAAAATACCTCATATGCCTTTATGGCCAGAAAATTTCCAAACATCATATTTAAAAGAAATCAACCCTTCAAACCCAAAACTCAAAACCATTCAGCCAACAAGAACAAGGCACCTGTGAAGCCAAACAGAAATAAGTTCAAAACCGGTTATGTGGATAGGTCATCTGTAAGGTGTTATAGATGCAATGACCTAGGGCATTTTGCCAGTGAATGCAAGAAGCCTAAAAAGAAGGATAGAGATTATCTTGAGCTAGAAGCTAAGTATGAGGCCCTTCTGAAAAAGCAGACACATGGTAAGGCCTACATAGCTGAAGGGAAGTGTTGGGATGATTCTGAGAGTGATGAAGAGGAACAAGAATTCTGCAACTATGCCTTGATGGCCAACTCCAAGGATGACTCATCTTCATCTGATTCTCAGGTACCATCTCTCACTACTATAGACATGTCTGTTTCTGAATACAAATGCATGATTGAACAATTATCTGTTGAAATGTTTAATATTCATACTAGTATGACTGCTGCTAATGAGGAGATTGCTAAACTGTCTACTAGAAATGAAATATTAACCAAAAAGAATGAGGAACTTGAGCTAACTACTATGCAAGTAGAAAACCTTAAGAAAGAAGTTGAATATTTGAAGAACAAGGTTCTATGTGCTAGTCAAGTAGAGAAGGCTCTTAGGGATGAATTAGCTGAGAATGAATTCAAACTTAAAACTTTCAAGAAATCATCTGGTTTAGTGCAATCCTACTGTGAGAAAATTGAAGCTAAACCCAAAGCAGCTATTGGACTTGACTATGACTCTCTCAAACAAAGGAAAGGCTATGCTGTCATTGAAGAGGACACAGCTGTTCATGAGAAAGTGCCTCACATTTTGAGAAAAACTGAAAATCCAATTTTTAAGGAATCAACATTTGAGATTGATGAGGATGCCTTACTCATCAAGCAAATGTTGAATGATGAGGATGAGGCACAATCTAGTGAACAGCAAGCATCCTCTAAGGGTGAGAGTGTCAAGTCAAAGACCAAGAATCCAGTAGTTGATAGGCCAAGACCTAAGAAGTTTGTTAAGTTTGTCTCAGCTGGGAAGAGTGAATCAGAAAAGGAAGTGACTAAAAAGAAACAGAACAGAAATGGCAAGTTAGGGATTAACAAGGATAACAACTATGCTTATATGCCTAATGCCCCTAGGAAAACTTGTCAGAACTGTTTCAGTACCAATCATCTAACTCATGCATGCAAGAAACCTGTTGGTAGTGTGTCTAAACCTTTCTATGATTGTTCTGTGCCTCTAAGTCATAGAGATGCACCTTTCTGTGATAAATTTGACTGTATGCCATGCAATATGAATGTTATGACTAGTTGTTTTAATTTAAGAAGGCAGTTCATTGATGGTTGTATCAGTCACAATTCCCACACACACTACACAAGGTCAAAGTCTTCAAGTCCTCCTAAAGCTAGGAAGGTACCTTTGTCACCTAAGTCTGAAACCTCAGGTTCTAAGACTTCCAGCAGTGACAAGAAGACTAACACTAAGAAAGTTGACAAGCATGTTGTTTATGATAAAACTGTCTCTAAGTCACATGGACCCAAACTTGTTTGGGTACCAAAGGAAAAGTAATACCTTTGTGTTTGCAGGGCAAAGAAAGTGAAAAGAAGGTCATGTGGATTTTGGACAGTGGATGCTCAAATCATATGACTGGTGATATGGCCCTGCTATCACAGTATGAGGAAAAGGCTGGCCCAATGGTTGCTTTTGGAGATGACAGCATGGGTAACACATTGGGATATGGCAAGCTGAAAGTTGGAAATGTCATCATTGAAGATGTAGCACTAGTCAAGGGGCTCAAGCATAATCTGTTAAGTGTTGGTCAGTTTACTGATAGAGGATTCAAAGTGAATTTTGACAAGGATGAATGTTTGATCACCCACAAGAAGACTGGTGATTTTACTCTATCTGGAGTAAGGAAGGGAAGCCTGTTTGTAGCCAATATGGACTCTGCAAACAAGGACAAAATTTGTTGCTTTTACTCAAAAGCATCAAATGAAGATTGTTGGCTGTGGCACAAGAAACTATCACACCTGAACTTCAAGGCCATTAACTCTCTAGTCAAAAGAGAGTTAGTGAGAGGCATGCCCACACTTGAATTCTGCCAAGAAGGAGTGTGTGAGGCTTGTCAAAAAGGAAAAATGAAGAGATCAAGCCACAAGTCAAAGACAGTGACATCTGTAACCAAGCCACTACAACTCATCCATATGGATTTGTTTGGGCCTGTCAACATAATGTCACTTGGAAGAAAGAAGTATGCCCTGGTAATGGTTGATGATTTTTCAAGGTATACATGGGTGGAATTTCTGGCATCAAAAGATGAGGCTCCACAAGTAATTATTGAGCATATAAAGAAAGTTGACAAGGAAGCAAAGGCAAACGATGCAAGTGTGATTGCACTGAGGAGTGATAATGGAACAGAGTTCAGAAATGCCACACTTGAAGCATTCTGCAAAGAGAATGGCATTTCTCAGCAATTCTCAGCTCCAAGGACTCCACAACAAAATGGAGTTGTTGAGAGGAAGAATAGAACTCTAATTGAGGCTGCTAGAACAATGTTACTTGATGCAAAAATGCCTACATGTTTTTGGGCTGAGGCTGTGAGCACTGCATGCTATATTCAGAACAGGACCCTCATCAACAAAAACACTGGAAAGACACCTTACAACTTGATGACTGGAAAGAAGCCTACACTAAAGTATGTTCATACTTTTGGAAGCAAATGCTTTGTACTCAAGGATAATTCTGAATATGTTGGAAAGTTTGATGCAAAAGCATTTGAAGGAATTTTTCTTGGCTATTCTATGGAAAGAATTGCATACAAGGTTTATGTCATCAGTCAAAAGAAAGTTATGGAAAGCACAGATGTAACATTTGATGACAGCAAACTACCTGGACTAGAAGAAGCCAATGATGAAGACAGAGATCCATTGAAGTTTGATAATCTAGATGATTCTGATGAAGAGACTGAAACTGGAGTTGAAACTCAAGTTCAACATTCTCAAGTGAATAATGATACAAGAGAAGAATTTGTGCCAATCAATAGTGGAGAAACAAGCATCCAAGACACACCTGTGAGTAATGGTAACTTCACAGGGGGAGGAAATGAGGATGACCATGATGTGGATGATGAAGCAACATCAAGAATGAGAAATCAGGCTGAACACTCGAGGAAATGGGATAGATCACACACTGCAGAGCAAATCATTGGAGATCCTAATGCAGGAGTAAGGACTAGGAGAGCAACTCAAAATGAGTGCCTCTATGGATGTTTTCTATCACAAGTTGAGCCTAAGAAACTTGATGATGCATTGTTGGATCCAGACTGGATTATTGCCATGCAAGAGGAGCTGAATCAATTTGAAAGGAACAAAGTATGGGAACTTGTGCCTGCACCAAAGAATAGAACCATTGTTGGAACAAAATGGGTTCTGAAGAATAAGATGGATGAAGATGGTGTAATAATAAGAAACAAAGCAAGGCTGGTTGCAAAAGGATACTCTCAACAGGAAGGCATTGATTATGATGAAACATTTGCCCCTGTTGCTAGATTGGAAGCCATTAGAATATTCTTGGCATTTGCTGCTCATTCAAACTTTAAAGTTTATCAAATGGATGTCAAGAGTGCATTTCTAAATGGAGAGTTGGAAGAAGAGGTTTATGTGCAACAACCACCTGGCTTTGAGGATCCACATTTCCCAGAATTTGTCTACAGATTGCTTAAGGCATTGTATGGACTTAAGCAAGCTCCAAGAGCGTGGTATGATACTTTATCACAATTCCTTCTTGAAAATCAATTCACTAGAGGCACATTGGACAAGACACTGTTTTACAAGAAGCATGGTGATGATATGATCCTAGTTCAAATCTATGTGGATGATATCATTTTTGGTTCTACAAATGAGAAACTGTGTGAGAAATTCTCTAAACTCATGCAGAGCAGATATGAGATGAGTATGATGGGAGAGTTGACATTCTTTCTAGGGTTGCAAGTCAGTCAAAGGAAGGATGGTATCTTTATCAGTCAAACCAAGTACATCAAGGATCTTTAGATATCTGAAGGGCACTCCTAACTTGGGATTATGGTATCCTAAGGACAGAGGGTTCAATCTGGTTGGTTATTCTGATGCTGATTATGCTGGATGCAGAGTGGATAGGAAAAGCACCTCAGGAAGCTGCCAGTTTCTTGGACAAAGGTTAGTTTCTTGGTATAGCAAGAAGCAACAATCTGTGTCAACTTCTACAGCTGAGGCTGAATACATAGCTGCTGGAAGTTGCTGTGCTCAAGTGATTTGGATTAGAAATCAACTTAGAGATTATGGACTTGTGTTGAAAAGAATTCCAATCATGTGTGACAACACAAGTGCAATCTCTATAGTTGCCAATCCTGTCAATCATTCTAGAACAAAGCACATTGACATCAGATATCATTTCATAAGAGAACATGCAACTAATGGAACCATTGAGTTGCATTATGTCTCTACAGATAAACAACTAGCTGATATATTCACTAAGCCATTAGATGAAGCCACCTTCACAAGGTTGGTAAGTGAGATTGGAATGCTGAATTCTTCAGATTCTGGCTAAGTGAATACACCATCTAGATTGTTGCAGCAGTAAACACTTACTTTATCTAAATTCTCAATATTATTGGAGTAAGTGTTGGCTGAAATATGATTTATAAATATTTCAAATCTGTTGTATATGTTGAAAATCATATTTTTATTAACTTAAAATTTCTATGAAATTTTGAGAAAATCACTATTTAATTTGCTAGGATATTTTTCAATGAATATGTCTGGTAAATTTTTAAAAGATAGTGAAAATCAAATTTTTATGAGTGATGGGTATAGTTCGATAAGTCAGACTTCTCGAATGATTCACTATTCGACATCTCTAATAAGTCTCATTAGAGTACTCTTGAGTTCTCGAATAGAGTCTTTCTGAGATATCAAATAGAGGAATTCTTGACTTCTCGAATATAGTAACTGAGTTCTCGAATGACTGAGTTCTCGAACACTATATCTGAGTTCTCGAATCATTTGAAAAGGCTGAATTCTCGCTGAATTTTAACCGATTTTGGACTTTTGTCTAAAAGTTTAATTCACTCATAAAAACACATATTATTTAATTTAGAATTATTTCTGAGTTAGATAACTGCCAGCTGTGAGTTTCTATCTGCTTGAGTTATCGATTAAGCCATTCTTGACTTCTCGAATAGTTGTTTCCTACTTCTCGAATGCCTGACTTGTCGATACAAAACTGCTAATCGACAATTCAAGTACTTCATACTTATACAATTTCACAACTATTCGATTCATTTCATTCGATTTCTCAAGCATCTACACTCTCTAAACCCCTGAAACCCTAGCTACGAAAAGCCAAATTTCTTCTTCAACCTTCAATTTCTTTCCTCTCTTCTACACAAATGGCAACAGTAAAGTTTAACACCAACTTCATCGCTCTCACTAGTGATGTTGAAGCACCCAATGCCAATTTCAAGTGCTTTGTGAAATGGATGGCTGAGTCGTATATCAAGGATGCACTCTCTGCCAACCCAACTCTATATCTAGATATTGTGGAACAATTCTGGAGTACTGCTATTGTGGAGGTTGTAGCCCTGGAAAACGCAATTACTTCATATGTCATCTACTGCAAGGTTCAAGATAAGGAAATCACTATCACTACTGCAGACATGAACCAAGCACTAGGCCTACAACAAGAGTCATTTGACAGAATGGCCACTAATGCAGAGTTGGAGGAATTCTTTGAGTTCATAAACTACTCAGATGGGATTAACCTTGGAAAGCTAAACAGAAAGAATCTGAGAAAGGAGTGGAGTTATGTGTTTGCAACTCTTCTCCAAGTCTTCACTGCCAGGAAATCAAGCTTTGATCAAATCAGTGCACCTGTGCAGCAAATTGGATATGCTTTGGCCTATGGGAAGAAGATTGATGTTGGCCAAATCATACTCCAAGAATTATATGGGAGACTTGGTAAGAACACAACCAAGAGAGGTACTGATATTTTCTTCCCTCGCTTTATTCAATCTGTACTTAATTTTAAAAATGCTTCATTGATTGAATTGCCTGGGATTGATAAAAATAAAATAGGCTATCCTAAGTCCATGACCAAACTCATTTTTGGTAATTTGGAGACTAGGAATGATGTGGATGTAAGACTGAACATAACTCCCCATATGGAGAGTTTGTTTAGGACTTATCCCCACAACATGCCAACATTTGATGCAAAATCTCAGTTAGCACAGCCCAAGCAAGTAGAACAAAATGCTAACCCAGGGCCTGCTAACCAACCCTCTCAACCAAACACTCTACCACATACTGAGCCAACTGCATCATCCTCTCAAAAGGGTGATGTTAGTAAAAAGAAGAGAAAGGAAGTAATGTCTGCACCATTGAATATCTTGTCTGAAGCAGCATTAGCTGTTGAATTAGGTCTAGGAAGTGAGGAAACTGAGTTACCCTTACACAGGACAAAGAAGAAGAAAATTAAGACCACCTCTTCAGTCACACAAATGGCTGAAGTTGTAAAATCAGGGGCACACAGCTCACTAGGTGTATCCTCTCAACAGGGTGCACCTATAGAATCAAGCATCCTCCCCAATGCACCTTCTTGTATAGAGTCAGCACATGGGAGTGATAAGGCTGGCACAACACTGAGTGGAGAGCACATCACATTTGAAACTCCCTCTATCTCTCAGGGGGAGTTGCCAAAATCTACTTTTAAACACACTTCTCTTCCAGAATCTAACTCTGAAATTTCTTTGGAACCTGCAACTCAGGCAACTGAGATGCAAGGTATTGATCATCAAGAATTCTTTTCTCTTGATGAGCCAATAATTTCAAGTGACTTAGTGCATGACACTTTGTTCACCACTCAGAACCCACATTTAGATGGTGAGGGAATGCATGCTGAGGCATCTCCTAATGACACCATCACAAACACAGAGGTTCCACTAGTTTTTACTAGAGACTCTGTGCCTGTGTCAACTGCTGGTGTAATTCATCCCACCTCTGTGGTGACACCAGTAGTAGAGTCAATCCATCCAGTTACAGAAGTTGCATCTGTAACTGAGGAGTCTAGCTTACCTAGCTCTAGCTCTGACTTCATGTCAAAATGGCTGAAGCCTGTGCAACATGACAGTGCTTCAGGATCAGGGTCTGTTCCACAACAATTGACGGTTGAAGCACTTCAAAGCTTAATTGTGGATCAGATTCCTGAGTTCACAAAGATTGCTCAGAACCTTCTCACTGCAGACATGCCTAATCCAGACTATGAGGCTATTCTGTTATGCCATAGGGATGATGTGGAAGTGCAGAAGTCAAAGATCATTGATGATGCTGAGAGAGATGGCAACATAGATGCCTGGTTGCAAGGAAAATATGATATTACTCTCGATGAAGCACTTCAGTATCTCAGGGAGGAATACATCACTTCACTGGGCTCCAATGCAAAATCCCTGTCACCTGGTGAAGTGTATGAAGCTGTAAATGATTCCTACAAGGGTTTCCTCAAGGCTGCACACTATCTTGGCAAGGGAGTCAAAACTGAAGTCAACAGGGTGTGTGACAAGACAGCCACTTCAGTAGCAGAAGTCAAGAGGGCCTTTGATGCTAAATTCCCTCAGCTAGATAGTGTGTTCAAGGACATCAAACACTGCAACTCTACCTACACCCAGTTGGATAATGGGCTAGCTCTGCTAAAGGATACTGTCACAGGTCTGGGGCATAAATTTCAAAATCTATCTGACCAGACTACAGATGTCAATGCCATGCTGAGGACAATGTTCAAGAATCTTTATGGAGATAGGCTAGTGACTGATGTCCCTGTGCATGAACTGTCTAAATATGAAGTGAAGAGGCTGCAGGATCAATCTTTATCTGGTTTCAAGGCCAATGAGTTATTCACTAAGGTGAACACTCTTGAACAGGAGGTAGCTACTCTTACCAAGTCCAATGCTCATCTTACAGAAAAGGTTGCACTGCTAAATGATCAGTTGGACACTCAAGCATCCACCACAGCTGATGTCCTTCTGCATCAACAATCCATGTTAGCTGCAATGATGAAGCATATGGGTCTCCCTCTACCTGATGAATCTTCAATCCCAAAGGACATTTCTACAGCCTCTGTGCCTGACAACAAGCCTAAGGGGGAGAAGAAGGCAAGGAACTCAAATACAAAGGGGGAGAAAGGCATAATAATAAAAGAGGGTGGTCCACAAAGGGCTTCAAAGTCTCTACCAAATGTGCCTGGCAAAGGAAAATCCAAAATGGATGAGCCTCCATCTACCTTGCCAGTTGTCACTCTACCAACTATGCACATCACTACTCCTGGAGGACAAAAGCAATCCATAACCACCACAGTGGTTGCAGGGAGTATGCCATCTGACAAACCTCCAACCTCTATATCTGAGAGTGCCAAGCCTGTAGAAGTCAAAGTTGTTACTGAGGCCAAGCTGCAAGAAGTTGCCAACTCAGATGTTTATCATGATAAAGCCTTCTTGGAGTTTCTGAAAGCCATAAGGGAACAGGTTGGTGACACTCAGTTTTATCTGAGGGAGGTGAAGAAGCAGATTGACTACATCACTGTCATCCCCAAGAAAGTCAACAATCTATGGGTCAATGAGATAGTGATGGTTTCCAAATTAAAGATATGGCATCTAACATACCAGACTCTACAAGACCTAAAACACTCAGAGATAGATGCCATACTTGAGCTCATTGAGAAGAGGAATGAGAACAGCAAAAGTCTGTTTGATGATTTGAGGAATGGTCAACCTTCAAGGCTACCAGAAGTGATCAAGAAGCCATGGACAATCATTTATCAGTCTGGCACCAGAATTGAAGATATCAAGCAATTGGTCATTCCCCATGATCTCACCACCAGAAATCACAGACTGATCATTGCTATCATTGATCAATTACAGAAGAAGGTTGGAGCCAGAAATGCTGAAGAAACTGAGGCACTGCACATCCTCAGAACCTATATTGCAACTGGTGAAATTCCAGAGATGACTCAACCTAGGAGAAATAAGGATGATGATTCTGAAGACAAAGGTGATGGGAGGAGAAGACATCACAGGAGAGATAAGGGTGATGAAGACAAGAAGAAAAAGGGAGACAAGGATAAAAAGGATGATGATGACCAAGGTAAAACCTATGAGAGGAAGAGTGGAAGACAGCAAGCCTTAGGCACTGCTAGCAGTAACCTCACCACAACACAAGACTCTAAGTCTAGGGTGAATACTGTTAGTAGTGACCTAGCAAAATCTACATCTATGGCTTCTGCAACTGTCTTACCACCTCAAGAAGAGAAGAAGATTCAAGTCAAGAAACCATGTGTATGTTTCAGAAAGCAATCTGCTAATGGAATACTACTATGGTCTACCAACAAAGGTCAAAGATTTCTGCCAAGCAATCATGTCAAGAGGATGAAATTTAAACATGTTGCAAGAAGAGTGAAGCTATCCAAATCTAGAGCCCTAACAATCATTCCAGGATTGAAACTCCAGCCACTTGATGAAGACTTTGATGAAGAGCAACTGCAATTTCTAAGAGCTCAAAAGATATGCTATGCTGCAATTGTGGATGACCACCTTGAAATCAAGTACACTGATGGGAAAGAAATGAAATTCAAACAAGGGGGTTGTCAACATTGGGGTAAATTGTATGAGATAGAAAGAATCATTGCATTGCTGAATTCTAAAGACAAGGTGGAGAAAGTATGGAAGCTGGAATTGATTGACTTTGTGAAAATGAAGAAAGATTATGCTGAGAAGATAAGAAAGGGCTGCTATGAGAAATGGTTAGAAAGGGAGAAAGAAATTGATAGACTGGAGATTGAAGCAGAAAAGCTAAGGGCAAAGGGATTGTGTAGAGTTCAGTTTGATCCCTATGTGGTGAAGTATAGGAGAAGAAATGGAGACAATGTCAATATAAGAATGGACCTACTCAGTCACTATCCTGCCAACATTCTGAAGCCGGTGCTTGAAGATTTCAAAAACTCTATTATGATTGAAGAATTGGATGTTATGACAGAAATCATGAGAGCAATAGATGAGATTGCAAGAAAGGAGAAAGAAAGGAAACAGAAAGCATATGATGATCTACAAGCCAAAGCAATGGAGATGCAATCAAAAGAAAATGGCTAGTACCTCATCATACTGTAAGAGTATTTATCTTGTAATTTCATTTATGTGTTCAATCAAAATACATACCTGTACTTTTAAAGTTTTATCTTTATGTATGTTAGTCTTCTTATCAGACATGAAATTGTGACTAAGGGTCTCACTCACAATTTGGGGGAGATTGTTAGTTATAGAGGCATGCCTGTACACATCTAATAACAAGCCTAATTGTTTGTAATGCTTTGCATTACTTACATGACCTCTTAACTGAGGGAACCTCTAGTTGTAGAGTTTCTGTTTGTATTGTACTTGTAGTAGGCATCAAATCCTAGTTGTGTAATTGTACAAATAGAGTCTAGAATAATGCTTGAAAGAAGTTCCAAGGTTCATGCCTCAAGCAAGGAGTTAAAGACTGTCAAATAATCATAGTTGGGATTTGAAGAAATGAAGAATTTGCCTAAGTACCAATTCGAGAAGTATATTTGTCTATTCGAGAAGTCCAGCATTCGAGAAGTCAGGGATTCGATATCTCAAGACACTATTCGATATCTCTGAATACACTGTTCGATATCTCATTCGATATCTCAGGGATTCGATATGTCTACTACTCTATTCGAGAACTCAAGAAGTCAACAAGTCAAGATGGTATTCGAGTTCTCAAAGAGTCAACAAGTCAAAGTTCCATTCGATATCTCAAGGACTCAAAAAGCTATTCGACAACTCGAGGATTCGATAAGTCAAATGTTCTATTCGATAACTCATGGAATCCTGATGGAAAAGAGCTATTCGAGAAGTGGTTCGATATGTCATTATAACAGTATTCGAGAACTCAGAGTTATCGATCAAGTCAATTCTAGTTCTCGAATCACTTACTTAGTCACTTCTCGAATACATTCTTGGAGACAAAATACTGAAGAAATTGTACAAGTCAGAAACCTGCAACAAGCCAATGCACTTTATGGACCACAATCTGTAACGTGCTCTGGAAAGCCTACAAGGAAGCTTGGAGAGATATAGAAGAGACAAGGAGCTAAAGAAGTGGATCTAAACAGGCTTTGCAAAGTCAAATCTGTAACCGTTTGGACACTTACTCAAAAAAAGGATAGACAGACTAGAAAGTAATTTGTTTAGCTACCTTATTTGCAGTAAGTGGGCTGTATCCATGTTCTATAAGGACACAGCCTCACTTCATAACTTAGCAACTTTTGTGAGTCAAGTTTTTCATACACTGTAAGCTATATCTCTCTGAGAAAAACGAAGCTGAGAATACTACCATTTGTATTCACAGATTGTAGCAACCTTTATCTAATATACATTAGATTAAAGTGATATTGTGTTTTGTGTTGTTTACTTATCCGCACCTTAATTTCTGCACACACAGGCACTTATCTGCTACACAGACTCAATCCAAGAAAAGTTCAAGAATCCATTCACCCCCCCCCCTCTGTATTCTTTTACCGTGTTCAATACTCAACAAGTGGTATCAGAGCGGGCTGTTTATTCAAAAACAGAGAAACGATCATGAGTTCGAATACACCAAAGACTACAGGAACGGTGAAGGTCCCTAAGTTTGATAAAGAAAACTTCAACCTCTGGAAGATAAAGATGATGTTGTTCATCAAAGCCTCTCATCCCTTGTATCCTGAGATTCTCAAGAATGGTCCTTTTGTTCCACAACAAGAGATACCAGAGAAGACTGTTGGAACCATAACAATCCCTAGAGCTTATGAGGCCAAGGATCCATCAAAGTGGACAGAGTCAGAAAGGGAGAAGGTTGCTCTTGACAGCCACCTCATGTTGCTCATCATTGATTCCATGGATATGTCAATGTTTGCAAACATTGCATCATGCACGTCTGCTAAAGAGATGTGGGATCACATTGAGGTGTTGTGTGAAGGGACTGATGAGGTTAAAGAAAACAGGAAACAGATATTGGTCACACAGTATGAAGCTTTCATGACACAGCCCAAGGAAAGCATCACTGAGATGTTTGAAAGGTTTCACAAGCTAGTTACTGAGTTGCAGATGAATGGAAAGGTTTACAGCACCAAGGAGTTAAATATGAAATTTCTGTTGTCTTCACCAAATCATCTGGAGCAAAGAGTCATTTCCCTTAGAGAGAGAGATTTGAACAAAGTCACCTATGATGTACTCTATGGAGTCCTAAAGACTCATGAACTTGAGTTGCTTTAGAAAAGGGCTATCCAAGCCAACCAAGGTAGGATGATAAACACATCATGTGCCTTGATTGTCAACAAATCCATTCTGGACCTAGAAGCATCTACAAGCCAACTAAGGATAGAGGAGGTGGCAGATGATGAAGAAACTGAAGCTGGGGTGAGTGAACCTGTTGAGGAAAAGGAGGAAGAAGAAGAGGAGTTTTACACTCTGGAAGAACTTGATGGGATGGAAAATACTTCATATGCTTTCATGGCCAGAAAATTTCCAAACATCAGATTTAAAAGAAATCAACCCTTCAAACCCAAAACTCAAAACCATTCAGCCAACAAGAACAAGGCACCTGTGAAACCAAACAGAAATAAGTTCAAAACCGGTTATGTGGATAGGTCATCTGTAAGGTGTTATAGATGCAATGACCTAGGGCATTTTGCCAGTGAATGCAAGAAGCCTAAAAAGAAGGATAGAGATTATCTTGAGCTAGAAGCTAAGTATGAGGCCCTTCTGAAAAAGCAGACACATGGTAAGGCCTACAAAGCTGAAGGGAAGTGTTTGGATGATTCTGAGAGTGATGAAGAGGAACAAGAATTCTGCAATTATGCCTTGATGGCCAACTCCAAGGATGACTCATCTTCATCTGATTCTCAGGTACCATCTCTCACTACTATAGACATGTCTGTTTCTGAATACAAATGCATGATTGAACAATTATCTGTTGAAATGTTTAATATTCATACTAGTATGACTGCTGCTAATGAGGAGATTGCTAAACTGTCCACTAGAAATGAAATATTAACCAAAAAGAATGAGGAACTTGAGCTAACTGCTATGCAAGTAGAAAACCTTAAGAAAGAAGTTGAATATTTGGAGAACAAGGTTCTATGTGCTAGTCAAGTAGAGAAGGCTCTTAGGGATGAATTAGCTGAGAATGAATTCAAACTTAAAACTTTCAAGAAATCATCTGGTTTAGTGCAATCCTACTGTGAGAAAATTGAAGCTAAACCCAAAGCAGCTATTGGACTTGACTATGACTCTCTCAAACAAAGGAAAGGCTATGCTGTCATTGAAGAGGACACAGCTGTTCATGAGAAAGTGCCTCACATTTTGAGAAAAACTGAAAATCCAATTTTTAAGGAATCAACATTTGAGATTGATGAGGATGCCTTACTCATCAAGCAAATGTTGAATGATGAGGATGAGGCACAATCTAGTGAACAGCAAGCATCCTCTAAGGGTGAGAGTGTCAAGTCAAAGACCAAGAAGCCAGTAGTTGATAGGCCAAGACCTAAGAAGTTTGTTAAGTTTGTATCAGCTGGGAAGAGTGAATCAGAAAAGGAAGTGACTAAAAGGAAACAGAACAGAAATGGCAAGTTAGGGATTAACAAGGATAACAACTATGCTTATATGCCTAATGCCCCTAGGAAAACTTGTCAGAACTGTTTCAGTACTAATCATCTAACTCATGCATGCAAGAAACCTGTTGGTAGTGTGTCTAAACCTTTCTATGATTGTTCTGTGCCTCTAAGACATAGAGATGCACCCTTCTGTGATAAATTTGACTGTATGCCATGCAATATGAATGTTATGACTAGTTGTTTTAATTTAAGAAGACAGTTCATTGATGGTTGTATCAGTCACAATTCTCACACACACTACACAAGGTCAAAGTCTTCAAGTCCTCCTAAAGCTAGGAAGGTACCTTTGTCACCTAAGTCTGAAACCTCAGGTTCTAAGACTTCCAACAGTGACAAGAAGACTGACACTAAGAAAGTTAACAAGCATGTTGTTTATGATAAAACTGTCTCTAAGTCACATGGACCCAAACTTGTTTGGGTACCAAAGGAAAAGTAATACCTTTGTGTTTGCAGGGCAAAGAAAGTGAAAAGAAGGTCATGTGGATTTTGGACAGTGGATGCTCAAATCATATGACTGGTGATATGGCCCTGCTATCACAGTATGAGGAAAAGGCTGGCCCAATGGTTGCTTTTGGAGATGACAGCATGGGTAACACATTGGGATATGGCAAGTTGAAAGTTGGAAATGTCATCATTGAAGATGTAGCACTAGTCAAAGGGCTCAAGCATAATCTGTTAAGTGTTGGTCAGTTTACTGATAGAGGATTCAAAGTGAATTTTGACAAAGATGAATGTTTGATCACCCACAAGAAGACTGGTGATTTTGCTCTATCTGGAGTGAGGAAGGGAAGCCTGTTTGTAGCCAATATGGACTCTGCAAACAAGGACAAAATTTGTTGCTTTTACTCAAAAGCATCAAATGAAGATTGTTGGCTGTGGCACAAGAAACTATCACACCTGAACTTTAAGGCCATTAATTCTCTAGTCAAAAGAGAGTTAGTGAGAGGCATGCCCACACTTGAATTCTGCCAAGAAGGAGTGTGTGAGGCTTGTCAAAAAGGAAAAATGAAGAGATCAAGCCACAAGTCAAAGACAGTGACATCTGTAACCAAGCCACTACAACTTATCCATATGGATTTGTTTGGGCCTGTTAACATAATGTCACTTGGAAGAAAGAAGTATGCCCTGGTAATGGTTGATGATTTTTCAAGGTATACATGGGTAGAATTTCTGGCATCAAAAGATGAGGCTCCACAAGTAATCATTGAGCATATAAAGAAAGTTGACAAGGAAGCAAAGGCAAACGATGCAAGTGTGATTGCATTGAGGAGTGACAATGGAACAGAGTTCAGAAATGCCACACTTGAAGCATTCTGCAAAGAGAATGGCATTTCTCAGCAATTCTCAGCTCCAAGGACTCCACAACAAAATGGAGTTGTTGAGAGAAAGAATAGAACTCTAATTGAGGCTGCTAGAACAATGTTACTTGATGCAAAAATGCCCACATGTTTTTGGGCTGAGGCTGTGAGCACTGCATGCTATATTCAAAACAGAACCCTCATCAACAAAAACACTGGAAAGACTCCTTACAACTTGATGACTGGAAAGAAGCCTACACTGAAGTATATTCATACTTTTGGAAGCAAATGCTTTGTACTTAAGGACAATTCTGAATATGTTGGAAAGTTTGATGCAAAAGCATTTGAAGGAATTTTTCTTGGCTATTCTATGGAAAGAATTGCATACAAGGTTTATGTCATCAGTCAAAAGAAAGTTATGGAAAGCACAGATGTAACATTTGATGACAGCAAACTACCTGGACTAGAAGAAGCCAATGATGAAGACAAAGATCCATTGAAGTTTGATAATCTAGATGATTCTGATGAAGAGACTGAAACTGGAGTTGAAACTCAAGTTCAACAAACTCAAGTGAATAATGATACAAGAGAAGAATTTGTGCCAATCAATAGTGAAGAAACAAGCATCCAAGACACACCTGTGAGTAATGGCAACTTCACAGGGGGAGGAAATGAGGATGACCATGATGTGGATGATGAAGCAACATCAAGGATGAGAAATCAAGCTGAACACTCAAGGAAATGGGATAGATCACACACTGCAGAGCAAATCATTGGAGATCCTAATGCAGGAGTAAGGACTAGGAGAGCAACTCAAAATGAGTGCCTCTATGGATGTTTTCTATCACAAGTTGAGCCTAAGAAACTTGATGATGCATTGTTGGATCCAGATTGGATTATTGCCATGCAAGAGGAGCTGAATCAATTTGAAAGGAACAAAGTATGGGAACTTGTGCCTGCACCAAAGAATAGAACCATTGTTGGAACGAAATGGGTTCTGAAGAATAAGATGGATGAAGATGGTGTAATAATAAGAAACAAAGCAAGGCTGGTTGCAAAAGGATACTCTCAACAGGAAGGCATTGATTATGATGAGACATTTGCCCCTGTTGCTAGATTGGAAGCCATTAGAATATTCTTGGCATTTGCTGCTCATTCAAACTTTAAAGTTTATCAAATGGATGTCAAGAGTGCATTTCTAAATGTAGAGTTGGAAGAAGAGGTTTATGTGCAACAACCACCTGGCTTTGAGGATCCACATTTCCCAGAATTTGTCTACAGATTACTTAAGGCACTGTATGGACTTAAGCAAGCTCCAAGAGCATGGTATGATACTCTATCACAATTTCTTCTTGAAAATCAATTCACTCGAGGCACATTGGACAAGACACTGTTTTACAAGAAGCATGGTGATGATATGATCCTAGTTCAAATCTATGTGGATGATATCATTTTTGGTTCTACAAATGAGAAACTGTGTGAGAAATTCTCTAAACTCATGCAGAGCAGATATGAGATGAGTATGATGGGAGAGTTGACATTCTTTCTAGGGTTGCAGGTCAGTCAAAGGAAGGATGGTATCTTTATCAGTCAAACCAAGTACATCAAGGATTTATTGAAGAAGTTTGACTTGGAAGATTGTTCACCTGCCAAGACACCCATGGCCACTGCCACTAAATTGGATGAAGATGCTAAAGGCAAGAGAGTAGATATCTCAGTCTACAGAGGCATGGTTGGTTCTCTACTCTACCTCACTGCAAGTAGGCCAGACATCATGTTTGCTACATGCTTGTGTGCAAGGTTTCAATCAAATCCAAAGGAATCACATTTGATTGCAATAAAAAGGATCTTTAGATATCTGAAGGGCACTCCTAACTTGGGATTATGGTATCCTAAGGACACAGGGTTCAATCTGGTTGGTTATTCTGATGCTGATTATGCTGGATGCAGAGTTGATAGGAAAAGCACCTCAGGAAGCTGCCAGTTTCTTGGACAAAGGTTAGTTTCTTGGTATAGCAAGAAGCAACAATCTGTGTCAACTTCTACAGCTGAGGCTGAATACATAGCTGCTGGAAGTTGCTGTGCTCAAGTGCTTTGGATTAGAAATCAACTTAGAGATTATGGACTTGTGTTGGAAAGAATTCCAATCATGTGTGACAACACAAGTGCAATCTCTATAGTTGCCAATCCTGTCAATCATTCTAGAACAAAGCACATTGACATCAGATATCATTTCATAAGAGAACATGCAACTAATGGAACCATTGAGTTGCATTATGTCTCTACAGATAAACAACTAGCTGATATATTCACTAAGCCATTAGATGAAGCCACCTTCACAAGGTTGGTAAGTGAGATTGGAATGCTGAATTCTTCAGATTCTGGCTAAGTGAATACATCATCTAGATTGTTGCAGCAGTAAACACTTACTTTATCTAAATCCTCAATATTTTTGAAGTAAGTGTTGGCTGAAATATGATTTATAAATATTTCAAATCTGTTGCATATGTTGAAAATCATATTTTTATTAACTTAAAATTTCTATGAAATTTTGAGAAAATCACTATTTGATTTGCTAGGATATTTTTCAATGAATATGTCTGGTAGATTTTAAAAAGATAGTGAAAATCAAATTTTTATGAGTGATGGGTATAGTTCGATAAGTCAGACTTCTCGAATGATTCACTATTCGACATCTCTAATAAGTCTCATTAGAGTACTCTTGAGTTCTCGAATAGAGTCTTTCTGAGATATCGAATAGAGGAATTATTGACTTCTCGAATATAGTAACTGAGTTCTCGAATGATTGAGTTCTCGAACACTATATTTGAGTTCTCGAATCATTTGAAAAGGCTGAATTCTCGCTGAATTTTAACCGATTTTGGATTTTTATCTAAAAATTTAATTCACTCATAAAAACACATTTTATTTAATTTAGAATTATTTCTAAGTTAGATAACTGCCAGCTGTGAGATTCTATCTGCTTGAGTTATCGATTAAGCCATTCTTGACTTCTCGAATAGTTGTTTTCTACTTCTCGAATGCCTGACTTGTCGATACAAAACAGTCTGCTAATCGACAATTCAAGTACTTCATACTTATACAATCTCACATCTATTCGATTCATTTCATTCGATTTCTCAAGCATCTACACTCTCTAAACCCCTGAAACCCTAGCTACGAAAAGCCAAATTTCTTCTTCAACCTTCAATTTCTTTTCTCTCTTCTACACAAATGGCAACAGTAAAGTTCAACACCAACTTCATCGCTCTCACTAGTGATGTTGAAGCACCCAATGCAAATTTCAAGTGCTTTGTGAAATGGATGGCTGAGTCATATATCAAGGATGCACTC
Organism: Kitagawia praeruptora; assembly: GCA_037693485.1. Classification (NCBI taxonomy): domain Eukaryota; kingdom Viridiplantae; phylum Streptophyta; class Magnoliopsida; order Apiales; family Apiaceae; genus Kitagawia; species Kitagawia praeruptora. The sequence continues at coordinate 118,699,700 of CM075345.1, read as the reverse complement.
TCTGCCAACCCAACTCTATATCTAGATATTCTGGAACAATTCTGGAGTACTGCTATTGTGGAGGTTGTAGCCCTGGAAAACGCAATCACTTCATATGTCATCTACTGCAAGGTTCAAGAGAAGGAAATCACTATCACTACTGCAGACATGAACCAAGCACTAGGCCTACAACAAGAGTCATTTGACAGACTGGCCACTAATGCAGAGTTGGAGGAATTCTTTGAGTTCATAAACTACTCAGATGGGATTAACCTTGGAAAGCTAAACAGAAAGAATCTGAGAAAGGAGTGGAGTTATGTGTTTGCAACTCTTCTCCAAGTCTTCACTGCCAGGAAATCAAGCTTTGACCAAATCAGTGCACCTGTGCAGCAAATTGGATATGCTTTGGCCTATGGAAAGAAGATAGATGTTGGCCAAATCATACTTCAAGAATTATATGGGAGACTTGGTAAGAATACAACCAAGAGAGGTACTGATATTTTCTTCCCTCGCTTTATTCAATCTGTACTTAATTATAAAAATGCTTCATTGATTGAATTGCCTGGGATTAATAAAAATAAAATAGGCTATCCTAAGTCCATGACCAAACTCATTTTTGGTAACTTGGAAACTAGGAATGATGTGGATGTAAGACTGAACATAACTCCTCATATGGAGAGTTTGTTTAGGACTTACCCCCACAACATGCCAACATTTGATGCAAAATCTAAGTTAGCACAGCCCAAGCAAGTAGAACAAAATGCTAACCCAGGGCCTACTAACCAACCCTCTCAACCAAACACTCTACCTCTTACTGAGCCAACTGCATCATCCTCTCAAAAGGGTGATGTTAGTAAAAAGAAGAGAAAGGAAGTAATGTCTGCACCTTTAAATATCTTGTCTGAAGCAGCATTAGCTGTTGAATTAGGTCTAGGAAGTGAGGAACCTGAGTCACCCTTACACAGAACAAAGAAGAAGAAAACTAAGACCACCTCTTCAGTCACACAAATGGCTGAAGTTGTAAAATCAGGGGCACACAGCTCACTAGGTGTATCCTCTCAACAGGGTGCACCTATAGAATCAAGCATCCTCCCCAATGCACCTTCTTGTATAGAGTCAGCACATGGGAGTGATAAGGCTGGCACAACACTGAGTGGAGAGCACATCACTTTTGAAACTCCCTCTATCTCTCAGGGGGAGTTGCCAAAATCTACTCTAAAACACACTTCTCTTCCAGAATCTATCTCTGAAATTTCTTTGGAACCTGCAACTCAGACAACTGAGATGCAAGGTATTGATCATCAAGAATTCTTTTCTCTTGATGAGCCAATAATTTCAAGTGACTTAGTGCATGACACTTTGTTCACCACTCAGAACCCACATTTAGATGGTGAGGGAATGCATGCTGAGGCATATCCTGATGATATCATCACAAACACAGAGGTTCCCCTAGTTTTTACTAGAGACTCTGTGCCTGTGTCAACTGCTGGTGTAATTCATCCCACTTCTGTGGTGACACCAGTAGTAGAGTCAATCCATCCGGTTACAGAAGTTGCATCTGTAACTGAGGAGACTAGCTTGCCTAGCTCTAGCTCTGACTTCATGTCAACATGGCTGAAGCCTGTGCAACATGACAGTGCTTCAGGATCAGGGTCTGTTCCACAACAATTGACGGTTGAAGCACTTCAAAGCTTAATTGTGGATCAGATTCCTGAGTTCACAAAGATTGCTCAGCACCTTCTCACTGCAGACATGCCCAATCCAGACTATGAGGCTATTCTGTTATGCCATAGGGATGATGTGGAAGTGCAGAAGTCAAAGATCATTGATGATGCTGAGAGAGATGGCAACATAGATGCCTGGTTGCAAGGAAAATATGATATTACTCTCGATGAAGCACTTCAGTATCTCAGGGAGGAATACATCACTTCACTGGGCTCCAATGCAAAATCCCTGTCACCTGGTGAAGTGTATGAAGCTGTAAATGACTCCTACAAGGGTTTCCTCAAGGCTGCACACTATCTTGGCAAAGGAGTCAAAACTGAAGTCAACAGGGTGTGTGATAAGACAGCCACTTCAGTAGCAGAAGTCAAGAGGGCCTTTGATGCTAAATTTCCTCAATTGGACAGTGTGTTCAAGGACATCAAACACTGCAACTCTACCTGCACTCAGGTGGACAATGGGCTGGCTGTGCTAAAAGATGCTGTCACAGGTCTGGGGCATAAATTTCAGAATCTATCTGACCAGACTACAGATGCCAATGCCATGCTGAGGATAATGTTCAAAAATCTTTATGGAGATAGACTAGTGACTGATGTCCCTGTGCATGAATTGTCTAAATATGAAGTGAAGAGGCTTCAGGACCAATCTTTATCTGGCTTCAAGGCCAATGAGTTATTCACTAAAGTCAACACTCTTGAGCAGGAGGTAGCTACTCTCACCAAGACCAATGCTCATCTCACAGAAAAGGTTGCATTGCTAAATGATCAGTTGGACACTCAAGCATCCACCACAGCTGATGTCCTTCTGCATCAACAATCTATGTTAGCTGCAATGATGAAGCATATGGGTCTCTCTCTACCTGATGAATCTTCACTCCCAAAGGACATTTCTACAGCCTCTGTGCCTGACAACAAGCCTAAGGGGGAGAAGAAGGCTAGGAACTCAAATTCTAAGGGGGAGACAAAGGGAGAGAAAGGCATAATAATAATCAAAGAGGGTGGTCAACAAAGGGTTTCTAAGTCTCTAGCAAATGTGCCTGGCAAGGGAAAAGCCAAAGTAGATGAGCCTCCATCTATCTTGCCAGTTGTCACCCTACCAACTGTGCACATCACTACTCCTGGAGGACAAAAGCAATCCATAACTACCACAGTGGTTGCAGGGAGTATGCCATCTGACAAACCTCAAATCTCTATATCTGAGAGTGCCAAGCCTGTAGAAGTCAAAGTTGTTACTGAGGCCAAGCTACAAGAAGTTGCTAACTCCAATGACTATCATGATAAAGCCTTCTTGGAGTTTCTGAAAGCCATAAGGGAACAGGTTGGTGACACTCAGTTTTATCTGAGGGAGGTGAAGAAGCAGATAGACTACATCACTGTCATCCCCAAGAAAGTCAACAATATATGGGTCAAGGAGATAGTGATGGTTTCCAAACTAAAGATATGGAATCTAACATACCAGACTCTACAAGACCTAAAGCACTCAGAGATAGATGCCATACTTGAGATCATTGAGAAGAAAAATGAGAACAGCAAAAGTCTGTTTGATGACTTGAGGAATGACCAACCTTCAAGGCTACCAGAAGTGATCAAGAAGCCATGGACAATCATTTATCAGTCTGGCACCAGAATTGAAGATATCAAGCAATTGGTCATTCCTCATGATCTCACCTCCAGAAATCACAGACTGATCATTGCTATCATTGATCAATTACAGAAGAAGGTTGGAGCCAGAAATGCTGAAGAAATTGAGGCACTGCATATCCTCAGAACCTATATTGCAACTGGTGAAATTCCAGAGATGGCTCAACCTAGGAGAAATAAGGATGATGATTCTGAAGACAAAGGTGATGGGAGGAGAAGACATCACAGGAGAGATAAGGGTGATGAAGATAAGAAGAAAAAGGGGAACAAGGATAAAAAGGATGATGATGACCAAGGTAAAACATATGTGAGAAAGAGTGGAAGACAGCAAGCCTTAGGCTATGCTAGCAGTAATCTCACCACAACACAAGACTCTAAGTCTAGGGTGAATACTGTTAGTAGTGACCTAGCAAAATCTACATCTATGGCTTCTGTAACTGTCTTACCATCTCAAGAAAAGAAGAAGATTCAAGTCAAGAAACCATGTGTATGTTTCAGAAAGCAATCTGCTAATGGAATACTACTATGGTCTACCAACAAAGGTCAAAGATTTCTGCCAAGCAATCATGTCAAGAGGATGAAATTTAAACATGCTGCAAGGAGAGTGAAGCTATCCAAATCTAGAGCCCTAACAATCATTCCAGGATTGAAACTCCAGCCACTTGATGAAGACTTTGATGAAGAGCAACTGCAATTTCTAAGAGCTCAAAAGATATGCTATGCTGCAATTGTGGATGACCACCTTGAAATCAAGTACACTGATGGGAAAGAAATGAAGTTCAAACAAGGGGGTTGTCAACATTGGGGTAAATTGTATGAGATAGAAAGAATCATTGCATTGCTGAATTCTAAAGACAAGGTGGAGAAAGTATGGAAGCTGGAATTGATTGACTTTGTGAAAATGAAGAAAGAATATGCTGAGAAGATAAGGAAGGGCTGCTATGAGAAATGGTTAGAAAGGGAGAAAGAAATTGATAGACTGGAGATTGAAGCAGAAAAGCTAAGGGCAAAGGGATTGTGTAGAGTTCAGTTTGATCCCTATGTGGTGAAGTATAGGAGAAGAAATGGAGCCAATGTCAATATAAGAATGGACCTACTCAATCACTATCCTGCCAACATTCTGAAGCCAGTGCTTGAAGATTTCAAAAACTCTATTATGATTGAAGAATTGGATGCTATGACAGAAATCATGAGAGCAGTAGATGAGATTGCAAGAAAGGAGAAAGAAAGGAAACAGAAAGCATATGATGATCTACAAGCCAAAGCAATGGGGATGCAATCAAAAGAAAATGGCTAGTACCTCATCATACTGTAAGAGTATTTATCTTGTAATTTCATTTATGTGTTCAATCAAAATACATACCTGTACTTTTAAAGTTTTATCTTTAATGTATGTTAGGCTTGTTATCAGACATGAAATTGTGACTAAGGGTCTCACTCACAATTTGGGGGAGATTGTTAGTTACAGAGGCATGCCTGTATACATCTAATAACAAGCCTAATTGTTTGTAATGCTTTGCATTACTTACATGACCTCTTAACTGAGGGAACCTCTAGTTGTAGAGTTTCTGTTTGTATTGTACTTGTAATAGGCATCAAATCCTAGTTGTGTAACTGTACAAATAGAGTCTAGAATAATGCTTGAAAGAAGTTCCATGGTTCATGCCTCAAGCAAGGAGTTAAAGACTTCCAAATAATCACAGTTGGGATTTGAAGAAATGAAGAATTTGCCTAAGTACCAATTCGAGAAGTATATTTGTCTATTCGAGAAGTCCAGCATTCGAGAAGTCAGGGATTCGATATCTCAAGACACTATTCGATATCTCTGAATATACTGTTCGATATCTCATTCGATATCTCAGGGATTCGATATGTCTACTACTCTATTCGAGAACTCAAGAAGTCAACAAGTCAAGATGGTATTCGAGTTCTCAAAGAGTCAACAAGTCAAAGTTCCATTCGATATCTCAAAGACTCAGAAAGCTATTCGACAACTCGAGGATTCGATAAGTCAAATGCTCTATTCGACAACTCAAGGAATCCTGATGGAAAAGAGCTATTCGAGAAGTGGTTCGATATGTCACTATAACAGTATTCGAGAACTCAGAGTTATCGATCAAGTCAATTCTAGTTCTCGAATCACTTACTTAGTCACTTCTCGAATACATTCTTGGAGACAAAATACTGAAGAAATTGTATAAGTCAGAAACCTGCAACAAGCCAATGCACTTTATGGACCACAATCTGTAACGTGCTCTGGAAAGCCTACAAGGAAGCTTGGAGAGATATAGAAGAGACAAGGAGCTAAAGAAGTGGATCTAAACAGGCTTTGCAAAGTCAAATCTGTAACCGTTTGGACACTTACTCAAAAAAAGGATAGACAGACTAGAAAGTAATTTGTTTAGCTACCTTATTTGCAGTAAGTGGGCTGTATCCATGTTCTATAAGGACACAGCCTCACTTCATAACTTAGCAACTTTTGTGAGTCAAGTTTTTCATACACTGTAAGCTATATCTCTCTGAGAAAAACGAAGCTGAGAATACTACCATTTGTATTCACAGATTGTAGCAACCTTTATCTAATATACATTAGATTAAAGTGATATTGTGTCTTGTGTTGTTTACTTATCCGCACCTTAATTTCTGCACACACAGGCACTTATCTGCTACACAGACTCAATCCAAGAAAAGTTCAAGAATCCATTCACCCCCCCCCCCTCTGTATTCTTTTACCGTGTTCAATACTCAACAAGTATCTCCCCGACCTCCCGGCCTCCACCTCCATAACCACCGCCATGACTTTGCCGACCACCCCACCTCGATTATCTCCGATTACCTCCTCCTTCTCCATCTCCGTCGTTTCTCTTTACCTTTCTTTTTTCTCTTTTCTACGGCCCCGTAGGGTCACAATACCGTCACCATCGTCGGAGAAGACGACGACATTACTCGATGACGGTTGTTTGGATCAACGAGTACGGTTGGAGGATATCAATATTGCTTTGTTGGTGATTTAGGTTATAAACCTTCTGGAAAATCGACGCCGATGAAATCCGTTGAATTCGGGTCGGATCGTTCATCGTCGGCTCCATTCTCCACTGATCAGTTCAGTGATGTGTTCGGTGGACCTCATAAGTACTCTTCTACCAATTCTAATGTCTTCGATGTCTGGTTTCAATTCTAATGATTTAGAGTCCGTATTTTTGCAATTATATATTAGGGTATAGTAAAATTGCAATTAGTAAAAAAGAATAAAAGTAAAAATGCAAATTTTTACTTTTTCTAATATATTTATGGAAAAAGTCCTAATTATATCCTATAATATCCTATATTATTATATAATTAATACCTTATATATAATAAGCATAAGGGAGATCTTATCCAAATTTTTGGTCGTCGTCGCTGTACCAAAATCATATGATCCGTTGGATTAATAAATTGGATTAAAAGTCATCCGTTGGATTATAAATTATATCCTTATATATTTATTTATAATTTTCACTTTGTTAATTTACTATAATACCCTTTCTTCATCGATGTGATCAATTTGTTTTTTTCTTCATCATTAGAACTAAATTTAATTTAAAAATATCTTTATAAGAGGGATCTTATCAAAATTTTTGGTCTGGTCGCTGTACTACCAAAATTATATGATCCGTTGGATTGAAACTAAACGATCAAGATTAGTTCACATAAAAAAGAAATTATAATCTAAAAAGGATATAATTAGAAAAGGTTGTATTAGAAGTGAATTTTAAAAAGAAAATTATATTCTAAAAAGGATATAATTAAAAAAGATTGTATTATAATTGAATTTTAAAAAGAAAATTATATTCTAAAAAGGATATAATTAAAAAAAGTTGTATTAGAATTGAATTTTATTTTTTATTTATTAGTATTAAAAAATTTCATATTTACTATTTGGCCTTTATCTTGAGATCTATAAATCAGATTTGAATGATTTTACAATTTATAAATTTCATATAAAATGTAGAAGTTCTACATTGATAATGCTATCAATTGTAGAAAACCTAATTGTGATTTAAATCATTGACATATACATTTTCGTATTTCAATATAAATATACTTTTTATTTTATAACATATTAAAATATAAAACATTTTTTATGCTAAATCCAACGATTTTCATCTATTTATTTTAAGATCTTTGTCGTACGGAGGAATAGACGATTATCAAAATTTTGGACAAAATCTATCTTATATAAATATACGGAGTACTTTTTAGTTTATAACATATTAAAATATAAAACATTTTTTTATGCTAGATCCAATGGTTTTCATCTATTTATTTTAAGATCTTTGTCATACGGAGGAATCGACTACCGATTATCAAAATTTCGGACAAAATATCTCTTACACTTATTATTAAAACTAGTTTATAACCCGTGCGATTCACGGATTTTTGTTGATATGTAATAAATTTTATTTTACGTCATAATTATATTTTTATATAATAATTGTTTAAAATGTTTTATTTTTATTTTAATATTAATAATTTAATATAAAATTAGTTAATGATATGCATGGTTTAAAACTAATTTTATAAAATTTTAAAATAAATATGTCGTTGATAAAATTTGAAACTTGAAATTTTAGTAAATTAATTTAATCATATAATATATTTAATAATTAGATCTAATGATTATGATTTTTTTTACTAAAATTTAATGGTCATTATTCGTAGTACGAATTTCTATTATATTTTGTTACTGATTATATGATATGATGTGATATTTTTGAGTATATATTATTTATTGCTAGATATGAATTGATTGGAAAATATGATATGATTGAGGTTTTTAGGTGTTTATAAAAGGTAATATATTCAACTAAAAGTAAATGTGAAAAAGGCAATCGACTAATTACCTTTAATTGTATTATGTTATTATTTATTTTTGGTTAATTATCGCTAGATATGAATTGATTGGAAAATATGATATGATTGAGGTTTTTAGGTGTTTATAAAAGGTAATATCTTCAACTAAAAGTAAATGTGAAAAAGGCTATCGACTAATTACCTTTAATTGTATTAAGTTATTATTTATTTTTGGTGTTTTAATAGTATAAATATCATATATATTTTCTTTTATAATGAAGGGTAAATAAGTAAATTCACGAAATACCAAAAAACATATATCAAAAAATAGGTACCAAAATTTTTAATGTTTCGACAATTATATAATTATTAATTAATTTTAATTTAATATAATTTTAATATACTCATGTTTACGGATTATACTAATGTTTCCTTATTATAAACAACACATGCTGATTTTTAATATATTTTATTAACAATTGAAAAATATGGTGTGATATTTTTGGGTAAATATTAATGAATGTAAAATTAGTTTTAAATTAAAAAGGTAACGTGTTTTAATTCAAAAGAAAACATTAATGAAGATTAGTTTTAAATTAAAAAGGTAACGTGTTTTAATTCGAAAGGAAATATTTATGATTGGAAGATACATTGATGTTTTTAGGTGTTTATAAAATGTAATATCTTCAATTAAAAGTAAATGTGAAAAAAGGCAAGCGACTAATTAACATTAATTGTATTATGTTATTATTTATTATAGGTGTTTTAGAAGTATAAATATCATATATATATTTTTTTTCTTTTTAATAAATGGTAAACGTCATAATTATATTTGTATATAATCATTATTTAAAATGTTTTATTTTAATTTTAATATTAATAATTTAATATAAAATTAGTTTATGATATGCATGGTTTAAAATTTATATTATAAAATTTTAAAATAAATATGTCGTTGATAAAATTTGAAACTTGAAATTTTAGTAAATTAATTTAATCATATAATATATTTAATAATTAGATCTAATGATTCTGATTTTTTTACTAAAATTTAATGGTCATTATTCGTGATACGAATTTCTATTATATTTTGTTACTGATTATATGATATGATGTGAAATTTTTGAGTATTTATTATTTATTGGGTCTGGATCCTCTGTCCCCTTCCTCCGTGTCCCCCTTGTGTCCCCTGCTCTTTTTAGTACAAAAAGAGTGCCCCTGCGGGGCCCATTTTAATAAATAATAAAAATGGGCTCCACAAGAACATTTTTTTTGTATTAAAAACAATAGGGGACACGAAGGAGACACTGAGGAAGGGGACAGAGGATCCCAGCTCTTATTTATTGGGGTCTGGATCCTCTGTCCCCTTCCTCCGTGTCCCCTTTGTGTCCCCTGCTCTTTTTTTAATACAAAAAGAGTGCCCCTGCGGGGCCCGTTTTAATAAATAATAAAAATGGGTTCCACTAAATCATTTTTTTTGTATTAAAAACAACAGGGGACACAAAGGAGACACGGAGGAAGGGGACAGAGGATCCCAACTCTATTTATTGCTAGATATGAATTTATTGGAAAATATGATATGATTGAGGTTTTTAGGTGTTTATAAAAGGTAATATCTTCAACTAAAAGTAAATGTGAAAAAGGCAGTCTATTAATTACCTTTAATTGTATTATGTTATTATTTATTTTTGGTTAATTATCGCTAGATGTGAATTGATTGAAAAATATGATATGATTGAGGTTTTTAGGTGTTTATAAAAGGTAATATCTTCAACTAAAAGTAAATGTGAAAAAGGCAATCGACTAATTACCTTTAATTGTACTAAGTTATTATTTATTTTTGGTGTTTTAATAGTATAAATATCATATATATTTTCCTTTATAATGAAGGGTAAATAAGTAAATTCACGAAATACCAAAAAACATATATAAAAAAATAGGTACCAAAATTTTTAATGTTTCGACAATTATATAATTATTAATTAATTTTAATTTAATATAATTTTAATATACTCATGTTTACGGATTATACTAATGTTTCCTTATTATAAACAACACATGCAGATTTTTAATATATTTTATTAACAATTGAAAAATATGGTGTGATATTTTCGGGTATATATTAATGATTGTAAAATTAGTTTTAAATTAAAAAGGTAACGTGTTTTAGTTCAAAAGAAAATATTAATGAAAATTAGTTTTAAATTAAAAAGGTAACGTGTTTTAATTCGAAAGGAAATATTTATGATTGGAAGATACATTGATGTTTTTAGGTGTTTATAAAAGGTAATATCTTCAATTAAAAATAAATGTGAAAAAAAGCAAGCGACTAATTACCATTAATTGTATTATGTTATTATTTATTATAGGTGTTTTAAAAGTATAAATATCATGTATTTATTTTCTTTTTAACAAAGGGTAAATAAGTAAATTCACGAAGTATCAAAAAACTGGTACCAAAAAATAGGTACCAAAACTTTCAATGTTTCGGAATTTATATAATAGTATAGATATAGATTGTATTTGGTTGTGAGTAGAACTATCTTTAAATAATTATAAGGATATTTTGATATTCAAAATAAATTATAAGTAGAATTCATAAATCAAAAAGAATTTTTAACTTAAAAAATCGTCAATTTCTTCTCTTTTTTGTTTCTGTGTAGATTTAATTATATTAAACCATCATTAATTTAAAAATTATTTTGTTAATTTCATGTGGGCTGTAAACGTCCAAATCAAATTTTAAAATTCAAGATAGAGTACAAATATTAAATCGAACATGTAAAATCTTATACTCCCTCTGTCCCTCTCATTTCTTTACAGTTACTATTTTGGGGTGTCCCTCTCATTTCTTTACATTCCAAAAATAATAAGTTTCTCCCACTATTTCACCCACTATCTCATATATTTAACAATAAAAAACACTATTACATCCAGTACTTTCCTCCACTATCTCAAATCTATAATTAAATATTAATAGGTCCCACCACTTTACCCACTTTTCATCTAACTTTACTCATTTTTTACACATTTTCTTGGTCTCCGTGCCCATCCCTCATGTAAACAACCATGAGGGACGGAGGGAGTATATATCAATTTTTAAACACCAATTTGATATGTAAATTAATAACTTATAAAATTTCATAAAAGTAATATAATTGTAGATATTAAAAAGGAACCGTGCGTTGCACGAGTTATAAGCTAGTAATTATATAATAAGAATAAGATGAATAATAAAGAAGTACTACCAAATGTCAGGTGTTCGATACCTATTAACAACATATTAAAGTTTACTTTTAATAAGTTTAAAATAGGCAAAAGATAACAATGCTTCACATCACTTTTCAAGATCGTATAAATTATAAATTATAATCTTAACAACTTATAACATGTATCTTAAGTTCTTAACAATGTTAATTTGAATCGTTAAAGAGATTGAAATCGCTTTGCTCCTAAATTGTTCTAACTTAATGGTTCAAATCTCTCTACCTTAGGGGTCATTTGACAAATCTGAATAAAAAAATTTTAATGATTAATTTTTCTTAATGATCTGAATCATCAAGAAATCTGAAGATTGTATGAATAATATTGTTTGGTAGATTTATTCTCTAATTATCTGAATGTTGCTATTATTTAAAAAATTTGTCAAACAATTAGTATTGCTCATAATATATTTTTATATAAATTTGAAAAACATTATGTTCAATTTAACTTTTATATTGATATTATTTCAATTCATTATTATGATTTTATATTTATTTTATGTTTTTCTCAATCTTTTATCATTTTATAGTTATTAATTATACAAATAATAAATTTAATTTATCTATAATAATGCTCAAAAGTCTAACACTATAATTTTTACGGATAAAATTTTAAAAGGAATATTGTTAATATAAAATGTAATAGGCGTGTGAAATTAGCAACTAGCAGCAACAGGGGTTAAAATTTCTTAATTGTTGAGCAAGTGATTTCAATCTTAGCGCTTGACAATTTTGAATCATTAAGATTCATAAACATTACATCCAAATAATCTTAACTGCTGAATGATTCCTATTAAGCCCATTAAGCTCTATTAAGATGAAAACAAATGACCCCTTAATCGAAGAAGTTATCACTTATCAGCCTAACGATTAAGATTTACATGTATATGACCCCAATCACCACGATTAAGATTTACATGTATATGACCCCAATCACCATTATGATTCTTGCCATTCACATGCATCATTATTTTTTTTGAATTTTGATATCTAGAAATAATACTTTAATCTCTTATATTAAAATATGTTTCGAAATTTATGTAAAATTTGCAGATTTTGATTATGCACTTACTATTTTATCAATTATAATATTTGCTTTTACTCATTATATCATTATATTATATTCTTATTATATCCTATTATATCATGAAAGTAAAAGAGATAATAAAGGAGTACTACCATAGGTCAAGGAATCAAATCCTAGCAACTACACAATATTTTTATAATTATTATAAGTTACAATAAATACTTATACACATTTAAATATAACACACTCCAAATAACTAAACTTTTCTTATATGAAAAGCGAGCATGATAGTATGATCAAAGACTTGAAAGATAAATTTAATCATAATTTAAGACAGAAACTATGGTAAAACCTGTTGTATATCTTTTACCATCGCTAAACAAACTAGAAAAGAGTGTCTTGTGTAATTGCCATCATATTTTCTTTGTATTCTAATACGTACTTTATTTTACTAAATAAATGTATGAATATAACGAAACAATTATAATAATTTAAAAATAATAGTAATACCATTACGATTTAAAGATGTCATTTGGGTTCACAAATATATAAGGTTTGATATAAATTACATCAGTGATAAATTACACCAGTTGGGGTAAACAATCTAACTTTAAATTAAATATATGCACACTAACAACATATTCGTGTCTTATATTTATTTTGTTGGATTTAAAACATTTAGCAAAAAAAAAAAAGTATTAAAAGAATATGAAGTTTAATATTCATATTTTTTGTTTTAAAATACTATTGAAGTATATGATTTAACCTAAAAAGTGATTAGAAGATACAAAAGAAATTATGAAAAATACCATTATAATATTTTATTTTTCACAAAAATTGATTTATTATGATAGAGCACAAATTTTAATAACAGTTAAGCTTAATATATAGAAAATAACATAAAATCTCATCTAAATTTAAAAATCAAATGTTACTCGAGTATCGATACCATTATAGAACCTCATATATATTTTTGTAACAAAAAATCTGATATGGGTTAAAAATAAGCCCTAAAGACATATTTAATGTGGAATTAATTAGGCACAATATGGTCAAAACGTGGGGCCCATTATATGGTCCCAAACCCTATTTATGATATTAATTTCGTAATTAGTATTAGGGGTAATAACCAGCTCAGCAATAAGAGTCAAATAAGGTTGTTACTCCTGCTTGACTTAGCCTCCAAGGCACCTACTTCAACAAGGAAACTGATTCCTACAAGGAAGGAGTCTAGAACCTTCCTCAAGGCGGTAACTTGCCCACCAAGTCACCTAATTCTACCACGATTCTAGGGCTTCTCAGCCTATATAAAGGGCCTGACCCCTCATCCTCAGAACTACGTTTTTTGGCTTGATCTTTGATACACATCAAAGTACGTAGGCATCTTGTGAAGGCAGATTCAGCCACGAGCACGAGAGCAGTCATTAAAGCACGAAGCTCACGCACCCTAGCATTAAATACAGCAAACCCTAGCCGCAATCTAATAACATAGTTTTTATTCCACAACATTTGGCGCCGTCTGTGGGAAGAAGACATCAAGCATGGTTCAAACACGAAGGACACCAACAATTACCGAGCCTCTACCACTCAGTTCTGCACCGCCCACTACGGATCCGGTACCCCCGACGACCGGGGCGATTGTTCAACATCAAGTTTCTCAACCTCTAGGGATAACTTCCCATGTTGAGAGCACGTTACCTCCGATCGTCCACACAAATCAAGGGACCAATCCTCTTCAGGTGGTGGTTTCTCCCTTGGTTGTCGATCCTAACAACCCCCCACATGGGGTCCGGATCCATACTACGGATCTCCCCGTGAACACCAACCCAATGTATGGGCAGCCTAACTACCCTCCTACTCAAGGAACTAGACCAAGTGGTCATGCTTTGCAGATCCGAGATCGAGAGTATCATGACTACTCTGGTCCCTATACTGATGAATCGTCCTCTAAGGATGATGATCGTGATGAAGCCCCGAGGAGGCGACGTGCTAGCAGGGAACCTCGAGGGAGGCGTCAAACTATCCATGATGGACCCCCTTCGACAACTACCGAAAGGATCAAGGCTCACGAAGCCGAGATCTTAAGGTTGAAGGAAGATATGGCGAGAGAACAAGCTAGGTTGAATCAGACTCAACCTCCCCCAACCTCAGGATCGATTCCCATCATAGACTTAGAAAGGTCTTCAAGAAGGCAGAGAAGGGCTGACGCCCCAACTGGAAGAACAACAAGGGTGTAAACCCCCAGGGGCAACCCCAAGGATCTGATGCCACTTGGGGATCCTGATGATCCCACGCCCCCGTTTACTGAGGAGGTGATGAATGCTCATATCTCAAAGAAGTTTAAGATGCCAACAATTAAGGCTTATGATGGAACGTGTGATCCCGCAAACCATGTTAGGACGTTCTCGAATGCACTGCTGCTGCAACCTGCGAGTGATGCCTTAAAGTGTAGGGCGTTCCCTCAAACTTTATCGGGCATGGCTCAAAGATGGTACAGCCGATTGCCTGCAAACTCGATTGCCTCTTTCAAGGAGTTAAGTGCTGCCTTTGTTAGCCAGTTTATCAGCGGGAGAGTGCATGAAAAAAGCTCCGCATCTCTCATGTACGTGGTGCAAGGGAAGAATGAAAATTTGAGAGACTACCTCAAGAGGTTCACTAAGGAGACATTGAACATCACTGAGTTGGAAAACAAGGTAGCCATGGTAGCCCTAGAACACGGAACCACTGATGAATTCTTTAAAAGGTCATTGGCAAAGCATCCTCCTGAAAACATGGTCGAACTCCAACGAAGGGCTGATAAGTATATCAAGGCTGAGGATAGCATGAAGAAAGAGGCCGGGAGGTAATGGCAAAGGTAACAACGACTCCAAAAAACGAAAGCAAGACCAGGAGTATGATGTTAGGGACAAGTATCCCCGTACTAGCAAAGACTCCGAGTCAACACCAAAGAAGAATTTGGGACCAAGGTTTTCTGATTATGCAAGGTTAAATGCACCTAGGAGTCAAATCTTGTTAGAAATTGAGAAGGATAAGGACTTTCGATGGCCGAAGCCACTCAGGGGTGATCCCGCCAAGAGGAACAAGGATCAATACTGTAGGTTCCACCGAGATGTGGGACATGATACGGATGATTGCAGACAGTTGAAAGACGAGATTGAATTCCTGATCCGTAAAGGAAAGTTGAATAAATTTACAAAGGGTGAAGATCGTGGAACCCAAAGAAGGGACTACGATAGGAGAGACAATGACAGAAGGGATCATGATCGTGATCGTAACACACAGCCCCGAGGGCCAATTATCAACATGATCTGGGGAGGCCCGAAAGCGGCCGGTACAACTCAAAACTCTCGAAAGGCATATGCCAGGGAGGTGATGCACATCGTGGGAGAGGCCCCGAAGCGTGCTAGAACTGAAATCGTAATTGATTTTGATGATTCTGATCTTGAAGGGGTGAAGTTCTCCCATGACGACCCGTTGGTCATAACCCCTATGATTGGGAACTCAGAAGTGAAGCGAGTCTTGATAGACAATGGAGCTTCTATTGATATTCTGTTTCATGATGCGTTTGTAAAGATGGGGTACACCGACTCTCAGTTGACCCCAGCCAACATGCCAATTTACGGATTTAATGGAGTGGAGTCCAAAGTTGAGGGGACTATTCAGTTACCCATGACAATTGGGCAAGAACCTAAGGAGGCTACTCAAATGCTAAATTTTCTGGTGATCAAGGCATCCTCTACTTATAACGCAATCCTGGGAAGGACTGGACTTCACGCGTTCAAGGCTGTTGCCTCTACTTATCATATGAAGATTAAGTTTCCAACCCGAAATGGAGTTGGAGAACAGAAGGGCGACCAAAAGATGGCAAGGAGTTGTTATGTATCTACTTTAAGAGCTGATGGAGTCGGGGGGCAGGTACTCCCAATTGAAGACATGGATGTCCGTGGAGATGATGAACATCGTGGGAAGCCAGCAGAGGACTTGGTTCCCATACCTCTGGAGCTAGGCGACCCTGAGAAAGTTACCTATATAGGAGCTTTTCTAAAGGAACCTCTGAAAGGAAAGTTGATAGCATTCTTACAGGAGAATAGTGATGTGTTTGCTTGGACAGCTGCTGACATGCCAGGGATTGATCCCCAACTCATAACTCATAAGTTGAATGTTGATCCTGACCGGAAGAAGGTAAAACAGAAGAAGAGGAATTTTGCTCCTGAAAGGCAAGAGGCCATTAAGCAAGAGGTTGATAAGCTCTTAGAGGCTGGATTCATTGAAGAAATTCAATTTCCCGAATGGTTAGCTAACCCTGTGATGGTCAAGAAGGCGAATGTGAAGTGGAGGATGTGCATAGACTTCACCGATTTAAATGACGCATGCCCAAAGGATTGTTTCCCTCTGCCAAGGATTGACACCTTGATTGATGCCACAGCTGGGCATGAGATGTTGAGCTTCATGGATGGATTCAGTGGCTACAATTAGATTAAGATGCACAAGGATGACATCCCTAAGGTATCTTTCATAACTGACTTTGGTGTTTTCTGTTATCTCGTTATGGCTTTTGGTCTAAAGAATGCAGGAGCTACTTACCAACGACTGGTGAATAAGATATTCGCTCATCTAATTGGAAAAACCATGGAGGTCTATGTTGATGATATGTTAGTCAAGAGCCTTTCCAAGTCAGACCATATCAAGCACCTCAAAGAGGCATTCGAAGTGCTGAGGCGCCATAAGATGATGTTGAATCCAGCCAAGTGTGCTTTTGGTGTTGGATCAGGAAATTTTTTGGGATTGATGGTTTCAAAGAGAGGTATAGAGGCCAACCCTGATAAGATCAAAGCGATCTTGGACATGGAACCACCCCGTTCTATCCGAGATGTACAAAAGCTAATTGGCCGAGTTGCAACCCTAGGGAGATTCATCTCCAAGTCTGGCGACAAGTGTTTGCCTTTCTTTCAGGCATTAAAGAAGGTGAAGAATTTTGAGTGGACTACTCAAAGCCAAGAGGCCTTTGAACAGCTGAAGAAGTACATGGCTGAGGCCCCGTTGTTGGCCAAGCCTAGTCCCGGAGAAACTTTTTATCTATACCTGGCGGTATCTGGATAAGCATTGAGTGCTATCCTTGTTCGAGAAGAGAAAAAGATTCAGAAACCTATCTATTATGTGAGTAAGGTTTTGCATGGGGCAGAGTTGAACTACTCAACCATTGAGAAGTTTGCATACTTCCAAGCGCACAAGATTGAAGTCCTGATGGACCAGCAGTTAAGGAACATATTGCGTAGCCCAAAAGCCAGTGGAAGGCTAATCAAATGGGCCATTGAGCTTAGAGAATTTGATATCAAGTATAAGCCTCGGACAGCCATCAAGGCTCAGGCATTGGCTGACTTCGTGGTTGAATGCACCATTAACAACCAAGAAGTCGGGGGGCAGGAGATAGTAGCCACCCCTGAAAGTGGAGATAAAGATGAAGAACTTGTAGCCGATAAGAAGGAATATTGGGTGCTCTATTTTGATGGAGCATCAAAAACAAAATCTAGTGGTGCAGGTTTGGTTTTGCAAAGCCCCGATGGGTTCACAATTGAGTATGCTTTGAAGTTGGATTTTCCTACTACTAACAATGAAGCTGAGTATGAGGCATTGATAGCCGAATTGGGCTTGGCCAGAATCATGAGGGTCAAGAATCTCAAAGTTTGTGGGGATTCTAGACTAGTGGTATGTAACACCCCTAGACCCGGGGTCGGAGATCCAGGCTGTCACTTTGTCCTTAATTCCCATTTTAATAAACATTATTCTTCATCTTCATTTTAGCATGTCGTGACCCCTCAATCAAACATAACATTCACAGATTATAGGCTCAGAGACGAAATTAAAATGTTACTAAGTTATTACAACCATCTTGAAATAGATATTACAAACCCAAATTGTCATAATCTTAAAAGTTCAACTTAAAAGGATTACCATCTAAGGCGGCATCTACAGCCACAATACGGTTTGGTTTTCAGAAGCTTACACAAGTCACGCTTGTAAATAAACCTAACCAACCTAAGCTGTAAACCTATCCAACTTAGTCTGCTCACCTGTGGTAATGCTACTGGGTGCGGCCTCGGCACCTGCCTCGTAAATAGTCTCCTATATTGCTAACCGGTTAGCACGCTTTTACGGGGGGTCTGCCTTGTTCTTGTCATGCTTATCTGTTGTTGTGTGGTGGTATATATAAAAGAAAAACTTGAGTGAGCAATACAGCTCAGCCATATAATAATAGTTTTCAAAGTACTTTTGTTAACGTAAACCATATGACATATCGTATACTGATATTGTATCATCATTAAACATTTCATTCTTTATCCAGAAATATAACGAAGAATTTCTGATGTACTTTGAATAGTTCATCATTCTGTCAACACTTTCGGTAATTGAGCACCTAGGCTTTCATTACAGTGTTGCAGTACAATTCCAATTGGAAGAATGGGATTATGCTGGAGCCTCTTCCACGATATCTGGTGATTAGCCAATATACCGTGCCTCTGCTTCTCTACTAGTAGAAGGACGACGTTCCCTTATCGGGTTGCACCCTGACCGCATATGGGCCTTAATATTTGGACTACGCTCAAAGGCGATGCCCCCTCTTCTTCCAATCCCTTATAGAATTCTATGCATCGTAGGAACAGAATTTAATTCAGTTCCCCCCAAGCACAAAACTTGACGACTGGTTTGATAATCATTACTAACTTTACTTCAATGAGTAATTGAGAAAGTAACTCTGATGTGTGGGTTGACTTTAGTCAACAGATTTCAATTACTAAGAATCGCTTCATCAAACATAACTTGGGAGTTGGTCGGAGTTTTGAGTGTTTAGTCAAACCTGAGCCCCTCCTTACTAGGTAGGGTGCATTTCTTGTTGGTAGCGAAGGGAGAAAATAATTAATACTAGCTCCCAAAACCTTGGGTTCCCGAGTTTTGATAAGTTTGAGCGAGGTAGCGATACTTTTCGATGAGTGAAGCTATAGTCAGTGAAGAAATGGGAACCCGTTCTATTTTTAAATACTTTTTCGACTATCAGAAAATATTTAAAATAATTTTTAAACACTACGCCATAAATGCTCATATGCAACGCTTTTAGAAAGTGTTTCAGTGAAAGTGTTTCGTTAGGTATGAAATTTTGGGTCTAACAAAACAGAACTTGAACTGGTGTTGCATTACATATAATTTAGTGTTGCATTTGATCCACGGTGTTTCACATAATGCAACACTAGCAGCAGGCGTTGCATTAGATATTTTTTAATTTTAAAAAATGCTGATGTGGCAGCAGTGGGGTCCACACGTGCTGACGTGGCATTTGATGACGTGGCAAGTGTGGGGCCCACATTTGCTGACGTGGCAAATGTGGGACCCACATTTGCTTACGTGTCATTGGCTGACGTGGCAGAAGCGTTGCATTAGGTGAAAGAGGTGTTGCATTTGCTGTTTAAAAGTGTTGCATTAGGTATTTTTGAATTTTTAATAAATGCTGACGTGGCAGTTGTGGGACCCACCAGGATGACGTGGCAGTGTGGGGTCCACCAGAGTGACGTGGCAGAGGCCCACAGGTGCTGACGTGGAAAGTGTGGGCCAACTTTTGCTGACGTGGCAAATGTGGGACCCACATTTGATGACGTGTCATTAGCTGACGTGGCAGAAGCGTTGCATTAGGTGAAAGAGGTGTTGCATTTGCTGTTTAAAAGCGTTGCATTAGGTATTTTTGAATTTTTACTAAATGCTGACGTGGCAGTTGTGGGACCCACAGGGTGACGTGGCAGTGTGGGGTCTACCAGGGTGACGTGGCAGAGGCCTACAGGTGCTGACGTAGCAAGTGTGGGGCCAACTTTTGTTGACGTGGCAAATGTGGGACCCACGTTTGCTGACGTGTCATTGGCTGACGTGGCAGAAGCGTTGCATTAGGTGAAAGAGGTGTTGCATTTGCTGTTTAAAAGCGTTCCATTAGGTTTTTTTTAATTTTTAATAAATGCTGACGTGGCAGTTGTGGGACCCATCTATATAAAAATATGAACAAATACAATTTGTTTATTCAATTTGTAAAATATAAACATATTTATAGTAGTATTTTTTTTTTACTTCATAACAATTACTGTTTTATAAAACAAAATATAATCTACAAAATAAACAATAAAAAAAATTAAAAGCAAAAAACTATAATTCACAGCAAACACTAATATAATTTAAATAAATAAAAACAAACACAAAAACATGTTGAAAATAAGTGCAAAATTTTTTAATATTAAATGAAAAAAAATTGATGTTTGAAAGTGGCACATAAATCAATAAATTGTGATCTACAAAGCAAACACTAATTTAAAAGATATAATAAATTTAGAAAACAAAAATACACAAAAAAACTCAAAAATAATGCAAATAGAACAAAAAAACTAACACAAAAACTTAAAAAAGTACCCTTTTTCAAAATAAAAAGAATTTTATAACATATTTTCACATAATATCCCAAAAACAAATAAATAAACATAACCAGAAATATCAAATTTCAAATAAATATAACAAATTAATACCATGTATTATTTTTAAAAAAGTTCAAAAACACCTAAAAAATCCACACATATAAATATAACAAATTATTTTAAATAATTATTAGATAACCACGTATGTTAAATACATGTAAAAAAAACTTTAAAATATTCTTAAATTACCACGTATTTTATATAACAAAATATTAAAAAAAATACTAATACCAATGTAGTACCTTTTCAAGTATCTCATATAAAATTTAAGAAAATAAAATAAAAACCATCCCAAAAAAAATATGTTAAACTAAATTATAGAATATAATTTACAAAAAAAAAAAACAAATACCACATAAAAGTCATTTAAAAAATATTAATTAAATGAATATAATAAAAAAATTACATTTATATTTTACGTGTTTCTAAAATCAAGCTAAAAATAAATAGATTCGGCACTAATGTTGCAAATAAATTAAAAAGTAACCTAAAACCATAAAACAAGAAATTTAAAACTCCTAATATAAAAAAATAATGTTAAGTTATATAATAAATATATAAAAAAACGTGAATGTGTAATGTCTCAAGTATATCATGTATAATAAATATTATAACATAAAATATTTACTTATAAATTCTTCAATAAAAACATTTCTTAAATTTATATTAAAAAATAAACACAAATAAACAAAAAAAAATGAAATTATATTGAAAAACAATATTTCTATTTCATCATATTATTATTTTACGAAAAATATTGACGCAATACTATGGTTGTAAAAAGATTTAAGAACCCATTAAACAAACAAAATATAAAATTAAAATATTATAACATAACACAAATTCAAAAATTGAAAATTACAAAAATATAAAATTTAATATGAACAAATTCATCAATTATTATTATAAGTAACTTTTACCAATTATTATTTTACTATTATTTAATATGAAAAGTATAATCTAAAACAACATAAAAAAAATTATTAGATAAAAAAAAAACATTAAAAAAATTATGCAAAAAATTATATTAATAAATTTTTTATAATATAGTTACAAAACAACCCGTGCATTTCACGGGTATAACGCTAGTAACATAAAATTATATTAATGGAAAACACAACACGCGTTACGAGGTGTAAATTTAGAGTCACAAATTTGGGCGCCCTCAACTTTTCCCTAAAAATTTATAACTTCCCCCCAAAACACTGCTCTCAATCTCAATATACAGGCACTACACCTCCACTAGATAGACTCAATTTATAAATTTTACTATGTACAACAATCACCTCTTTCTCTATCTCTCAGATCTGTTTCTCAATCTTGCTCTTACATCGATTTACAAACTCAAGTTCGACATATATATACTTTAAATACACACAAACACACACTCGCCGTTTGTTTTTGTTGAATATTTTCAAAACCCTAACGAGTTTCCATGAGAAATTGATTACAGGTGATCGATTCATTCAAGAGATGTGATTTTAAGTAAAGAAACAAGAAATTAGTAATGGAATCATCACAAACTCGGTTGTTTCTCGGCCGATCTATTACAACTCAGTGAGTCGACTCGGGCAACTCGGCTACAACTCAGTGAACTGACTCGGAGGTTAATTCAATCCGCAATTGAGTTAACCAGGTAAGTCCTGAGTAACTGTTTACCTTTCTTGGGCTCAGGTAACCTCGTAATCCCCTTGATGAAGTGGTTCTGTGTAATCTTCGGTCGATTTGCATATTAAATGTTATATGTTACTAGTGGGAGTTAAAGTTGTGTAACTGATTTAATATTAAAAGGTCATGAGTCTTGGTTTTCGATGATTATGTGAACTTAATTCAGTACTTTGTAGTTATCTACGAAATGTCTTTAATTAATGATTTATCGAGTCAATTAGTGCTTAAGATATGTTTGAAAAAATTTAACTAGTTTTTATTTATACCTGTTGAGTGCTAACTGCTGTAAAATGAATAATATGTTTTGATTTGTATGTGTGCAATATGTTGACTTAGTCATCTATATGAGTATTGACAATTTTATCCTGTTGAATGAATAAAATTAGCAACAGTATTTGAAGTACTAGTTAACTGCTCTTATTGTGTTAATTCTAAATTATGTGCTGTTTGGAATTTAATTATGACTATGCACCCTGATATATAGTTGAAAGTGAAGAAGAAGAGATTGATGAAGTTGATGATGACAACGAAGAAGAGCATGACCATGAGGTCGAAGTGCCAGCCAAGAAGGAGCCAATAGTTGAGAAACCTGTGGAAGCACCTAAAGACGCAACTATCAAAGAAAGAACTAAAAAAAAGGAGCTTGCTGAACTTGATGCTGTTCTTGCAGAATTGAGTTTTCCAACATCTGATGCCAGTAGCCAGAAAGACCCTCGTGGTAAGCATATTTTTTCTGACTCAGCTGTAAAGTTGTGTTATCGATTACAATAAAAACTACACTAGGGTAGACATGATTCATAAATATGCCTGTGAATGGGATATGAACTATGATGCCTTTACGCTTTCAATTATATTTGTTTCGTTAGCAGGCTGCTTATTGCAGGAGAGAATCTAGGTTGCTAGTTGATGCAAAATACTTGGTGTCCACATCAATAGTTAATGAATTTTATTCTACTTTGAAAGCTTGGATGACCATGTCACATTCTAATAGCAGTTTCAGGTGGTGATTAGTTTATTAGCATGCGTTGTATACTTGTACATGTATGACAATAATATAGTTCTAAGTTACATCAAGTCAAATTTGTAACTATCTGTTAAGAGATGCTCGAGCACACTACAAAATGGATATGTTCTCATTGATATGCTAATAATAAACTAATTGTCTTCAGTGCATATCTTGTTTGGGTAAATCTTGTAAGTATTCAAATTAAATCATTAAATTTAACCTGCATAAAGAATAATATAGAATGACTTAATTGTCAACTCGACAGGTAGGAAGTAAATTTTAGGTGTTTCTTTTTCTTATTTTTTGCTTTTTGTTTGTAGTTTGACTTGATAAGTATTAGCATTGCCCTTATGATACATAGCTTATATTACGATATGCTCAGATCCTAAACTAGATTCTCATAAGATTCAAGGATAGTCTGGATGAGAGTATAGCAGGCTAGCAGCTGGTAAGGATTTGGTTCCGTAGTAATTTTCGGAAAGTATGTGTGTTATATGTTTTCATTTATGGCTTGTAATTCTAAAATTCCATTTGGCCTGGGATATATATACTCGGTAACATGAATTAGATTATGCAATTTAAGAATGTTGGTCTACATTCGGTAGATTTTATTTCTGAAATATATCCTGTTATGTAGGATTAAGTTTGGTATCTGAATTATGTATAATTTAGTTTCATATCCGGATTATGTTTCATATGTCAGTGTTGAATTGTAATTTGGTCTTTGTTCTACTTTTAGTGGTTTGCTGCTTAATATATTTATGTAAAATGACTTGGTGGTGAAATATCTGCTTTGTTTTAGGCTGGGCAAGAATCCTTCAGATCCATCACTAGGTCGTATTACAGAGGAGCAGCAGGAGCGCTTCTGGTTTATGATTTAACTAGGTACATTTTGTTCTCTGTTCATTTTGAGAGTTTGATAAGGTGTATATCTGTTAGCCACGTTTATTTTATATCCCTGAAATCATACTTAAGTAATTGACTTAATCATCTCAAATCTGAATTATTAAGTTTTAACCTAGAAGTAAATTTTTGGACATAAGTTGGTTTGTGACGAGCAGACTATAAGTTAATTTGGACTGCTACTTGAAACTAAATTATAAGTGAGTTAACAAGCAGACCCTATATTTAGCCTAACTTGACTAATACTCTTACTAAACTGCAGGTCTATGTAAGGCCAGCTGGTAGTTATGGACCAAGCTAGAGCTACGTCAAAAGTTCATTCTTTCCCGAAGCAGAATGATGTAGCTGATATAATTATATTAATTGCTAATTTTGGTGTGCCTACTGGTTTAAGAGCAGCAGAAGATTCCCTTTCTATTTAGCCTATCTCATTTTTTACTTTTAAATTAAAGACTTGATTGTATGTGCTTGGTGTTAGCACTTTGGTACATTTGAAGAATTTGTAATGTGTTTATTAGCTAGGTGTTAGTATGATTTTGATGCATTTGTTGTACGGTTTGGATGGGATGTAGAATATTGTAAAATTAGTTATTAAAGCGTTGCATTTGATATTTTCCGTGTTGTATTAGATATTTTAGTGTTGCATTAGGTAAATATAGTGTTGCTTTTGATAAGATACCAGTGTTTTAAAAAGCAAATAAAATAAAAGCGTTGCATTACATAGCTGTGGGCCCTAGTGCTGACGTGGCATGTGGGACCCATTGCTGAGGTGGCATGATAGGCCCCATCGCTGACATGGCACGTGGGCCCCCATATGCTGACATGGCAAGTGGGCCCCACATGCTGACGTGGCATGCCAGCTGTATACTGTTGCTGACGTGGCATGCCAGCTGTACTGTTGCTGACATGGCATGCCAGCTGGACCCATTGATGACGTGGCAAGCTAGTGGGACCCACTTAGTGACGTGGAATTGTAATTTTAGCCAATGTCAAATGCAACGCCCTTTTGGTGTTGCATTTGAATGCTCTAGTGTTGCATTACATGTCAGATGCAACGCTTATTGATGTTGCTTTAGATGCCAGAAAGCGTTGCCTTAGGGGGTCTAACAGGACGGTGGCGGATGCAACGCCCCCTGGTGTTGCATTTGGTCTAACGCAATGCTTTTTTGGCCTAAAGCAACAGTAAACATGGCGTTGCATTTGTGCGTTTATGGCGTAGTGAAAGTTTTAAATAACTTTTGAAATAAATAATATGATTTGTAAATCATCCTGGAATATTTAATAAATATTCAAATAATATTTATTAAATAAATAATCAACTTAGAATATTTAATAAATATTTAAATAATATTTATTAAATAAATAATCAATCACAATCCTCAATTGAAAATAATATTCAACTTATTAATAAATATTCAAATAATATTTATTAATATCATCAAAGGAATTTTTAATCCGAAAATATCCAATTCATATTTATTGGATTATTTTTAAAACTAACTGTTGACGGAGGAATTTGGTAACAACAAAATTTGAGGTACGTCACCGGAATCAAGATCCATGATGGTGGTTCTTCGCCGGATAAGTCACCGGAGTGTGGTGGCTGTGATGAATTGGGGGCTGAGATTGAGAGGGTTCTTGGTGGTGGCTCGTAGCTCTTCGCTTCCATCCCCCTCAATTTGCCTACGTACCTCTGTATTTATAGAGGATCAAGCCCACGTAGTTCTTGGAGAGCAAGAAACTCAATTGGGCTTGGATTGACGAACTAGCTTCCGGAATGTTCTACTATGAGGCCTAACCACAAAGGCCCAAGGCTCATCCAGGATCTCAAGACTTCACGAATAAGGAAACTTCCCCCGTCGAGGACTAGTCCTATCCGCTACCAGCTATTTCTTGATTTCAAGGATGCAGGTATAGCCGTGGTTTACCCCAAGTGCAGAACGCATCCCTGTCCCCCGAATGAGAACCACCCACCAGATAGCAGGACAGGTGATCCAGAGCTTTTGGGTGCAAAGTGCAGGATTACTCCAAAGTTCCCCAATGAGAGCGCGCCCATTGGCTACAGGAACAGAGCTCCCAAAGCACACACCAGAAAGTCCCCATCTTTCCACCTTAGGGCGCGCCCTTAGTGTCTAAGAAGGGTCCTTATATCCAGGCAAACCCCTGGAGGCCTTCTGCGACGGACATCCCCCTCCTGAGATACGACAGGAGGGAATTCTTCAATATCTCCTGGAATCCAAGCCTGAGTGGAATCCAAGCTTGAGTGGAATCCAAGCTTAAGTAGAATCCTTCATTAAAAACTATAAAAACTTGAGTAGAATTCCATCTTGAGTAGAATTCCAGCTTGAGTAGAAATCTCTGATATGGAAGTATCAATTAGGGCGCGCCATCCCTATAAGGAAAGTGAGGGCGCGGCCTAGTTTCTTCAATCTGTGCCAAAACCCTAATTTATCATGAAAATCCCCAAATTGAACCCGTATCTGATCCGGATCCATTTTAGAATACCCGAACCGAATTTTGGGCATAACAACTACCCCCCAATTCCATGTAAAATCAAAGATGAAGCATGGAATTTCAATCTTAAACAACACCAAAATTTTTGTAACTTTTCCTCTTCAGGGCGCGTCCTCGTTCCTCATCTTCAAGATTCTATGCGGAGGGCGAGTCCTTCAATTCTTCAATCTTATCTCCCTGACAACTCTAGTTTCAATTTTTCCGTAGAGGAATAACACAAATGCACCGCATCTCTAAGCTTACATGAGCTAACTCGGCGTAAGAAACAAGAGATATTATGCACAAGTATAAACCTCTCACAGGGCTCGTACTAAAGCTAAATATTTACATATATTTACAGAGGATGAGCCTTATGATATTAAGGCGTATGGACCCCTTCAGCTGTTATCCACATACACTACCATGGTCTTTTCAAGTTCCTTCTGCATTAATCAAGCCAAAGGGCATTCCAATGTAGCGGTATAATCCTCTATCATGCTGTTGCATCTTCCAACTGACCAATCCGAGGAAGAGGAAAACTATCATTTGGGCAAGCCTTTGTTCATATCACTGAAATCTACACAAGTCCTCCATTTCCCATTAGGCTTCATAACGAGAACCGGGTTAGGTAGCCACTCCGGGTAGTAAAACTCTTTAATCAAGCCAACGTTTAACAATCTATCCACCTCGATCTTCCTTCAATGCTATAGCTCTCTCTACTTAGAATTCAACTAAGAACCGATCTTCAAAATTTTACTTGAATCTCCAACATCCACCAAAATTGAGATTGTATCTTCTGTCTAATCTGTCTTTTCCACCGGTTGAGGCATTCTTGGATCAATATCAAATTCAAGATTTCGAGGGTCTTCAATCATGGCACCATCCTTGGAGGGCACATCCTCTTTGAGAGGGAAGTCTTCCTCGACAAGGGCATTTACCAAGCCTTCCAATAACATTCTTCTTTCCTTGATCTTTTCACCTTTAATACTGAGGGCGCGCCCTCTAGGTGGACGTCTCCTCATCCTCTGATTCTTGAATAAA
Source organism: Kitagawia praeruptora (assembly GCA_037693485.1). NCBI lineage: Eukaryota > Viridiplantae > Streptophyta > Magnoliopsida > Apiales > Apiaceae > Kitagawia > Kitagawia praeruptora. The sequence continues at coordinate 118,671,621 of CM075345.1, read as the reverse complement.
ATAACGAGCCTGAATTCCTACCTTGATGTTGTTCATGATTCCTCCAGAACTTCTTTCAATGAGGGCGCGCCCTCATCCTTTTATCTCCTGAAACCTTTATTTCTTCCAACAAGGGGGCGCCCTACTAGGGCATTGTGAGCTGTCTCCTGATCCAAAACCATGAATTCCATCATCCGAGTTACTGAGAGAGAACCTTCTCCAAGAGTTACTGGTAACCTGATTGCATCGATCGATCACTTCACAACTTCTCCTGAAAAACCATAAATCCATGCATTTTCTGGAAATCCCAACTTCTTGTAAGTGTCATAATACAGAATATTCACTGAACTTCCATTGTATACAAAAACCCGATGCACGTTCTTAGAGCCAATCCATAACCAAGGCATTATTATGTGGGTGGTGCACCCATCTAGCTTTATCTTCGGTGAAAGTGATATCCGCACATTCTCCCTTGAACAATTTGGGCGGTCTTAACCCCAAGCTATTCACATCGGTGAGAGGTATATCTTGCCTCTCGAGCATATCTCTCCAAAGCATTGTTGCTATCACCCCCCAAGTGATGTCCTCCAAAGATAATGTGCACACTTCCTTCCTTGACAAATTTCTTCTCCATATTTTTGTCCTCATCACGGAGGGCGCACCCTCCGTTCTTCTCAGGATTCTCCTTATGCTTCTTGACTTCTCTGACAATCCAATCGGTCAAGTATCCTTCCTTGATCAGATCTTCAATTTCATCCTTCAGCTGACGACATTCATGAGTATTGTGACTTGTCGACTATAGTACTCACATTGCTTCTTCTTATCCTTGCTTTTCCAGGCAGATAGAGGACAAGCTTCTTAAAAAGCCCTTTATTCTTGTTTACCTTAAAGATGTGTTCAATCGAAGCCGCCAACAGAGTAATTATTTGTCCTTCGATCATAAGAATACGTATCTGGAATTCCCCACTCTCTTCCAACACTAGTTGCATTCACTCCATTAGCGCCGATTCCGGTACGATATACAGGACTTGTAATCTTCCCCTTAGCGTTCCCTGAGCTTCTATCTTTCGATTTTCCGCCAAGGATTACTCCACTATCTTAAAAGATTCAGCTTGTGCAAAAACATCAAACAACATAGTTTAATCCCTTTCTTGAAGACACTTCCAGAAATCCGTCTCTACTTGCAAACCAGTTATCAAGAAACTCTTAAGTGTCTCATCGGTCGTTCCTCTAACCAAAGCGAATTCTGCATTGAATCTTTTGAAGTAAGACTGAAGACTTTTGACTTCTTTCTGCTTGATGTTGGCCAGAGTTGTAATGGGAGGAGCATACTTCACTGTTGCTCAGAACTTGGCTAAGAATAAAGTCCTCATCATCTCCCAATAGGTAATCGCTCCAGATCCAAGCTTTTGAAACCATTGCTAAGCATTCTCACTGAAAGTTGTTGCCAGCAGATGACATCCAGCCAAGTCAGTTACTTGGTAAACATCCATCTCAATGTCAAAACATCCTATGAATTCCACAGGGTCTGCATTTTCAAGAAAACGTAGATCATTGGTCATATATCTATATCATGTAGGGAGCTGTGCCTCTCTAACCTCTGTTGAAAATGGAGATGGAGTTTGTGCCGTAGAAGGTATCATTCCTCCATCCAAGTGAGAAAGAAGCCTCTTCAAGTTGTCGACATTAAAAATCCTCACACGTGGAATATTTTGAACATTTGGTGGCACAATTGTTTGAGTACCCCTCAAGGGTGGAGGTTTAGCTATCGTCTGAGCATTTCCTGGAGCTCCGGCATGAAGTTTGAGAATTACCTCTTGAATCTGAATTTGTTCCTTTTGACTTTAAGCTTGTAGATTTCCTACAATCTGTGGATTCCCCTGAGGTCGTGGATTCCACTGATAACCTCCTTGATGTTTTCCTTTAGAAGGAGGGCGCACCCTCGACCTCACTTCACTAGAAGTACTTGAAGGAATTTTAGCGATACGGAGAGATCTATCTCCTGAGGGCGCGCCCTCTTTGTTCTGAAGTCGCTTCTCTCCTTGATACTTCTCCATCCTCCAATCTCCATGGTCTCGTCTACTTCCTCTTCCAGCATCACCTTGAGGAGGGGCTTGTTAATATCCAAGGGGCCTCGACCTGTGATCAGGGGGCGCGCGCTGTGGATTACCATCTCGAGGAAGGGCTCACTCATGTCCAAGGGGCCTCGACCTGATGATCAGGGGGCGCGCACTGTGGATCACGGGGCCTCGATTCCAAGTGCTTTTCTCTCTTCTGATGCTTAAGGAGTACTATCCTTAGATCATCGTCACTAAGCATCCTCCATTGTACGAGAAAAGTTCTGCATCGCATCTTCTACCCGATGGCGTGTCCTCCATTGTACGAGAAAAGTTCAAACTCACCCTTCAGGGCGCGCCCTACAGACATAATCTTGCACTCTCGAAAAAGTTGAAAATTTCACAGAACTAAGACTAAAGAAAGTGTACATAAAGTGTACATGGACTACCCCCCTAGACTAGGAGGTAATTAATTTGCCTTGTAGTCTACTATTCAAGCATTTGCTCTACTTCAATCAACTTCTCGTAGAAAGAGTGCATTCTCCGGTCACGGGCTACTTCAAATTTCATCCCATGAAGGGGCATCTCAAACTGAGGCATCCTATGAATAACATCTCTCAAAGAGGCATCTCACTATGAGGCATCCAATAAAGGGCACCTCACGAAGAGGCATCTCACAAGGAGGCATTCCACTATTCACACAAATTGTCTTGAAATACATGTATATGTAGGGCTAGGGAGGTGCGTCAGTACTACCCCCCAGCATCAGAATATCGTTCCTTAAAAGAAGCGTCTCTTAAAGAGGCATCACAAGAGGGGAATTTTAAGAGAGAGCCATTGGAGTTGCTGAGGACGCGCCCTGTTGCTTAGGGCGCGCCGTATGTGGACGAGGGCAATGACAAAGTCTCTTCTAGTCCGGATGAATGTCATTCTTGTGTAGAGGGACTCACTCATGACCTTGGGGCCTCAACCTACCTATCAAGGGGCACACTCCAAGATTCATGGGGCCGCACATCAATATAATTTTCTTCAAGCAAAAGATAATTTGTGAATCATTGCGATCATACTTGTAGACAAAGTCGTAATATGAGGCTGATATGCTCATGGCGCGCCCTGAGGCCTTTCACTCAAATCGTTGAAGATGTGAGGGCGCGTCCTCTGTAGCAAAGTATTGTTTCTTCATAGAGGGGCTCACTCACGACCTTGGGGCCTCAACCTGATGATCAGGGGGCACACACTATGGTTCGTGGGGCCACAACTCAACAACTTCTTTCCTTCTGGAGTCCAAGCAGTAAATTATCCTCGTAGTTGGAGTCCGCTTGAGAATTTGCATCTTTCTTTGAGGGCGCGCCCTAACCAGAACGGTCCTCTAATAAGAAAGTTCCTTTATATGTTGGAGGATTTTCCTGAAGTCGTGCATTTCTTTGAAGCGAAGAGCATCGCCCTGGGGTTGAGGATTCTCACCCTATTTTTCACTTGATGATCAAGCCAAACAATGTCATTCCCACATCCTTAGCTTCAGTATCTTCCAAAGAAATCTCAAGGAATCCAAGGGGCCCAGACCTGTTGTCAACAGTGGGCGCGCGCTGTGGATTTCAGTATTATCTCGACGAGGAGTCTGCTCAAATCCAAGGGGCCGCGACCTGCTATTAACAGGGGGCGCGCACTGTGGATTATCTCTCCATGCTAGAACTTGCTCATGTCCAAGGGGCCCAGACCTGTTATTAACAGCGGGCGCACGCTGTGGATTATTACTTCGTGGAAGGGCGCGTTCATGCCCAAGGGGCCCAGACCTGTTATTAACAGCGGGCACGCGCTGTGGATCACGGGGCCTCGATTCCCAGTGTTCTCCGTTCTCTTGGCCAGGAAAACCCCTGCAGGCCTTCTCATCAGGTAAACCCCTGCAGGCCTTCTCATCAGGTAAACCCCTGGAAGCCTTCTTACCAGGATTCCCACAATGAACTTGTTCAATTCCAAGGGGCCACATCCCGTCATCAACAGGGGGCGCACGCTGTGGATTGTTATTCCGTGTAAGGGCTCGTTCATGTTCAAGGGGCCCAGACCTGTTATCAACAACGGGCGCACGCTGTGGAGCACGGAGCCTTGATTCCAGCTACTTATGATTTCTTCTAATGCTCAAGGAGTAGCATCCTTAGATCGTCGTCACTAGACCTTACTCCTATGCACTCCTTCAAACTTTTAAAGTTCCTCCACATGACATCGAGTTTTTCTTCACCTTGTTGGACTTCACTGTGGGCGCGCCCTGTCGTATGTTACTTGAGGGCGCCCTCAGAAGGCCATGCCTCTCGGGAATATCTAACATTCTGAAAGAGCATCTCACGAATTGGAATGCTGCGCTCGACAAATTCTTGAGATCTTTTGTAAAGTAGACGTCCCACCTGCAACAATTCATCTAATAGAAAGTCTTAAATGTTACCTGGAGGAGGCATTCTGGGGATGTGGATATGTTCAACCATCAAATTCTCCTAGAAGTTGGAAATCATCCGAGCCTCAGTTACCACCCTCAGGGCGCGCCCTGAGGGTCCTTGGGGATTCTCTTTCACAATCTTCCTGCAAAAGTTCAAGAAACAAATAACATAAATTACAACAAAACAAGTCAGGGATTACCTTGAGGGCGCGTCCTGACGGTGAGGACGAGATCCCGATAATTTCGCGTCTTCCCTGGAAGATCCTTCTTCGAATCATATTCGAAATCACCCCTTGGAAAACCTAGTTTAACGCCGCTGATCGGAAACCACCGCCTTTGAACATACCCGGAACCATCGTTTTGCAGCAGCTGCCTGAAAATCAGTTTTAGAACCATCTTTGACATCATAATCGCCTTCGGATCTTGTTCGACCCCCCTGCCAGAAATCGCCATCTTGTTGATTCTCACGAGGGGTGCGCCCAGAGCAGTGAGGGTGAGGGCGCGCCCTCTCCCTTTCTTGGCCATCCGACAACCTGAACTTCCTCTCTCCCTGAGAATTTTCCTCAAATTATTGGACTCTCCCTGATCGACGATGATTTCGTGGAAAACTCCGAGATTATCTCCTATTTTCTTGCACTTTCTTTACAGACTCCAATCTTGTCCCGAAATTATTTAGGGCATCTCCCATATGATACAGCTGTTCCATTAATTCTGAATTACCGATAAGAACAGGCGGTTGGTCGCCAATGACAGCCGGATTTCCAAAACGGCGCGGGGGATCGGGAACCTCATTCGGAATCTATGACTCATGACGAGCTTTGTTACCCCCAAGTTATCTTCAGAATCGGAATAATCTTCTTCGTGAGAACCTCCACCTTGATTTTGAGACATCTTTTCCTCCTAAGATGAGATCTTGATTGGCTTCCCCTCCTTCTAGCGCCAATTTGTTGACGGAAGAATTTGGTAACAACAAAATTTGAGGTACGTCACCGGAATCAAGATCCATGATGGTGGTTCTTCACCGGATAAGTCACCGGAGTGTGATGGCTGTGATGAATTGGGGGCTGAGATTGAGAGGGTTCTTGGTGGTGGCTCGTAGCTCTTCGCTTCCATCCCCCTCAATTTGCCTACGTACCTCTGTATTTATAGAGGATCAAGCCCACGTAGTTCTTGGAGAGCAAGAAACCCAATTGGGCTTGGATTGACGAACTAGCTTCCGGAATGTTCTACTATGAGGCCTAACCACAAAGGCCCAAGGCTCATCCAGGATCTCAAGACTTCACGAATAAGGAAACTTCCCCCGTCGAGGACTAGTCCTATCCGCTACCAGCTATTTCTTGATTTCAAGGATGCAGGTATAGCCGTGGTTTACCCCAAGTGCAGAACGCATCCCTGTCCCCCGAATGAGAAGCAATGATAAGTGGATTTTATATCCACTAAATTACCTTCCGTTTGGACTTTAATCGTTTGCAAGTTCTCAAGTTTCGTTGTCATTTAATATGTTTTCATGTAGTTTGTGTAGGTTGTGTCGTTGAAGACATTTTGGGCTAAAACAATATTATGGTGGTATGAATTTAATTTTAAGATGGTGCAAGAAAATCAGAGCAAGGAAAGCAGCATGCATCTTAGGCATTCCAGGAGATGTTGGGGGCCATGACACTGTGTTGGGCGCCATTGCGCGCACAGGGTGGAAAAAATTGTTGTCCAGGAGCTTTTGGGCGCTCTTGCGCGTGTTAGGGGCGCAGTTGCGCGAGGTGGGAGCAACGGCTCGAGGAGAGGCGCAATAGCGCGCGAGGGGGTTGAATTCAAGGGGCTTTGGAGCGCCATTGCGCGTGTCTGAGGCGCAGCTGCGCGGCTTTGGGCCTGTTCGAGGCGCTGTGGCGCAGTGTGGAGCGCCATTGCCCTTGTTTTGGGCGCTATTGCGCGTAGTCTAGGTGCCATGACGCTTTGGTGTGGTTTGAGTTATTTTCTGTGCCTTGTACCGGGTCAATTGTTTTGGGCCTATTTTAGGGCATCTTTATATGTAATATCGAGACTCTAAAAACATCATCTATCGTTGTTCTTAGTTTTTCTTAGCTACTATCACACTTTTTCATCTAGATTTCAAGAACAATTTCAAGGAATTTCTCCAAGCTAGTGACAAGCAAGGATTATTCTTTGGAACCTTTGTACTCTTCTATTTTGGGGATTTATTTCTAAACCTTATTTCTTCTTCCATATTTACTTGTTTATTTTAGAATTATGTTTTCCATAGAACCCATGATGGCAATTAGGTCAATTATGGGCTAATTCGTTATCATGGGATTTTAATGGATTTTTCTATGGATTCTAGTAATTGAGTGTTATTTATGCCTTGGTGTGTGATTGAACGTATTGATTGCCTAGTATGTTTATGCTTATTCGTTATAAGTGAGTCGCGAACACTTGTAATTGTTTGTTTAATCCTAGTGAATGCGAAAGTGGATCTAGGGTTTAGAACAATTCATGCTAGCATAGGTTTTTGCATGTGAAGAACATGTATTAATTTGTGATGTAATTCTAACCGTCTTGCATTGACTATGTGGTTTAATGGATGCTTGATTTTTAACCGATATGTGTTCAATTGCTATAGACATATAGGAACTACACATATTTGGTGACTACTTGACTTCTATCAACTGTGGATGATCAGTAGGATGGTATATGCACAACGAAAGTTGGTGTGTATCAGTTTAGTGCATCTAATCAGAAATCAACTCTGTCACATGCTAGGCTAAAGGGCATAAGATTCTAGATGAAGTAGTAAATGAAATTGAAATCCCATGTTTGTTTATTATAAAGTTCAAGTTAAGTTATTTCCTCGTAATTGGCTTAGTTGGTAATTAATCATTAGTTAAATCAAAAACCAAAATTGTGATTGTCTTAGCAGTGAGTGTAAATCATAAGCTGGTGTATAAGTGAACATAACAAACAATTTGAGTCTCTGTGGGAACGAATCCTATTTACTCTATATTACTTGTTGACCACGTTCTCTTGCGTGAATAAGTGCGAACAAGTTTTTGGCGCCGCTGCCGGGGACTCGGTTCATTGTTTGTTTAGTTTATGATCTTGTCATCAATTTGGATTAAATTCACTGACTCAGACATTTTTCTCACTCATTTACTTTGGGGTTTCTCAGGTACTATCTTGAGCGTGTATGCTTACTCGATCTCAAGCTCGTAAAGAAAATCTGGAAGAAGAGAAGCACGAAGAGGAATTAGTGGAGGACAGTGAAGAAGAGTTGGTAGTTACTGGAGAAATGGCAGATAACAAGGCGCTGAAGGAATATTCTCAGCCCAAGATTAATGATATTCAGTCAAGTATTGTGCGGCCGGCTATTGCTGCAAATAATTTTGAGATCAAGCCGGGCACAATCCAAATGGTCCAGAACTCAGTCCAGTTTGGGGGTTCATCTGTTGAGGATCCCAACATGCATATCAGGGACTTCATTGAGATCTGTGACACGTTCAAAACCAACGGAGTTTCTGAGGACGCTATCAAGCTAAGGTTGTTTCCATTCTCTTTGAGAGACAAAGCAAAAAGCTGGTTGCATTCACTTCCAGCAGGCTCCATCACTACATGGGAAGATCTGGCACAAAAGTTCTTGACTAAATTCTTCCCTATGGCAAAGACTGCTGCCATGAGGAATGCTCTTACACAATTTAGTCAGCATTCTGGTGAATCACTGTGTGAAGCTTGGGAAAGGTACAAGGAGATGCTCCGAAAATGTCCCCATCATGGGATGCCGAATTGGATGGTCATCAATAGCTTCTACAATGGGTTAAGTCATTCTCGAGCAATGCTTGATGCAGCATCTGGAGGAGCTCTGTGGGCCAAAAGCTATGAAGAGGCCTATGACTTGATTGAAATGATGGCTGCAAACGAGTATCAGAATCCGACACAGCGTATTCCACAAGGTAAGGTTGCAGGTGTACTTGAAATGGATGCCACAACAGCTATAGCAGCTCAGCTACAGGCTCTAACCATGAAAGTGGACTCATTGGCTAAGGTGGGGGTTCAACAAGTCGCCATGGTATGTGAATTGTGTGCGGGGGCTCATGACACTAATAAATGTGCAATTTCTAGTGAGTCGGCACAGTTTGTCAGCAATTATCAGAGGCCGTCACAACCTGCTCCCAATACATATCATCCCAACAATAGGAATCATCCTAACTTCAGTTGGAGCAACAATCAGAATGCTGTGCAACAACCATCTCAGGGTCAGCAGCATAGTTCAAGGCAATTCAACAATTCGGGTTATCAACAACCCTATGCCCAAAGGCCACCATACAATCCACCTGGATTTCATCAACAGCAACCAGGAAGTCATTTGCAATCTAATGAGAAGTCAGAAATGGAAGAATTGCGAATGATGTACAAGAGTCAAGCAGCATCTCTGAAAACTCTTGAAAATCAAATGGGCCAACTGGCCAATGCTCTTTTGAACAGACCTCAAGGGCAATTACCTAGTGACACAGAAGCTAATCCGGGTAAAAAGGAGGTCAAGGAACAGATTCATGCTGTTACGTTACGTTCTGGAAAGGTTACAGATGATCTGGGAGTCAAAAAGCAGTTTAACGAAGAACTTGAAAATGCTGTGAACAGTGATTTGGACGCGGGCGCGTCTGAGGGGTCTATCCGGTCTTCTAATTCAGCTCTCCCGGTCATTCAGAAGGCATCAGGTGAGGAAGAAAAGGAGAAGTCAATTGGGAAAACAGGTTCAGAAATTACGGAAGCTAGCAAGGAAGTATATCCGCCTCCGCCATTCCCTAAAAGGCTTCAGAAACAGAAGTTTGATAAGCAATTCACAAAGTTCTTGGAAGTGTTCAAAAAGTTGCACATAAATCTACCATTTGCTGAAGCACTTGAACAAATGCCAAGTTATGCCAAGTTCATGAAGGGCATACTTTCGAGGAAATTGAAGCTCGAGGAGTTAGAGACCGCCGCTTTGACGGAGGAGTGCAGTGCTGTCTTGCAACAAAAGTTGCCACCTAAGCTGAAGGATCCGGGGAGTTTTACCATACCGTGCATCATTGGAAATTTGTCTTTTGACAAGTGTTTGTGTGATTTAGGGGCAAGCATCAACCTCATGCCCTATTCGATTTTCTTGCAACTTGGTCTTCCGGAGCCTAAGCCTACCAACATGTCACTCCAGTTAGCTGATCGCTCAGTTACCTACCCTCGAGGAATTGTAGAAGATGTTCTGGTAAAAGTGGACAAACTCATCTTTCCCGCGGATTTCGTCATACTTGATTTTGAAGAAGACAAGAAAATCCCTATCATTCTTGGGAGACCATTCTTGGCCACGGGACAAACCTTGATCGACGTACAAAAAGGGGAACTTACGATGAGGGTGCATGATCAAAATGTCACCTTCAATGTTTTCAAGGCTATGAAGTTTCCAACTGAAGAAGAGCAATGTTTGAAGATAGATTTGGTGGAGTCAGCAGTGCAATCTAAAATTGAGCATCTGCTCTTGAATGACACATTGGAAAAAGCACTGATTAGTGATTCTTTATTGGAAGAAGATGAGATAGATGAGCAACTGTTACTTCTTGATGCTACTCCATGGCAAAGGAAATTCGAGAGACCAGTGGAATCGTTAGGTCTATCTGAATTGAAGGGGTCACATCAGCGGTTGAAACCATCCATTGAAGAAGCTCCAACTCTAGAGCTCAAACCACTACCTGATCACTTAAGGTATGCTTCTCTTGGTGAGTCATCTACTTTACCTGTGATTATTGCTGCTAACTTGTCAGATTCTGAAGAAGACAAGCTCTTGAGAGTTCTTAGAGAATTCAAATCAGCTATTGGATGGACCATAGCAGACATCAAGGGAATTAGTCCAGCTTACTGTCAACATAAAATTCCTTTAGAAGAAGGGAGTAAACCAACAGTGGAAAATCAGAGACGTCTAAATCCGATCATGAAAGAAGTTGTGAAGAAAGAAATCATCAAATGGTTGGATGCAGGGATCATCTATCCCATTTCTGATAGTTCTTGGGTAAGCCCAGTTCAATGTGTGCCGAAGAAAGGTGGCATGACGGTAATCACCAATGAGAAGAATGAACTTATCTCTACTCGCACAGTTACTGGTTGGAGAATCTGTATGGACTACCGGAAATTGAACAAGGCCACTAGGAAGGATCATTTTCCTTTGCCCTTTATTGATCAGATGCTGGACAGACTTGCAGGTCAGGAATACTTTTGCCTATTGGATGGATATTCTGGGTATAATCAAATCTGTATTGCTCCTGAAGATCAGGAGAAGACGACTTTCACATGTCTATTTGGTACATTTGCTTTTCGGCGAGTCTCTTTTGGTTTGTGTGGTGCACCTGCTACTTTTCAGAGGTGTATGATGGCTATCTTTTCAGACATGATTGGCAAGACCGTCGAAGTTTTCATGGATGACTTTTCTGTAATCGGTCTCTCTTTCGATGAATGTTTGAATAATCTGGGTGCGGTTCTGAAAAGATGTGTGGAGACTAATCTAGTGCTTAACTGGGAGAAATGCCACTTCATGGTTCAGGAGGGAACTATTCTTGGGCACAAGGTGTCACGGAGAGGTCTAGAGGTGGACAGGGCAAAAATAGAGACAATTAAAAATCTTCCACCACCTATTTCAGTGAGAGGGATTCGTAGTTTCCTTGGTCATGCAGGTTTCTACAGGCGTTTTATCAAAGACTTCTCAAAAATCTCCAAACCGTTGTGTAAGCTCTTGGAAAAGGATGTTCCTTTTAAATTTGATGAAGAATGTTTGACCGCTTTCGAGACTCTGAAAAAGAAATTGGTTTCTGCACCAGTGATCATTGCTCCCGATTGGAGTGAACCTTTCGCTATGATGTGCGATGCTAGCGATTATGCAGTGGGGGCTGTTCTCGGTCAAAAGAAAGACAAAGTGTTTCATGTGATCTATTATGCAAGCAAGACTCTTAATGATGCTCAGTTGAACTACACTACCACTGAAAAGGAGCTGTTGGCCATAGTCTATGGTTTTGAAAAATTTCGTTCTTACTTGCTAGGTACAAAGGTAATGGTGTACACGGATCACGCGGCTATTAGATATCTGCTCTCTAAAAAGGACTCCAAACCTCGTTTAATTCGTTGGGTACTTCTGTTACAAGAATTTGATGTGGAGATTAAGGACAGGAAAGGGACAGAGAATCAAGTAGCTGACCATCTTTCTCGTCTGGAGGACTTTGGTAAATCTTCTCGAGACAGTACCGTCATTAATGAATTCTTCCCGGATGAGCAATTGTTTAGGGTGCAAGAAGAGGAGCCCTGGTATGCAGACATTGTGAACTTTCTGGTTAGTCAAGTTATTCCATCCGAATTTTCTTATGCACAAAGGAAGAAGTTCTTGCATGAAGTTAAATGGTATCGTTGGGACGAACCATATCTGTTTAAACAGGGAGCTGATCAGATTCTTAGAAGATGTGTGCCGTATAGTGAAACAGAGGCTATTCTGAGGGATTATCACGCCACGACATATGGGGGCCACTATGGAGGTGAAAAGACTGCTACTCGGATTCTTCAAGCGGGGTTCTATTGGCCTTCTCTTTTTAAGGATGCTCATCAGTACGTCTTAAGGTGTGATCGTTGTCAGCGTGTTGGTAACATTTCGAGGAGGGATGAGATGCCCCTTAATGTAATGTTGGAAGTGGAAATTTTTTATGTTTGGGGAATTGACTTCATGGGACCCTTTATCTCTTCATGCAACAATCAATATATCTTGCTAGCAGTTGATTACGTCTCTAAATGGGTTGAGGTCAAAGCACTTCCGACAAATGATGCCCAAGTCATGCTTAATTTCCTTCAGAAGAACATATTCACCAGATTTGGTACTCCTCGAGTCATTATCAGTGATGAAGGAACTCATTTTTGCAATCGCAAGTTCACTAATCTTATGGCCAGATACAATATCAATCATCGGGTAGCTACAGCATATCATCCTCAGACCAATGGCCAAGCTGAAGTGTCTAATCGGGAAATCAAGCGTATTCTAGAAAAGGTGGTGAGTCCTTCAAGAAAGGATTGGTCTCTGAAACTCGATGAAGCCGCCTGGGCTTATCGAACGACATATAAAACACCTTTGGGAATGTCACCGTATCAGCTTGTCTTCGGGAAAGCTTGTCATTTGCCGGCTGAATTGGAGCACAAGGCTTATTGGGCTTTGAAAAAGCTAAATTTCGATCTTACAGCCACGGGTGAGAAGAGAATGGTGCAACTCCATGAGATGGACGAGTTTCGCTTGCAAGCTTATGAGAACAATAAACTCTACAAAGAAAAAGTGAAGAGATGGCATGATCGTCGTTTAGTCAACAAGGTATTTGTTCCTGGACAACCCGTGTTGTTATTTAATTCTCGCCTTCGTCTATTCCCAGGCAAGCTAAAATCGAGATGGTCAGGGCCTTTTGTTGTAAAAACCGTGTTTCCGCATGGAGCGGTTGAGATTTTTGAGAAATCACCTGATCAGTCATTCAAAGTCAATGGTCAGCGATTGAAACCGTACTTTGGTGAGGTATCGAATCGTGGGGCTGAAACCGCGGTTCTTGCAATTACTGAGTAAATCATGGAAGTCACGTCAAGCTACTGACGTAAAAGAAGCGCTTCGTGGGAGGCAACCCACGTGTTTGGTGTATTCTTTAAAAAAAAAAAATAATATATATATATATATAGCAGGGGGAACCAAGCGCAGCAGCGCCCTCAATAGCGCCACAGTACTTGGCGTTCCAGGGCACAACTGCGCCAATCCTATGCGCAACAGCGCCCGAACAAGCCAATTCCAGGAGCTTCTGCGCGCAATGGCGCCTCCCTATGGCGCAATGGCGCTACCCTGTATAAAAAAAAATAAAAAAAAATAGAAAACCTGTTGTTAACAGAATACCCAGCCGAACCATACATACATACACCCACATCTTTTACACTCCTAAACCTAAAATTCTCTCTACCCAAAATCTATACCTCAACCATTTTCTAAAATCAAAAAAACCCATCTCAAATCCCATCCCACTAATTATCTCTACATAATCACCTATACACACAAATCCCCTCTTTATTCCAAATCATTCAACTTCAATACAAGCTTCAAGATTTCTCTAATTCAAGTTTGGGGGAGTGCTTTCAAGGTTCTCATCTTCAATTCAAGTGGTAATATTCTCTCTTAGTTAATTATTTAGTGAATTGAATTGTTGGAATTGGGATATTGTGTGTGGAGATATATTGTGAATTGTTTATCGTATATTGTGGACTTTTGGGGTGTTCGTTGACATTGTATTGTTCAAAGAGTGGTATGGCTCCTAAAAGAGTACGTGTGCCGAGTAGTAGTAGTTCGGAGGAGGAGGTGGCGCCGAATTATGATGTTGATAAATTTGTTTCTAAGGCGGCTCAAGATGAGTTCGAAAATTTATTGTCAAGAGCTGTTGTTCAGGAGAGGGGTTTTGAGCCTTCGGGTGAGGATGGTGAATTGAGAGATATGGTTAGGGAGTTGGGTTGGGTGATGTTTTGTGCTAAGCCGGTGGCAGTTCCCTTGAGCATTGTTAGGGAATTTTATGCCAATGCCAAGGATGACAAGAATGGAATCACTATGGTTAGGGGGCAGGCAGTTGCTTATAAGCCTGGGTATATCCGGCGTGTTTTGTCTCAATCACCGAAGCCTAGGAATGTTGAGGATTGGGGGCAGAAGACTAGGGATGATGTTGACCTAGATGCTATCATAGCGGGGATGTGTATCCCGGGTACGGTTTGGAGGTATAAGGCAGGTTCTACCACGCCGAGTACATTTCCGGCAGCTGCTTTGACGAGGTATGCCCGAGCTTGGTTCTTGTTTATTTGTGCTCGTGTAATGCCTACTACTCATGTTACTGAGGTTAATGTTGAGCGTGCCATCATTTTGTGGGGTATTTTGAACGGGAAGTATATTGATCTCGGGGAATTAGTCTATCAGAATATCTTGAAGTTCTTGAAGGGTGGTACGACAGGCGGGATCCCACATGCAGTCATTATTGCTGAGTTGTGTGTTCATGTGGGTGTTCGTTGGCATAGTGATGAGACGCTGCTCAGGCCGAGGGGTTCTATCAAGCACGCAGCTATTAATAAGATGGCGGAGTGGTCGGGTGGTATTCCTCACCCGAGGGGTCTTGGTTATGTTGAGATTTTTGAGGGGGGTGGTGCTCCACCACCGGTTGAGCAAGTACCTCCACAGCCACATCTAGACAGAGCGGGACCTTCTCAGGCACAGACGAGTCAGGGTACTGTGGTTTTCAGTGATGCTCAGTTCAGACGCATGTTGAGGCGTCAGGATACTACGAATGCCATGTTACACAGATTTGCTACAGACTTGACTCAGTCGTTGGATGGAGTGTACCAGCAACAGGGTTTTCAGGTCACATGGCCTATCTTTGGAGCGCACCACGTCTATCCACCACCAGATACACCACCCGAGGAGGGTGACGATGCCGACGACTAGGGGAGTATCTCTTGTACCCTTTAATTTTACCTTCAATGAGGACATTGAACTTTTTAAGTTTGGGGGTGATTTTAGGGTATAGAGAGTCAGTGCATTGCATATACTTGCATATTCATGCATATTCATGTTAGTATTTTCGCATTTAGTTTGCAATGCCATTTAGATTGCATTTAGGATGCCATGTCATATAGCTTTAATTAGGATTTATTATCATGTTGTTCATGCATTTCATGCATTTCATATGATTCCACATGAGTGTCTGTTGCTGGCTCGATAGGTCGACGTTAATTTGAGTGTGATGACAATGAATTGAGGGTTGATTTAAGTACTTATGAAATTGACTTGCATGTGTCAGGAACACAATCTTTTCACGGTCTCACTGTTTGCTTTTGAGCTAGATCGAGTCATACCTAGTTTGGGTGTTGAGATTTAATCATTTATTTATATCTAGAATTTTCGTTATTCCCTTGATGGCGTAGGAGCACTTAAGTATAAGTTTGGGGGAAAACAGGGATTTCATGCTTAGTGTCGTGTCGGAGTGTAATAATGGCTAGGCGTCAAATGGCTAGTAGCCGGTTCATATTTAATATGAGTAGTCTAGGAGGGTGAGATAGTGCACCCATGGAAAAAAAAAAGAGTTGTGAGAATAAAAAATGAGGGATTGTGAGAGTGTGTGTATGCTAATTGGCTAGGGTGAGCTCTTTAGTACTCGAGCAAGTAAGTTTGAGGGGATTTTATGCCTAGTGACCTAAGACTTTTCCGGTCTGGGATCCACTAACCTAACGCTCGCTACAAGGGTGCTATTGTATAAGCCTTTAGGGGTCTCATCCATTGCACAGTCAAAAGCATGTGTGTTTGTGTTTTGTGATGTTTTGTGTAGTAAAGCATGAGTCCTTGTCTGCCTTAAATGATGATGGCGGTGTCTTTGAGTCATGGAGTGTCTAAAGTCTATTCTGTTTATAAACATGTGAATGTCTTGGCGAAGAATTGGTTATGCCTTTGATCTAGTTTCGAGAGTATATCTAGTGAGAAATGCACACACCACGTTTTCGAGCATGTATTGTTAGTATACGGGGCCTTATTCGAGCTCTGTTTGGAGTTGTTGCATTCGTTGAGACGTTTGCTTGTTGAGTTGGTTTCAGATAATTTGTGTGGGATCATTGCATTAGGACATTTTACGCATTATCATGGCATGTAGTTATTAGTTGCATTCATTCATCATTTTAAACTGAGTTTGCATTGCTTGAGGACAAGCAACGGTTTAAGTTTGGGGGTTTGATAAGTGGATTTTATATCCACTAAATTACCTTCCGTTTGGACTTTAATCGTTTGCAAGTTCTCAAGTTTCGTTGTCATTTAATATGTTTTCATGTAGTTTGTGTAGGTTGTGTCGTTGAAGACATTTTGGGCTAAAACAATATTATGGTGGTATGAATTTAATTTTAAGATGGTGCAAGAAAATCAGAGCAAGGAAAGCAGCATGCAGCTTAGGCATTCCAGGAGATGTTGGGGGCCATGGCACTGTGTTGGGCGCCATTGCGCGCACAGGGTGGAAAAAATTGTTGTCCAGGAGCTTTTGGGCGCTCTTGCGCGTGTTAGGGGCGCAGTTGCGCGAGGTGGGAGCAACGGCTCGAGGAGAGGCGCAATAGCGCGCGAGGGGGTTGAATTCCAGGGGCTTTGGAGCGCCATTGCGCGTGTCTGAGGCGCAGCTGCGCGGCTTTGGGCCTGTTCGAGGCGCTGTGGCGCAGTGTGGAGCGCCATTGCCCTTGTTTTGGGCGCTATTGCGCGTAGTCTAGGTGCCATGACGCTTTGGTGTGGTTTGAGTTATTTTCTGTGCCTTGTACCGGGTCAATTGTTTTGGGCCTATTTTAGGGCATCTTTATATGTAATATCGAGACTCTAAAAACATCATCTATCGTTGTTCTTAGTTTTTCTTAGCTACTATCACACTTTTTCATCTAGATTTCAAGAACAATTTCAAGGAATTTCTCCAAGCTAGTGACAAGCAAGGATTATTCTTTGGAACCTTTGTACTCTTCTATTTTGGGGATTTATTTCTAAACCTTATTTCTTCTTCCATATTTACTTGTTTATTTTAGAATTATGTTTTCCATAGAACCCATGATGGCAATTAGGTCAATTATGGGCTAATTCGTTATCATGGGATTTTAATGGATTTTTCTATGGATTCTAGTAATTGAGTGTTATTTATGCCTTGGTGTGTGATTGAACGTATTGATTGCCTAGTATGTTTATGCTTATTCGTTATAAGTGAGTCGCGAACACTTGTAATTGTTTGTTTAATCCTAGTGAATGCGAAAGTGGATCTAGGGTTTAGAACAATTCATGCTAGCATAGGTTTTTGCATGTGAAGAACATGTATTAATTTGTGATGTAATTCTAACCGTCTTGCATTGACTATGTGGTTTAATGGATGCTTGATTTTTAACCGGTATGTGTTCAATTGCTATAGACATATAGGAACTACACATATTTGGTGACTACTTGACTTCTATCAACTGTGGATGATCAGTAGGATGGTATATGCACAACGAAAGTTGGTGTGTATCAGTTTAGTGCATCTAATCAGAAATCAACTCTGTCACATGCTAGGCTAAAGGGCATAAGATTCTAGATGAAGTAGTAAATGAAATTGAAATCCCATGTTTGTTTATTATAAAGTTCAAGTTAAGTTATTTCCTCGTAATTGGCTTAGTTGGTAATTAATCATTAGTTAAATCAAAAACCAAAATTGTGATTGTCTTAGCAGTGAGTGTAAATCATAAGCTGGTGTATAAGTGAACATAACAAACAATTTGAGTCTCTGTGGGAACGAATCCTATTTACTCTATATTACTTGTTGACCACGTTCTCTTGCGTGAATAAGTGCGAACAAGCACCCACCAGATAGCAGGACAGGTGATCCAGAGCTTTTGGGTGCAAAGTGCAGGATTACTCCAAAGTTCCCCAATGAGAGCGCGCCCATTGGCTACAGGAACAGAGCTCCCAAAGCACACACCAGAAAGTCCCCATCTTTCCACCTTAGGGCGCGCCCTTAGTGTCTAAGAAGGGTCCTTATATCCAGGCAAACCCCTGGAGGCCTTCTGCGACGGACATCCCCCTCCTGAGATACGACAGGAGGGAATTCTTCAATATCTCCTGGAATCCAAGCCTGAGTGGAATCCAAGCTTGAGTGGAATCCAAGCTTAAGTAGAATCCTTCATTAAAAACTATAAAAACTTGAGTAGAATTCCATCTTGAGTAGAATTCCAGCTTGAGTAGAAATCTCTGATATGGAAGTATCAATTAGGGCGCGCCATCCCTATAAGGAAAGTGAGGGTGCGGCCTAGTTTCTTCAATCTGTGCCAAAACCCTAATTTATCATGAAAATCCCCAAATTGAACCCGTATCTGACCCGGATCCATTTTAGAATACCCGAACCGAATTTTGGGCATAACACTAACTATATGTCATATATCATCTCCGGAGACTTCCGGGTTTTTATCATACTCTACTGGGAACTTGTAACACATCATCATATACATATATATAAGAGTCTGTGCATACATACATACTTAACAGGTTTATAAATCCACGTAAATAACCATACATCATATGCTGATTCGCAAAAATACTATCAAGCAGTTCATAGCAATTATACCACAACAACAACAGTTTGAAAATACTTGAAATACAAGTTTCGAAAACTTGTCTGATAGTGTTGGAATAGTCTGGGCTCTGTCTCTAGTGTGATGATCTATAATAATCAATACGGTTCGGTTAGTTCGTTAAACGATCCCGTCAAATCGACTATTCACGTAAAGACACAACTTCGTAACGATACATCCTTATTACACGTTTGGCTTATTATAAGTCCATGATATCCTTTAACCACTTGTGGATAATTATTGGTCTCGTAACGACTTTCGTTAAAGGTCATTTTCAACGAAACTAAAGTTCGTCTTAATTCGTCCCCTAAAAGGGTTTTTCACTTGCGCAACTATGATTCGACAAATTCTATAAAATTGAAAAATAAACTTTTTCATGAAATTCTTTTTCTCACTTCTTCTTAACTGTCCAGAGGATTGTTCATTCAAATTTCATAATTATGAACATCTTTTTGCTAGCTCAATTGTTGCTCTAAATATAGCTTCTTTCTGCAGTGGTTTCTCATGTGCATTCTTCACTTAAACATTTCTATAAAATCGAAAATTAAGCCTTTTGTCTTCAAATTTTTACAGGGATTTAACAACTGACTAAGTTACCCCCCGTCAAAATTTCATAATCACAGACCATTTTTAAAGGGCTCGTTTGACTTGGTAAAGTCAGTCCATCTTAACGATTCATCTGTTTTAACCGGTTTCACTAAAACGAGCATATCTCATAAACCGTAAATCGTAATCACATGATCTTGGTGTCAAAACAAACTAAAAAACAAGTTCTACTGGTTTATGGCCAAAAACGTACCAAGAAAACATTTGTTGAATTCGGTATAACTGTTCAAATGATCTAATGAAATTTCGACATTATAACGACTATAAATCGAACATTTCCAAATTCCATGAACTCCATCTAACCACTTAATTCAACCATACACCATCAAGATCATATAAACATCATCAAGGATCTATAAGACCAGTGGTAACATCCATTTATCACTATCCAAAACTTTACTCATACTTATAAAGCTTAAAACATCACAATCCCCTTAAACATGTACATACTTGCATCAACCTTTCAAATCAACTTATAGCTCATAAAGTTTAAGGTGGGTGTGAGTGTTTTACCTTCCTTGGAGTCTTAAAAACCTTAAACAAGCTTAACTTTCCTTAAAAACACCTTAGATAGCTTTAACAACCTTTAATCTTCAAGACCTAAACAACCAAGTTTAAAATTTTCGTAGTCAGCATTACCACTCTTGAAATAACTTGAAAAACGAGGGTCTTACCTTGATTTTCTGGACGAGGCTTCTAAAGAGGAGTTGTAGAGAATCTCAATACCTTTCCAAAACGCTATATAACACAAAATTTTATTGAGAAATGAGGGAGTTATGGTAGGTTGAAGTGGCTGCTCTGTTTTTGGCCGAAAATAGAGAAAATGGAGGGGGAGAGCTTTTGCTATCTTTTCTTATGTAATTGATAAAATGATATGTATAATTGATATATATCAATCATACTTCAGCACTTATCAATTACCCAAGGTAATCTCCAAAGTAATTTTGCAAAAGAAATGTAATTGGCAATTTGTCCCAAAAGTGGTATACAATGCTTGGTTGAATAATCATGACTTGACTTATTTGATTAGCATCCAATGCTCCTTGCCTTGCATGGCTATTACATGGTAAATTGCAGGTATATTACTCACCTAATAATCAACCAATGCTTACCATTTAATTCCATATGCAAGTTTGGAGATTTTCTTGTAAAAGCGTTTCGTCGCGTAGAAATTTCTTTCATCGTTCTTGAACATTTGCCTTTGAAATTCTTCTAATAAATTTCATAATTCCTTGCCTTGGTATTTAACTTAGCTTAAAGATTTTCTTAACCTCAATATCCCATATTTATACCAATATTTAATAAAAGTGAAAATCTACGTAATCTGACAGTTTTTACATTCCCTTTCTTCTTGGTACAACGATACTTTATCCATAAAAGTATAAATACTTCTTCATTCATATTATATGATCTTAAAAACTTTACATAACCTCCACCAATCATCGTTTATGATCATTTTAGAAATATTACAAAAACCTGGGTTCTTACATGGTATCACAAGTAAATGGAGAGTTCGAGGCCAAGGATGAAACTATGGCAAAGTATTTAAGGGTTGTGAAAGCAGTTATGACCCAGTTTGATGAGTGCTATGTGGAGCACATTCCGAGGGAAGAGAACGTTAAGGCTGATGCCCTGTCTAAGTTCGCTTCTTCTGAGATAGAGAATTACGCAGGAAGTGTCTACTTCCAGGTCTTGAAGGCCCCGACCATCAACTCGAAATTGGTGGCTCCGATTGATGTGGGAGGTTGCTGGATTGATCCTATCAAAGCCCACCTAGAAAGTGGATGGCTCCCTGACAATGCCTTGGAGGCACGAAAGCTGTCAGTAAGAGCATTGAGATATGCCCTGATCGAAGGCATCCTTTACGAGAGATCGTTTGTCATCCCGTACTTGAAGTGTTTAAGGCCCCAAGAGGCAAAGGAAGCATTGGAGGAAGTTCATGGAGGGATATGTGGGCAACACTTGGGGGGCAGAGCCCTAGCTCACAAGATCACTCGACTAGGATTCTATTGGCCAGAGATGTTGGCCGATGCACAAAATTATGTTAAGAAGTGTGATAGATGCCAAAAGCACGCTCCGATCGTAAGGTAGCCGCCTGAGATGTTAACTTCGATTAACTCTCCAATTCCGTTTGCAATGTGGGGAATGGATATAGTTGGTCCTTTTCCCGTGGCATCAGCACAAAGGAAGTTTTTGATAGTGGCCATCGACTACTTCACCAAATGGATTGAAGCTAAACCTCTAGCCAAGATAACCACCAAGCAAGTTGCCCAGTTCTTTTGGGAGAACGTCATTTGCAGGTACGGAATTCCTCGAATCCTTGTAACGGATAATGGGACACAGTTCAACAATGAAGAGTTTAAGAAGTACTGCGAGGAAAATGGAATTGAGCTT